>BTHU01000010.1:71312385-72512385 GCA_036184795.1 Tokudaia tokunoshimensis
TTTAACCTACTGTGTGGTGGGTAAAGAGCCCAATACCCTACAAGATGCCAGGCCCAGGGCTTCCAGGATGCCCAGTTTCATCCCTCCCTCCACAGCATGCCCCTGGGCTGTGGCCCCTCCCAGCACTCACACAGGCTGGGAGCATTCCTGAGGGTTGCAAGCTCGGCGGATGGGTTTGGGCTTGGCGAGGGCGCTGCAGAAGGCTCGGTGCACCATCTTGCTGTCCAGCCTCCGGCGGCAGCCATACTTAGTGAACTGGGACCCTGAAGATAGAGAGCTTGAAGGGGCTCAATGGGATGGTGGGACCCCCCCCCAAGGGGGCTTGGAGAAGTAAGGCCTCTACCAGTAGAGTATTACCTCATTTTCTTCTCTCCTCTTTGGTTTTTGTGTGTTTGTTTTTTCCTATATAATCCAGATTAGCCTTGAACTCATTCTTTATCCCAGTATTACCCCAAACTTGTAATCCTCCTGCTTCAGCCTTTCAAAGCTAAGATTATAGACTTGTGTCATGCTTAATTCCTGCTTGCCCTTAAAAATGACATGAAGGGTGGGAAGGGAGCCTTGGAGAGATCTAACAAGGAACCTGCCCTGCACCCAGCAGAGAGGGCAAGAATACAGACTCCCTTGATGGCTTCTGAGATCACAGGGAAGGCTCTGTTCCCCTCCAGGACTTAACTACTTTTTCTGATCTTGGGGTCTGGCATCAATTGGGCAGGGGCACCTAGCCTGCATGACTCCCTTTTTTCCCTGTCTTCCTGTATCCTTTCTCAATGTGGGTGCTGTTCTTCCCAGAGGCTACTGGGAAATATCTAGGGTATCTAGAGGATAGAGGTTAAGAGGGGCGGTACTTTTCAACTCCCTACAATGTTAAGTTACCCCATCTCAATTATCCCATCCCAGGACAGAGGATAATGGGACCTGAATTTCCATAGTGCCTAGCTTATATACAAGAGAAGCTAAGCACAGCCAAGCAGCCTTCCCTAGTTGGGGTATTTCTAAGCATGCTGGGATGCAGAGGAGTGGCACTGGCCCACAGGAAGGGGTTGAGGGTCAGTGAGGAGAAACTAGTGCAGAATCCCCCAGGGAAGCACTGTGTGTTCTGGGATGAGGGTGGGAGGGGGAACCACTATTTGTTGGGGGTTGGGGGTTGGGGGTTGGGGGGAAGTACTGTGTGTTGGTGTGGATTAGGCAAGGATGGGGAAGGCCTGGTCTCCATCCTGCAATGCCTGCTGGAGGGGGTGGAGCCTTTAAGAGGTGGGGCCCCTTATGTCATTGGGGAGACTGGGAATACAGCCCTTTCCTCCCTCTCTTTGCTTCCCAGCCACCTGCTAGGCTAGGCAGGGAAGGCCAGCAGCTTCCTCTGCTGTGTCTGCCCCTGCCATGATCTGGCCCAGAACCTCTAAAATCATGAGTGGAAATAGTTTTTCTTTTTGTAAGTTGATTACCTCAAAGTCTCATCACGAGCACATACACTTTACTCAAGACTGGTACAGCCCAGACGGGGAGGTAAGGCATGGAACACCATCTGGAGGCTTGCCTGAACCTCAGAGGCTACAGGAAGAATTTTGGCTTTTGTCTCACAAAAGGAGCTACTGGAGGAATTACAGCACGGGAAGGGACAGGGTCTCATTCATGCCTTCATTTCATTTTTCTGTGTATGTGTGCACTCCGTGGAGTGCCCGAGGTTGATGCCAGCAATTATCCTTGATTTCTCTTTCACTTTAGTTATTGATACAGGGCCTCACAATCAAATCTAGCGCTTGCCAATGTGGTTACTAAAGATGCCCGGATCGCTCTGGGGATCCCCTGGTCTCTTGCCTTCCAAGCCTGGAATTACAGGAGGGCTTCCACACCTACCCCACTTTTACATATGTTCTGGGCCACAGAGCCATCTCTCCAGTGAAGATTCATTCCTTTAAATTCCTCGTGGACCTCAAGTGGATCCATGAGGGCCAGCGGGAGGATGGTGCTGGACCAGATGAAGGCGGGGTGTAGAGATGGGGCATCATCTAGGCAAAACTGTTGGGGTTCATCTAGTGCTGTGTATACAAATACTAAATTCTGAACCTCAAGATCTAGTTGCCCACAGACGAGTGAATTCTGAATACACCAATCTTTGTTGTATAAACCTTGCTCCTCAATTCCTCCCCCAAGCCAAATCCTTATGAATCATGTATTTGTATGTAAAGATATTGGTCAAATAAAAATGTATAAAAGTGTCTACAACTCGACTGGGGAGAGAGAGAGAGAGAGAGAGGGAGAGAGAGAGAGAGAGAGAGAGAGAGAGAGAGAGAGAGAGAGAGAGAGAGAGAACGGGAGAGCGAACAGGAGAGAGAATGAGAGAAGGAGAACAGGAGGTCCCTAGTAGATGTGATGGAACAGGAGCACATGGTTGAGTGAAATGCCCCTGAGGACAGACTGGTGAAGCCGAAATAACCGAGCCAACCCCATGAGCAAGTACTCAGGGAGCTCAGCTGGGGAATTAACAGTCTAGTGAATAAAACAATAAATTAGCTGTACTTCACCAGCAATTGTGCAAGAGTTGATTAAATAAATCTATAGAACTCAGTCTCAATTACTTGCCCAGGTCTAAGAACTAAGAGTTATTAAATAGCTTTTCCAACACAGAACAGAGAGCTAAGACTGTTATTGCTGAGGACGAAGTTCCCTGGCTTCTTGTTGAATTCTTTGAGGTCGCTGGAGACCGCTTTCCCTCTACCTATCCCAGGTCCCGACTCTAGATTGATCAGGTTTGTGGTTATTTTTAGTTTCTTTTTTTTCTGAATGGACTTAGGGAAAGAGGACCCCCTGCCCCCAGAGGCATCCCCAGTGTGGCTGGAGTCTTGGTAGTACTGCTTGTCCAAACGACTCCCACCTCAGACTCTCACTAGGCCAGCCTCCCTCCCCATATGCTGCTGCCGTCCATGCTGGAGTGACTCATGCCCACTGACCATTCTGGCTGCATTCTGTCTAGTATTTCAAGCACCCTACCTTCCCAACTACTCCCGGGCCTGTCCCAGCATAGGCTAAGCCCTGGGTCATACCAACAGAGGTTGCTGCTGGGCTGCTCCCATGGGCATTTCTCGTACTTGGCAAAGGACAAGCTCACTGCCTCAGAGCTGCAGGCAGGAGGGTACTGTCGGCCCAGGAAGCTTCCGTCAGGAATCCACCATCCAACCAGCCCCAACCTCCTCTAGACACACACTGGGTCTCAAGCCAGGGCTGTCCCACCTCCAATCCATCCTGGGAACCCCAGCTGTGAGGACCCCTTCTCACCTCCACCGCAGGGCTTGGAGCAGGGAGACCACTTCTTCAGGGCCCACTCGTGGCGCACAGAGTCATCTTCCAGGACATTGTTGTCATCAACATTGAGAGAGTCCTCATGGATCATGTATTTGTACGTCAGTGAGATCCGGGTGTCTCCTTCAGGAATAACCTGGGCCCACCACAACATGGTGGTGAGTATGTCTGCTCAGCGTTTTATCCTTCCTCTATAGCCAAATTAGGGGCATCAGGTAGATTGACAACCAGGGTAGATGGATAGTCCCAGACTTATGCTTTTCAACTTTACAGTGGCACTTGGAATTTGAACCTTCTCCCTGGATAGTGGGATGTGGTGCAACCCTCCTGTGATGCAGCGATGAATCCTGGTTGTAGTTTAGGTGCAGCCAATGCACTTTTGTTTGACATGAATGAATTCATGAGGATCTAACCTCTAAGGAGAATCTATCGAGAGCTAGGGTCTCATAGGCTGCTGGTCACAACATTAAAAACATTAAGTTACATCTTATTGATTTATTTTTTCATGCATGTACTCCTCATTCAGTGCCCACAGAGGTATGAAGGGGGTGTTGGACACCTTGGGGAGGAGTTATAGGCATTTGTGAGCTTCTTGCTGTGGGTGCTGGGGTACAAATTCTAGTCCTCTGCTAGAGAACTTAAGTGCTCCGACCTTCTGATCCACATCTGCAGACCTCTCTCTCTCATTTTTGAGAATAAATTGCCCCAGTTGGCCTGGAACTTGCTCCATAGACCATGTTGACCTGGAGTTTGCTATGTAGATGAGGCTGGCCTGGAACTTGCTTTAATATTCTTGCTTTGCCTTCTGAGCCCTGGGATTACAGGTGCATGACACCATGCCTGGTCCCATGTATTTGTTTGTTTGTTTTTAATAAATAAACTATACCACTTAAGCAATTAATTAAAACTAAAATTTTAAAAGTGACTTGAAAACCCAGTCTCCCCGCCCAGGAGTTCCCATAATTAGCAGCAGCCTGTGGTCCTACACCCAGGGGACCTAAAATCCAGTTCTGCTCGGACACAAAGTCCTGTGTGAACTAGAACTGGTTTTTGAGCTCTTAGGTGTGAGAATTTCAGCACAACAGCAGAGGTTAGTGTATCTTTCTATTTGAACGTCATTCAAATAGAAAAAGTGGAAATGTCTAGAAAGGAGGCTTTGCCCATGGTCACTAAGAGTGGCGTAGGAAGCAGAGCCCTGACCTATGGGTCCATGCCCACTAACATGCAGTCAGAGACCATGGCAGGGAAAGAGTCTGCTTAGAGTATAACCTGAAGAGTACAGGGCAGGCTCGAGCATCCCAGGCCTCCTATGCACGGGCTGGGGCCGTGTGCACCCATGGGCTGGGGCGGCACTCACCAGCACGGTGATGGTTCCGTGGAGTGGGCCTATGGTCTGCAGCGTCTCCCTCTCATCCTCATTCCTGTATTCCCACTCCACACCCATGGCAATGAAGGATCTAGAATTGGGGTCCAGGTGGTTCTCTTCATTTAAGATGAACTTGCCTGTCTCCAGGTTCTTGACAGCTGAGAATGGTAAAGGGGAGCCCACAGTCACTGCAGCACACGGCTACTGGTCCTACCAGTCTGTAGGGGGGCCATAGGGGTTTCCTAGTTGTGCTCCCCTCCCCCCATGCACTGGGGGCCTGTCCTTGTCACCAGTAGCCCGACTTGCTTTGGGATTCATATCCTGCCCTTGGTTGCTCTATGAAGACCATGTTAATGTCTGCATGGGACCCATTGCCTAGCCCAGTGGACTCACCCTCAGAGAGGGTGGACTTCCATCCTTCTTCAAGCTGGAGGAATATAACCTGACTGGGACATAGGGCCCTCTGCAGCTGCTGCCAGGGGAGCTTTCTGATCTCAAGTTCTGACCTCCCCTTGGAAGATGCATGTAAGAAAGTCGATGAAGTGGGCTGAGTGGAGGGATAAGGTGGCCTGCGACTGAGGCACATCTGTCAGTCAAGGCTAGCATTCTCAGGCCCTGGTCACACAGCCCAAGCCTCTGAGCTTTGGTACTCTGCCCATCCCAGAGGACAGGTCTCACAGGCTGTGACTCACACAGATGGTGGCTGGTGGTGTCGGCCTCCTGGATGAGCAGGTGTCTGGCTCCCGCAGGGATCTCAAACATCTTGATGTAATCTTTGAGGGGTGGAAAGAAAGCCAGATGAGAAGACAGGAAGTCATTCCAATGCTCATACCCCGGGAGAGGCCTACCCTCCAAGGCAGCCTCACCACAGGGCTTCCAAAGCCTCTGCATTCAGGTAAGAGAGGGGTCAACTGGAAAGCCTGGATACTCCAACCCTGTATCTCTGCTCTTCTTCAAGTTCTAGGTGCTTCCATGCACCTCCACTGAGCACTCAGGCTCCATCCATGCTGGAAGTTAGTCTAAGATACCTCATCTAGCAAGCAGGCCCCACGGAAGTCACATGGTCTATCTAGGCCTCAGTCCCTTCATTTGCAAACTGTGTTAGCACCCCGTGAGCAGGGCTGGCAAGACCAGAGCTAAGCACCTGACCGGCAAGGCCATTTCTGGCCTGTGCCGCCTTGCCAGGGTCTATAGGTTTTCTCTGTAGCCTTTTACCAGAAAACCAAAGAGGCTTGTCTCCATGTTGGACCCAGGCTGACTGAGACCACAGAGATGTGGTCAGCTGCTTCCGGCCAACCCAGAGGGTGCAGGGTCATATGGAAACTCAGCCTCAGTACCAGGCTGCTATGTTTTGGATATGGCTTGAGGGTGTCTGCTGTGCTCTAGATTCAGGGAAGTCCTGATGACAGCTATCTGTGGGCAGGAAAGAGGGAGGGATCAAAGAACAGGCAGCTGGGCACCCTGGAGGGCTGATGGAATTGCCCTCTGTGAGCTTCTGACCTCGGATTAAAGGCTTCTAACGGCCACCTGTAACCCAGTTCTCTCTCCTTCACAGCCACAGGAGCTCAGACTCAGGATCTCCCAACGGGGTTCTCTTTTCCCTCGACCCTCATAGCTCTGAGTCCCAAATAGTCATGGGCCTATAGAGGGTCCCAAGGGTGGGAGCATTTGGGTCCCAGAAGGTGGGCTTCTCACCTTGTTTCCTGGGCGACCTCGTGAATGTGCCCTTCACCACTTTACAGTGGGTGTTGTCGCCTCCACACACACCACACTTGTCCTCCTGCTTGCGGGAGCCGATCACCCCATCACAGCCCACTTTCTGCAGGGAAAGAGAGGGTAGGGGACCTTTGAAAGATCACCCTTGTTCATGCCTGAGCCCCCAAGACCTGTAGTACTGGTTTCCCACCACAGCCGGGATCTGTGCATTCATTCATAGCAGCTCCAGATACAGGGGAAGAAGGGCTTTAGAGAGAGGCAGACCCCACATGCCCATGACAGGCCATGTGCTCTCTCCCTGCTTTAGCTCATACAGAGGACAGAGTCTGTTTCATCATGGTATTTCTGTCCTCAGCCCTACCATGCTGCCTATCACCAAAAGCACCCACATAGCACACCCCAGAGGCAGCCCCAAGGGGTTCCACTCAAAGCTTAGGTTGCTTTGTCTCAATGTAGCATCTCCTAGGTGGTGGAACCTTTAAGAGGTAGAGCCTAGTGCAAGGGGCTCTGGACATTGTTTTTACATCCTGCTCACTCCCTGCAACGGCTCAGAGATGCTGAGGCTTGCCTAGTAAGCATGGAAGGCTTAGTCTGATCCCAGACCCCCCACATTCCATAGGACTCATCACCCATGAGTCTGTGCACTGGAACCAGAAGGTCTGTGGTGGAGGATGGTCTCCATTGTTAATTGATAAAGGAAAGCCCAGCCCATTGTGGGAACCACCACTCTCTAGGCAGTGGAACCTGAACAGAACAAGAGAGGATCCCAGGAGGTGGCAACCCTGAGCTGCCTCATGGAACTCACCCTGCAGTCCCCACGCACACAGAGGCTGAAGGCGTCCTTGTAGGAGCAGCGTGTCCCATCATGCACCATGCGCTTCATGGACACCACCTCCCCTGTCTCCTTGGACTCGCAGTAGAGGTGGCATCTCTCCTTGGCTGGAAGGGACATGGCAGGGTGTTAGTCCCGAGTCTTGAAAGAGCCCCAGAGAGAAAAGTCCCAGTGTTCTTAAAACTCACCTGGCCCAACCCTAACCCCTGCAAATCTGTGCTCCGGGAGGACACAGAGAGGAAGGGACAGGTGATGACAACCTCTTCCCCGTTTTGGCTTCTGAGACTTTGACTCTGGTGCTATTGGCTTTAGGAAGAGATTTTCCCAACTGGTCCAGCCAGGATGTGAATGTGGCCCACATCCTTTATCCCTACAGCCCTGCTTGGAGGAGACCCTCAACTGTGTAGATGGTCTCTACCTAAAAAGCCTTCCTCAGAACCTTTCCTCACTGTTGGTGGGAGTGTGTGCAGATGCATCCACTGTAGAAGTGTGGACACTCCTCCACAGACTAAAGCTACGAGTCCCACATGCTGTGCTGTACCACTCCTGGGAATACAGCCAAAGTCAGTACACCATAGAGATGCCAACACATCCAAACTATTCACAAGACCCAAGGTACGGAATCTTCTTAGATATGCGTCTATTGACAAAGGAATGGATTTTATTTCTTTTTGTGTATGTGAGTAGACTGTCGTTAGACACACCAGAAGAGGACTTCGGATCCCATTACAGATGGTTGTGAACCACCATGTGGGGCTGGGAATTGAACTCAGGACTTCTGGAGGAGCAGTCAGTGCTCTTAACCACTGAGCCATCTCTCTAGCCTGAGGAACGGATTTTAAAATGTGATATGTACACACATGGAGTTTTTTATTCAGACACAGAGAAGAAGATAATTACATTGTTTTCAGGAAGATGGGTGAAACTTGAGATACATCATATTAAACAAATTAAGCCTGACTCTAAAAAACAAGTCTCACATTTTCTTTCATATGCAGAATCTTTCTCCCTCCCTCTCTCAAATATATATGCTTATTATAGTAAGAATATAATGGAAGGGCAACATAATCCAAAGATGACAGACATGTATTAAACTGTCACAGTGAATCTCATTATTTGCATGCACAGTGAGTGATGCTGTAAGACCCTTGTGGATTCGGTCTCATCACTTTCTTTATTCAGCATTAATTATCAGAAGCAATTGGCACACTGAGTCACCAGGCTTCATGTCCCCGAGCTCTGACAGCTCTGTTGATCCTCAGCCTCTAATCAGCACATGTGGAGCACAAGCAGGGGACTCCAACCAGCTCCCAGGCTCATACCCAGCCCTCCCCCCTTCTCTGTCCAGTGCGAGGGGCAGGCGACAAAAATTGTATGTTTAAAACATGTAAATTGGAGAGAAAGGGATGCAAACAGAATAGAACTAGCCTCTTGTATTCACATCCTCCATCTGAGGGCTCAACTCATAATAGACTGAAGATGTTTGAAAAAAGAATTGCCTCTGCACTGACCTTGTATGCATCCTTCGTTGTTATTCTCTAACTAATAGAGATGAACAATGGTGGTGGTTTGAATGAGAATGGCTCATGTATTTGAATGGTAGGTCCTCAGTTGGTGGAACTGTTTGGGAAGGATTAGGAGGTGTGGCTTGGTTGGAGAAGGCATGTCATTGGGGATGGGCTTTGAGGTTTCAAAAAACTCACGGGATGCCCAGTGAGAGTTCTCTCTCTCTCTCTCTCTCTCTCTCTCTCTCTCTCTCTCTCTCTCTCTCTCTCTCTCTCTCTCTCTCTCTCTCTTTCTCTCTGTCTCTTGAAACCATAAGTCAAGTCAAAGTCTTATGAGTTACCTTGGTCATGGAGGTTTATCATGGCAATAGAAAAATAACTAAATAACAATGATTTGCATAGCATCTCTGGCTTGTTATGCAGTGTAAGTCACTTGTAGTCTCTGGAGAAACGTATATAAGTTATACACAAATACTTTATACAGGAACTTGAACATCCATGGAGCAAGGTATCCTATAGTGAGGGGGCACTAAAGCTACAAAATTTCCGATTTCTTAAGACACAAAATAAGTGCCATTTAAAGCTTTAACTGTGTGGTTCACAGTTTCTGCCACTTGCAGTAGACAGTCCTAATGTGAGAGAGGTTGGTGTGATGGTCAGTTTTAACTACCAACTTGACACAGTCAAGAATTTCCTGGGGAGGATCCCAGAGTAGGATGGGTTAGACCAGGTTGTCCTGTGGGCGTGTGTTAGGGGATTGCCTTCACTGCCTTAACTGAGGAGGGAAAAACCAGGGTGAAAGCAGGTAGTGTCCTTCCTTGGGTTTGGGTTCTGGATTGTGTCAAAGAGAGAAAGAGCTGAATGCATGCACACATTCATGCATCCTTTCTCTCCCTGCTCGTGATTATGAATGTATCAAGTGCCTGTGGCCTCGATGTAATCCCTGCTATAATAGATTGTAGCCTAGAACTGTTAGCTAGAATAAACCCTTTCTCCCTTAGGTTGTTTCTGTTGAGGCACTTTATCACAACAACAGAGAGGAAACCAGTTATCTATCAGAAGTCACCTGATTGCCTCACAGGGTCAACCTCTGCCCCTACCCCACACTTGAGATGCCATGCAACTCCAGCCTTGTTCCCTGCATGAGTACTGTAGGACTTTGTACCCTCTGAGCCTCCACCCCAGCATCCTCTCCATATCCAGTGTTCTAGTTCCCTTGGAATTGAAGCCCTATCCCCAGCCCAGAGCCCTTACTCAGGAGTGGGACCCTGCAGCCACACTAGCCAGCACTGTGCCCTACTGCTGGTCCAAATGTCACTACGAATTTGCCTCATTCAGGATCAGAGGTGTGCAACAATGCATGCCCCTGCCTGCCCCACCCGGGGTCCTGAGCTGAATCGTACCCATTTCCCCAGAAGCTCACCATCCCGGTGCTCATGAGGCAGCCAGTGGTGCTGGGCATCACCGTGCTCGAAGTACAGGTCCCACTGCCGACACTGCTCTTCTCGGAAGTCAGCCAGGGAATTGGGACAGTCCTGGGGGTTGCAGAGCTGGAAGTCATAGGCCAGGCCCGAGCAGGTGCGGCCCCCATTGGCTGGACTGCAGGAGAAAGCAAAGGTTCCCCTTCTTGGGGCCTCTGGAAGAATACCTGCCCATGGGTGGCACTTTTAGGGAAATCCTTGAGTCTCAGATATAGAGGGGGCACTTCTATTGAGTAAAGAGACACAGCCCTATGAGGACACAGGTAGCTCCCAGCCAGGTAGGCCTTGGGACATCAAGACTAGAAGGAGCTGGCAGTAGCCACCAACCTCTCCTCCCCATTTGTGATCTCTTGAGAAGGTCTCGTTAGCCAGGCACGGTGGTGCATGACTTTAATTCCAGCATTTAAGAGGCAGAGGCAGGCAGATCTCTGTGAGTTCAAGGTCAGCCTGGTCTACAAAGTGAGCTCCAGGACAGCCAGGGCTGTTACAAAGAGAAACCCTGATTCAGAAAGGGGGGAGAGGGGATGAGAGGGAGAGGGAGAGAGAGAGGGAGAGAGAAAGGGAGAGAGAGAGGGAGAGAGAGAGAGAAGGAGAGAAGGGGAGGGAGGGAAGGAGAGAGAGAGAGAGAGAGAGAGAGAGAGAGAGAGAGAGAGAGAGAGAGAGAGAAAGGGAGAGAGGGAGAGAGGGGGAGAGAGAGAGGGAGAGAGAGAGAGAGAGAGAGAGAGAGAGAGAGAGAGAGAGAGAGAGAGAGAGAAAGGGAGAGAGGGGGAGAGAGAGAGGGGGGAGAGAGAGAGAGAGAGAGAGAAAGGGAGAGAGGGGGAGAGAGAGAGGGGGGGAGAGAGAGAGAGAGAGAGAGAGAGAGAGAGAAAGGGAGAGAGGGGAGAGAGAGAGAGAGAGAGAGAGAGAGAGAGAGAGAGAGAGAGAGAAAGGGAGAGAGGGGGAGAGAGAGAGGGAGAGAGAGAGGGAGAGAGAGAGAGAGAGAAAGAGAGAGAGAGAGAGAGAGAGAGAGAGAGAGAGAGAGAGAGAGAGAGAGAGAGAGAAAGAGAGAGAGAGAATCATCCCTGGGCATGCCAATTTCACCCTGGCCTCAAAGCTCAGGACTGTTACTGATCACAGAGCTGTGACTACATGTTAAGATTCTCTCTGCCCCAACTGCATCACAGGATGACAAGAGCTGGTTTGAGTCTGTCTAGCACAAGGCCCTGGGCACACAGAGCTGAACCATCAAGCTGCAGAAAACATCAAGAGTGATCCTGGAATTGTGGAATTGTACATGCAACGGATCTCTAACAAACATCTGGTGTAGGGCTGGGTCTCTCCACCTTAGAAAGCATGAGCCGTGCTTCTGTGACTTCCTCACTGTGCAGAGAACGGTTCTAACCCACCAGGGCCTTTCGTGGCTCTAGCTCTCTGCTGTGCTCCTCTCTTTCCAAAGCAAGAGAAAAACCCTTCAGGGCTGCTCATGGGGTCACTGCGTTCCGCCTTCCCATCAGGCTCTTTGCAGGATAGCCTGGAACCCCAGGCGGAAGGATGCTCTGGGGAGGAAGGCTTTCATGTTCAGATGGAGCGGCCAGACACAGGTAGTCTGTCCTCATCCTTGATAAAGTCTTGACCCTTCTCTCTAGCCGTGACTGCTCATCTCTTTGGCTCCCTGATAGACAGTGTTTGGTTTGACAGAAACAGTGCAGCTGTCTTGAGGAACAAAGAATAGGAGATGCCTCAAGTGGCCTGAGATCAGACAGGCTGGATATGTCCAGGGACTTTCGAGACAGCCTGCTCCTGGCCCACTAAGGGGCTGGCAGTCAGAATATGTTTTATGTGATGTTCTAGATTGTCAATATTTGCAGATAAAAACAAAATCTTTAAAACATCAGATAGCCCAACACAAGATAGACAAATGACCCCACCATGTATGTGAGTAGTCACAGGGCCTGGGGAGAGAGGAAGGGAGGGGGTGGGGAGCTGGGTTACTGAAGCGTAAGTGGCGGCCCCTAACCCTGTCTCTCACCTGACTAAAAACTAGCTGCTTGGCTGCCCTTGCCAGGGTTGAGGCTCCTGCCATCCTGGGACACACAATCTCCTCTGTGGAGCCCCCTTAATTCCTCACCCCTGCTCCATCTTCTCTCTTCCACTCTCTAGGCCAAGAAGGACTCTCTAAAGTGAACCAGGGGCCCCAGGGCAGTGGGCAGGAGTTGGTGTTTCTAGGGTGTTATGGGCTCTGAGCCAGGGAAGGAACCCTCCCTCTGAACATAAGCTGGGGAGAAATAAAGACTGGGAGGGTTGCCTGGCGCTTTCTGCCGGGTTGGGGCCCTCAGCAATATCGAGTCAACTCACTGTGGGTTGTCACACTGTCGGGTCCTGAACTTCACACCTGTGCCACAGGTGCGTGAGCAGGAGCCAAATGGAGTCCAGGCACCCCAGTTGCCATCTCGTTTGAGGATATCAGGTGTGAGCCAGATGCAGTGGCCTTTGAAGCAATGCTAAAAGATAGGGATGCAGGCCGGTGAGATGCCTCATTGGGTAAAGGCCTTTGGTGCTCGATAAACTTGAGTTTGATCCCTGGGACCCACAGGGTGAAAGGAGAGGACTGATGTCCTGTGTTGTATTTTGACTTCTATGGCACATGCCTCACCCCTCCAAATTAAAAAAAAGAAAGTAATTACAAAGAAAAGGTAAGAAGGGAGTCCCTTGACCCACTGCAGGCACGAGAGTTGCTGGAGAGCCCTACTCCCCTCAGTGGGGCAGTGTCTGTTATGGCTGCCCTGGGCCTGCTCTGAAGGCACAGGTGTAGGGAGGGGGTATCCAGTCTTACTGGCCCTAAAGATCAAAACACTCGGGTGAGACAGGCCTCAACCTTGTCTGTGACAACAAGAGGGATGGGATGTGCAGACCCGCCCTTCAGGGCCTTGTCCAGCCTACTCTGAACCTCCTGTGTCTGCTGCATATCACGGTCCCAAGGTAAGTGTCCGCATGTGCACAGATGCAGCAAGAGCAACAGGCCAGAGGTCCTGGACCATACACTTGGGGTAACCTTGGGGTGTGGAAGAGGAAGACGAGGAGTTCAGGAGCAGGGAGATTATGGGAGCAGCATGAGCTAGCTTGTCTCCAACGAGAGCCAACATGAGCCTGGAGCAGGGAAAACGCTAAATTCCATCACCTCACTCTTCCCAGTGGAGGACGCTTTCAAAGCCCAAAGGAGTCCACGCTAAGAAGATTTCAGAATTTAAAACGGTAAATTAGTAATTCAGTATACCACAATCCAACAAATGGTTTGTTGATCTAGAATAAGAAAAGTATCTCTCAAAATAAAGACAATTAACAGCATAATTACCACAAATGACCCAAACTAAAAAAAACGAAACATCATTTTTTCCTTTTGTGTGTGTGCATACATGCATGCATGCATGTGTGTGCAAATGTGTGTTTGCATGTGTGTGGGTACATGTGTGTATGGAAGTGAAGGTGAGTGCATGTGTGTACTTGAGTCTGCGTGGGGCCTCAAACTACAAAAGCTAGCAAGATGGCTCAGCAAGTTAAGATCGCCAAGCCTGATAACCCGAGTTTGATCCCTGGCATTCCTGTGGTAGAAGGAGACATGACGCGAAGCCTGCAGGGCTTGCCCTTCTTGGGAGTCTCCTTTTTAGAGTTCTGAGTATGCAGTCAAGGGTATTCAGTGCAGTCATGCTGGGCAGATAGACACATGGCCAGCAGTCATGACTAAGTGATCCTGGCATCTCCTTTTGGCCCATAGTTACCTCAGCTCTCCCTTTAAAGCTTCCCTTACTTGAACACAATAGAAAGTAGGCATGTTGGCTCCTGTTGGCTCCTGTTGGAGCCGGCTCATGTTGCTGTCAGCTGATGGATGTGGTAGAAGTCACAGGCAAGGAGGGACACTGGGCTGAATGTTCGTGTCCCCTCAAATTCAAGTGGTAAAGCCTTAATCCCTGTGTGATGGTGTAGGGATGTGGAGTGTTGAGGAGATCTTTAAGTCACTCTCCTCATCGCCAGGGATAAGAGAAATACTCTCACCCACAGGGCACCCACTGATGGCTGTGTAGCTTCAAACTAGGCTGAGATGAACCCTGGAGGGGAAGGATTCCTGGTTTAAGCTCATCTGCCTATGCCAGGCCCCTAGAAAAATGATTGGCTAAGGAGTCACCATATTCTTTTACCTGAACCAATGAGAACTGGGCCTGGACTCTTGGCTAGGGAAACAGGAAAAGAGTACAGATTTGTGGGGAGGGTAGGTGGCCAAGGAGTGATCTTGACAAGGGACAAACCAGAAGCCCTGGGGGTTCTGCCAAGGCTAAACCTCATGCTGTACCGAGGAGTCACCAGGCCTCTTGCTGGCTTTCTAGCAAACTGACCCAAGGCCACCTGCCATGGGCAGGAAGGGGATGTGAGATGATTGGTCTGCTGGGGGTGTGAGAAGATCCAATCTGTCCAGGGTGTGGAGTGGTTAGAAAGTAGGAATGAAGGTTGGGTAAGCTTGTCTAGTATGCTGGAAGTCCTGGGTTCTATCCTCAGGACCGTATAAACCTAGCAAGATGGTACATGCCTACAATCCTATCACAGGCAGATCAGAAGTTCAAGGTCATCCTTTGCTACATAGAAAGACCAGCTTGGGCTACACTACAGGGTGTATCGAAAGATGAGTGGGGAAACAGGAAGGAGAGGGCAGCTGGGGACTCTTGAGAAGGCCCCTGGATCACTTCAGCAGATCCTGCAGGGCCTGTCCCTGGTTATCGTATGCCTTAAATATGAAAAGCCTTTAGTCCTGACTCACCTTGCCAGGTGCACACATAGTCCCATCCAGGGGAGGACCCTTCTTGGTCTTGCAAAAGTAGGGGTTGTCTGGATGACTGCACCACAGCTGTTTGCAGGGGTCAAAGGTCCGGAACTGGAAGAGAATATCAAACCTTCAGTTTATCAGGCTACCCTTCCTCCTCAGCTGACCACACAGAACGCCACCCCTTCACCCCAATCCTACACCCTGAACTGGCCTGTGAACATGCCTGCGTGGGTGGGTGCTGCAAGCTCCATCTGATTCTGGGGCCATGAGGCTCATATGCATGCAGTGTGGATATGACAGGATCTCTGGGTATTGCTGGGTCCCCAGGTCTCCAGCTTTGGAGGCCGCCCACCTGGGGGAGCTTTGACAGGCACCTAAGAGGTAGAATATCCAGCATGGAAATTAAGTGGTCATTTCTATGGCCCTGGGCAGGAGTGGCTGGAGCCTTAAGTGTCATCACCGCAGGGCCCTGGGGACACTCACCGCAGTGCACATCATGTAACCCAGGCCAAAGTCGAAGCGACACTGCTCGTTCATGGAATAGTGCAGCCCTGGGAGTTGAGGCAACGCCGGCCAGTCGTGAGCGAAGGGGTCATCCCGCAGGCAGTCATAGGAGCTGGAAGGGGACACGTGGGTGCCACATGCAACCTTCAGTGGGGGAGGTCCTTGCCAGAGTTACCATGGTGGTCAAGACTTCATAACTCTGGTCTTTAGGTGCCTCATCCACCCGTTTAAGATTTCAAGACCTGGCAAGGGTGACTTCTAGGCTCTCTCAGTATCAGTGCTGGACACCCCTACCCCCCTCCAAAAGCAGGATCCCCTCCTGGCATCAGGCTCTCTCGCCCATCCCTTTCATGTCAGGCCAGAGGCTCCAAGGTCTGAGAATTTAGGTTGGACCCAGACACACTGGGCACTGTGCCCTCTTAGAACTGAACCCAAGGAAGGATCCCTCTTGGGGGCCCAGGGCAGGTACTCACTGAAGGTAGCGGCTGAGCTCCTGCTGGCTGCAGCGGGACCAGTGGAATCGATGGAAGGCAGCCTGTACCAGGGGTGCCATGATGCTGCCCAGCCGCACCTCATCACCACAGCGATTGCCTTGTCCATCGTGCTCCATGCCCAGCCTGTGTGAGAAGCAAGGCAGCCTGGCTGGACCCTGACTGCACTCACCTGCCATGTCCCCTCATCTCAACACCAGGAGGGCATTTCTAACAACCACACTAAACATCTCCGAGCTTTTCTTGTCTGATCTACTTTGACTAAAGTCTTGAAGCAAGAGCTACTCTGTCAGACATCCACTGGTCAGGCCCCTCACTCTGTCCCCAAGAAGGGCCACAATATTCTGAATGAACACTGAGACCAGGGCTGTCTGTAGCTCAGAGCTTCCAGGGTACCCCTTCTTCCTCTGCATACCTCCATCAGCTCTGTAGAGCCCATTCATGCTTATCTGTCTCCAAGATTCAGCATCTTATCTGATGCCTGGAATATGGACATTTGGGCGGAGTCCTGGCTTTTTGACCCTGGGTTATCCTCCTTCAGAACCTGGGTGACCCATCTACAAAATGGGGTGAGGCTCTGTCCCTAAACTGAGACTTGAATGGGATAATGGCTCTGACCCCAGGTGCCTTTGGTCTTTGATTTGATTTGTTCTCTCAGCAGAAAGCCCACCTCAGTCCAGAATGGCAGGACAAGTCTAAGTGGCTTTCCTATGTGGCTGCCCCTCTCAGGCACAGGGGATAGTGGTCAATTAGTAGAGCATCTGGTTTTCCCATACAAGGATGGTCAGGCAGGCCACTTACACATGGCCCGTCTCATGGGCCACCACAAATGCCGAGGAGAAGCCATCCTCATGGTTCAGAGTGCAGCTGCGGACAGGGTGGCACATCCCAGTGACGGGAGCATAGCCTGGGAGGAGACAGAAGGTGGCTCTAGCCGCCAGGCCCAGAGTCCTAGCCCCAGACAATCCCAGAGCAGTCCTACAAAGTGAATTTTCCCTGATGGTAGGACTCAGAAGATTCCTGCACTGACGTTAGGCCCTCTGCCCATCACCAGGGAGCTTGGTGGCCACATTGTCTGTGATGGCCCACACGGCAACTGACATCCATTTCCTAGCACAGGTCTCTGCTGGGCCTTGTCTGTCACCCTGCCAGCTTCCTGCCTGTTCTCTCTTCCCCCGCATTGTGGACGGACTCTCTCTCTGCTTTTCTGTTTCCTGCTGGGTTTTATCTGTTATTATTTCCACCCTTTTCCCCAGCTGGGCTTAGTTGGTTGCTCTTTGCTAAACTACTTGAGATATGTGTATCCATGACTTATTTTCAACATTTTCCCCAATAATAGTTATAAATATCAATTTACTGCTATGCTAGCTTTATACACAGGCTTTTAAAAATTACACTTGTATGTTGGATGTGCATGTGTGTCACGATGCCTGTGTGGAGCTCAGAAGATGACTTATAGGAGTTTCTTTTCTCCTTCTATCATGTGGATCTCAGGGATCGAACTCAGGTCGTCAGGCTTAGCAGCAGGGATCTTTACCTGCTGAGCCATCTCTCTGGCTTTCTCCACCAGTTCTCCACCATGGACTTAAAAATACATTCTGATTTTTACTGTTACTGGTTTTTTTTTTTCAGCCTGTTTTATGTATCTACTGCTTAATTTCCAGAGTGGCCTGGGGTAGGGTGGAGGTGTTATTTGATCTCGTATATTTTGTAAGATTTCTCTATGGTCCAACAGAGTCTGTTTCTAGTATATCCTCATAAGTTTTAGTAAAGAGTAGATATTCTTTCATGATTTATTGTAGCATTCCACATACACCACTTAAGTTGAATTGTTTAGTTCAAATATTTTATATAAGACATATTAAATCTATTTATTTGTGTATGTATGTGTGTGTTTGTGTTTATGCGTATAGGCACACACAAACTGCTGTGAGGTCAAAAGATGGTGCTTTGGAGTCCATTCTTTCCTTCTACCATGAGAGTCTTGTCCTTGGAATTGAACTCTTAACCTCTGGCTTGACATCAAGTCCCTTTCCAGCTGAGCCATCTTACCTCATCAGCCCTAAGAAGTGTCTGTTAACATCTTCAATCATACGGCTTGGTCATTTTTTTCTTTTATATTTGTTAATTTTGTGCAGTTTGAAACCTTGTATAAAGAATTGGTAACCTATTCAAATTTGTTCCTCAGAAGCCATCCACCCTGCAGGTCTAGACTCTGGACATGATCTCTTTCTTCTTCAGGCTGTCAAGCTCTGTCCTGTCTATCCCGCCATTCCTGACCTTCCTCAGTTCCTCAGGGCTGTGGCCTGTTTTTGTTGTTGTTGTTGTTGTTGTTTTGTTTTGGTGTGGGGTAAGGGGGTTGGCTGGGGATTGGGAGAATGACACAGGTTCTAGTGGCTTCCTGGAGCCAGGAGGGAGCTCTACCAATCCAGGCACTTTCTAGACTAGGCTTCAGCTCTTGGGAGTTCCTTGCAGGCCCCAGTTTTCTTTCCCTGCATCTGTAGGCACAGGACTAACCTTGCATCCCTGAGGGCCCAAAGTCCTGCCGTGTGAGGAAGATGGCATGGTCGTGGTACTCATCGTGGTCAGTGTCCGGCTTCTGCTGGAGGTAGGCCCATCGGCAGACATTCTCCAGACTCTGAGAAGGGTTTCCAATCTCAATGAGGCTCATGGACTACAGTGGGTGGAGAGAGACAGGATTGGTATGTGGCAGCTTACCTAGGGGATGAACAGGTAGTTGTGCTGACAGAACCGAGGCACTGGGAATCTGGCCCAAGGACCTGGAAGCTCCCTACTAAGTCACTCCCATGACGATTGCCTTCCACTCAGTCCTATTCTGAATGGAAGAGAAGGTTCCTGGTTACCCTCGCCTGCTACAAACTTGTAGGTGCTACAAACTTGTCTTGCTTCCCCTGGTGGCAAGCCATCCCCCTACCAAACTCTCTCTTTGATCAGAGGCAGGACCCTGTTTGCCCGAAACTGTTAGGCAGAGAGCTGACCCTCACCATGCTACCCAGGCTCTTCTCAGGCTTGGCAGCTGGCTTCCTGTGGTACTGATGGCTGAAGAGACAACAAAGGGATGCACGTATGTTGAGCATAGAGGAGTGGCCTAGTAACCAACATCAGCCTAGCCTATGGATAGGGCAAGTTACTACATCTGGCCAATAGGAATTGTCAGGATGCCTTTCTCACCGCCTTGTTTACAAGGCAAGCAATTCGGAGGTAAGGTTGCTGTCCCTTGCATCCAAAAGAATTCTGAGCAACACACTTCTCCTTTTGTGGGAACTATGGCCACTCCAGGCAAGGGCAATGGCTGACAGGTAAAAGATAGCAGTTAGCTGATTGTCACGCCCTAAATCAGCACAGGAAAAGAGTTCCAGCCAAATCTTGGAAGAGACTGAAGAGTTCAGCCAGGAATATACAGTCAGGTATTAAGACCAGCGGATCTGGAGGGGAACAGGACTGGAGACGGGAGCCAGGTTGACTCAGGGTAAGAGCAAATGGGTCAATACTATGCAGACAGAACCCCTACTCCATCCCCAAGAGGTTCTTGGAAGAGGTTGAAAACTCAGGTATCTTTAGGAGTTGTGTCCACTGAACACTGGCCCATGGCTAGCATTCAAAATCTGAGGCCTAGACTTTGACGCCTTGGATTGGTCTATCATTAAATGTAAAGTTTACAAAACCCAGTGGGTACAGTGCCAGACCAGCATACCAGAAACCTGGGTTCAATTCCCAAGCAACTCCCAAAACAATAGTACAAGTTGGTATGGACGAAAATGGCTTTAACAGACAGCAAAAACTTCATCCCATTCCCTAAATCACCCAACTAAGAACTTCTGAATAAAGGCAGTTCCTCCAGTGGGCAGAATCCAGCCACCACCTTGCAGACAGGGCCCAACATTACAGTGGACAGAACACCCCACTGCTTTGTAGAATGGTCCCTGCTGGTTCTCTCCTTCCCCCAAGATGCTGGGCTCCAGTCCTGAGCCTCTCTTGGCAGACAAGGTGATTTCACTGCCGCGGCAGGATAATTTATTGAAATATTGATTTGTGTTTTTGTTCTTGCTTTGTTTTCTTCTCTGCCTGTTCCAAGAAGGCAGACTGCTACAGCATTCCCCAGCCCCAAGGGGTTTGTGCTGTGGGAACAGAGCTCAAGGGGTCTAGGCTCTGCTTTCTGGCTTTAGAATCCCAAGAAAGATCTCTAGAGGGCAGGGAAGAGAGACAGACTTGGGGAACACTGTCCCAGACAGGAGCTGCACTACAGAGGGGGATCCCAGGAAGGTAGAATTTCAGAAAACAGTACCCATATCCAATACCCTGTGAGCCTTGAAATGCATACAGGCACCCCAAGAATTAAAGCATTCAGGGATCTCAAGCGACAAGATGTAGGTGGTGCATATACGATCATCCTTTAGTGTCTGCTGGGGGAGTGATTTTAGTACTCCAGTGAAGACGTTGGTAAAGGCTCAAGTCTCTTCTATTAAAGGATACAGCATTTGTGTAGAACCCCACACCTCTTTCTGTATCCTTTACATCAACTCTAAATGACTTATACCCGTGTACCACAGTGTAAGTGTGGAGCGCGTAGTTGTTATACTGGTTGTTTAGGGAATAACGACAAGATAAAAGCCTGCATATGTTCAATACAGATGTCATGCTTCCTCTCAATTATACTCCATCTGTAGTTGGTGGAATTGGCAGAAGCAGAGCTGTGGGTGTGGAGAACCAACTGTATTTTATCCCAACCTTTTCAAGGTCTGGCCTATCTCAAGCAGGTACTGAGGACCCAAGGGGAAGTGCTCTTGTCCTTACTTGGTCTGGAGCATTCTAGAGGTCACAGAGCACCCTGTCCAAAGGCTAGCCTGTGACAAGGCATCAATATTGTATCCATGGCTAAGGACAGGAGTCATGTGCATTTTAGAAAGAGCTGATTCTTGCCAGAGAGGGAGGGAGTCAGGAAGGGGAAGTAAGCGTGGCTCATTGCAAAGGGTTCAACATCTGGTGAGAGACGGGAGATGTCAGGGCATGTGGGCATGGCAGAGGATGTGTGGGGAGTGCCTTACGGCTTAGCAGGGAGGGTGTGCGGTCTGGTCATAGTGCTGGGCAGAATCTATCTTGAAGATGGTCTTTTCTGTACAGTCACCTGGTGAAATCTCCAGGGAATGCTTCCTCCCTGATTCCAAGGCACAGAATCCAACACTGGATGTATACAATTGGTTGCCTTAAGGCCAAGAGTCAACCTTGAGGCCCAAGCTAAGCTAATAGAATTGAGGCTTAAAGGACTGAAAAGCAGCTGATGTGCCTTAGAAGCACAAAGAAGTTTCTGCCTCCTTCCCTCACCATCCACACTTTCCACTTGGCACCCACAAGCTGCCCTTCCCCACATGCCCTCTCAGACTCCTCTCAAGGGTCTGGAGAGACGGGTCAGTGCTCAAGAGTGCATACTGCTCTTGCAGAGGAACTGAGCTCACAATCACCTGTATCTCCAGCTTCAGTTCCAGCTCAGAGGACCTTCAGGTCTTTGTGGACATCCCTACCCTCATGCATGTAACCACCCCTACCCATCTCCACACATATACACATAATTTAAACACATTTTAAATAACTTTGCTTGAGGCAGATGTATCTGGGACTTGTCTAGGCCCTTAGAGAGAGACCTAAAGGGGCTGTGGCCAGGGCAAGGTACCAACTGTCCGAGGCAGTCCAGTTGCCACTGGGTCAGCTGTAGGGAACCTGCTAGAAGTCTGAGTGGGTGCTGGAAACCATAGAGAGTATTGATCCTATGTGTTTTTCCTATATATGCATACTTATGATAAATGTTGACCCTTGCAAGCTCTCTGTAGCTTCATTTGTATCCTGAGCCTGCACCTTGGAGCTTTTTATCTTACGACAGTCCCTCTGACAGCGGAGGCAGCTGCTAGTGATGGGCAACAGGGTGCACATACAATGTGGATTCGCTGGACAAGGTGATAATTCAGTGGCCTGGCATGATGGGGTGATACAGTGCTTGATTTCAACAAGTTCCTCAGAACAGCCTGCAATGTAAGCTTTTGTTTCTGGAAATTTTCCACTTACTATTTTGAGATCACAAGTTGCAGGTATTTTGAGTGGAAAAGAAAACCGAAGACGAGGAAGAAACCTTCCTGTTTCTTAAGTCTGAATCTCTCGCAGAAGTTACAAGAGGCTGGGAGGGCTGTTTCATTGGCCTTGGCTATCTGACTTCCTCTTGGCTCTGGAAACATCCGATACCTGGCTCCTGCACTGGTTTGTCTAGGAGAGTCTTTGTGTGCCTGTTTTCAGCTGTGCTGGAATGGGGGTGACTGAGCAGAAGGCAATCCTCATGGGGGTTGGGGTGGTAGCTGATCCCACAGGCTGGCAATGTTTTTTGGTGAGAAGAGCCAAGGAGCCTGAGGTCTAGAGCAGAGGGTGGCACATGATGCTATTTGACAGTGGACCGTGGCATCTCCATTCCCCAAGGCCGAGTGGTAGGGAGCGGGAGGATCTAGCTTATGAGGGTGTAAGTCATGGGACAAGGCTCTTCACATTCACAACAGTTTCCATAACTCTGACCCCAGTGTGGAGATCCCAGATGGTCCAGGGCCACTGTGCCTGCGGTGTGGGCTTGTGGACACCTGGGGCCATGGTCAAGGGAACGGACATCCTATCCTGGTGTACTGGCTGGTTTTGTATGTCAACTTGACACAAGCTGGAGTTACCACGGAGAAAGGAGCTTCAGTTGAGAAAATGCCTCCATGAGATCCAGCTGTGGGGCATTCTCTCAATTAGTGATCAAGGGGGGAGGGCCCATTGTGGGTGGTGCCATCCCTGGGCTGGTAGTCTTGGGTTCTGTAAGAAAGCAGGCTGAGCAAGCCAGGGGAAGTAAGCCAGTAAGGAACATCCCTCCATGGCCTCTGCATCAGCTCCCGCTTCCTGACCTGCTTGAGTTCCAGTCCTGACTTCCTTTGCTGATGAACAGCAATGTGGAAGTATAAACTGACTAAACCCTTTCCTCCCCAACTTGCTTCTTGGTCATGATGTTCGTGCAGGAATAGAAACCCAGACTAAGACACCTGGTAAGGAGAAGCTAACCCTTCTCTCATCACTGATGAGTCTTGTCTCCAAGCATGGAAGCAGAGAGGGCTTCTCAGGAGGCTAACTGAGTGCCCCACAGGGACCTTAAGAAGAGTGGTCATTTTTCTACTGTGGGCTTTGCTACCCAAGATTCCCATTTCAATTTGAAGCCTATTGTCCCACAGTGCTATTCTAGATACACTGCTTGTTATACAGGGTTCAGGCCAGCCCTGTGTTGTTCACTGGGCATGCATGTTTATCACCAAGGGAATGAATGAATGAATGAACAAAAAATGAAATACACACATGCTGGAGAGTCATGCTGGGCTAGGAAGGGAAGGACAAAGCCCAGAGGCTGCAGGAACATTCCCTGGAACTCATGGAAAAGCATCACCAGGAGGAACGGGCCCAAATGCTGACAGCAACAGCCAACTCTTTCTGGGTGTTCATGACCTGCTGGTTCTTTGAGGCCAAGCCTCTGCGTATGTCTCATTTAAAATTAAAAACTGCCTAAGACATAATCCTAATTCCCAGATAAGAAACTTCACCTCATTGACTCCAAATCCTGAGGTGGAGGTGGAAGTGGAAGTCATACAAAGGTTAGGAGGAAGTTTGGCTGGAAGTTGGTCTACTTCTAGACAGAAGGCAAAGGAAGGGAAGGCTACAGAAATAACCACCAGGTGGCGCTGCTGCTGCAAAATGCAATGCCAAGACCCTGAGTGAAATGGGCAGGCTAGGGAACACAGCTCCTCCAGGCTGGGCGGCAGATTTGACTTGCCGTTGGGCAATGGTAGCCTCTAGAGACCAGACCGATTCTGGGGTCTCACCCTAAACAAACCAATTAAGACTTGTGCAGAAAGCTGTATTCCATCCGCTGCTCTCTGACACTTGACTGTTTACTGTGAAATGAGCTAAATTATTTATGTTCTTCCCTCCTTATGTCAAGGAGACAGAAAAATGGGATCTGCTGCTTGGAGGCCAGTCTCCATGCCTGACAACAGGAAGGCCCTACAGGATCCGCACCAGCAAGTGTCTGTGAGAGCACAGGCCACACGCCCAATCCCAGGCCACGGACAGGGAGGCTGGAGCTGGAGGTGTGGGGTACAGGTTGGTACTCTACTGTTCTTGGACACTGACTCCCTCTCTGAGCTCCTCTGACCCAAAATGTTTGGGCCCAACCTGAGTTCCCACCCTAGAGCTCAGGGACTTTGACCTGTGACAGTGTGGGTGGGACTTGCAGTTTGCAACGGTTAGTGTTAACACTCATTTGAGCATCTACAATCCCCTGGGAGATCCACCTTCGAGCATGCCTGTGAGGCATTGTCTTGATTCTGTTAACTGAGGTGAGAAGACACACCCACCACGGTGGTGCCATTTCCTGACTGGAAGCCTGGAGAGGGACCTGAACAGAGCTAAGTACAGGCTGTTCTTCACTTTGACTGTTAATGTGACAAGAGCAACTACTTCAAGCTGTTGTCACTGTGGCTTTCCCCTCCCCGATGGACCTTAACCTGGAACTGTAAGCTGATACAAACCCTTCCCTTAAGAAAGCAAGACACAGTCCATACCTACAAGTCTTCTTTTTCCTTGTCTACTCTGGCAGTGACTATGTGGCCCACTCTCATGTTAGTGGTTCAGGCTGCAAGGAGATCTGGTTTCAGCTGGTACCACACCCATCCCAGAATGTCCTGGTCCTGGGAGGCCTCAGGCTAGCCCTTCCCAACAGGTAGGAAATAAGAAAGCATGCACAGGGGTGAGGTTCAGGCTGAGCAGAGCTCTCTTCTCAGTTTCAGCATTGCTGACATTTGGGGCCAGTTAACTTGCGTGTCTCACTGTGTGTGTGTGTGTGTGTGTGTGTGTGTGTCTGTCTGTCTGTCTGTTTGTCTGTCTGTCTGTCCTGAGCATCTCCCAAGTTATAACAGTGAAAGTGTCTCTAAAGATCATCCTGAGTCCGTGAGTGGGGCCATAGAGTGGCAGAGTCATTGTTGGTTGGGAGTGTTGGACATAGGGGGAATGTGACAGGGGAGCTGGGGGCCGCTCACCCAAGGTCTGTGCTCTCTAGCCTGATAGAATGACAGCAACTGGATCATCCTCTAGGGATAAAGTGGCTGTCATGTATGACCTTCAGTAGATCCCTCGCCCCATGGAGCCACATCTTCGCTGTCATATGGAGTTGGTGACAGTGACTATGGGTGTCCCCTTATCATCAGGGGACGACTATCGGCTCCCCGACAGGATGCCTGAGACGGAGAGCTGTGCAAGGCTCTGAGGACACTATGGTGCTTCCTCCCAGGCAACACCACTAAGTCAAAGTGGTTAAAACACACACTGCTCTGACGGTTGTGTGAACGTGTTCTCATTTTCTTGAGGAGAAATACCTCTGGACCACAGGGCATGGAATCCCAGAAGCAGGTATAAATAAAGTCAGCTGACTCCCAGAGCAAGGGGCATGAAAGCCGGATGTGGGGGTGGGGAGCCTCAGACAGTGGAGCGTCAGCACTCTGTCTGACCTCCATGAGTGCAGTCATCGCTGCCAAGCACTGGGTTTCCACAGACTTCCTCTTACTGAGAAAACAAGGCTCTGCGACGCTAAGTAAGTCATTCAAGGTCCCATAAGTACCACTGGGCTGGCATGAATGCCAGGACCAGGGCCCACCATTTCTGCTGCTTCAAAACAAGTTCTGCTCTGTGTAGTCTGACTGCCTGCGCCTTGGGGATTCCCTAGACCTGCCAGGGAACAGTGGGCGGGAAAGGCCTGCCCGTCAGAGAAAGCCAAGCTACTAGAACAAGACTCAGTGTGGAACAGGAACTCCTGCCATGCTCTAAAAATTAGAACTCATACCTTGGAACCTAATTTCTAGTACAATAGTATTAAGACGTGGGACCCTAGGAGGTCATCAGGTCAGTAGGACAAAGGTCCCTGAACTGGAGTGGCTCTCATATAGCTCTGAGGCCTGTCCCATCTGCCACTCATGAGCATGAAGCTTCCTGTGAGGACTCCAGAGCTCCTGGCATCCGGACCTTGGACTTCCTGGCCTTCAGAACTATGAGGAATAAGCTTCTGTTGTTTACTAAGTATCAACCTAAGGTATATTCATTAGACCAGATCAAAAGGACAGAGGCGCCCTCCACTGGCAGCGTCTAGCACTAACACTGTTTCATCTAATCCAGACCTAAAAGCTCTGGTGAAGTGTGCTAAGGATGACTACAGACAGGTAATTATGTCTTGCCCCTATCAGAACACCAGGGGGCTTTCCCAGGCTAAAGTATAGACTGACCTTGGCCTCTAGGGTCTCTGATTCAAGGCTATCTGAAAGAAGCCTCTCTCCCACTCGAGTCCCAGCCTCCTCTCTGGTCTTTCTACTGTGGGACGCATGGCAAGAACACAGTGGTGCTGTCCAAGGCTTTAGCCTGTGGACTCCTGTCCTCCCAGCGAGTCTCCGCCTTCTACTAATAGACCAAGAATGTCAGACCTTTCACCCAGATGCTGACAAATTTCAACAAGCACCTCACACCCTGTCTCGAGCTGGCCTTCACAAGATACCTTATGTCCTCGGAATGTCCCCAAGTCTCTCATCTCCATTTCTTTGATTTCCATCATCCAAGGAAATATTTAAAATGAGAACACTTGAGTAGCTTTGGTTCCTTCTCAAAAAATCAATTGAAAAGCCAGTTGCTATGCAACCCGCGAGTGCGGCTGATGCTTGGCTCCCTGGCTGGTGGCATATTGTATAAAATAAGATAATCTCTTTTCTTCTGATATATATATATATATATATATATGTGTGTGTGTGTGTGTGTGTGTGTGTGTGTGTGTGTGTGTGTGTGTGTGTGTATATATATATGAAATGGAGAAAATGTTGTTTTAGGAAAAACTTGAGATAACTCGGAGGCCTCTCATAAGCTAGAGATAAACAACATCGTCACTCATGTAAGGGTTGCCACTGGAGCCTAGTGGGACCTGGAGGGAAGGCAGGGAGGGACTGGGAGGAGGGGCTGATACATTTCCAGGGACAACAGGGGATGGACAGTAGGAGCAATGGGTCTATGCCACTTTCTGCCAAAGACTAGGTCATAGCTTCATAAGCCGCAGAGCACACCCTGACTGTGGTAGGCACATCCTAGGAGTTCCTGGCTCCAGCCACCTTGGTTTTGATAGGGCTTAAACTCTCCCAGAGATGAGGTCGCGTTCCTTGTCTTAGTCACTGGTCCTGTTGCTGCGACAAACTGCCTGACAAAGTCAAGTTAAAGGAAGAGGGGTTTATTTTGGCTCTCAGTTCGAGGGAAGTCACCACGGCAGGAATGGGAGGCAGCTGGCTGGTCACATGACATCCACAATCAGGAAACTCAGTTTGCTTTCTCCCTTTGCTTCAGCCCAGGACCCCGGCCTACATAATGGTGCTGCCCACATCCAGGGTGGGCCTCTCAACCACAGTTAACCAGAGACTTGTTTCCACAGTGAGTCCAAATCCTATCCCATTGACAATCAAGGTTTACCACCACAGTCCCAACAGGACCCCAGAGGTCCCATGCTGAGTACCTTCCCAGAATTTACCTGTGTCTGGAAACCCTGTCCCATCCCTACAGCCCCATCTAGCCCACCTGACTTTGCTTTCGGCATTACTGAGTCTACGTGGGGTGTGGAAGGGGCAGTAGACACTGAGATCTCTGCCTGGCCACTGTGCCCAAGGTCTGCCACACCTCATTGTGCTGGCTTCGTGGTGCTGGCATCTTATCAGTCACTTGACAAGGAACAGCTGTAGAGCTCTTGTTCCCGAACACTCCAGAATGTACTCAGGAGGCCAGGGCTCCTGAGCTCAGAGTACATCTTGTACAACCATGGCACTCTTTGGAGACCCTGACACAGATCCTCGTCTCCAGAGCTACACAAGGTCGAGTTCGTGGCCTGTGGCCGTGGACGCCTTCCACACAAGATAAGGGCGGAAATGAGAAACTTTCACAAGTAACTGGAGGGAGTGCGATTCTCAGAAAATTTATGGAGTTTAATCATAAAAAAGCAGGGTTCTTTTTTTTTAATATCTTAGGCTCAGTTACATTTGCCTTTTCTAATAACTCATCTGCAGAAGTTATTGGTGTGCAATCAAACGGGGCTAGAGGCTGGATCCCTGTTTTCCCGGACTCTGTGGCCCCTGGCAGCTGCCCTGGAATGGGGCACCCCTGTCCTCTGGCACCTACAGCCCCTCCCCTCCCACCCCCCTTAGCCAAGATGCTGCCCCTGGACCTGTAGCCTGAGGCTGTTTGTCCACAGTCAAACACAATGCTTCTTATCATTTAGCTCTCCGTTGTCCCCCTCCGTTGTCCCCAACGGGGATCTGTTAAAAGCTTGGTCACCAGTGGAAGTGCCCAGGGGTGGTAGAACCTTTTGGAGGAGGAGCCTTGTGGGAGGAAGTTAGGTCATTGGGGGATCATGTCTTGGAAGAAGGGGTTGTGACTCATTCTCTTTTCTGTCTTTGCTTTTCAGCCTCTCCCCACCTCTGGAACAGAGGTGAATACCCTTTGCTTACTCCATACTCCCTCCAGGCTGTTCTGCCACTAAAGGCCGCAAAGAAACAGACTGAACAGCCATGAATGAAACCTCATGCAATCATGGGCTTGGGCTCAGTTCTCTCTCCTTTTAAGTTTCCTGCCTCAGGTATTTCAGGCCAGTTTCTAAAAGCTCTGTGGTTTCATGCTATAGTCTGAGAATGACCATTTCCAGCTCTGAGTTCTCTATGTGCAGGCCAGCAGTGATCTGTCCTCTCTCTAGTGCCTCTGCCCAGTTCTCTCGACTGACAGACACAGCAGCACCACGTCCTCCTAACGTGATCTCCTTGTCTGCATTTCTACATCCAGGATGCCAAAACTCCAAAGCTAGATTGACTTCCTGTCCCAGTCCAGGAGGGTTTTGCTCCAGACAGCAGAGCAACAAGCTGTCCCGGCACCATCTTGCCACACACCTGTTCTTGAATGTTCCTTTTTCAAAAATAAAACTCAGAACCATCCCATCAAATATCTAGCTGTTTGGAAAAACCATCTCTCCTCTCTCAGTCTTTCTAGAAGAAACAGTGTGGCTTGTTGTTGTTTGCTTGCTTTTTGCTTTTTAAATTTCCCTGTCGTGAACAGCATACCCCTTTCTTTTCTGTGTGTCTTGTACTACCTCAGAGACATATTTGGGTTTCTGTGATTCAGGGGATGCTTTTAAAAATTCATGTGTATTTGTGTAAATTCATTTGAGTCAATGTGCATGTAGGATCCCACAGAAGGCAGAAGAGGGGGTCGGCTCTCCTGGAACTGGAGTTCCAATCAGTCGTGAGCCACCTTGGAGGTGCTAGCAACCAAACCAGGATCCTCTGCAGGAGCAGTAAGCCCTTTGTATTGATAAGCCGTCTCTCTGGCCTTGGTGCAGAGAACTTTGTTTTCTCAATTAGCCCTACTACAGGTGTTGTTGGGTCACAATGAGTGCTTATGAAATTTCAATCAAAGTCAAAAGTCATATGCAATGGGTAGTCCCCATGAGATGATATCATCCAGTGATATCATGGCCACCTATCTTAGTTTGAGTACACCGTGATGTCAACACAATGACAAAATTACCTACTTTCGCATTTCTCAGGATCTGTGCCCATTAAGTGATGTGGCTGTGTTTGCCTTTATCACTGAAGTTTTAACTCCGTGGATTTTACAATGGATTCTCTTGGGCTTTAACTGCTAACGATTATAAATTTGTCTGCTCTTCTCAAATATTAGTTTCTTGTCATTTAAACCTAAGGAAGAAAACCCTTTAGAATCAGAGTATGAGAACCACTTCTGTGCCAACAAAATGATGTGTCTTGATTGTGTGTGTGTGTGCGTGTGATACATGTGGAGGCAGGAAGTCAATGTTGGGTGTCAATCTCAATTGCAGCCCCCCTTATTTTTGAGTTGGGGGTCTCTCCCTGAACCTGGAGCTCCTTGGTCTGGCTGTGTTGTCTGGTCAGTGATCTCCAGGGCTCCTCCTGTATCTCCTGCCCTGATGCTGGGTTTATAGACGTATCCCTCCACACCCAGATTGTTTTAAAACAAATGCCAGGGATCCAAATTCAGGTCCTTGTGTGTGCATGGAAGGACCTACCTATTGCTAGTTTTACTGCTCCTGCCTTCAAGGTGACATTTTCCAAAGCAGCTTGTGTGGAATGTCTGGAGGGATCCACTGAGAAAGAGGTTGGAAGAACGACGTGTACCAGTGTGTCCCACAGAGCTTCACCATGCACATTCCAATGTCCCTGGGACGTGCTGCTGTGGGGAAGCACCTGTTTTCCTTTGCTTTAGGAGCACCACCTGCACATCTCTTTTTGTGTGTGTGTAAACATCTATTACCATTCAGCTGTACAGAACGCCTTCAGGGAAACTTGCTTCTTTTCCCACCTTTAAATAAAATGTTGGCTGTCTAACTATCATCCCTCAGGATGTTTTTCAAAGTTTAAAAAGAAAAAGATCCTCCCAGCTTCCCTGCACCTTTCACCCTGTTCTGCCCATCTGTCTTCCTCTCCCCTAGGATCTCTTTCTCAGCTGTCACTTCACACCCCATTCCCCTGTGCAAACGCTTCTCATTTTTATCCCTATGCTCCATATTTCATGCTTATATGCTAATCTATCCAGCCACCTAGGCTGGGATGAAATCAAGCAACTGGTTCACCTCCAATACTGCTGGCCTCAGTTGAACTTATGAGCGTCTCTCTAAGTCAGCATCTCATCCTGCACTTCCTGTCTTGAGTGTGTTCGTAAGTCTTTTGCTACTGTGGCAAAATGCTCAAAACAATGAACTTTATAAGCAGAAAAGATTCATCTAGTTCATGGTTTTGAAAGGTTCGAAGTCAAAGAGCCTTGTTGATAAGGCCTCTAATGAGGGTGACATGCCATGGCAGGAACACCTGGTCATGTCTCTAACAGGAGCAGAGACAGACAGGAAGCAGAGTCCTGCCTCCCTTTCGTGAATATGCACCAATGACCTAAACAACCCCCCACATCCTACAGGTTCCGTGTCCTCAGGTACTGCCACCTGAGGACTAACACTTTGGTAGTGAGGCTTTGAAGAACAACCAACATGCAAACCACAGCAGGTCATGGCTTCCCAGCATGCTCTTTATCTGCCTTCCTTTCTCCATCACTGTAGCCATGCTACAGTCTACACATCTTCCCGCTAATGAAAACAGTGTCCTCAGTGTGAGAACCCCGTTAGGAATACAATCAGGTCATGCCACCTTGAGAAAGCCAAACTCCATGGCAGAAGGCATATATATGGATCCTTGTACAACGACCAACCTGGTTTTTATTTGCTTATTTTTGAGATAGGCTCTCATGTATCCCAGGATGGTCTTGAACTTACTGTGTAGGCAAGGATGACCTTGAACTCCTGATGCACCAGCTTTCAACTCACTAGTGCTGAGATTATGGGTATATGCCAACCACATCCCTACCACTGTTCATACAGTGCTGGGGGATAAACCCATGGATTTGGGCAAATTAGGCAAGCACTTTGCCAAGCAAGCTACATCCTCAGTCCCTGATATGGCTTTTTATTTATGTGTATAAGAGAGTGCATGCATATGTGTGTGTATGCCTGTGTATATATGTAGCCCAGAACACCAGTGTCCTCCTCCTCTCTCACTCACTCTGTCTATTCTATTAAGGCAAGGATCTCTCTCTCTCTCTCTCTCTCTCTCTCTCTCTCTCCTTCCCTCCTTCTCCCTTTCTGGACCAGACAAGATTGCCATAAAACCCTAACCACTCTTCCTGTCTCCATCTCCCTTGAAACTGGGGGTGCAGGCATTTGCACAGATACTTAGCTTATTATGTGCTAATTTGGATCCAAACTCCTCAGGATTGCGAAGTGACCCTAACCCGAACTGTCTTTCCAGCGCCGCAACCTGCATCCATGTCAGAGCCTGCTGCCCTCATCCTGGCTTTCTTCTCTTTACTCTCTGCTATTCCCTACCCCTTCCAGCACAAAGCTGGAAGTCTTACCCCCATTCAGTATCGAGACTAGGAGGCAGGCAGACACTCTTCAGGCCTAATAGGACCCACGGTTTTGTCAGTACAGTTTAGCAACAAAACACACAGATTTTAAACTTTGATCTAGAGTGATGAAGATCAGGCAGTGGCTTTGGGCTAGCACACGATGCCCGAACCAACCCACAGAAGGCTTTCCTCCCTCTCTGAACAGATCATATGTACCATAAAAACAGGGGGAGGGGGGAATGGAGAACATTACAGGAAACCCAACCAATCAAAATCCAGAGTTGTAGATCTCGGTTCCCATGGATACATCTAAAAACTTCACACCTAAGGATCAGGGGACATTGCAGAAGAGGAGACCGTAAGAGTCAGAGGACCAGGAAGGGTGCCATGAGTCCATGTCTCCTACTAATTTCAGAAGCCACACCCATGAAGTCTCACCAACATGGCAGTCTAAACAGGAGCTGAATACATATATATATATATGTATTCATATACATATGTATATGTATTCATATACATATGTATATATATATATATATATATATATATATATATAATTCAAGCAAAACCCCCACAAATCCAAGCTTTTCAAAGAGGTTCAGTTGTACTTAAGGTTATAAGTATCCTTCTCTGACCTGTGGTCACACTTGGGGCACTTCACTGGAGCACACTGCCTGGAAAGGGCTTTAGTTTTTAATCATAGAAAATTTATTGACACTTTCATTAAGACTTAAACACTTGTGTGACTTTAAATCACTCTCCAGTTCCACAGAGAAAACACGCATCCCTCTGTATGACAAGGAAACATGACTTCATATCCACTGCCCTCACCCCGCCCCATCACTAGGACCTTAAACATGCAAAGATTAAAGAGCCTAAGCACCAAATTAAACACGCCCTCAGTTAGCTTTTTGCCTCTCCTTTGTGCCTAATAGCTTTCTTTGGAACATTTTGTGTGAGCGGAAATAAATCGCTCCTGAAATTGCTTCTGTCAGGCACTTTGTCATAGTAACAAGAGTAACTAATCCATTCTCCAAGACCATGGGGGAGGGGCTCAGCATTCAAGAGCGAGAAAAAGATGGGGGCAGAGGGACCCGGTGGTTGATGGTTCAGCATTCAAGAGCAAGAAAGATGGGGTCAGAGGGGCCTGGTGGTTGATGGTTCAGCATTCAAGAGCAAGAAAGATGGGGTCAGAGGGGCCTGGTGGCTCCCTCTGGTGGTCAGAGGGCTGAGGATGTGAAGCCCGATGAGAAGAGAGATTTTAGACATGGTCAGAGATGGAGGGCGGATACATGAGCCAAGGATTCCCAAGACTGATGTCAGAAACATCACTGTACACAGAAAATAATTTGACTGTGCCTTTCATAAGAAAACTAGATGTTCAGAACCTGGATCCCCTGAGCCACCTCAAAAGACAGAATTCCAGTCGCAGCTAAACCTCACTTCAGTCTCCTATGTCGTTTTACACTCTGGGCTGCCACCCACCTGCCCCAATCCTTCAGAGGCAGTTTCAGTCACCTTAGGGCAGCCTTGCTTCTGAATCTGCCCAGACTCTATAGTGAGGGCACCATGAGCCTCCTCACTGCCTCCTCCTCTCTCTCCTACAAAGGCTACAGCAAGGGTTCCTTGAATCCCGTGTCCTGGCCACACCCATGCTGTCTGTGCCACAGTCTCTTGGGACCACAGCTTCCCCCTCTGCAGTGGTAAGGAGTCTCGGTGTGGTAAAGTCGGTTGGTCTTACCACTTGGAGTGACGGAACTTGCATTATAAAAAAGGGTCATGTGTCACAGTGAAGGGTATATGGAGTCTGTAATGGGTGGGGATTCACAGCTTCTTGCTTGGACTCTAGGGCATCCAGAGAAAGGCAGGGTCATGTGAAAAAAATCTTTAAGGAGGCGCCACTCATTCCAGAGAGAGGAGGTGTGTTGGACAGGAAAACTCACCTTCGCGTGGCTCAGCAGGATAATTCTCACCAGTACGACATTGATGTGTGCCCCCAATGACTCGTCATGGTAGATTTCGTTGACCTGAAAGACAGCCAGGGAGATGCCATCAGGAACCACGTGCCAAACCTGGTTCTGGCTATGCACCTGGCATCTTGTCCCTAAAGCGCCAGGTAAGAACCTAGGGACTCCACCTGTCCCTTTCTCTTTGCATACTTACCTCCAATTTTCCATCAATTCTAAAACTACCTCTTGATTCAACCCTCTGTGACCCTCTCTGGCCCTGTCTGCTGCCACCACCTGCCTGGATTTCCAAAGCGCCCCCCTGAGACAGCCCACCGGCTGGCCCAGAGAGTCTTCACTCAGAGACGAACTTGAACCAGAGAATTCACTCACCACCACCTCTCCCTGAGGAATGAGAGCTGTTGTCAGGGCAGAATCCATTCCTGGTGGTTGATACTCAGTGTGAGATGTTACCTGTGGACACTGCTACGGTCTGCACTCCGTATCCCACAACCTCCGCACCCATGTATTCAACCAACACCAGATCAAAATTATTTGGAGAAAATTTTGCAGAAAATGTATAGACTTATTTTTCCCCTTCTAAACAGTGCAGTAACTAGTTACATGGCCTTATGAAGCATAAATAATGAAGATTACTTGAGGTATGTGGGAGAGTGTGTGTAGGTTAAACACAAATGCCACACATATTACCCCAGAGATTAGGATACCTGAAAGAGTCCTGGATCAGAGCTCTGTGGATGCTGAAGGATGCTGCAGTTGGAGATGTGAACCATTTGGACCACGACTAACTCTACTTTTATTCCATTAACAGGAGCAGTTATCACTAGGTATCTCGCCCCACCCACCTTGTTCCATGGTATGCCTGTCGTGGTCTTCTTTTACATTTTGAGCACTATTTTATTTTTTTGTAGTTTTTTTTCTTTTACATTATTCTGGGTATGCTTGAAGCCGGGTGGTGGTGGCACACACCTTTAATCCCAGTACTTGGGAGGCAGAAGCTGGTGGATCTCTGAGTCCAAGGTCAGTCTCGTCTCCACAGTGGGCTCCAGGAGAAACCCTGTCTCAAACACATACACACATACACACACACACACACACACACACACACACAGACAGAGAGAGAGAGAGAGAGAGAGAGAGAGAGAGAGAGAGACAGACAGACAGACAGACAGACAGACAGACAGAGAAATGCTTCCTTGCCTGTCTTTTCCTGTAACCCCAGTGTTGGAAAGGGTGCAGCTACAGACAGGAGGATCCCTGCGGTTCATAGCTGCCGGCCTAGCTCCGGGTTCAGAGAGACGCCCTATCTTGAGGAAATAGTAAGATTGGGACACCTAGTGTCATCCTCTGGCTTCTATAGAATCTGGGCATGTATATTCCCACACACATTCTCATAACACACACACACACACACACACACACACACACACACACACACACACACACACACACCCCACTATTCTTAGCAGGCATTTGTAGGCCTCCTCAGATATCCACACCACAAAAGGGTGTGTGTGGGGGGGAGTTGGGGGAAGATGAACTCCCATGCTCTACAGTGTGGCCACCACCTTCCAGAAACACATGCTAAGTTAACCTCAGGCTCAGAGCTGTTAGGTGTTTCCTTGCCATTTGGACACCTTCATCTTCCCACTTCCCCCTCAGAACTTGCTGGACCAGCCCTTCACGGCCAGCTCCTTCCCTAGTGGAACGAGGTCTATCCCTTCTTACAGTGCAGTCTTGGAGTCACCCCCTCCTGGAAGGCCTCCCCCAAGTCAGACCTGCTATGGAGAACTGGTACCCCATCCTTCTCAAGCCCTACTACCACTGAGCTTCCCCTCAGTCTGTACTTCCCCTCCTTGGATGCCCCTCCCGCTAGCCCCAGAGCAGAGCAGTAAATGGTCAGCAAACACTGATGGAAGACAATCTGTAGAGTCACTGGGAGGAGAACTGTGGACCAGCCATGCATGCCGTCTGTATGCAGACTGGGCTGAGAGACTGCCCATGAGGCCCTTGGTGGAGAGTCAGACATGGCTAAGCTCCACCAGTCAGAGCCCTCTACATCCCAATTTCCAGACTCCCTCTAAACAGCAGGAAGATGCCTTAGGAAATCTAATTGGAATGAGGAAAATCAAATCATCATGGTGACGGATTGGGTGGAGAGGGACCCAGAGCTTGGGAGACTCACAGCCCAGTGGCTGCTGCTGCCACAGCTGTGGGTAAAGATGGCACCAATTGGAACACAGAGCTAACAAGCTCACTGGTCCCCAACCAATGCCACCCTCAACCCCAACACACAGGCTCTGCCAGGAACTTCTGCACAGCCAGGCGGATTTCTGATTAGAAGTTGGCTTTTGCTCTCCTGTCCTCCTCTCCTTTGGGGAGGAGATGAGGCTCAGAGCTGCAGGAGCATGGTTGATATGGAATCACGGCTCTGTATTGTGTGCTGGAATTGAGTCCCCTGCATGTGCTGTCTGTTTCGCAGCAGGACACTGGCCTCTTAGGACAATCAGCTGAATCCCCAAGTACCCGCTTCAGTACCCGCAGCTCAGAAAGCAGAGCCCGAGGACTGTGCCGCCTCGGCCACTTCCATTGGTCCCCTACCTCCACCTCACCCACCACCCATCACCCACTGTCGCCTCTGGAACAACAAGAGTAGAAGTGCTTCCCACAGAGCTTCTTCAAGGATCCGATTTCCACACACACGATGGAATGGTGTTTACGAAAACCCAAACTGTATTTTTCATAGTTGGCAAACTAGATTGCCCCACGATTCTCCATGAGGTTTTGGGGAGTGGGTAGACAATCCCCCCCCGCCCCCAAACCACAGGCACTGCTGCCTTAGCTTTGAGGCCCAACCTAGATTTTCTTTTTTGGTCTGTGCTGAGACAACGGATCTTAAAAACCAGACCTTTTACTTACGGAAGAAAGGAGTTTTCAATATTTTAATTGCTTATCTACAGTGAGCAAGCCCGGGTCATTTGGGCTCGCAGATTCCTGCTGAGAGTCACGGCTGGGAAGAGTTGAGGCTCTGGAAGGTCCTGCTGGAGCAGGAAGGGACAGGGACAGGGGGGGGGCGGGGCGGGGAGGAAAGCAATCTTGCAGCCTTGGTCTTTAGGGTCTTCTCTGAAGCGTGGGGGAGGGGATAAGGAGAGTACAAGCAGCCCCCATGGCCAAGGAGGAAAAGTAGGGTACCCTTGGACCCCTCACCGCCTGTGCTTGTGTGAGGGACAGGCTCCCATCCCCAGAGGCTCCAGAGGCTCACACGGAGACTTTACATACTTGGGCAGTGAGCAAGTGACCGTGGGGTCAGCTCCCATCCACGGACAGCAGACGCCAGGGGTTGCCTGAGCTCCGTGGCACAAGGGCAGGGTTGTGTTCAGTTTACCAGGAGCTGCCATGTTTCAGAGGGATCCCAGGGTTGCTGATCTGCAGGAGGGAAGGGCAGGCCTGTAGGACGGCTTCTGCAGCAAGAATGAACCCCCAAGCGCTGGTCCTCAGCCTTAAGGGCAGAAACCGTGGAACAGATGTATACCAATGTCGTTCCCTATCTCGGGAGCAAGGGTTGTGCTATGGAGACCAGTTATGCACCACCTCACTCATAGGATGAGATTTCAATCCATGACATGATAGCTTTTTGAGTATGACCCTCAGAAATAATCAGGAAGTTGAGGTCAGGGGTTAGGGACCTTTGATGGTATTAGGAACCTTGTGGGAAAAGACATCAAAGAGCTACCTTATGTCCTCTCCCTCCCTCTCCTCCTCCTTCATCTTCTCCCTCACCTCCCCCATGCGAGGGCACAATGAGGAGGAGGCAGTCGGATTAGCTGGCCATCTTGGAGTTGTCAGTTTCCAGAGCTGCATGAGATGAACTGTAACTCACATTGGCTCCACGCTGCTTTGTTTCAGTTGCCCCAGCAGAGGAAGCAGGGCCTGCTGTGGTGTGCATGTCTCTCAAAGGCTCTTGTAGTAGAGGCTTGGGAAACTAGCAGAACCTTTTGGGTTGGGGTGAGGTGAGGTGGGGGTGTGGAGCCTAAGAGAAAGAAGTCAGGTCATCAGGAGCATGCCCCTGAAGATATTAGGATCCGGGTCAGTTTGTCTGTCTCTACTTCTGTCTTTCTCAATTGGTTCCTTCTAGTCACCATGACATCAGCAGCTCTGTCTGTCACATGCTCCACATCAGGATGTCCCACAAGCGTTCCAGTGGAAAGGCCAAGGAACCATGCTCTGAAACCTCTGAACCCATGAGCCCAACGAAACCTTTCCTCTTTCTAAGTTGAAATCCTCAGGTGTTTTGTCATGGCAAGAAAAAGCTGACTAATGAAGGGCCTTAACCTTGACCTGACTGAGCATTCTTCCAAAGGCTTTTAAACAGGAAGAAACGAGCCTCCCCCTCAAGAACTAGGTGGTGTGTGTTCTTCTATCTTAGGTCTGGGAGTTTGGGAACGAGTAATATTAGATAGAAGAAGATAGAAAAGGAGTTGTGTTTCCCCCATTTTTAGATCTTAGTGTGTCAGTGTTGATCCCACTGTGTGTGTACCTGAGGGACAGGCCCTTTTTAGCATCTCAGTGGGACATCTCAATGTGAGTCAGCCACACTGTGGGCTGAGTCACCCAGGAACTTCTCCTGGCTTCTCCCACTCCACAGGTCCAAGGCCAGGAGTCCCAGCAGAGAATGGCTGGTTTCCCTGTTGTCAGGAGAAGAGGCATGGGACTGCCTTCCTGAATGGAGGTGGAGAGTGACCCTCCAAAGCCTCAGAGCTTGCTTAGAAGCTACCAAGCCTGCTCCACAGTTGCGATGGCGGTAAGAGATCGAAAACAACTATGGGAATGTCCCTCACTTTGCTTGTCACTGACCAAACACCTGTTAGAGACAACTTGGCTGGAGTCCAAGGTCTCTCTCTGTCTCTCTTAACACTGCCCTTCAGTATGGTACCAGAGTAACTTTATCCTTCCTGTTCTAAAACCCTCAGTGGCTCCCTAGTGCCTTTGGAAGCAGTACAACCTGAGACTCTGATGGCCATGTCTACCTTTCTTCAATGGACATCTGGTTCCCGACAGCTCAGTCAGCCTCCTTCCAAAGGCACTTTGTCAGTGTACACACACACACACACACACACACACACACACACACACACACACACACTGGGGAAAGGTGCATACCTGGAATTCTTACAGCCCCTCTCCAGTCCTGAATTCCTTAGACACCTTAAGAGAATTTGAAGAATAAAAAGGATGGGGTGGGAAGAGCAGACAGTAATTCACATTTCAAAGGAGACTGGTATTGACTCCCTTGCTCAAACTCCTCCTACCCCTAGGTCTTCCCACCCTACTGGAGGGACTCCGAAGTTCCTTCCATGATGCCAAGGTCAGGAAGATTGAACCCTACGGCTGCCTCTTCTAAGATCCTCCTTGCACAGGGACCCAGTCTCAGGCCTTTGCACTAACTTCACCTTCCCTAGCACAACTGTGCAGAGAGAACTACACAGTGATTCTAGTCCTTAGTAGGTGTTCAGTTGTCAAGGATGGATGGATGGATGGATGGATGGATGGATGGATGGATGGATGGGACCACTTTGGAGGATGTGGAACGGCAGGCCGCCTAGCCTCCGCTACTGCAACCTCCCCCACTGCAGCCAGCCCTCCTTTGCCATCCTTTCCCAGGGTTTGTGTGGTAGGAGAAGCAGCACACTTTCACCCAGATTTCATAGGGAAAAGGAAGTCCTGGGACACTGTCCTTGAGCCCTGTTTTTAAGAAATTGATCTTGGAGCCTTTTAGCCCTGTGGGGGAAAAGGCTCAAAGCTCCAGCACTTCTCTGTGTGCTGGAGGCCAGGAGCTGGCATGTTGGGGGGCGGGGGAATGCTTTGTGATGTGCTTCTTGTTTATGCAAAGAGGCAGCCAAGTTTCTGCTCTGGAATAGACTGGGAAGGACCTGGTTCTGCATGACAATGTCAAAGTCTGTCTGGTTGGTGGCAAAGCATTCCTGAAATGGCAGCGGGTCCTGGAGGGTGGCCTGAGGTGGGGAGGAGGGGGACTTAGGTACAAAATGGGGGTACCTGACAGGCTTTGAGCAGACCTGCTGCTGGGATCCCCATGCCTCTGTTGAGCTAACTTTGGGGTATTGGACAATGTCTAATGCTCACCCTAAAAAACCTGTAAAGCAAAATAATCTTGGGGAGTCCCCAGAGGGGAGGGCACAGCCCCTGAGAGGCTGCTATGCAAACTCCTGAAGTAAATAGAGAAGAGGTCAGGTTTGGGCTGCCAGGGTAGAGGCTTGGGATAGCATGACCACACCGGGATTTTGGGGAGACAGGACAGTGTACCCACTAGAATTTGGAGGACTCAAGACTGAGCAATCAGAAGCTGGAGGGGGATACAACATACCTGACTGGAAACTGGGGGAGCAGTCTGCTGGCCTTGGAAGGAGGAATATTTGTACTTATCTTCTGGAGCATAAATGGGTGTGTCAATGGGCAGGGCGGGACTTAGGCAAGCCATGATGTATAAGGTAAGCCCCTTGTTTAACTCCAAGTACCTGAACACTGTGACCAAAATAGACTCCCTCCCCCCCCCCTCAGATTCATCCACAGTCTCCGGGGCCAGGAGATAACTCACTAGGCAAGGGATCTAGGGTGAGGCCCAAGCTACTTCACCCCTAGGTAGGTTGTCAGTGCCTAGAACCTAGTGCATCCTCCATGAATATGCTCAGCCGAAGGTAGCACTAAGGTGGTACACTGAACAAAATGATGGTTGCCATAGAAACTCTCCCATGTTGTTGTTAATAACTAAAGGAAACTGTCCAGCCCCTGCTCTGGATTTCGGGGTGAGCAGAATCCTCACCCCACCTGCACTGGTCTCAGGGGGACCTCCCGCAGTCCTGCTGTACCACACCGGATGCTTTATTCATTCTGCTTGGGCCTCAGGGTCCTCAGGCCTGGAGACGTAACTGTCCTCGTGGCTTTGATATGTTTGATATGAAGACTGATGCAAGCATGTTTTCAAAGAGTCTAGAAAAATCCTTGGTGCACAGTACTATGTTAGTGAAGCTCTCCAGAACAAGAGGGTCAGGTAGTGGGAACTGTTGCTTCCTGTCCCAGAACTTGGTCCCTCTTGGCTTCAGCCTTGGGGGCAAATGAAGCAAAGAACTCTGCCTCCCATTTTCCTGGTAATACTCAAAAGGTAAATACTCACTTTTCCGCTCCTTAAGTCCTGCTCGGTAGACTGAGACACATTATGATCTGTTCCAAAGAGTGGAACATTTCACACTACTGTCTCCTGTCCTAAGGGTTAACCCAATGGGACCTGTCAATCACCTAGTTAAGAGACTACCCCTCAGCCAGGCTGATCCAAGCTAAAGAGATGAAGAGATAATTATCCCTTTAACTAGAAAATATACCTGTCCTTCCCAGGGACACCTTCATCACTTGCTGAGAGACAGCCATGAAGTTCTGCTGACTTTGTCCTATTTATTCACAGTCCAAACTTGGAAAAGCATAACTTTTACTTTCTCTCTTTTCCTAGTTCTTCCTCTGTCCAAAGCCTAAGCATTTTCTCTCTGGCACTAACCCTACACCCCACCGCCAACCCCTGCCTCCACCATAGGGCTGTCGATTGCCACATACCTGCTTCCTGGCCTCCCTTGCTAGACACAACAGCCTAATGCCAAGAGCATGGCTTTCTTTCTTCCTCCTCTTCATGTCCCTCCTCCCACTGGCCGCCAAGAGTTACAGCTTGCTTGCCTGTTGTTTTGTCCCAAGCTCATAAAATGATCCTTGAAAGCTAGGTGGTGGTAGTGGCGCACACCTTTAATTGGAGCACTTGGGAGGCAGAGACAGGTGGATCTCTGTGAGTTCAAGGCCAGCCAGGTCTACGGAGCTAGTTCCAGGACAGCCAGAGCTACACAGAGCAACTCTTTCTCAAAAAACAAAACAACAAATAAACAAGCAAACAAACACTATCCTTAAGCCTCCCCTGAATCTGTTTTTAAATTTTTTTTATTAACAAGACTAGGAACCCAAAGAGGGGACCTTAATTTCCATGGTAACACCAGGAGGTATATCTGCAAACACCAGCATTTGCTTAAGATGTTTCTCCATAACCAAGAGACATCTCAGTGTAATTAGGATCTGGAGCTGAGACCTGATCTCCTGGGTCACAGCCATCCATACTTTCTCCTAGGCCTGATCCTCCATGGGCTGACCTGTCAAATATCAGAAGTAATGTTGCCAGACGGGGAAGTGTGGCCACTGCTGAGGCCACAGGACATGGAAGAACAGAGCAGGGGACCCGGGGCCGTCAGAGGCCTCTCAGCTACTCTCAGCCCAATGGGGAAGGAAGATAGAGATGGCAGGAATTTTGATTCCTGCTGGCAGTGACCTCAGGACTTCAAGTCTCTGGAGCATTATGTTGGGCTGGCTGACGGAGGCACAGAGACTCAGGGTTCAGTGGGGTGTTCCATTGCAGGATGCAGTCTCATTCCCCCAGTACCAGGACCTTGAACTAGCCCTGGTCAGACCACTTGTATCCCCTTCCCGCACTCCTGCCTGTCTGGGAGTCTGCGTGGTCCAACTGTCCCCATTGACTTGAGCTCTGCCACTGAGTTCCATTTGAGCACTATTGTGTTATCTGAGAACAAGGTATATTTAATTCCCCAGTAACCAGATTTTCCTTCTGCCTGATCAGATTGTGACCCAAGAAAAGATGAGGAAACCAACGGAACCCAAGGAGCCAGTGGTCTCGAGGAAGTTCCCGTGGTGGCCTCTGGAGTAGAAAACACTGTGGTAGATGAAGGAGATGGGAGGATGTTGAGAAGTGGGAAGTGAGACAGGGCTGGGGTCCCCTGCTCTGCTCAGCCCCCACTCCACCCTTAGCATCAGCGATGGATGGACAGATCCAGAGACCTCTGGGCTCTGCTTCCCACAGTGATAGGACCACAGTGTAAGCGAAGAGTCTGGTCCCTAGATGGTACCTATGAAGGTTAGACACAGGGCCTGCCCTGTGTTTGAGTAAAACTGTGAGATCTAAGGCACCATGGTGTCCCAGTCCTAGAGAGGCGTATGTGCCACCCAGAAGCTCCTACCTGTCATGTCTGGGTGAGGTGGGGATAGCCTGGCATTGACCTTGAAGAGGCTGTATAAATGGAATTATTTTTTATTTTCTCTTATTTTATTATTTTTGTGAGCATTCTATCTAGCTTGTATAGAAGACACACAACCAGGCACTTTATCAAGCCGCAAGCCTATCTCTGGCAGGTTTAGAGCTATTCTAACTTATTTCCCAGCCGTGACGTCCCTTGTTACTGTTTGTCGTAGCCACATACTCATGGTCCTCTCGTGGCCGCTTTCTCTTTTCTTCTGCTCTTCTTTCTCTACCCGTAACCCACTCACTTTATCCTCAAGCCCCAGCTTTTCCCCTCCTCTGCCCAATCACAGGCTCTAGTCTTTTATTGACCAGTTAAATTGGGGAGCAAGCTTCACATGGCTTCACTTGGTATACGTGAGGACCTGCTCATGATTGCGGGGGGGGGGGAGCCAGTATTTAGCATTAGAATACAAGCAGCACCAGACCATCCCACTATAGGCTGCAGAACTGGAAGGCACATGAAGTCCACTCCTCTTCTCCCCGCTCCGTTTCCCACCCAGTACACGCGCGGAGCTTAGATGAAGAAAAGTTCAAAATAGGGAAGACTCAAACCAGCCTCTCCACTGCTATTTGGGCCCGGTGACCTGACATGAAGCTGGCTCATAGCATTGACAGACTATGACAGAAGAGACAGACGCAGCTGTGACTAAAGGTCTTAGACCAGTACTGTGCATGATGTCCCTGGACCCCAGCAGAGGGATCCTGAGAAATTCTGTGGAACCTGGCAAAACTAAATTTTGCATGTTCAAGTTCATGGCAAGAGTAGCCTGCTCTAGACACATCCCTCTCAGGTGCTTTCTAACACCACCAGAGCAGATGTTCATTCAAACACATCAGGAATTGGCTGTTCTCTGCACAGCATATGTCTCCTGGCACCAGGTGGGTCAGGAATTCAAGGTCATCCTCAGCTACATAGCAAGTTCAAGACCAGTCTAGGCTACCTAAGACCTTATCTCAGAAATTTAAATAAAAGAATTATCAAAGACACTTAGTGGACACCTACTATGTACCTACCCTTTATTGGGAGCTGAGTGTGCAAAATCAGGTAGATGATGTTCTCTGAGAATCCCTAGTTCTAGGATATATCACCCAGAGGAGAAGGGCTCCAGGGATGTCAGCTACAGGGACAGCGGACACACCATGGAGAAGTTTGGGCACAATGACAGCCCACATCTGCCCAGACCGAAGCCCGGCAAGAGAGACTGTCATCTCTGCTGTCTGGCTCAGCTGTCACCTCCTTGCTGGAGTCTGCACAAGACAAGCTCAACAGCCGCTTCAAGCTGTCACCAGGGAGTGATGGTGCTTGGCCCTCCGTGTCCATCTACTGGGACTCTGACTCCTGCTTTGACAACTGTCAGCTCCCCATGGGAACCAAGGACAGGCAGCTCCTGGGCTCCCTCATCAGCTGTCAGGAGACATCAGAGGAGGGAGGGAGGTGGGGAGTGGCTGAGTGGCTCTCAGCATGCCAAGAGAATGACAGAGAAGAGACAGAAGTAGAGGTGAGAACATCCCATTGTGCCCCCCCCCGGTATTTCCACCCTACACAATCACCACCAGCCTCTGTGCCATCTCCATGAGTGCAAGATTCCATTGGCTCACAGTAACTCTTCTGCTACCTAGAACCTCATCAGGGGCCCATATCCTGTGTGTGTGTGTGTGTGTGTGTGTGTGTGTGTGTGTGTGTGTGTGTGTGTGAGAGAGAGAGAGAGAGAGAGAGAGAGAGAGACAGACAGACAGACAGAGAGAGAAAGAGAGAGAGAGAGAGAGAGAAAGAGAGAGAGAGAGAGTAGAACAGAAATATGCAATAGCTAAACCTTCCACTGACCTAGCCCAAGACAGAAATAGATATACACAGACAAGTTGGCTTGGAGAGGGGGGAAAGGCAGAGTATGATAGGGATCGCCAGTGATGTTGGGAGATACAGAGGCAAGGCTAGAACAGGCCTGGTACTTCTTCTGAGACTCCTAAGGAATTCTCCCTCTTCAGGTCAGAAGAGTCAATGAGAACCACACAGAGTCTACACCATCTTTTCCTCCAGCATGTGACTCAATTGTTATGCCTTGGGCCCAGCGTCTCTGAGCCTCCTTGGTCTTATCTGGGAAAGAAAACCTCACAGAGGCGCTGAGGGAGGGTAGACATGCCGTAAAGCACCTTTCTTCCATAAAACTGCTCAGTGCTAAACCTCTGTCAACGTGAGCTCTTTCTTCTTTTCGATAACTAAGTGTGGAGCCCCAAGTTTCTAGGTGCCAAGCTAACTTCATCTCCCACCTCTCTGAAGAGCCCTATTGCTTCAGACGGGTCCAAACTGTGCTAGAGGAGAGAGAGAGAGAGAGAGAGAGAGAGAGAGAGAGAGAGAGAGAGAGAGAGAGAGAGAGAGAGGTAGGTCCCTGGGCCTTTGCATGTACTTTGCTGCTGCCCAAATTCATCTGCATTATGAGCTGAATAAGTCACTGAGGAGCCTTCTCTATCCAGCCCCCAAGACATGCCTGATGCAGTTTCTAGCCTTCATCCAGCCTTTAAATTTTACTCCTACTCTGAGCAACCAGGGACAAAGGTAGACTTTGCTATCTCCACATTCACTGTCCATAATGAGGCACAGGATACAGCGGTTTGTGGCCTAAATGGCCTCTGCTCATCCCAGACCTGTCCAGGTATTAGACACCTAAAGTAATGCTCACAGGAGTCCTTGTAACTGAACTATCTCCACATCTGGGGCACAGAGGGACTATAGTGGCAGTTACCTGCTTCCTTCTAAGCCGGAAGGAACAAGCAGGCTGCCCTCTGGCCTGGTAGACACCACAGCTGTGCTCCAAATCACCCGATGTTACGAGCACTTAATTGCAATTTGTAGGCTCACATTGAAAAATGATTAAGTTTCCCCGGAGATTCCTACCTTCATTTAAGAAAACCAGACCCGGCAAGGGCAGGGCAGATTATTCTTGTACAACCACAAGTGAACAGAGCTGAGGAGGCCATCAGCATGGGATGTGGCTTCTCCTGATCTCTGCTATGCCCCAGAGCCCACAACTACCTATGTCCACTGCTACCTGGCACCCAGCAGCACCTGGTCATATGGCTCTCTTCTGGGTTCTGTGTGCAGTGCCTCATGCCACCCTGGTAAGCAGAACTACGTTGATCTCAGGCCTTGGGGCTTAAGCGTGAGGAATACAGGACCACAGAGAGCATCCTAAACAGTCTCCTTTGGCCCAGGCAACACAGCCAGGTGAGAAGGGGAGTTTTGGACCTCCATCCTTTCTCCCGCTTGCTCTGGCTGGCTCCTACACTAAGTGTGTCCCTCCAGTCTGGGCAGTCCCAAGATCCAGTGTCTCTTTGTTGCAGGAAGCTGAGCCAGACACGTGAATAGGGGCAGGGGGTGGGCGATGCTTTCTGAAAGCTGCTTTGCAGTTCACAAGATTTCCTCCCCCTGAGCCGAGCACAAAACATTCCTGCACTGCCGCTGCGCAGGCCCCAGCATTCTTGAAAGTTGGTGAGCAGCTGATTGTTTACAAACCCTGGCAAGGCTCTGGCAAGTCAAGGCCAATTTCTGGATTAAATTAGAAAAGAAAAGAGGAAACATATCCAAGTCTTGGCACAAATAGATTGTTCATTGAACACGAGTTGTTACAGAACACAGTGTGCTGAGGACCTTCATCCGGCTAGGAGAAATCAAAGGGTACAGGCTCAGCTCCGAAAGCGCAGGGGACCCCTGAACCCCATGTACTCTACAAGCCTAAGGAATGGGTCTGCCCGCAGTGGAAGAGAGATTCACACAGTTCAGAGAGACCACTCTTGCCCAGAAATCTACTCAACTGTTTTTAAATGGAGAGTAAAGCCAGTTCATTCACTCCTTAAAAGGAATCCTCTAAGCGACCTCAGAGAACCTTTGAGGTAGAGGTGGTGTGTTGGGTAGCTTGGGGTATGAGGAGGAGAAAGAGAAAACTCAGCTTGAGTGTGAGGTCACCAAGGTGTCCTTCAGATAAGGGCTACTCCAGCTTTAAGGGGGAGGCAAGGGAGAATTTGTCTGCTGAGGGTCTGTTCTTCAGGTAAAGCCCCAGGTTTAAAGATAGAGAAACTGAGTCTAAGCATGGGAAGCTTTACCAGGTGAGTGTTGCTTCTGACTCCAAAGCAGACGTGTATTCTATGCTGAATGTTCTCCCCACCAGCATTCCCAAGTACATCCCTGCAGAGGGATACTGAAAGGACCATGGTCATCGCTCAAGGTTTTTTGTTAAAGCCAGATAGCAGGTATTACTTAAGCACTATCTCTGCAGGCCATCTCGTCCCCTGTGATGACAATGGAACTGAGACATTCCTCTCCACTATCAGGGTCATTCTGTCGAGGTCACCGAACCTCTGTGTGATATCTGTGTGTCTGTGATGGTGCCAGAAGAAACAAACCTACTGCAGACAAGCACACACGAGCACAGCTTGAGCAGTCAGTCATGTGTGCTAAATCCCACAGCTTCCCAATGAGCTGGAAGAGCTGAACGTGGGAATTGAAAACAATGTGGTATCAATAAAACATCCCTGGGCACACACAAAATTGTACTTGTAAGGAAGCTGAGGTGCTTCCGGCTGTATTCACCTGTGTTGTACAGCACAACTCCACTGCAGTCTTGCTTTGAACACACGACTGCGCTGTGCACACTGTTGCCATACTCAACACCCACAAACGCAGCCTGAAAGACTTCCCTCAGACCCAAGACCACCGTACATTAGGAGCTGTGGTGTTTTAACTTCTCGTACTAATCTAAGTGCTCTTACAGAATCAAATGATTTAATTACCCAGAACAAAGACTTTCTCTTGCTTTCCTACTGTCACTTCCGAGCCCGCATTAAACTGATTTATCTTTGCAGTGTTTTGTGTTAGAATTCTTCATTTAAAATTCTCACCTTTGAGTTGCTGACTTGTTTCGTAAAAAAATATTTTCCAATGAATCTTGACTTGGAGTTAGGACCGGTTTTCTAGCAATGTCTGAAATGACCTTAAGCATACTCTGTGTCAAGAGGCCACTTCAGGGCGCCCTCCTCTGAGCCCTTCACCTCGCAATGGTCAGTGGGGTCAAGGTGCTTACTATGAAGCCCTATGACTTGAGTTCAGTCCCTAGGACACACTTGGTGGGAGGAAAGAGCTGATTCTGGAAAGTTGTTCTCTGACCTCCACCTGTGTGCTCACACACACACACACACACACACACACACACACACACACACACACACAGAATGTAAATAAATGAACTAAAAAGAAACAGAATAGCTATAGCTGGCAACAGAAAATATTAAGATGTCACTGTTGAAGCTAAAAATTACCACAACCTAAAATGAGGCAGGGGTCTGTCCTCAGCGGAGCAGACAGATGATGACGCCACACAGACTGTTTTGGTATAGAAGACTTTAACATGTGCATTACCTGTTGGAAGGCTTAACTCTCGGGAGCCCGGTCTGAGGAAATAATTAAGGATGAGGGACAGATTCAGCCATAAGGATGTACAATAGTGGGTGGCACATCTGACCTCCAAAAGGGAAGTGAGTTTTATTCCCCGGAGGCGTCGTGTAAATAATCAGTTACATAAAAAGCACACACTTCTCACTGCACCAGTCTTCCACATTCATTAAAATGAAGTCGTGGAGAGGAGCTTCTGGGAGAAAATATGGAGAGATCTATATGAGTTCATTCTAATCTTATGGCATAAATAATATATTATCTGTGTTAAATATAGAATGTTTTAATGAACTGAAAAAAATACTTTTCCGAATTTAGGGAGGAAACTTTGAGAAATGGGTCTGGCTGACAGGGAATGAGTTGGTAGGTGGTGTCTCGGGGTAAGCAGGTCTCATAAAGGGATCAGCAGACACCCTCATACTTCAGTGGGTCTGAGGTGAAGTGGAGGTGGGGGCAGGTGGGCAAACTCTCACTTTCTATTGTGATCTGAGTGTAATGTCTCCCCTGGGCTCATGCACTTGAACATGGTGCCCAGCTGTTTGTACTCATTGTTTGAGGAAGTTATAGAGCCCATTAAGGAGCCAGAGCCCTTTTTGCTCCTCTCTGCTCCCGTAAGTGACCCCTCACCCACATACCAATCAATAAAACCTCTTTGGTTCACTGAGTTGGACTTGGGTATAGTTGTTATTTCAGTCTGTCCCATGTTCCCTTTGAGGGCTGAATAAACATGTGTGTACTGTGTCTAGAAAAGTCTCTCCTACAGCACCCAGCTCAGTGGGCAGCTTGATGACCAGGCTGTCCTTCGGCCATGGAGTCACCTCCACCTGCTATCACATGCCGATGATCACGTGACCCAGAGTGCAGCTGCAGCCCACCCACTGCCACATCTGGATATGCATTCTACCAACTGAGCTACAACTGATCAGCCCAGTGCTATGCTGATCCCTCTGTGATGCTACTTTGGTTCCAGCCTTGGGAATTCCGGAACCAGATGTGGACCTATAAGAGGATTGTGACTATCCACTGGCCAGGCCTTTGAGGGCTATTTGGGGTTGTGGCTTGAGGTCCACATACCCAGAGTTGCCCAGGCTTGCTTAGTAAATGGAGGTCAATTCCAAGTTCAGAAGAGTGCGCAGCAGGCCTTCCCATGATGCAACACTCAGGATAGCTGCCACAGGCCACAACGGCAACTTAAACTTCAGTGCTGATTAATTACAAGTCATGTCTCCATTAGTGTGGTTACTATCAAGATGGCAAGTGCTATGGGCTGCGGAGAACTGGGAACCCTCACTCGTTATTGGTGGGAACATAAGATGATACAGCGGCTGTGGAATGCAGTGTGGTGGTTTCTTAAAGTCAAACATAGAATAACCATATGACTCAGTCTTTCTACTCCCTTGTCTGTAGCCAAAGGAATGTAAAACAGTGGTGAACAGAAGTCTGTAACCTGTATTCCCAGCAGCCTTAGTCGCAACAGCCAAGAGGTGGGCTGCCCAGGCACCCATCAATGGGTGAATGAATAAACAAAATCTGTCTAGATATATCAAGAATCATATTGAGCCTCTGAAAAGAGGAAGGTTGGACATTTCCATGTGATTCCAGTGCTCAGGAAGTTGGAGGCAGGAGGATCACGAATTCAAGGCCAATTTAGAAAGACCAATATTAAAGACAAAGCAAAACAACACATACACACACCACAGATAGACAGATGCTCAGACACAGACACACGCATGGGGAATTCTAACACGTTACAATATGAACAACCTTTAGACTATCACACTAAATTAAATAGACTGGTTCCCAAAGGACAAATATCATACAAATTCACCGATTTACAGATCCAGAGTGGTTTAATTTGAACACCAAGATCTGAATGATAGCATCCAGGACCCAGGGGATCAGGTGAGGAGTTAGTATTTAACAGTGAGAGATTCAGTTTTGCAGGATGGGAAGAGTTCTGTGTATCAATGGTGTGGCCTTTACCTTTCCACACCAATGACATTAATGTCACATACAAACTGTGCACTTAAAAATGGTGAGGATGGTGTATACTTGGGCATGATTCTAGTGCTCTTATATGCTTGGCAAGCCCTCTACCACATCTATATATTCCTAGCTCTCTTTTTATATTTATTTTGATTCTTTTGGTTTTTGTTTGTTTGTTTTGGGCATGATTCTAGTGCTCTTATATGCTTGGCAAGCCCTCTACCACATCTATATATTCCTAGCTCTCTTTTTATATTTATTTTGATTCTTTTGGTTTTTGTTTGTTTGTTTTGGGCATGATTCTAGTGCTCTTATATGCTTGGCAAGCCCTCTACCACATCTATATATTCCTAGCTCTCTTTTTATATTTATTTTGATTCTTTTGGTTTTTGTTTGTTTGTTTGATTGGTTGGTTTTTCAAAACAGAATTTCTCTTTGTAGCCCTGACTGTACTGGAACTTACTCTATAGACCAGGCTAGCCTCAAACTCTGAGACCCGCCTGCCTCTGCCTCCTGTGTGCTGGGATCAGAGGTGTGTGCCAGCACCACCTGACTACTTATATTTTGAAACAAGAACTCACTAAGTTGCCTGCCAAGGCTGATCTTGAACTTGAGATCCTCTGCACTTCAACTTCCCAGGTAGCTGGGAATACAGGCTGGTGCCTCTAGGTTTGCTCTCTCCCCACCCCCTTCTTTATTTGGAGTGCGTGTGAGCAAATGCACATTTATGTGCTTGTGGAGAGGTCAGATGTCAGGCATCCTCCTCAATCCCTTAGTTATTTTTATGGATGGGCAAGTATGTGAGTGTGTGTGTGTGTGTGTGTGCGCACGTGCGCACTGTGAGCAGGTCCTCATGTGAGTGGAAAGGCCCGAGGAGGAAGTCTCTGCTCTACCACTTCCACAGATAGGCGCAAACCTTACCTTTTGAGTTAGTGTCTCTCACTGAACCTGGAACTCACTCATTGCCCCGGCTGGACTGAGACTGTAGGTGTGTGCCACAGAGCTCAGCTAGAAACCTGAACTCAGGTCCTAGTGCTGATGTGGTGAGCACTTCCCCCACCGAGTCGTCTTCCCAGCCCCAGGCCTGACTTATCTTTAATTAAAACACTTTTAATTAAACGTTAAAATTCTATCAGATAAAAAGTCCCTTCCTGTCACTGGCCACATTTCATGGACTCAAGATGCAGCCTGGCCAGTGGCTACAACATTTCAAAGGCCAGAAGGGCAGCTGCAGAAAGCTCTGTCACGCAGCAATATTCTAGACGGTTGTCTTCACTGTTCTCCTTCTCCAAGGCCACCAGAATGTCTCATCAGCCTTGCACAGCCCCTCTCCCTGCCATGGAACACTCTCCAAAAGTCACAGGGAACTAACATCCTGCTCTTCCAGTGAAGAAACCCCATCTCCGTAGTGTATCTCCACGAGGAACTCTTGCAACAGCAGGAGGAGCTTGGATGAGGGGTGAGCCCCACCCCAGGCTCACTGAGCCCCAGGACTCTGCCTTGCCCTTGGCTTCTGATGGACTTGACATCCTGCCCACGAGGCCAAGCCCTTGGTCAATAAACACTCGCTGCACACAAGTGCATATCTGTGTGACAAGGGAAACAGATGTGACCCAGACGTCCTTTCTCAACACCTCGGGATTATCTCCTAACATCTTCGTGTTGTTGTTGTGATGATGAGATGGAGATTCAGTTGAAGAATTATTATATTTCTGGTGTTTTTCTAGAAACTAAACCATCTTGTCATCATTAAAACTTGGCTACAGTTGGGATGTACATGAGTGAATGGAAGCTTGTGACCAAAACTTAGAATTGTAGATGTCCTCCACTGAGCTCTGTGATACAGGAGCCTCCATCCAGGAACAAGGAGGATTTTCATGCATCTGCCCCATGAAGAAGTCCCTGTGCCCCCACCTTCAGGCAGGGTGCTCTCTGTGATCTTGTCACTGTCGTGTGAGCAAAACCACATTTTATCTGGAGTTTGAAAATATCGTTGCCTTACTTAGAGAGTGAAAAACCCATTCACTTCCATTATGAAATTTAAGCCAGCCTATTGGGTACAAGAGGGAACCAGCCCTTTTTAATGATGGGAACATCAAAGCTCAGAGGACTGGAACACCTTTCACATGGATACACCAAGTCTTTCTATCACCACCACCACCATCACCACCACCACCACCACCACCATCATCATCATTTTTAAATGTATGTTAGTACACTGTCACTGTCTTCAGACACACCAGAAGAGGGCGTCAGATCCCATTACAGATGGTTATGAGCCATCATGTGGTTGCTGGGAATTGAACTCAGCACCTCTGGAAGAGCAGTTAGCGCTCTTAACCTCTGAGCCATTTCTCCAGCCCTGTTTTTCTTAGTCTTTCTAATTCTAAGCCCCACCCTTTCCCTGCAAATTGGACAGTAGCGGATCTGGGAGAAGAGTACACACCCTGGAGGCTGATGAGATCTGCATATCTACCACTCTTATAGGCTTAGAGTGAATATTTCCACAGCAAGTGGCTAGCCTGGGTCTGGCACACAGCCAGTCTCACGTTGGCAGATCATTAGTTGCAGTAATTATGGTTTTATTTATTTCTGTTGCTACTATTATTATTACAGCCATATCTCAGAGGTTTGTTAACTTCAATAATTATGGTTTTATCATTATTAAATTAAAGGTACTTTTCAAAAATTAATGTAAGATTAGCATTCTCCAAAATAAAATGAACAAATACAAAGAATTGTGCAGGGTAAAGGTGGAGGTTCAGGGGACCAAGGACACAACTAGGGCAACTCACAGGAGGGAGACCACTCACTGTGGGGGGCTCCGAGGAGGGAGACCACTCATGGGGTGCAATCTCTTTCCAGGGTTCAGCTCACTCACTTTCTTTCTTTTATCCCTGAAGGATCTTTTCACCAGGACCCTCCAAAGCCTGATCTATGTGCCACCTTAGTTCCCAAGGACTCAGCCCCTGACCTAGAAAGGCAGAGCTAAGCTGCAGGCACGGAGCCCATCTCTGTACCTGGGTCTGTCCATCTCCAGCCAGGTCCTGGGAGGACCTTGTTCATTGCAGCACCCTGTAAGCCCCGCCCTCCTCCCACAAAGCAGCTCCTTCTCATGCTCCATTTGAGAGGCACAGTCATAGCCATAGTCTAGTCCTTCCTCCAGTTTCTCAGCCCCTAGCATGACTTTGGGGGAATCCCACCACCCTGAATGGAGAAGATCTCAGCCTATCAGCTTAGCTCTGCCCCATCCTGGAGTCCAGTCCAGTCCTCCAATATCCCTGTAACTTAGCTTTTTCTTCCATTGCTATGATAATATGCTCTGACAAAAGAATCTGAGGTGAGAAAGAATTTATTCTGCCTCACAGTTCAAGGGCACAGTTGATCATAGTGGGGAAGTCAAGGCAGCAGGAGCTCGGGACAGCTGGTCACATTCCAGACACAATCGGGATGCAGAGAGGGATGGATGCTGCTGCTCAGCTCCTTTCTCCACTTATACAGCCCAGAATCACAGCCTAGGGAATGGCGCTGCCCACAGTGGAGGAGTCTTCCCACCTTAATTAATGCAGTCAAAATTAATTTGCCATAGGCATGCCCAGAGACTCATCTCCAAGGTGATTCTGGAGTCTGTTATGTTGTCAATTAACACTAACCATATCACATCCGTCTTCCAGCCCAGTTCACTAATGACCTATACTCTCTGATGGAGCCACCTATAGACCCACCCAGCCACTGCCCAGTCCGTATCTAAACCTGATTTCCCTGCCCTACTCAAGTCCTGCCTCCAAGATACTGGTCCTGATCCTGTTCCCCTACACCCTTCAGCCTTGACTCACAATGTTCATGAGTGTCAGCAGGTACTTCTGCACGTGCTCCTTCCCGTGGAACTGGACCACCGAGTCATCCACGCCCAGCAGGACCTCAATGTTGTAGTCATCGTCCGTAGCATGCCTGCGTACCCTCCGCCGTGAGCTGCTGATGCGCTCCTCCAGGACGCCTAGGGCTCTGCTGAGGCTGTCCAGGTTGCCGTGGGCGGCTCCTAGAAGGAAAGGACAGCTTCTTTGGTAGCAGCCTATCACCCCTTGTCCAGAGGCATTACAGAAAGACAGAACCCATTTGGGTACAACTCAGTTACCAGCCAGGTATCAGGACAGCATTAGGATGACCATTGTCTCATATAAAACTCACAGCACCCTAAATCTGGGACATTGTGCCCATTCAGACATCCAGAGAAGGGCAATAGTGACAAATGCTCAGTGCTAACACCTCAGTGGCTTCAAGTCCAACTTTTACCCAGCACCCAGCAGAAAGCATCAAGGACCATGGGGACCTCCTGACACTGGCAAAAGCACAGTTGGCATTGGGGACAGACACAGAGGAAGCTCAGGAGTGACGTGGCAGTGCCAGCCCTTATCACACTTCCCTAAAAGGCTAAGGGCTGCCCAACTGTCAAAAGGCTCTTGTACCTATAGGACGGCATTGCCTCTTGCTATAAATGGGGAAACTAAGGCTCAGCCCAGGCAGTGTGTATGTTCAGTGTCCCCTCACTCCTAGCTTTTCTCCCAGAATTCTCACCTTTTCAAAGACTTCACTAGTCTGATATCCATCCATATTCTCAGTCAGGACCTTCATGCCTGGCCCCTTCTCTACCAGGGGAACTTTGTCCCCCACCCTGATACTAATGGAATTGCTCAGGGACCCACATACATTCCTCTCATGGCACCTCCTTCAGTCTGCCCTGGGAGGGAACTGTCTGCCTGCCTGCCCCCAAATGGTCAGGACCTAGCTACACACTGATCAAGCTCAGAAGTAGAGCCTGGGGGATCTCAGCTGAAGGTAAAGGTCTGCAGCACCATCAGGACCAGAGCCCAAGATGCCACGCCCACAGCCTCTACCTGTCTGCCTTGATTCCTGTCTGTTTCTCACTGGCGAGCCCAAACATGTGAGGGTAGCCACTTGTGAAGATACTAGGCAGTTTGCCACATGGTCCTGTTCCTGCTACCCAGCAAATCTCTCACTCAGTCACAGAGTGGGCACCTTCAGTACAAATTACTCCATTTTACAGATAATAAACCCTTGTGGGTGGGACAACCAGAGAGATGCTCCATGCCCTGCAGTTTACCTTTAACATGGCAAACTGACAGTGGAATACACACATACACACATGCACATGCACACACACATGCACATACACACACTACCTATAACTTATGTATATGAACGTGCATACACACACTACCTATAACATATGTATATAACCTGTATATACATATATGTGTATATATATACACACACACTACTTATGACATGTGTATATAAATCTATCTATCTATCTATCTCTATCTATGTCTATATCTATCTATCTATCTATATATTTACACACACACACACACACACACACACACACACACACACACACACCATGCTGGCACAGACTTATATAAGTTAAAACACACAACTACACATCTGTAGTGCATAGTCATATGCTCACATGTGCATACAATGCCCCCACATGCACACATGCATAAACATGGAAGGTCCTGTTCAGGGCTACTCTGGTCATGGGGATCGGGCCAGCCCTGTGCAGGGCCCGTGCAGAGCTGAGTGCTGCTCCACTCGGCTGCCTGCAGATGATTCAGGGCCATCCTAATGCTTCCAGAGGAGCCGCCTGGGACTTCAACCTGACACAGGGCTTGAGGGATTGCTGATCTATTTTCATGCATTTATTTCTTTGCATTTTCAGAGCGCAGGGACAGCTCACCTTCAGAGCCACCTTGGGAAGCAAAGAAGATGGTAATTTCCACAGAAAAAGTCCTCCCTTGGGAAAGGAGCTAGACACCACCTTCTGCCCTCATCTTGCCCAGGGTCACACAAAGGCAGCCCCAGGGAAACAACAGACTGAAGGGGTACTCCTTGGGGCCCCAAGGCACCTTTTAAAAATACCTAATTCAGTTGACAGCATTTGAAACTTGGAAGATTTCACACTGGAAATCATTGGGAACATCTAGCTTCTCTTGAGAAATTTAGAGATGGGACCATCCTTGGGGTCACCTAGGTGTACTGAGAGAGGGCATGTTGGGACCCAGGTCACCAGGTTACTTGCCAGACTGATGACTTCTTGGGCCTTAAAGGTCTTAGAGGGAACCCTTCTGGCCCTAAGCCCCAAGGCAGCACACAGTGACTCTTCTACGCATCCCCTGTAGTGGGCACTAGAGTCACCATGAGGCTGGAGCTGGTCTGATGCATATCTTGAAGCAGCAATGCCGAGCTGATATGGTTGTTTAGTCAAACCATGTGCTTGAGGCCCCGTCCAAAGCAACGAGGCTTTGTAAAAATTTTGGAAATGCCAACTTCATTAATGAGGAAGTTAAGGCAGGAACCTGTCAGGAGGAGCTGAAGAGGCGATCATGGAGGATCTCTGCTTACTGGCTCACTCCCTGCTTTCTGTTCAGCTTGCTTCTTTACACAGCCTAGGAGTGGGTTGGGCGTTTCTCCATCAATTAGTAGTTCCATAGGCCCATAGGCCAACCCAATGGAGGCAATTCCTCAACTGTGATTCTCTTTTCCCAGTGAATGAGAACAACCAAGATTAGCTATCACAGGGGTGACTTCCTAGGCATTATATTTTAGAACACCATCTCCAAGACCCAGCCATTGGTAGAGAGGTCCCAAAACCCGGCGTCAGGTAGATGGGTCAGCTCCTCTAAACAATCTGACTCCTTGAAGCTTCAGACCTGCTCCAGCTAGCTCAGCACACAGCAGTGGGGTCTGCTGCCCCCAGGCCTGGGACCACATGAACCTTGTCCTCCTGCCCTTTTGTGTCCCAATTATCAATCATGAAGACCACCCTTGTTTTCCTCACAATGGTCATGACCTTAACACAAGCTACACTCTGGTCCAGATATGCCTGATTCTCCTAGGGAGCTTGGCCAGCAACAAGTTCCTGAAAGGTCCTAGATCAACTTCTCAGTGACTACAGCCCTGGCCTTCAGGGTCTACCCAGCCATACTGGATTGCCAGCCTGACCTAATGACCTTTGTTCCACTTGGTCCTCGGCCTATAGTTCACATGACCCCATGTTCCATCCTTTATTACTAGTGTAGACAGAGTGATGAACTGTGAATGCTTCCCATCTCTTGCTGAGGCAGGAGGATACTGCTGCCTGTAGTTTCTCTTTCTGCTATAGCAGCTCCCTCTCCCAGCAACAGACACACACACACACACACACACACACACACACACACACACACACAGAGAAGTCACTAGTCCTATGAGGGGGAGGGTGTTGACAGATGTTAGAGAAGACAGGGGCCCCAGCAGCCATGCCTGGTTGGCTGACCCTCTCCTCTCCCATGTGTCTATCACTGGAGCCTATCTTTTAAATGAGTAAACAAAAGATAGTTGGTTCCTGGCATTTCCTTGCTTGGGGACCCTTCCAGATGGCATCTGGAGCTCTCTTTGCTTTGATGAAGATGACACAGCAGAAACCATATCCAAGAGTCCTGGTCTAAGAGTCTCTAGAAGGCAAAGAAAAGATGCTGAGAGCAGATCAACAGACTTGGGGAGAGAATAGGAGCAGAGGCTGAGTTCCTGCCCAGGCAAGCCTGAGGCAGTGGCCGCCCAGGGGAATGGGTGGGTGACAGTGGGCAAGCCCACCTACATAAGCTCTGTACAGCAAGGGTGCTGAGCCCATGGGCTAAGGGCTGCACCTTTGAGCATCCTCAGAGTGACCTCTAAGACAAAGACATGTGCACAGCCCTTCACGGTGATGAAACTGTGCTCAGTTCTCAATAAGAGGAGGGGTTCCTTGTTGTTCTCATTCCCCTATGTCTTGTCCCTGAAAGGCCTCAAGAGGTCCCCAACACAGAGTTATTGAGATGGCAGAATCTCAAGACATGGGGACTAGAGGAAGGTAGTAATCGTGTCACACAGGCTCCAGGCTTGTCAAAGAAACAGTAGCATCGGATGGAAGTGGGGGCAGGGCTCTTGGGACTAGGTTATTCCCCTGGGGACCAGTTGTTATAAAAGAGGGCACATAGACCCTCATCTTGGCTTCTTCTCTTGTCCAGCAATCTCTCTCTCTGGAATATATTCTACATGATGCCATTTGATAATGTTGTGACACCACTGGGAGTGCTTCTGCCAGAATGCTGTTTGAACTTTTCATTCCTTAGAATGGTGGGCAAAATAAGCATCTTTCCTCAATAAATAACAACCCAGTGTCAGGCATTTTGTGATAGTAGCCCAAAATGGATTAAGACAATCAACAGGGAGCAATAAAAGAGAAGAAAGATGGAGTCCATCAAGCTACATTGTCAGAGAGGGGGAGTTAGGACCTGATTCAGTACTAGAATCTTTCCTTAAACAGTAATGATTCTGATTCTGCTTCCCTGGCTGTGTTTGATTCCCCAACATTGTGAAGGTGCTGTTCGTTTGTACTCCTAGCGCTGAGGAATGCAGGCAAGAGGATAAGGAGTTCAAAGTCATTCCTGGTTGACAGATGGTGTCAAGGCCAGCCTGAGACAATAATAATATCTGTCACAGCAAAGTGTGGATGTGTTCTCCAATATTGTTTTTTGTTGTTGTTGCTGTTGTTCTATTGCTCTTCAGACAATGTCTTACTCTACATCCCAGGCTGTCCTAGAACTTATTTCTGTAGACTAGGATGTCTTTAAACTTCTACTTCTATCTCTTGTGTGATGGAATTGCAGGCATGTACCACCATGCCTAGCATTTCCAATATTATCGACTTGGCCTAGGGGATACCCCATACTCCACCTGCATAAGGGCTGGTTCAGGAGAACCAAAACTGGAAGAAAAGACACATGGTCTCTAACCTATGAAGCAGAATGTGACAGTGCTGGTGACAGCCCTGCAGTGCAAGGATGCCTGAGGGCTTCTGGGGGCCTGTGCAAGTCTATGCCAGTCCCTTGGTTGGGTGGCCTCTTCACTTTTCCGCTCATGTACCACAGATTCCTCCTCCACATGCTCCCACCATGATGTGAGCTGACACAGTAGAGCCTGATGCAACAGGCCAAGTAATCATGGCCTGAAACCCGTGACTCCAAATCTTGTCCCCTGTCTATGCTGCTTCACTCTGGTATTTGTCATCTTAATGCACAGACTACTGACACAGTCCCCATGTGTCACCTCCATAGCCCTTACTAAACACTGGGGACAATATGAGGTAAGTCAGGACAGGGACTTGAAACCTATAGAAGTTTACCGTTCTTGGACAGAAGACTCTACTGTCCACTCTCCCAGGAATGACCATCCCTCTTTCTTCCATTCATCCAGTGCCAGCTAGGATGTCTCCTTCTTAAGAAGACCCTTACTCATTCCATCCTAAGTTTTAAAACTCTCTTCTGAAGTGGAAACGTAAGGGGTCTTTGGAAGGTCAGTTGTGTTAGATGGTGTTTTGCTGGGGCAAACACACAAAGGAGTGTTTTCCCGAAATGAATAGAGGTGAAAGGCTAAAGAAGACTCGTGAAGGAATGTTTTGCTGAAGCAGACACAGGAGAAAGGATGTTTTGCTAAAGCAAACATGTGAAAGGACATGTGATGAAGGATTCTTTGCTAACAACATGCATGTAGTGGTCCTCCTTATGTTGTGTAGCTGAACTATATTTTTCAGGACTCAGAAAGAACTGCATCCCAAAACTTCTGGTGGTGTGTCGTGGCTTTTTTTTTTCTGCTTCCACAGACTTAGGCTGATTAACAGAGTGATGTCACTGAGAGACTCATGTAGAGTTTTGTTAAATCGGACTCATGCCGAGGCTAGACACATGGTGAGGCAAAACCTTTGGAGGACATGTGATGTTTGGAGGGATATAAATAGAACTTCATGGACAGTGATGGTGGTGGAGCTGGGCTTGCTAGTACAGCTAGCTATACAACACTTGCTGGTCTCTTGTCTTCGCTGATCTCCACTTCACTGAGAGAGGCACAGCAGAGAATTTCTCCTGGCATCCCTCCAGGTCCCTTCTGCTGACGTGTGCAGAGACTGAGGACTGGCTCTCTCTGTTACATTGTGCCACCATTACTGATTCATGTTTGTTATCCCAACTCTATCAAACTGGTCTGATGACATATCCATAAAGTGTTTGCCGCCACTGAAGCCTGTGAACTGAACAGCAGATTTCCAGATAACACAGACAGGAGTTGCTCCAAAGAACCCTTCCTAAATAGGTCCACCTCCCCTGTATTCTTTCTTTTCCACTACCTCTGGTGGGTAGTGGGTTACAAGGGAGGTTAAAGTGTTTAAAAACCATCATTAAAAATAGACCTTGAAAATGTTATACTCCTCCCTCAACTCCTCCTCAAGAGACCATCCTCTTCCCTTCAGCAGGAGTGACAACTGTGAGTAGCTCCGACATCTTATATAGATTCACAGTGGCATATACTGCTTCTCCACCCTTGGATGAAGACCCCTCAAAGATAATGGCCATGGGGAGGCTTCAGCTTCCCTGGTACCTCATAAGAACCCTGGGGCTGGGAGGGCTTGGAGTTATGGGAGAGGTGCAGTGGGAACCCCAGACCCAACAGAAGAGTAGCTGGTGTAGAGAACGAGGCAGGTGCATGCAGGGGCAGGAAGATGGTATTGGTGGGTGGGAGCAGGAGGAGAAGGTAGTGACAGGCGTTGAAGTGTGAACTGGAACAAAAGCGTTCTATAATTACCTGCATGAGGGGAAACCAAGACAAGAGTTGGCCAGGAGGCTCAAAACAAATGGGGTGGAGATATTACACATGCATCGTGTAATTGGCAACAAAAGGAAATGAGACATCTTAATGTCATTCATGAGATACAACGAAATCAGAAGTATTCGAGGGGAATGGTAGCTGAGGCAAATAGGGCAGGACCTGCAGAAGGTGTGAGAGAAAGCCCAGTGCTCTCCCCAGCACACCAAGTGGGTGGGAGGAGAAGGTGAGGGCCAGCTAGGTGTGAACAGTCACACACTTATTCCAGAAAACAACACGTTAGAGAAAACACTAAGGATGGGCATAGAGGGTTTAAATTCATAAGACAATCTAGTGTTCAAACCACCGAAAAATAAGACGTGCCCTTTTCATGCATGTGTAAAAGATGCTGAGACACAAAGAAAACAACAACGAAAACTATGTCTGTGATGACTAACTTTGAGACAAAAGTTGGGAATTACAGTAAAAAGGAAGGCCTTAAGACCTTTAGTTCTAAAAAGCATAGACTAAGTAGAAGGTAATTCCACCAGTTGGCTCAAGTAGAGAATCTGAATAAAGAGATAACTAGAGGAAGCTGGACAAAGATGGCCAAAGGAAAGTCTAGATGCTTCTATGAGAAAGTGTGTCCCAACCCACAAGGAATAGACACATTTAATCTTACATGAAATGATCGCGCAGAGGTCAATAACCTACTTGTTCAGATCAACAACCAGCTAAAAAATTGGGTTGTGGGAGGGAAGCCTGTTAACTAAAGTTCACAACCATCATAATGTCAAGGAATAAATAAAAATGATGAAGGTGTAAAGACAAGCAAAAGGTAATACATTTTAACACTCTCCACATTTAAAAAATGTCCATGATAAATGGAAGGAAGAATGATACAGTGCTGTATAGGAAGTTATTCTCATCCAAATTAATCTATTAAGTATAACACAATCTCAAAAGAACCATTAAACTCTAATAAATTACAGAGCCTGCTTACTTCTGGAATTCTTAGAAGACAAGCATGAAAAACATAAATGAAAAGGAGCTCCTTCAGTCTGTGCCCAGAGCTGACCTTGTGCCACAGTGCTCCATACCCAAATACCACCGGGAGAGAGAGGGTCTCCCAGGAGTGCTGAAAGCCTGTGAGCAAAGGTAAGACTGCCACTTCTACTAAGAGGGACCTGCCCAGAACCCTCAGGACACAGGAACCAAGGAGCAGCCTGGGACAGGATTCTTCTGGTTTCTGTCTGCCCTGTGCCACTACTCTCCATACCCAAATTCCTCCCAGAGAGAACTGGTCTCCCAGGAGTACTGACACACAGGCTGGCAGAAGGGAAAAGCCACAATCAAAGACAGCAAGACCAGAGATAACCAGATGGCAAAAGGCAAGGGCAAGAACATAAGCAACAGAAACCAAGGCAACTTGGCATCATCCGAACCCAGTTCTCCCACCACAGCAAGCCCTGATTACCCCCAACACACCAGAAGAGCAAGGCTCTAATTTAAAATCACATCTCATGATGACGATAGAGGACTTTAACAAGGACATAAATAACTCCCTTAAAGAAAGAGGAGAACACAAGTAAACAGCTAGAAGCCCTTAAAGAGGAAACACAAAAATCCCTTAAAGTATTACAGGAAAACACAACCAAACAAGTGAAGGAATTGAACAAAACTATCCAAGATCTAAAAATGGAAATAGAAACAATAAAGAAATCACAAAGGAAGACAACCCTGGAGATATAAAACCTAGGAAAGAAATCAGAAGTCATAGATGCAGCATCACCAACAGAATACAAGAGATAGAAGCGAGAATCTCAAGTGCAGAAGATACCATAGAAAACATTGACAGGACAGTCAAAGAAAATGCAAAATGCAAAAAGCTTGTAACCCAAAACATGCAGGAAATCCAGGACACAATGAGAAGACCAAACCTAAGGATAATAGGTATAGAAGAGAGTGAAAATTACCAACTTAAAGGGCCAGTAAATATCTTCAACAAAATTATTGAAGAAAACTTCCCTAATCTAAAGAAACAGATGTACATAAACATACAAGAGGCTTATAAAACTCCAAATAGATTGGAGCAGAAAAGAAATTCCTCCCACTGCATAGTAGTCAAAACACCAAATGCACAAAACAAAGAAAGAATATTAAAAGCAATAAGGGAAAAAGGTCAAGTAACATATAAAGGCAGACCTATCAGAATTACACCAGACTTCTCACCAGAGACTTTGAAAGCTAGAAGATCCTGGGCAGATGTTATACAGACCCTAAGAGAACACAAATGCCAGCTCAGGCTACTATACCTAGCAAAACTCTCTATCACCATATATGGAGAAACCAAGATATTCCATGACAAAACCAAATTTACACAATATCTTTCCACAAATCCAGCCCTACAAAGGATAATAGATGGAAAAGCCAACATAAGGAGGGAGGGAAACTGTACCCTAAAAAAAGCAAGAAGTAATCTTCTTTCAACAAACCCAAAAGAAGATAGCCACACAAACACAATTCCACCTCTAATAACAAAAATAACAGAAAGCAACAATCACTATTCCTTAATATCTCTTAAATCAATGGACTCAATTCCCCAATTAAAAAGATGTAGAATAACAGACTGGATACGTAAACAGGACTGGGCATTTTGGGGCATACAGGAAACGTACCTCAGTGTCAAAAAAAAAAAAACACTACCTCAGAATAAAGGGCTGGAAAACAATTTTCCAAGCAAATGATCCCAAGAAACAAGCTGGAATAGCCATTCTAATATCGAATAAAAGCAGCTTTCAACCAAAAGTTATCAAAAAGGATAAGGAAGGACACTTCATACACATCAAAGGAAAAATCTACCAAGAAGAACTCTCAATTCTGAACATCTATGCTCCAAATGCAAGGACATTTACAAAAGACACTCTACTAAAGCTCTAAGGCACACATTGCACCTCACATAATAATAGTAGGATAATACAACACCCCAATCTCATCAATGGAGAGATCATGGAAACAGAAACTAAACAGAGACATTGAAACTAACAGAAGTTATGGACCAAATGGATTTAACAGATATCTATAGAACATTTCATCCTAAAACAAAAGAATATACTCTTCTTTTCAGCACCACATGGTACCTTCTCCATATAACTGGTCACAAAATAGGCCTCAACAGATATAAGAAGATTGAAATAATCCCATGCATCCTATCATATCGCCAGGGACTAAGGCTGGTCTTCAATAGCAACAAAAACAACAGAAAGCCCACATACACATGGAAGCTGAACAATGCCCTACTCAATGATAACTTGGTCAAGGAAGAAATAAGGAAAGAAATCAAAGACTTTTTAGAATTTAATGAAAATGAAGGTACAACATACCCAAACTTTTGGGATACAGTGAAAACTGTGCTAAGAGGAAAACCAGCTCTGAGTGCCTCCAAAAAGAAACTGGAGACTTCATAAGAGATTTTTTTTCTACTTCTATCATGCTTAATGTTCCAAATAGATTTTAAAAATTGGTTGAGTGCATATTACTTTTAGCTTCAGAAGATATCGTGTATATTTAAGAAGCATTTAACTATTATAAATTATTGTGATGACTTAAAATAGTCAATAATGAGTTGTATATTTTAAAATAAATTTTATTAGTTTTAAAAAAGAAAAGGAGCTCCTTTCTGGAATCCATCTGTCTGGAAAGTGTCAGTCAGGGACTTTTATATCAAAATCTCAAAGCTATAAGCCCAGGGTGAGCAGAAGAGAAACCATATCAGAACAGTCATTGGCTGGGAAGCAAGAGAGCTTTCTGTGCTAATAAACTTGATATATTCAAGTTGAGCTCCATGGTGCTATGGAGGAGAGCCAGGATTCTTCTAGTCTGTACCACAGTCACCCCCAAAGCACTGACATTGATATATAAAGCACCATCTGGAGGTGGGGTGGGAGCAGGTGAGCCAAAGGGCGGTAATAGTCTCCTCCCACATCCCGTGCTCTCTGCTAGACTGGCATTCGTCTGGAGACTTCTTTGAAAATGTGTAAAAGGTCTCTGGGATGCAAGGACTTGGTGTGGCTAAGGGTGAGGGTAGCATTCTAGAAACAAGAGGATTCAGTGAAGGCCCATTTCCCCAGTTCACTCCCAAGATGCTGGTGGCCAGACATTCACTATTCTAGACAGCCTGGGGGAATACTCTGAGGAACCAAAGGGCAAAAGGAACCCACCTACAAACGCTGGGGGTTCTAGTCATCACAGTCACCATGGTCATTGTTTACCTTTACAAATGAGCAGCCATCCAAGGGCCACCAGCTTTCTATGAGTGCCTTTGACACTGCAGATGGAGATCAAGAAGGAAAACATACACACACACACACACACACACACACACACATCCCAAAATAAGAAAAAACAAACAAAAATACCGACCAGGAAACAGGAAAGAGACTGTGAGACCACAGACCTGCCTCTCTCTCTCCCTGATATCAACCAGGTCCCCATGCAACTCTCCCTGGACAGAGCTGATAAATATACTAGGACCTCGACCCTTCTTCCAGAGAGTCCAGTCTCTCCATGGCCCTGCATGAGCAACCCCAGTCCCTCTGGCCCCAGACCAAGGACAACATTTAGTTGTAAGTTTACTATTATTTAGTACCCTCTTGCTGTGTGATTCCTGGAGAGCATAGGTCATGTGGTATGGAGTTTGCCCACCCACCCCAAATATCTATAAAAGCCATGAAGTCATGTTGTCCTCTGAAGGCTCTCTCCTTACAGAACCATCACACGGCAGCCACCTTTTCTAATGAAGCTCCTTTCGGGGACTGGAAGGGAAAGTGTCTTCCCCCTTCCGTCACTATCTATCTCTCTGAATACTCTACCACTGCAGCTCCTCATGGCTCCCTGTGGTCCTGAGTCTAGGAAGCCCAGGGAAGGGGTGAGTTCACGCTAACTTCTTCCTACAAACCCAGAGTCATTTCCAACAGAGGAAAGAAATGAACTCTGCAGGGTACTGGGAGCGGGAAGCCTATGTTGGTATCCTCTGAAAGCTGAGAAGAGATGTTACATACTTTAAAAAAAGAACAGAAAGAGAAGATTCAAATGAGCTTCTGGAAATTACAAAACAAAACACAACAAAAGAAAGATGAGATAAACTAAGTGAAAGGACTGGAAAGTGATGCTGAGAGCTTCCCCACAAAGTGAAGCCGCAAGTCAAAGGCGATCTGAAACTGATGATAAATTGAGAGGCCTTGATCATCTTCCATCCAGATAGCAGAAGTTTTGTAAAGAACATGGAAAACCAGAGCAGAGGATATTAATCATTCTAGAAAATTCCCCTAGCTGGAGGGTGTTTCCTGACTGAAAGGATTCATCTAGTGCCCAATGGAGGAGACGAAACAGATCAAATGATTACAAAATTTCAGCAGACAGAAGAGTCTGCAAGCTTCCATAGGACAGGGGGTGACAGGAGAAGTAGACAGAGGGATGGGCTCAGAACATCAGACGTCATGGAAGTAGCGTTAGAATAAGAACATTTGGAGTTCTGATGGAAAATTGCTTAATTGTAGTCTTATACCCAAAGGCTCAATGAAACATGACACTGGAATATGTAGAAATCTTCAGACATGCAAGCTTTCAGAACATGTACCTCGTGAAATGTTTTCTTCTGAAAAAGCTACTGAAGGAGATGGACCATCCAAACAAAAGATGTGTCCAGTGAGGTGTAAGATACAAGACACAGGAAACAGGAGACACAACACAGAAGTGACTGGGGAAGACAATGGAACCTGAGCCTCAATTACTGACAGCATGCGGTGTCAGATGTTGGCTGAAAGCTCAGCTTGTTAAGGAACTTTGTGCACAGACAGGATGAACCATCCCATGCTGCTGCCCCTAAGTGTCATCCATGCAAATTAGAACAACTCTCTCCCCTCCCTAGGGCTCAGGAAGAGCAGGGACTACTTACTACACTGCTTGGTAAAGGGAGAGGGAGGCTTGCCACAGTGCTCTCATGTACATGTCAGAGGGCAACCTAAGGTTTTAGTCCTTGCTGCAGGTGGCATTCACTGCTGCTTATACCAGGCTAGCCCGGTGAGCTTCCAAGGAGTCTCCTATCCCTGCAGTCCGCCTCCCCATAGGAACACTGGGAATGCAGGTGTATGCTTTACTGTGCTTGGCTTTTTATGCACGTTCTAAGGCCTAGAACTCAGATCTCACGCTTGCAGGTAAGCATGTTTTCAACTGCAGCATCCCCCCCAGCCCACCCCAGCCAGCTCTTCTTTGCAGGGGCTTATAGTCAGGACTTAAATCCTGAGCAGCAGCAACCTCACAGAATGTACACTGTGGAGCAGATCTGGGCGAGGTCATCTGCCGGAAGGTCAGTCCTCTGCTTGTTAACTTTGAAGACATAATCACTCCGTAACTGCAGATTCCCCTAAAGATGGTCATTAAGATAAAATATGTTTACCTAGACGCATAATCAGGGCGCGACAAGAGGCCCTGTTTTAGCAGTAGGCAGGTTCTTTGGAGGTTCTGGAAGCAGAGAGCAGGCTCAGCCCCTCGGGGGCCATCAGCACAGAGTCCCACTGGCGAGTTTTATTAAAAGGAGCTCATTATGGTTATGTCAGCCCAGTCTTTATAACTTTATTACCGAACTTGAATTAATTTCTGCAACTCCAACAGATGCAGCTCATTCGGTGTCATCTTTATGACTTGGGGTATAAAAGGGGCCAGGAAGGAGTATTAGAACAGCTTCGGTGGCAGGTCTTTCAGAGGCAGGGGCTGGAATACTGTCCTTTTCCAAGGAATGGGTACCTGGGGGTCCCAGGTAACTTCAAAGGCCTTTTCAGGGACAAAAAGAGCTCTGGAGAAGAGGAAGGAAACTTCTTTGCCTCCCTGCCTATGGTCCTTAGATAATGTTCTCCTAGGGCACTGAATGCTCCTTGATGGGGGTCATGGAGCCTCCTGGCTTCCGTGTGTGTGTGTGTGTGTGTGTGTGTGTGTGTGTGTGTGTGTGTGTGTGCGCGCGCGCGCGCGCGCGCATGTGTCTGCACATATGTTTGCCTTCTCAGAGCTACAAATAGCAGGGTAGCATAGTAAGCTCCTCTCTTACTGGGTGTCTATCATTGATTTTGTTTTGATCAATAACTGTCACCCTCTCCAAACCTACAGGAAAGCCAACTCCAACCTAGCTTTTGTCTGACGCCCCCAGCTTTTGAAGTGTCCATGTGTCCAACCAGGGCAGTGAACTCCAAGAACATTGCTGTTGTATATGGGACATTACTATACTATATAATTCCAGGGTGGTGTTTTCTTTTTGTTCTCCAGAACTGAGATGTTGCGATAGTTGGTTTTCATTGTCAACTTGACACAATTTGAAATCACCTGGGAAGGGAGCCTCAATGATGGATTATCTAAATTAGGTTAGCCAGTGAGCATGTCTTGGGGGGGGGCTTATCTTGATTAACGGGAAGACCTGCCCGCTGTGGGTGGCACCATTCCCCAGACAGGGAATCCTGTATTGTGTGAGAGCAGATAAAGTGATCTGAGCATTAGCATGCGTGCATGAGTTCATTCATTGCTCTCTGCTCCTGACTGTAGACATGACCATGTGCTTCACCTTCCTGATGCTGTGCCTTCTCTGCAGTGATGAACTGTGACATGGGCTTGTGAGGCAAATAAGCTCTTTCTCCATTAACTTGACTTTTTTTGGGGGGGGGAGGGTATATTATCATGGTGACAGGAAATGAAAGGATGATAGTGATAAGCAAGTTCTGAGAGCAACCCCCAAAGGTTCCATGTGATGGAAGCTTTGTCCCTGTATAGTTATCCGAGAGTTGATGGGACTTCAACCGACTATGCAGGTGTTTGTTACTGGGGCCAAAACCCTTACAGAAGACAATGTCATTCACTGAGACTTAGTTCCCATGAGAATAAGATGTGATGAAAGAGCAAGCCATGGCCCTGAGTCTGCTGACTAACTGACCCCCAGGGACCCCTTCTGTCAGTAATCTCCTTTGTAATCGCTTGACTATGAGAGGGCCCACACAGACAGGGTCACCTGAGAGGAGAGCTTTGAGACAAGTCATCTTTATAAAGAAATAAATCTCAGGCATTTGTTATGGCCATAGAAAATGGACCCAAACGGCTAGTGGCTCAGCTAATACATCCCTGCCTCCCCAACTTTCCAGTTCTTTGAATCGACTCACTTGACTTTCTGTCTCTTGCAACCACTAGAGTCCCAGCATGACCCCACACAGAAACCATCAGGTGCACTGTCCCCAGTTGGATGCTCTCTGATCAAAGCATCCCAAGATTATTGAGGTGTAACGGCCCCTCTGCTCTAGGCTTTCACCTCTTGTTTCTCAAGGAGCCAGGTGTGGGGTGATGAGAAAACCTGCTAAGTAATTAAGGTCTGTGGCCTAAAAAGTGGGTCAACCCCCCCTAAATTCATGCCCCAGGTCATGGTGCTCTGTAGAAGTGTGGGGGCCTTTGTACTGGATACCCAGTTCTCATAACATCTCTCAAGTTTTATTTACAGTAGCAATGGGTGGTCTATTGTCCCCAGACCTCATCTGATGTGTCAAAACACCCCGTCTCACTCTGCCACCAAAGACAGCTGGATTTACCCACCTATTCTCCTGGTACCATCTTCCAAGAAGCCTCTGTACCCCACCCCTTCAACAACCAAGTTCCTGTGGCTCCCAAGGGCTAGGGGGGCTTGCAGCTTAGAGGTCAGCAAAGAAAGCCCTGTCCTGAATAGGTCTTTTCTAAAGGAGTGCCCTGGGACCAGCCTTGGCCTTGGGGACACCCAACTGTCTCTCTGCTGGGCAGCATGCCCAGGTGAGGGAACTGGCCCTGAGTTTTCTTTTCAGTGTCTCCTTAGCACAAAGCAGCCAGATGGTGGGAGCCAATGGAGAGACTGGAAGATGACTGAATGGAAGTATTTACTGTGAACTTCAGAACAAAACACAGACCCCCCCCACAGGTCCCCGTAGAGATTCCTCCTATCTCATCTAGAATGTGGGGGAGCAGGAAACTGGTAAGTGGGGTAGATCAATGTCTGCATGGCCAGAGCCCCAACCTCCAGGCTTCTGTCACATACAGCCTGTGGAAGTTTGGCTCAGGATGAATCGTTCTAGTGTCCAACCCAGTGCACACACTGGAGACCCCAATGTGGACATAGAGCAGCTTCCTGGCCCCACAAGACCCTGAGGCACCTCACAGTCCACATGTCCTGGATACCCTGAGGACTGATTGCCTTCCTCAACTCCTTATGTACCTCCATTCATGACACCATTTATCTACCAGTCCCACTCCAGGGCCCGCCTCTCCTCAGTCCACAGAGCAGGCTCCTTTCTCCTCCTGGAGCCTCTGAAACCTAAACCTCTAGCAGGACTTGATACCGAACCCATTTGTGGAGTTCTCAAATCCAACTCCTCTCTACCTGTCGATTGACCTTTGGTCCTCTGACCCCGTGTCTTGCAGGCTTGGTCCTGTATGTCTTTTGGCAGGAGCTGGAGGCCAATGTACACAGGAGGTCTCAAATGCCAGGCTGCCAGTGGTTCTCCATCCCCAGCCTGTTCCTTCCTCACTCCCCCACCCTTCTCTTCCCCTCCTGGTCCTGTCCAGAGTCCAGGCAAGCAGAGGAACTGGCTGGCATGGCTCTTCCTGGCTACTGCTGGGATTTAGAGGTGGTACCACAGGGTGGGCGCTAATTTCCCACTAACCTCAGCCGAAGCATCACCTTAAAAGATGCCCACGGAAGTAACAGTGGAAGCATAGGCCTAAAGCACCTTCCATGTCGGGCACGCAGGGTGCAGCTCTGATGTGATTTATTCTGTCCAAAGCTCGTGCTGTGACTTTAGTTCCTGTTTGGAGTCACTAAGAGGTAGGGCTGAGGGGTCTTCTCAATGTGACTGGGGCTCCACCTCATGAGTGGATTCATCCACACATGCCACACATGGATTTACAAAGGGAGGCTGCTCCAAAGGCCATGTTGGTTTGGTCTCTTGAAGGTCCCCTGTCTCCGGCCATGTGATGTCCTGTCCCAGTTGGGCACTTTGCCAACCAGAAAGCCCTCAGCAGCTGTGTTCCTCTACTGGGAACCAGAGTGTTATTAGTAAGAGAAAACAGCAAGACAGGGGACTTTACAAGTGTCTTGTTAAAACTAATGCTTCTGTGTTTGTTGTTCACAGCTGCCCTGTAGGTGTGAACAAGGCTTCTGTCGGACAGATGGAGAAAGAAGCCTAGCGGACACCGCAGGGGCCCAGCAATGCAGGGCATCCCTGTCTGATTCCAGCAACTGTACTGACCTCAGAGACTGACAGGTCACTCTGAGGCAGCAACTGTCTTTGCACCCAGGGGACGACAGGCAGCTGCAGGCATCAGCGCCTCTGGCTTTGGCTTGGACATTGCTTCAGAACCATATTGCCCTGATCCAGAGGCACAGTCAGCTGCCTGATTTTAGCCAGAATGAAAACGAGGCTGGCACTGTGGCACATGCTGGAGAGGCAGAGACATGCTTTTATGAAAAGCTATAACACTCGACCCTCCGACAGGCCTCGCAGCTACCTTGTTGGTGTCTTGTTATCAATGGTATCTTTGGAATTCATTCATTCATAATTCATTCATTCATTCATTCACTCACTCATTTGCTTGTTTATAGACAGGATATCATTCATTCATTCATAATTCATTCATTCATTCACTCACTTACTCATTTGCTTGTTTATAGACAGGATATCACATAGTCCAAGATGGGCTCAAACTTTGTATGAAGCTGAGGAAGACCTAGAACTTCTGAGCCTTGTGACCTATTCACCAGAGTGCTGGCACTGTAGCTGTGTATGGCTGGGGAGCAAACTCAGGACCTAACGTTTGTTAGGCAAGCACTCTACCAATTGAGCCATATCACAAGGGAGTGTGTAGCGGACTGTGTTAGTTAGCAGTCATGGAGGGTCAACTTTCAGGACTGCTGAGAGCTACAGGTCCCTGCACAGCTCCAGGAACACCAGCTTACAGGGTACAGTTCTAAATTCTAAATAAACTCTCTGGGGATTGTCTCTCCTTCTCTCTCTCTCTCTCTCTGTGTGTGTGTGTGTGTGCTGTGCTGTGTGTTGTAAACATTGTGTGATTGTGTGATTAGGAATGGCCCCCAAAGATTCGTGTGTTTGAATGCTTGGCCCACAGGGAATGTCACTATTAAGGGGTGTGGCCTTGTTGGAGGAAGTGCGTCACTGTGGGGGTGGGCTTTGAAGTCTCCTATGCTCAAGCTATGCCCACTATGGATCAAGATGTAGAACTTTCAGCTCCTCTTGCACCATGTCTGCCTGGACACAGCCATGCTTCTTGCCATGATGATAGTAAACTAAACCTCTGAAACTTTAAGCCAGCCCCAGTTAAATGCTGTGGTCATGGTGTCTCGTCACAGCAATAAAACCCTAAGACACACTGGGAAATCCCAAAAGTCTCACGCTAGGCAAACCTGAGGCATGTTAGGTTTTCTGAGGGGAGAGAGGGATCAGCTATTCACTACTCCTCATATCCCTCTCTGTCCATGCCCTGCCCAAGGAAGGGTCAGGTAGCATCCTCACGCCTCTCCCCCATGCTGAGAACAAGAGCAGAGCATCCCTGCCAGGTGGATACACCCTCTTTGTTGACAGTCCAGGAGACACATGGAACCCTCCCAGGCCCCGGTGCCTCCTGGAATGATGGGGGATGGGTAACAGTGTGGGCAGTAGCCGGGCTCCTTGGGTCTGCCCTGAGGAGCCCCACATGGAGACCACAGGCAGTTTGCCATTCTCCTGGCCCCTTCCCAAATCCTGCTCAGCCCAAGACACTAAGACAATAAGGGGGTAGCATCCCACCCTCCTCTCCCAGAGAGTGTCAGGCACTGACAGTAACTTTCCAAACTATATCTTCTTGTAGCAAACTCCATGTAGGACTGAAGCCTTTCTTTCTGTCCTTCTGGCCTCTCCCCATCTTCCAGAGGTAGTAGACATATGGACCTGTCTTTGAGCATCCTCCCTGTGGCCTGCCTCCTCCCACAGGTGAGTTTCAAGTACAGACAGGCTGTGAGGCCCATGAGGTACATCTCAAGACCTCCCCCCCACCGCCAAGTCATTCAGTCCCATAGGTTCTGAAGCTACCCCATTTGTCTTCCTGTGTGTATGTATTTGGTACCTGAGGACCCAAGGGTGGTGGTTTTTCCACACCATTGTGGGTCCCACCATCCCTTCTCTCATGATGCCTCCTACCTGAAAAAGACCAGGGTTGTGGTGGAGGAGGCAAGCAGGGGCTCCCCTACTCTCGCAAACCCTGGAAGCTCAGCTATGTTGCTGGCGGCACTGAGCCTGCTGTCAGCTCACAGTGTTGACCAAGCTTAATTTGATACCCCTGTTTAGAGAAGGAAGGAAATCAGAAATTGGAGCCGGCGCTGAGTCCAGCGAATCTGATCGGTCAGGCAGCCTGGAAGGGCTTTTCCTAAGCAACAAGGGAGGGAGTGGAAGGCTCAGGGGGCACTCATGCTGCAAGTTCAGATCCTAGCCCTGCCCTGAGAATCAGGGGGAAGGGGTGGAGAGAGCAGTCACCCCTCTAGCTGGAGATTGCAAGCCCACTTTTTCAGCCTAAGGCTGCAGAGGACATGGGGCAGTTAGGCAGGTCTCCCCAAATCATGATCACATTTCCTTTTTCTGTTTCAAAGATGCTGCTGTGGCCACGCCAGGGAGCAGCAGGCCAGGTCCCTGGGAGATGAATCATGAGTAAAGGGGCCAGTGCATGGGTGGGAGTGGGGGATGGGGACACAAAGCAGGGCACCTGCTCTGACTGTCACTAAAGCATGAGACCTTGTGGGACTCAGCAGCAGTCCCTGTCCTCCACACCCGCTGTCTCCTAACCCCACCCTGGAGCAGGGACCATCCACCCCAGAGCCCAAGACTCAGCCACCACTTGCTGTGGGGACCCTGTCCCTTCCAGGACTGACCTTACGGTTAAGGCAGTTCCTACCTACTGCTTCTGGCCCTAAGACAAGCCACCATAGCAGCCTCCTACCTCCACTTCTGACCTATCTCTCTTTGCTCACTTTCCAAGAATTTCTGGAACTTCCACTACAGACCCTGTGCAGTATCGTCGCAGTCTCCTGGTCACAGTCATGTGACCACTACTCATCACCCCCACACTCAAGCTCACATGCAATTGCCATGCAGTTTCACACGCAGTTTCATACACCCACTCACAGAGAATCAGTCATAGCTCCACATCCACAAACAAGACACAGCCCCTACTCACACATATACACACAGCCAAACATTCATTGACTATACATACTGTCACACACCGACATACACAATCACACACTCATTCTAGCCCACACATGTACACACTTGCTTATGTACATCCTCACACTTGAACATGTATGATCGGGGACTGGAGAGATAGCTCAACAGTTAGGAGCACTGACTGCTCTTCCGAAGGTCCTGAGCTCAAATCCTAGCAACCACATGGTGGCTCACAACCATCCACAATGAGATCTGACGCCATCTTCTGGTGTGTCTGAAGACAGCTACAGTGTACTTAAAAAAAAAAACAAAAAAATATGAACATGTATGATCACCTTCCCTCACATACATGCCCACATATGGTGTGCCCGTGTACACACACACACACACACACACACACACACACACACACACACACACACACTTACACACATGCTCTGTAAGGTGAATTCCTGGAGAGCTTAAGCAACTTCTGACCCTTCTCCAGGTTTCCAGGCAACATGTTTATGTCCCATACATGGAGCTTGGTGAAAAATAAAGAAACAGCCCATGAGACCTGTGGCTCGATGGACAACTACCGTTATCCAAACGCTGCGTCTCAGCAGAGGCTGGAGAGGGAGGGGAGAGGCTGTGGGAATAGAAGTAGCTGCCGGTGTTCATCTCTCTTGAAGGAGCAGCCAGTTGACCACATCAGAAAGAGATTGTGTCTCTTCCCTGATCATCTTTTGTAGGAGAGGTGGCCATGAGGCTTAGCAAGATAGGGTGGACTCTGTGACGCACTGTGGCTGTACAGTGGGTTCCTGTTGTCACTGACTCGTCCTCCCTTCGTCGTGAGAGTGGTTGCCATGACTCCCAATACACTGACAGTCCACAGGGGCCACATGTCTTTGGTCCCAGGCCACAAGCCAAATGCAGCCCTCACTCAGGCCTCCCCAGACCACTGGAGTCCCTGCGGAGTCAACTGCAGGGACTTTGTCTGCACCAGCAAGAGAGTGAGTATACTTATGTCTCTGACTGAGCCAGACACACTGTTTACACCCCAAGGCTACCCTCTGCATTTCCAGGAAGAAATACACTCTCTTCCCTTCCTTAAAATAGGCACTCCTCTTGGCTTATCTTTTGTTTTTTTTGTTCCTGAAAAATATTTTGCTCCCAATGGAAAAGCCATGTGGGAGCGTGGCCTCTGGGTGAGGGGATGTGAGCATGTATGTGCTCTGGGGCAGGCTGTCTCCAGCCAACTGGGACAGCAGTGACTGGCAGGGAGCCATCCCCGATGCTGGGCCTTCCTTTTGCATAAGGAGGTTGAAAGCCTGGGTTTGTGAGAGTGCCTCTGATTCATTCTCTCTCTCTCTCTCTCTCTCTCTCTCTCTCTCTCTCTCTCTCTCCTCCCCAAGGTTTCATGTAGTGCTAGCTGGTCTTGAACTCCTGTGCAGTCAAGGTTGGAACATGTCTCTAGTGCTCAACTGTTGGGATTACAGGTTTGAGTCACCATAACCACCAAATAGCTCTGATTTTTTAAAAATGTATTTTGCCGACGTGTGTGCGCACACACGTGCACACGCGCGTGTTTTTGTATGTTCGTGCATGTCCTTGTGTGTATACAGGTTGCCTGTGGCAGGTACTTTCCTTTATTGCTCCTCTTCACCCTAGTTTTTGAGGCAGTGTATCTCACTGAAAACAGGGTTCCCTATCTAGCTAGGTTGGTGTCCAAGGAGCCCCCAGGATTTCCTGTCTCATCATGCACCCCCAATCCCAGGATGAGGTTACAGGCAGGAGCCACTGCATCTAGACTTTATGTGGATCTGGAGATTTGAACTTAGGTCCTCATAGGCAGGCACTTTACGCACAGAGCCATCTCCCTGGCCCTCTGACTCTAATTGTAAACACTGGCGTGAAATTTAAATGGGATGGGGACACCAGTAGGTCAGTATGGATCAGACCACATTCTCTCAGATATTGGAGGACCACAGAGTTTGTGAGCCACATAAATAAGAATTTCTGGAAAGAAGCCTTCTTCATTCATTGACTAATAAAATGTCAGTGACTATGAAGAGTTTGGACCATTGCTGATCTGGTAGCCCAGTTGTAACTTCTCTCTGGCTATCTTTAGTCCTTTAAAGGGACATTCCTTGCCTACCTTTGTGTCAAACCTAACATCTTGATTAACAGATAAAAACCTTTGGAACACATTAACAAAACACTATTTGCTACTGGAAGAGCTAAAGATGCTATAATGAGACTCCTCGGCCCGCCGTACTGTCCACCTAAGGTCTCCACCAGTGTATTTTTACAATGCCTTGATTTATAACTTTTATTGTTCTGTTGCTACAAAAACTGCTTCCGTGTTGGAACATGGAGGGGGGGTGACCCAACTCCATGTTCCCGGGCTATGGTGACTCAAATTTGGCTCGAGAATGTTTTATCAGACGCCAGGAGAGAGACTGGTATCCTATTGGGGGCGAGGGGCTCAGATAGAGGCAAGCTGAGGACTAAGGTGCTCTCTTTATAACCTTCCCCAGGCCAGCCTGGTTGACTAAAAAGGGATCCGTAACATAGCCCCCACCCCCAAGAATAAAAACATTGGGAGCAACCCTATGTGGTGAGGAGGGTGGGACTGTCCATAGAGAGAGGCCAAAGAAAGGCCACGCTGTGGCAAGGAGGCCTTCAGGATGTGGAAAGAGACTGATAGGGAGAGACCAGAGATTCTGAGCAGGATGCAGTTGTGAGGGGGTGCGTCGTTCTTCAGAACAGCCCTGGCTCTAACTGGGGAGGGAGACAGCTCATGTGCAACCAGAAGATGAACCCACAGAGCTGAGAGACAGAGCCCTGTGGGATGCAGAGGAAGAGGATGCCAGGTGTGGCTGGTGGCCCCGGGAAGCCCTTTCCTGGGCCCAAGTAGCTCACTGGCCCTGTGGGAGGAAGAGGAGGCTGTTTGGAGACATGTAGATCCTAAGCCTTCTGTGGACATTCAATGCTCAGTAACAGGATGAGAGTCTGAAACCCTAGGGGGCCTGGGTGATGTGGGGAGGACACCCAGATGTGAAGCTGCCGACTGGGGTGAATGAGAAAAGACCATCAAAGCAACTTCAAACAGGCTCACGCCAGGTGACCGGAGAGCTGGTATCGATTCATTCACTCAGCAACCTGTCTAGACAACCAGCCAGGTCCCCATCCTCCCAGCCAGCACCTGAGATGAGGCATGCTCACCACAGTCCCAGCCATCCCCAGGCCTGGGCCACACCTCTGTTTCCTTCCCCTTCTCCCAGGATCCAGTGGTCATCTTGAGTGTAAAATGGCATCACTGATGACCCTCAGCTCATAGGGAACAGTCTTTGCTTTGTGTGAAAGAGCATGCCTGATGACCCTCAGTCTCTGCTTTGTGACTCTCTGATATCTCTCTTAACTGAACAGCAAAGTCTGGGATGTGGAGATGCCCTAAACCCAGGCACATGCTAGACTTGTTCCAGAAAGCCATGCCTAGCAGATACCATCTCTCGACCAGCCCTATTCTTCACCATTCACACAGCAGCATCTACAGTACCCTGCCTCAGATGGTCTCTTCACTCCCACTACTTGGCACCTACAACATTTTATTAGAATGCCAGGGCCCCTTAGATGAAGGATCTTGAAGTCTGGGCAGAAATATCAGTAACTGACCTAGGACAAATTGGGGTCCCCAATGTTCCCACAAATTCTTGAGAAGAGGGGCCATGTCAGCTGGTGACCTGGGCTCCGATCCCAGCATGACTGCCTACCAGCTGTGTGACATGGTTAAGCCACCACCCTGCCAGCCATGAGCCTCAGTTTCCCTGTGTGAAAAGTGGGCGTAATGGTCCTGGCGGTGGCCCCAGAGTCAGTATTCAGGGCCCATGAAAAGCTACGGCAAGATAAAGGCAAGAACTCCCTCCATGTTTCCCTAAGAGAATCAAAGGAGATGTGGTGACACCCAGAGACCCAAATTCATGTGGGAATGGGTCAGCGACACCAGATCCCTCACCCATCTCGGTGACAACCAGGTCAGTGTCAGTTTCCCTGCCAACCTAGGCTGCCACCAGTACAACTCTCTCCAGGGTCCTGTCCCAACTCAGGGCTCTGAGGTTCAGCCCCAGAGCAAACCATCTTCTGCCAGCTGCTCTTGAAGTCACCTCCAAGAAGAAAGCCATGCTTCTGCTCCAAAGATATCCCCAGGCAGGAAACGGGCAGCAGGCACCATGAATGTTTAATTACGCTAATTGTCCAAGTTCAGTTCCCTCCTCATTTCTTAAGTACTTTGTGGGAAACTGTGATTAAGCGTGAAATGGCTCATTTCTATGATTCCCTCGCTCAGAGTTCTAGGTCGGCTGGGAGTCCGCGCCAGACTGGGCCAGGCATCCCTTGATAACACCATCTCGTTTTTTTCTAATTTCATCTTCTGACCTTTTACTTTTGACGTCCTTACTGGCTTCGTCCTGGGTGTTGGCACACAGCACCAAAGCACCGTAATTACTTAACTGTAGCCCTGTCGTGGAATCTACTTTTGACTTTGTTCGAAAACACTGTAATCAAATCCCTGAGAGTCAGGATCGATGAGCTGGGCTTGCCAGAGGAAATCTATCACAGGACTAAGTGGTTTAGCGAGAGAGGAGCTCCCTGTGGGGTTGGGGGGGAGAGCAGAGCCGGATGGGTGGGGCAGAGGATTTGGGGCTTGCAGAGGCTGGGCGGGCTGGAGGAGTGACTAGGCGGGCATGGTAGTGGGCGGAGCCTGTAGGTGGGAGGAGTGGCCAAGCAACCGTGTAGGTATACTGAGCCAGGCAAGTGGACAGAACTAAACAGAGCTATCGATGAATGGATGAGCAGGAGATGCAGGCAGGGGATGCAGGACAACAATGCAGGCAGATGGGCCTCACAGAGAGGGAGGTGGGTATGCAATATGGACCACCAGAAAATTTAACCTCACCATTTGGGCCCAGTGACCTCTGAGGCTGAGCTATTTCTGTGTGTTCTGCAGTGAAAAGCACATGTTGGCCTTCCGGCCACGGACCTACACACTCTTGGCCCTGCACAGTTGGAATGCCGGCTTCAAATATACATCAACTATACATTATGGCCCAGGAAGAGTGTGTGCGTAGGCTCACAGGATGAGCCTTGGAGGAGAACAGAGGCTTAAAACGCCAACCTCAGCTTCCATTTCTGAAACCTCCAACTGCCAGGGGGTGATGGGTTGAATATGCTTGGCCTAGGGTGTAGCACCACTAGGAGGTGTGGCCGTGCTAGAGTAGGTGTGGCCTTGCTGGAGTAGGTGTGGCCTTGTTGGAGTAGGTGTGGCCTTGTTGGAGTAGGTGTATCACTGTTGGTGAGGGCTTTAAAGTCCTCATCCTAGCTGCCTGGAAGCCAGGATTCTCCTAGCAGCCTTCAGATGAAGGTGTAGAACTCTCAACTCCTCCTGCACCATGCTGGCTAGACACTGCCATGCTCCTGCCTTGATGATGGACTAAACCTGTGAACCTGTAAGCCCCAGTTAAATGTTGTCCTTATAAGAGTTGCCTCGGTCACGGTGTCTGTTCACAGCAGTAAAACCCTAGCTAAGACAGGGGATGCGGGCTTGACCAGTACCACACACAGCTGGGTGTTGGAGTCTATACACATTTCCTTTACCCCTGCACTGCTTAAAAATGCCCACTGTGGGGATGCACTGAAGGCTTGCAGTTAAGAGCACTGGCTGCTCTACCAGAGGATTCGGGTTCAATTCCCAGCAACCACACAGAGGCTCACAACTGCCTGTAACTCCACTCTCAGGGGACCTGACATCCTCTTCTAGTTTCATGGACACCAGCACACAGGTGGTGCATAGACACACATGCAGACAAGACACACATACAAATAAAGCAAATCTAAAAAATTAAAGGCCCACCTTGTGTACTTGACGGACATTATTTTATTTTATAATACAATGTGGGGGGTACCCATGAAAGAAACAAATTCAGCCTGTTTGACACTTCTGAGACAATGCATGTGTGTGTGTGTGTGTGTGTGTGTGTGTATGTGTGCATGTGTGTGTGCGCACGAGTGTATGTGTATGTGTGCAGATGCTCATGTAGGCCAGAGGAGGGTACCATGTCCCCTGAAGCTGGACATACAGGCAGCTATGAGCCTGATGTGGGTGTTGAGAATGAACTCGGGTCTTCTTTAGAGCAACACGTGCTCTTAACTGGTAAAACATGTCAGTGCTGGGATGTGACTCAGTTGTTAAGTACATGCCTAACATTTCTAAGGACCTGAGCTCAACCCTAGCACCACAAAGCAAACAAACAGGCAAATAAATAAACAACAGGAAACCCACTTTTTAGTCTAGTATGATGGTCCTGGTAATCCTAGCACAAGGAAGGCCAATACTGGATGATCACTAGGAGTTCAAGGTCAGTCAGGGCTACATAGTAAATTTTAGACCAACCTGGGAACAGAGTGAGACCTGTCTTAATACTCTACAGAGGGGGGAGGGGGAGGGAGAGGGAGAGGGGAGGGAGAAAGAGAGGGGAGGAGGAGGGAGATGGGGGAGGAGGGGGAGTGGGAGAAAGGGAGAAAGAGAGGGGGAGGGGGAGGGAGATGGGGGAGGAGGGGGAGTGGGAGAAAGGGAGAAGGAGAGGGGGAGGGGGAGGGAGATGGGGAGGAGGGGGAGTGGGAGAAAGGGAGAAGGAGAGGAGGAGGGGGAGTGAGATGGGGAGGGGGAGTGAGATGGGGAGGGGAAGAGAGGAAGTAGGAGGGAGAGGGAAAGGGGAGGAAGAGGGAGATGGGGAGGGACAGAGGGAGGGGAGGGGAGGGGAAGGGGAGAAAGGGAGGAGAGGGGGAGGGGAAGGGGAGGAAGAGGGAAGAAACTGAAATTTGTGAAACTGGACAGGTATGTTAAATGCTTTAAGCATGAAGAGGTGGGTTAGGGCACAAGAATAGGTGGGGTCTAATCCACCCGTTATTCTGACAGTGCCGGCAATGCTGCAGCCGGTTGCACACATCACAACTCTGCACGTTAAACACAAGTCACTCCTTATCTTTTAATGATAAAATAAAACTTGTAAAAAGAACTAATGAGACCAGTTGGTAAGAGGCTAGGCACCTCGAGGTTACCACGCTGGATCACAAACTCCTCATGGAGGTGTCACCGACTCCAGGGTCACAGACCGAGGTTTTTATTTGGTTCCAGGAAGCACATCAGCCCCCTGAGGGGTCGGCCATTTTGGCAGTTCAGAGGTCAACAGGTAAGCTGAAGGCGGAGGTGGATTCCTGTCTCAAGCCACGGTCGTCTGTATCTGATCCGTGTCAAGTCTGTATACAATTTTAATCCAAATTCCCAAGTAATTCTTGTAAATTGAGCAATTTCTTAATAAATTGAGCTAAAAGAACAGTTCACCAAAAAGTAGGTCTTTATTCTAGTCTTGCATTGTGCCTCTGAAAAATGCGCGAATTTTATCTCGTGGAATAGTAACCGTGTGAGCATTCCTAACCAGAAAATCCAAATTCAGAAACGTTTGAGTTCCTCATGATATCCCACAAGAAAAACTCCATCCCTAGGGTTGGAGCGATGGATCTGTGGTTGTAGGTGCTTGCTGTGCAGGCTTGAGGACCAGAGTTCTGATCCAGCATACAGGTAATGAATATGGGGCCCACCCATGCATGTAACCCAGGCTCCAAAGAGGGCAGAGACAGGAGTATTGCTAAAGGTCATTTGATTTCAGCCTAGAAGAGAAAATGTGAGCCCTTAATACAGGGGAGACTCTGGCTCAAAAGAACAGATAGAGCGTGAGAGAGAAGGAGACCTAATGTCCTCTCCTGTCTCTGAGCACAGGCACAGACACACACACTCACATGGATACAAACTTAAATAAACAAGAAATCTTTAAAAAAGAAAAAAGAAAGGAGAGAAAGGAAGCAAGGCAGGCACGCAGGCAGGAAGGCAGAAAGAAAATTACATCCCTGACCTCTGATGACGTATCTATTAAACACAAGGGCATTAAAATACTTTATAAAATACCCTAGGCTATGGATACAGGTGTACATAAAACATAAATAAATTTCATGTGTATTCCTTGGTCTTTTCCCTGAGACACCCCACCATGTAATGCAAAACTCTTATCTGAAAAAACCAAAATCTGCAATCTGAAACACTTTGGATAGAGGACTCATAACCTATAGATCTTTTAAAAATAAAATTGATGTCCCCAGAAGATAGCTTTACATTTATCCCAGGCTTATGTGACCCCACGACACTACACTCTGTAGTTAAATGAAGAAACAGCCTTCCATCTGGGGAAAGCAAGTGTATCTGTGAGAGATTGGATCAACCTGTGTATAACCACAACTTAGCAGGCCTGGCTGCTACCATGGCAACCATTTGGGCTTCCTAATAAAGGGTCACGTCGCTCTTAAATTGTCTCGGGCATTGTTTTAAGCAGGTTGCCAATATACAGCCATTGCATCCTCACAGCAGTGCAGTGAGTTAGCCGCGATTATATGCCTTCTGAGAAATGACATCTGAATTCCATGGCCACTAAAAATCTCTGATCCCAAATCGGATCCCTGGGCATTTCCCTGAGTGTAGAGCCCAAGCATTGTCCCAATCTGGGTTTCAAGGGGCTCTCAAGTGAATTCTAACACTTTAAGCAAGTTACTGTAATTGTTTTCAAATTAGTCCTCAATTCTTGGTTTGGAAAATAGGACATCTTGGGGCACCGTTGAGAGCTGTAAAGACAGTTCTTGTGCGAGCCTGTGTGGAGCCGGCGGACTGGTAAGGAGCCTAAGCGCTCTGCAGACAGTGGTTATCTTTTTGTGTCTCTGATGCCACTTCTAGTGCAATCTGTTACTTAAAAAAAGGCAAAAAGCCACTCACTGGCAAGTCCCCCGATTAAGCGTACATGCATGCTTATGTTTCTTTCATTAAAGTTTCACAATACTCTCATTGCTCCTAGCATCAATACTCTAAAATCTTTTATTTATCGGTCTAATTAAAGTCACAGAACACAACATCTTTAGCTTCCTAGAGAATGGAAATGCACAAAACCACCCTTGGCTCTCATGTCTGAACACATCCCAGCAGATCTTTGAAACAATATCTGGGACAGGGGAGACGGATCAGCGCAAAGAGCTCGGTGCTTATGCATGAGGGACAGAGTTTGAATGTCCAAAACTCACATAAAAAGGCATGCGCACACATGGGCTTGAAACTCCACAACTGTGGTGAGCAGAGACAGGAGGACGGCTTCATCCTCCTAACCAAGGTCCAGGTTTGGAAGGTGTCTCAGTTTCAATCGAGGAAAGTACCCTATGTTCTCCTGGGCTGTACAACCCAGATGTCTGCAGTCACCCTTAGATGTTGCATGACACTTCTGCAGTGGAACTTCTACCATGGAACCTGGTATCTTTCCCTACCCCGGTCCTGGCAGGTGCCACATCTACACATGTAAGGAATTGGTAACATCCAACATCTTTCTCTGACATATAGGCTCTCTCTTGTCTGTCATGATGTTAGGCTCCTGCACAGTCCTCAATATGGTCTTCTGCCTCTGACCTTTCCCATAGTTGCTGGAGTCTCCACTAGACCCTGCCCCATCAGTAAAACCCCCATAATGGTTGCGAGAGCAGGTGCAAAGTAAGTCACTCTTTCTGTGGCCTCCTGAGGGGCCTGCTCCTTCACATCACCTGTCCAGCCCACCTACTAAGACATGTTCAGCTCCTGTTCAAACACTGGTGGGTTCCTCTACCACCCAAACCCCAGTGCATGCTGGGAAACATAGCTTGCTCTGCCCAGAGTGTCCAGCTGCTGTCCTTCCTAGATGCTATAGTTTGAATGCAGCCTCCAAAATAAGAGTGCTGGGAATTTAGTACCTGAATCTGCATGCTGATGATTTCTGGAGGTAGGGCCTTTGTTGGGATAATTAGGGTCACTTGGGGTCCTGGTGGGGAGATGCCTATGATAGCATCAGTGATTTATAAGAAGAAATATACTACTGAGCTAGCATCCTTTCTCTTCCTCACCTTGTGACTCCACCCACCATGTTATGGTACAACAGACAGGTCCTCATCAGGTACCAATGCTGAGTTGAACTTCCTAGACTCTAGAACCATGGGGCAAATAAACTTGATTTTTTTTCTTTTTAAATAAATTATCCCACCTATAACAGAAAGTGAATCAAGGCACTGGCAGACTCTTATTTGAGCTTTGAAACCCTGGCTCATTGCCCCTGCAGTTGCTTTCCTCTAGCATCTACAGTGTAAATTCTCCCAGCACCTGGATTTAATTCCCTTCCACTAAAGCGTGGATGCTGGGAACTACACATCACCTCCTTGCAATGCTCTGTCACCAAGACCTTGAACCTCAGAGGGAAAAACACAGGTCAGACTGACCTTTGGGTTTGAGTCCTGTCCAAGAGGAGGCTTGAAGCTTAGAGTACGTGAAATGGAGGGGACCAAGGGACTTTGCATGTGGGCCCATATTCTGCCAACCCTGACAGCCTCTGCTGATGGGGCTTTGTTCCATCCTGACCCATTAGCAAAGGGCCAGAGGAAGGCTTCCATGCTAGGTCTTGCCTGGGGAGAGTCAGACATGAGGATGGAGATGCGAACAAGACCACCTCTTCCTGGACCAAAGACGGAATCCAGTTTTGACACTCACCAGTTTGGTCCTGTTTGTTGCTGGGTCCCCCTCCCCAGGTGAACCTTTTGAGCCCCAGGCAGAGCTCACTTTAGGACTCATGTTGGACCAGCAGGGCTCCAACCATCCCTCTCTTGCCCAAGACAAAGATTACCTTCTCCTCTGGATCCTCTCCGAGGTGCTAAAGCCTCATTACCACCTCTTGCTCCTGCTGTGGCCTCAGATACCCTCCCGCTTGAGTCATTGCTCAGCATATGCTCAAACCTACCCCCTATCACGTGGTTCCAGCCTCCAAAGAGAGACTCTGCTTAGCCTTGAGATCAGTGACACCCTGGCTTCCAGCTGCCAGGGTTACAGCCTCCGGCAAGATATTGAACACACTCACCCAAAGCGCCATAAGCGTCTATATACTTCCTTTCTATGCTGGGTTTGGGATCTCCCCTTCCTCCAGGCTCAGGACCAATCATCTCTACCTTATTTCTAAGAAAATAAAGACAGGAAAAGATGGACATCAATCCCAATTGTCCCAACCACTTCCTTGAGGGCACACAAACTTAGTGTGCCAGTTCTACCAAGAAATCCAACCTCAGTACCCTTCTGAGACCCTAGACACTAGCAAGGAATAGGGCTGGGCATGGAGACTCTGATCAAGGGTCTCTTGATCTACTATGGACTCCCCAGTTCATATGCAGAAGCCTGATCCTCAGTGGGATGGAATGGGTGGGGCTGAGGCAAGATACTTAGACAAACAGGCCAACTGCTGGGTGGCTGAAGTCTGATGCAACCAACCGCAGAGCTGCAACACACAAAACACCATGGGACCATTCCAAAGGCAGACCAACTGAAACAAGCTGGTAACAACCCAGCCAACCACATGAGGCCAACTGTCTTTTGTTTCATCCTACAGCTCATGAGCTTTGCAGAATAGCCTGCTCCCATCATGCATCTAACACCAAGCTACAACAAACTAGCCCACATGAGGACAGAAGAGGGGAGTAACCCTAGCCTGGAAAAAAACAGACCTGTTCCTGGAACTCCCCGCCTTAACTCGTGAATAATCCTCCCTTCCTTTAAAAATTGGCATAAAACAGTTGCTCAAAGTCATGTAGTTCTCTCTCTCTCTCTCTCTCTCTCTCTCTCCCTCTGTCCCCTCCCCCTCCCCTCTCCCTCCTCTCTCTTTCTCCCTCCCCTCTCTTTCTCCCTCCCCTCTCTTTCTCCCTCCCCCTCCCCCTCCCTCCCCTCTCTTTCTCCCTCTCCCTCCCCTCTCTTTCTCCCTCCCCCTCCTCTCTCCCTCCCTCCCTCCTTCCCTCCCTCCCTAAATCTGTATTATCAACCTTAGGTCTAGAGAGAGTACTTAGGGATTAAGAGCCCTTGCTGTTTCTGTGGAGGACACAGAGACACGTGCTCAGTTCCCAGCACCCACTAGCTGGCCTCTGAGGCACCTCCACTCAGATATATATACTCTGTTTACACATATAAACACATAACTACATTTAAAAAAAATTTCTTAAGAAACTCCAACTGTGTTTCCTACTGACTTGTCCTGAAATTCTTTTCTGTGATACAGTCAAGAGTCCCCGTGTCGCGTGAGTTTAAAAGTCTCCAAAAAGACTTTCTGTCTCAGGAGCAGTGTGGTGAGCTCAGGCTGCCAGTGACAGGGTCTTTGGAAGGTGATTAGATACTAGGGGAGAAGCCTCATGGACCAGATTAGTGCTTGCATAACAAGAACCCCAACAGGCTTTCCCTCCTACAATGTAAGAGCCCGGAAGGTGTTATCTCTGGACTCTATCCACCATACTTCAATCAATGCCTCCATACTGACTTCACACTCTCCAAAACTACAAAGTATGTGAGTAAGTACATGACCAAGTTACCCAGACTTAGGGGATATTTTCGCAGGAGTTTGAGCCGACTAAGATGCCATCCTTTTAGCTACTTTGACGTCTTAATAATTGTGAGCAAAACCAGACCCTTTAAGTATGGCTTCACAAGTGTAGGGATGTGTGGAAGGAACATTGCTGTTTGGATTTAGGAAAAATACACAACAATCAAACTCATGGCATTCGACGTTTTCTACTGACTGAATTAATGAAGGTGACGGCCCTGGCGCTGAGGAGCTCCTGGGTCCCTCCCTGTGTCCCCGCCCAGAGTCTTTGTTGGGGGAAATGTCAAGGGGAAAAGAAGCAACTTGGAACACCTTTGTCCTCCAGTTTTAACTTCATCTCTGGAATTGCCAAAGCACAGATGCAGGTGTTTAACAAAAAAGGGAAGGAAAAGAGAAGCTAAGAGAGCACCTGCCCCGCCCCCAGCCCCAAGCCGGTGGGACAGACAGCACAGCTGGCTGCACTCACAATCTTGTAGATGTTAAAGGATGACTTCCAAGTCAGAACCTCCAGTGGCCTCCTTCTCACCTTGCAGAGGCTCTGAATTCCCCCCATCAAACACACCCAGCCTGGATGCAGGGAGAGGCCTGCTGGGGCTGTTCGAGTCACAGACTTACCAGCATGGAGGAGCTGAAGCTGCCCTTCCACTCGGGGTAGATATTCCCCGAAAGCCCGGAGGAGGCCCCAAGGGAACTGGAGCAGTTCCCTGGAAGGCAGGTGAAGTAGCTGGAGTCCCTCTGGGAGCCCAGTCCTGGCTTCCCCTGCTGGGAGTCTGTGATTCATGGGCCATCTGCTTTGGATGTTGACACTGCAGTTTTGTTCTGTTTATATTTAATTGACAGAAAAGTGTACCTCATCATGGGCATGGTGTGTTAATGGGACTCACCGTGTGTCTGGTTAAGGGGCTGGCTGTCCTCTGTCCATCCTGCATACCATGAGTCACAGTCTAATCAGAGAAATTAAAATCACCAGCTCCTTAAACATTCCTCATTTTCTCTAGGTTGGGAACCTGTGAAGATGTAGTCCTTTATGAACTGTATAATATGGTTGGACATGGTAGCACGTGCCTGTAATACCAGCACTTAAGGGAGCTGAGACTGACGGGTCATAAATCTGAGAATGTCTTAGGTTGTTTGGCAGGACTCTAATTCAGCAACATGAAGAAATAGATTATAGAAGTTGCTGTAAACTATAGTTACCTGCCTGTGCTATAGAATATGCTAGAACAATGGGGGCCTGGAGCGATGGCTCCGCAGGTAAGATTTCCTGTTGCTCTTCCAGAGCTCAGGTTCAAGTCTCAGCACCGACGTGGCAGCTCGCCATTGGCTGTAAGTCTAGTTCCAGAGGATCTAACACCCTCTCCTGGTCTCTGTGGGCACTGCACACAGATGAGACATATACATACTGGTGAAATATTTATACACATAAAATAAAAATAAATGTTACCAAAAAAAAAAAAAAGGCATACTCCTGACGATTTTGGTGACTGTTGTCTACCTGACTCTCTTCCGCCCCACCTTTCCGAGGCTCTAGAAATCTTTTCTTTTCTCACGCTCCCTCCTGCCTCCCTTTTTCCTTTCTCCTCTTGCTATCTAACTCAGGTTGGCTTTGAGCCCATGATCCTTAGTCCCGAGTGCTAGGGTTGCAGGCATGAGCAGTCATACCCAGCTACCTGAAACCAGCACAGAGTGACAGAATTCATCTTTCCCTTTCCATGTCTGGTTTGTTTCGGTCTCTGGAATGTTCTATATCCATGTTGTCACAGCGATGAGACTCATTTTTTATGGTTGCAATAATATCCCTCTGTACCTGTGCACTGTATTTCCTTTAGCCCTTCCTCCCCACAGGCATCTGAGTTGACGATGGAGTTTGCAACTGTGAATGATGTGAAGAAGATGAGAGTGCAGATGTCTTTTTGATGAACTGGCTTGGCCTCCTCAGACACACCCCCAATAATCACTACTACAACATGAATATGGCCCAGGGGTGATAACCAGGGATATTCATCAGGAACCCTAAATTAGCTACCTCCCTCATCGCTGTGATCAAATACCTGAAACGAAGTGAGGAATGATTTATTTTGGCTCACAGTCTGAGGGTGTGACCCATCATATCAGGAAAGGTGTCAGGGCAGAAGCAGCTCACAACTGTGGCAGTGGGATTGTGCTGACTTCTGGGCAGACCAGGAAGCAAGGCTGGCCTGTAAACCTCAAGATCTTCCCACCAATTCAGTTACAGAACACACATGGATGTCTGGGAAGGAAGAGAGGGAAAAACAGAGGAACTGTAAATGCCAGAGACAGCACAGACTGGGGAAAGGCATGCTGGGAGGCTTCCGGAGTGCTCGGGGTAGACCTCACCATAAGGCGACAGACCTCACCAAAAGGCAACAGACAGCACCAAAAAGTGCTCAGAGATTTGCATGAGATGGGGTTGAGGGTAGAGAGATGGATCCTAGGGACATCTGAGGAAAGAGATGCTGGGCAGAAGGAAAAACCTGTGCAGGGGTGTGGGAAGAAGGGTGGGGAACCTAGAATGTTAGAAATAAGGCGGGTGAGGGGAAACCGTGGCGCCAGGGTCAGAGATGAAGCAGGCCGGATCACACTGGTCTATTAGTTAGTTGCTTCTCCCATCGCTGTGATGAAATACCCTGACAAACACAACTTAAATGTTGATGTTGGCTCAGAGTTCCTGAGTAGAGATCTTCCGAGTGGAAGTCATGGGGATGGCAGCAGGAACTTGAGGGGTCTGCTCACGTTGCATCCACATTTGGGAAGCAAAGAATATTGATGCTTCTGCTCAACTGCTTGTCCCTTTGTTCAGCCCTGAATCCCAGTGCGTGGATCGGTCCCACCCACACTCGGGTGCGTCTTCCCACCCCAGCTGACCTAATCAAGAAATCCCTCACAGATGTGCCTCTTTAGCATTCTGCAGCCTGTCAAGCTGACAGCATTGGCCGTCACAGTTTAGTGCATGATAAAAACGTTGTCTTCCACACCGAAGCAGAGGCTGTTGAGGATCGGAGTGCCCAGGCACGCATGGTCCATGGAAAGCATCAAAGAATCGCTGACTTAAGCGCCCGTGAATGATACAGGACCCTGTTTCTAGCAAATCCCAGCAAAGGCAAATCCACAGAGACAGGAAGTAGCTTGGTGGTTGCCTAGGGGATAGAGAGATAGGAATGAAGGCTGGCAGCTACCATGTGGGAGCTACTTTTGGAGAAGTACTGAGGTGACCAAAACGACAGTCACAGACTCTGAGAAGACATTGATATTTTGATTAATTGTATACACTGGGTGAATTGATTGGCTTCGAATTATATCGTATTAAGGCTGTTAGAGAAAAAGGGAATGAATCACTGATTAGGATGGGCAGGGAGGAGAAAGGGGCAGAGAGGGGAAGGGACCCGTAGGAAGAAGCAAGGAGGGGCCATTGGAATGATGATGGTGGTGACTAGGCCCGATGACCGGGAGGTAGAGCTGCTGAGGGGTGGTCAGGCTCTCATGAGCGTTGAAAGACTGATAGATACATTTGCCTATTTGTACATTTTATTAAGTGTGTAGAGGTCAGAGGGCAGACACCAACCCTGAGTATCAGTCCTCAGGTATAGTCAACAAAGTCTTTCACTGGCCTAGAATCTACCACATATGCTCGGCTGGCTGACCACTGAATACCAGAAATTCAACTGCCCCTACCCACCCAGCACTGGTACCAAGCGTACACCATCAGTCCTGGCTTTCTCACAGGGTTCTGGATTCAAACTCAAGTGCTGAGGCTTGGGTAGCCATATTTCTTGGGTGTTCTCAAATGTGTTCGTGTTTGGAGAGCTGCCACTAAAGACTTTCGTTTCTGGTTGAAATATTTCTCAGAGTGACAAGCTGAGTTCTGGGGCTCATGACCAGGCATGTGCCAACACTCCAAAGGTGGGAAGAAGGAAGATAACACGGGAAACTGAGGTCAAATGAAGAGCACAGTGGTTAGAGACCAAGAAAATGTAACGAGTGTAAAGTGCCTCATGGAGCCGGGAGAGGCGGCCCCATTACATGCCATGAATAACTGGTGAGGACCAGACTGTGGATTCTTTAGCAGTGAAGTCATGAGTGACCTTGAAGAAGATAGTTTGGGCAGGGTGATATCTGCAGAAATGCTGCTGAGACTCATGGGATTTGAGGAATGGAGAAGAACGGAGACAGTGACCACTCAGAGTTTTGTCTGTGCCAATAGGAAAGAGAAGTCACCAGTATAGATAAAGACATCACGATGTTAGAGGAATGCAAGAGGAAAGGCAGGAAAAGCCACCTGGACAGGAAATGCAGTAGGGTGCTTCCTGATGGCCACCAACCACCATTGTGACCAGCAGAGGGACTGAGCAGGTATAGAGCTGGCGGAAGCTTTCAGTTTCACCAGAACTACAGCTTGACCTGCAAATGTCATGAAACCAGAGCACTTGCAAGAATGGACGTCTGCATCAAGATGAGGCAGCTGGGCCGGGGATGGTGAGACAGCAGCAGGGTTAGCAAGATGATGGCTTCCACATGGAGCAGGTCCTAGCTGGGATGAGGGGCTTCAGAAGGGGAAGTACGTGGGTCCTAGGAAAAGAGAACCAGAGTGTTATACTGAAAGAGAACGCTGGCCAAAGGTCACTGCCATTTGAACATGGTGCCTACAGATTCATGTGTATAAATCATAATTATCCAAATCATATGTTGATGGCATGTGGGGCCTTCGTTAGGATTATATGTGGTGATGAGGGTGGTGCCCCCATGTTGGTAACAGATGCTTTAAAAGAAGAGGCGCCTCGACTGGCACACTCAGCTGTCTTCCCCGTTGTGTTATGTTGCAGCTATAAATCCTCACCAGACACTGGTGGATGCCAGCACTATAATCTAGGACTCCCCAGCCTCCAGAACTATGAGGGAAATAAACTTCTATCCCTCACAGACTTCCCAGTCCTGTGCATCTTTGTTACAGCAACAGAAAACAAATTAAGATGAAGGATTGAGGAGATAGCATCATCAGAAAACCAGCCAGTTAGTGGGCCTTTTCTAGAAACCTTGAACAATGTTGCCATGCTCGCACTGGTGGAAGATTTGGCAGACCATGATTCCATGCCCCTGTGAGTTCTTATAGCACATGCCAAGAGGTAGATTCCACTGCTTTGGTAAGGGAAGAATCCCTCAAAGTATCGGCCTTTATAACTTTGTTCAAGCAATGCTGGATCAGTCACCAACAGAGGCCTTGGTCACTGCTGTGGACACCTGAAAACTGGTCCTACTTGGAGCCTAAGCTCCCCACTACTTCTGAAAGTTTCACCAGTAGCAGAAGAGGAACACGGGGTTCTACTCTCCTACACAGAGGACAGTCTTAGTGACTGGTTGTAGTTTAGTGTGAAAGTCTCCATTGGGCTCTTATCTTAACATCTGGTCCCTAGTACTGTTTTGGAAGACTGTCAAAGTTTTATGTGGTGGATCTTTGGTGGAGGAAAGGAATCACTGGGAATGGGCCTTAAGGTTTATATCCTGGCCCTACTTCCTGTCCACTCTCGGCCTCCTGACTGCATAAGCAGTGTGACAGGCTGTCTCATGCTCCTGCACCATGCTTTTGCCTCCATGATAGACTATATCCTTAAGCTGCAAGCCAAAGTAAGTCTTCTCCATCCTTCCCTTAGGTTGCTTCTTGTCAGGTATTTGGTCACAGCCATGAGGAAAGTAACTCATTAACCCAGGAGAGTATCTCCAGTTTAAGGTAGAAGAGGAAACCCAACTGTAGTAGACTTGACGTGAGTATTGATTGGTCCCTGTCTTTGTTAGGTTTCTATTGCTTGGGAGGAAACACCATGAGCCAAAGTAACTTGAGGAGGAAAGGGTTCATTTCATCTTACACTTCCAGGTAACAAGTCCATCACTGAAGGCAATCAGGGCAGGAACTTAAACACAGCGGGAATTGAAGCTGAGGCTATGGAAGAGAGCTTTTACTGGCTTGCTCAGTCTGTTTTCTTATACAATTCAGGATATGAACACTGTAAAACCAGAGGCCACATGCCTCTGTGGGCCTTGTTATATGGTCCAAAGGGACAGCATGTGAGGTCGAAATTCCACAGGATTTACATGTGACACTGATGAGCGGCTGATGCCTGCTGCCCCAGCCAGCCTCTCTCAGGCACACCTGCCAGAGAAGAGTTCACTCAGGCTTGTGGAAAATGAGGTAGCATCAGGTCAACCCAGAGCGATTCACATCGTCCAGCAAGGCTTGGTGAGTTGGGTTTGTTATCCTGCATCTCTGTGAGTCAGTGTCATCCAGAGAGTCAAAATCAATCCGATGCTCAAAAGGTGATGCAAAAATGGCCGTGTCAAAGGCCACTCTGCAGTTTCCATTTATGAAGGTCCAATGACCACAGTCTCCTTGGAGAAGTTTATTGCTTGGGCACAATTCAAACATGCTCTTTCTTTGACTTGCATAATCTGAATTTATTTCAGGTTTTTTTTTTTTTTGGAAGTCCTCATTCATTTTTTTGCAGGAGGAGCACAGTCCAAAGAGATGGTCCTTAGGAAGTGTGATTTAGAAGAAGTTCTGAGTACGTCAATGAGATTCAGAGCACACACGGATTAACTGCAGATGCTCCTCTGCCCACAATGGAGCCCAACAAACCCCTCTGAAAATGCTCTACGTCACGAAACTATCTATCAAGCCTACCAAACAGTCTGGAGTACAGGCTCTTTCCCTTTTTGATCATGGGACTGATGGGAACCGTGGTTCACTGTTGCTTAATCTGGCACAAGAGCCAAATGCAAATCTATCATTGTTTTTTCCTGTTTATGGTATGCATGTGAGCCTACACGTGTTTTTGTGTGTCTGTGGATGCCAGCGGTTGGAGTCCTTGATCATGTCTCCATTTTAGGTATTGGAGGAGGGTCTCTCACTTGGACTCAGCACTGGCTGCGCGTGGTTAGTCAAGTCGCCAATTTGTTCCAGGGATTCAGAGCACTGGGGTTCCAGGCAGATTTCCGTCTGCCCCACTTTTATATGGGTGTCTAGAATATGAACTCAGGTCCTCACGCTTCTGCTTTTGAAGAGCTCTTTACCCACCAAGCCATTTCCTCAGCTACAAAATTGTGCAGGGATATGGCTTTTTATGTTGTTATAAAATATCACCAATCAAAACATTGGTAAGGGAGGGACTGTTGCACGTGTAAAACTGCACGTGTATTTATCTACAAGTATTGTTAAAGATGATTTGATTTTATATGTATGAGTGTTCTGCCTGTATGTACGTGATGTGCACCATATTTGTGCAAGGTGCCTATGGGGATCAGGAGAAGGTATCCAATTCCCTGGAACTGGAATTATAAATGATTGTGAACCACCATGTGGGTCCTGGGAACTGAACCCAGGTCCTCTGCAAGAACAGTGGTTAGCTGAGTCATCTTTCCACTACATGTATTTTTATATATATATAGGGAAAAATGAGGGCCACTGGGATGACTTAATTACCCTTTTGCTCACCAAGGGGGCATGATGTGACTTTGATGGGTGTGTACATCACATCTAGTCTGCACTCTGAGGGCTACAGGGGAGGGCCCATAGTCTACAGCTGGTACCCATGTCCCTAGCCACAATGGTTTATCCAGGGAGTGCACATGTGGCATAATCAGAGCGTGTGGTGTTTAGCATTAATCGACAGACTCTAGAATCACCTGAGAGATGGGTCTCTGTGTAAACACTTGGGGGAATTTCTTGACGTCATCAGTTGAGGAGGGAAGACCTACCCACTGTGGGTGACAGCATTCTCTGGCTGGGCTCCTGATCTACAGAAGCGGAGGAAGAGAATCTAGCAGAAGCCATTCATTCATCCCCACTCTACTTCCTGGTTCCTGCCTCCATAACTGCTCCACAACAATAGAGTGTACTCTTGAATTGTGGGCTGGAGTAAGCTCTCCTTTAAATTGCTTTAGTCAGAGTGTTTTATCACAGCAACAAAAAAATAACTGAGACAATAGTTTTCCATGAGATTGGGATAATGAGAAAAACCAACCAACAAAACATAATCTTGCTTCCTGGCCTGTAAAGCTCCTATAGGAATCCCGGAGCCACTTATGTGAAGTGACTTACGATTATCCAAGAAGGAGGTCTCCACGGAAAAGAGTCATGTCAAGAGAGAAGAAATGTTTTAGCTCCATCCTATTATTGTAACGAATATTATGACCAAAAGCAGTTTAGGAAAGGAAAAAAATGTATTTGATTCACTCTTTCAGGTCACCATCCATCACTGAGGAAACTCAAACAGGAACTTGAAGCAGAAACTGTGAAGTATGATGTTTAGTGGCTCACTCAAAGGCTCACACTTCACTAGTTTTCTGATATAGGCCATGATCAGCTGCCCAGGAAATGGTGTTGCCCACAGTGGGCTGGTTCCTCCCAATCCATCACCAATCAAGAGGATTCCCGCAGACACGCCCAAAGGCCAATCTGATCTGGGAAATGCCTAAGTGGAGACTCCATGCTCAGATGACTCTAGGCTCTGTCAAGTTGACAGCAAAGCTCACTAGAACGGGGAAGACACAGGCCTTGGCCACGACATAGTACGGGCCAGCTATGGCTACTCTCTCATTCATGGGCCAGTACAGTTCTGCCTGTGGTGTAACTGGATTTGTGTCTCCAGCAACTGTACCTCGTTAGATCCTGACAGATTCATCGTCCCCTGCTTTGCGTATTACTATGGTACCAAGAAGAGTTTCCAAGCACTGAGGACCCAAGAGCTCCATTCCTGGAATGGTGGCCAAAGGAGCCCCATGGGCAAAAAGCAAATTAAAAGAAACAATTTAAACTCTGCCATAGTTGTACTAAGGGAATACAGCAAATGAAGAAACACCACTTCTTCAAGAAAATCAATTAAATTTTGGTAAGAATATCTCAAGAAGAACGTGAGGCTTTTGTACTTGAGCTGGAATCTGTTCTTTCTTTTCTGTTTGTAATCCTCACCAGTTCACCTTAGAGAAAAGTCCCATCTGTTGGAGAAGGATGAGAGGGAAGGAGGGGAGGAGGGAGGGGAAGAGGAAGGAAAGATGAGGATGAGAAAGCAAGATGGTAGGAAGGAGGGGAAGAAGGATGAAAGGGAGGGATGAGGGGGAGAGGGGAGGATGGGAGGAGGGGGAAGAGAGATGAAAGGGAGGGATGAGGGGGAGAGGGAAGGATGGGAGGAAGGGGAAGAGGAATGAAGGAGAGAGATGAGGGGGAGAGGGGAAGATGGGAGGAAGGAGGGGAGAGGCATGAAAGGGAGAGATGAGGAGACAGATGGAAGAGGGGTAGGGAGAAGGATGGAAGAGAGAGATTGGGAAAGTATGGAATAGGGATGAGGGAGCTTACAGAGGAGACTAATGGGGAGATTGAGGAGTCAGAAAGATCAGTGGGAAAGACAAGAGAAAAATATGAGACTTAGTAGCTGAAAATATACTAAACTTGAGGAAGACATCAATGTACATTGCCAAGACACTCAAAAAACTTCAAATACAATAAATGCAGAGATCCCAAAACATCAAAGAAAAACTCCAAAATACAGAAATGTTGTAGAACAGCAGAATGGGATGACTTGTGGTGTACAAAGGAGCTCGTTCAGCAAACACTGACTTTTCATGACAAATTGCAGAAGATAGACAACCATGAGAGAGTGAATGGCTGTCCGCTGGGAATCCAATGTCTAATAAAACTGTCATTCAAAGGGGAAATAGTTGTCCCAAATGTTAAAAAGAAACGGAGAGAAATCATTGTCAATAGACCTCCCTTATAAGACATATTAGAAGAAAGTTTAGAGGGCTGGAGAGATGACTCAGCAGGTGAGAGCACTGGCTGCTCTCCCAGAGATCCTGAGTTCAATTCCCAGCAAACACATGGTGGCTCACAACCACCTGTAATGGGATCTGATGCTCTCTTCTGGCATGCAGGTGTACATGCAGATAGAGCACTTAGACACTAAATCAATCAATCAATCAATAAATCAATCTTACAAAGGACGACTAAAAGAAAGTTTAGGTTGTAAACAGATAACTTCAGATAATAATATGAATATGAATATATTCATACATCTGATATTAATAATTAATGAAATTAATGATAAATTATAAATACAGCACAAATGCAGCTTTTCTCTTTTCTCAACTGACTTTGAAAGTAACTATACAAAACATACTTCTATAAATGTATCATTGGGTCTGTATCATATAGAAATACAATATATTTATTTAACCATAACAACACAGATGTGGGTGAAAGTGATGCTACCACCAACCAGATAGTAACTGAATCCACAGGCATGAAATAGTGAGCTGGAAAAAAGTCAGTAATTAAAAAAAAATGTCATTGTATCAAACTATAGGTGCACGCTCTTCTTTCTCAATTTCTTTAAGTATCAAATGATGTGAAATAATGATTATAAAATGCATTCGTGGGCAAGTAATATGTAGTAGGTAGCCTTGTGGTCCTTCAAAGATACCAATGTCCTAACCGCTAGGCTCTGAATACTATTATTTCATGCTGAAGGAAAGTTAAAGTTGTCAATCATCTGACTTCGTGGTGCAGAAGCTTCTTGGATAAGCCAGGAAGGACCAATACCATCACAAGTGGTCCTAGAGATAAAAGAAGGATACAGAAGAAAGACCTGGAGAGGCAGCAGCAGGAGACATCCTTGGCCTGATGCTGTTGGCTTTGAAGATGGAGAGATAGCCTCATGAGCCAAGGAATGCAGATGGCCTCCAGAAACTGAAAAGGCCAAGGACAGATCCTCTGTAGAGTCCCCAGAAGGAGCAAAGTCCTGCCAACTTGATTCTAGGTCAGCAAGACCCACTTCAGATTTCTGACCTCAAAAGCTGCGTAAATTGTATTATACAAGCCACTAACTTTACAGCAACTTGTTACGACAGCAATAGAAAGCTAATACAAGACATAGAGCCACCTCAGAGAGAGGAATAGTGGCCATGCCAGGGAGGCATTAAGTAACTGTATATGACATTGAAGAGAATGTTGCCAACATGTCAGAATGGGAAATGATGAAACTCTGCCCTTCCATAAAAGCAGAGAACAAACTGGTAAATCTGTCAGAATCGACTTTTGGGGAATGCCAAAATTTAATCAGAAACGTACAAAAGCCAAGGGATGTTGATGAATAAGGAAGCTGTTGGCTTTCGGTGTGTGTTAATTCCTGTTTGCCACACCCTACTCTCCAACTCAAGAGCTCCAGAACTATGGTAGCCCATGTTACCAACACAGTTAACAGGACCACAGAAAACAATAAAAACCTTATTTCCAAAGAATTGCAGTCATGGGCTTCTGCAGAGGCCTGATGTGTTTCCCCTGACTAGTAGTTTCCCCACGGCTGAAGTGAGTTCCCTGATATTTGTCAAACGATTTTAAAGGAAAACTTATTTCAGCCAATTGGGGCAAAATTCAAAAGACAAGGCAAGCAACGTGATAAACAAATCCAGAAGTTTTGGAAGAAGAAGTTGGAGGAGAACAGAAACTTTGGAAACTTTGGAAAGTTCCCTGTGTGGACAGGGAATCTAGGAAACTACATACGTGTAGACAGAAATCGAAAGTGACAAAATGGGGCCTGGAGAGACGGCTCAGCAGTTAAAAGAATTGGATGCTCTTGCAGAGGACCCAAGTTCAGTTCCCAGCACCCACATGGTGGCTCACAACCACCTAGAACACCAGTTCTAGGAGGTCTACTGCCCTCTTCTGGACACCATAGGCACCAGGCACACACACTGTGCACACACACAGACACACACACACACACACACACACACACACACACACACACATGCCTACAGGCAAAACACATACATACAGAATAAAATCAATAAATCTTTATATAAAAATAATTAAAAATCATAAATCAAATAAACCTAAGAGGCACACAGAATGCTCTTTATGAGCACAAGTCATTCTCTGGTACAGACCTTAATGTCAGATCACAAAACAAGTTTAAAGTATTGAAAACATACAAAGTATCTTTTCAAATCTGGGAGAAATAAAACTGCAAAGTAACAATAGGAGAAACTTCACAAATGTGTGGAATTTCAATGAATAGTTTATTCAAACAATTAGGACAAAGAAGAAATTGTAAGATGGATTAGACAGTCTATTGAGACAACCATGAAAACAAACCCACAAAGTAACCAAAACTCATGTCAGCAATACAGAGGCAGAGCCCAGAGAGAAATTTACATCTGTAAATCATCAAGTTTAAAAAATAAGGAGGCACTACATGAAAACACAGCTTCACACTGTAAGAAGCTGGGAGAGTAAACTCGGAGCTAGCGAAAGAAAGAAAAAAAAACAAGAACAAAACAGAACAATAGAGAAATATCGAAAGTTAGTTCTTTGAGAAAGTCAATGAGATTTACTATAATAAAAGCTTGAATTCCCAAAATGAGAAAAATACTGTTGAGATAAAAGAACTACCAGAGAGTACACTGGATAATCACATACTGACAAACCATGCAGGATGAAGTTAAGAAGTTTCTAGGAACCAATTACGATGGACTGAAGGCAAAATAGAAAAAGTGGACAAGAGATTGACTAAGAAAGGTATCGTAAGACGGCTACAACCAACCTCCTTTGTGAATATAGGATAAAAAATTCTCAGTAATGCACTAGCAAAATGAATCCAGCAACATATTAAAGGGATTATATGCTACAACCAAGTAGAGTTTATCACTGGGACATAAGGATGATCCAACATACAAAAATCAGCCCACATATTCTACCACATTCATAGAAAAGAACTGTATGATCACCTCAATTGACACAGAAAAAGAACTTGAGCATACCCAACATGACTCATGGTTAGAAAGAGACTAGGTATGGAAGCAAGTTCTAGAAGGAAAGATCACACTCCTGAGAGGGTTTGTTTGTTTGTCTGTCTGTCTGTCTGTAGTGGTTGAGAGAGAGAGGTTACTCAGTTCATCTCATGAGCCATTTGTGTGTGGTGTGTATCTGAGAGGACTAGCTAACTGTCCCAATTAGCTTTAACTGTCAACTTGACAGAGCCCAGAGTCATCTGAAAAGGAAATCTCAGTTGAGAAATTTCCCAAATCAGAGTGGCCTATGGATATGTTGGGGGGGAAAGAAGGGGCTTGTCTTGACTATTAATTTTAATGTTGGAGGGCCCAGCTCACTGTGGGTGGCACCATTCCCTAAGTAGGTGGTCCAAGCCTGGAGTGAAGCAGCAGGCCACATTCCTCTACAGTTTCTGCTGTATCCTTGACTGTGAGTGAATTCCTGCCTTGAATTCCCTCAGAAATAAACTGCAACCTAAAAGTGTAAGCCAAACAAATCCTTACCTCCCCTAAGTTGTTTTGGTCAGAGTGCTTTTTATCACAACAAACGAAGAGAAATTAAAACACTGACTTTTAAAAATATCTTAAGTGGTAAAATATACAGCACCATTTGTCTTCATTGAGACTGGCCATTTGGGTGAGGTGCAGTGGTCACTGGGAGTTTGCATAAAACATCCTGTATTGGAAAGTATTTGTTAAAGTGTGGTGATTCTGATTTTTATTTTAATTTTGGGTCTTTCGTCCCCATATTTCTCATGCCATATTAGAAAGATCAAACCATTGATTAGGGATGGATATTATTTCTGAAGCTTCTGCAGACCTGAGCAGGGGTGATGGTCAGGGATGGGAACTTTTTGGTGTTACTGATCCATCATAGTGGCATGGGACCACAAGGCATTAAAAGGCTTGAGAGGAGCACAGGGAGGAGTGGGCATTGCATGGAGGTTGAGAGTTCCTTGGTGATATGTGCAGAAGCCAAAGCTTGCTTACTCACATGTTTCTTGGACCAGAAAGTCTGATTAAGAGAGGGAGTCTTGGGGCATAAACATCAGTCACACCCCTTGTCCTGTTCTGGGGGACAATAAGGGTCTTAGGAAAAGTCTGGCCTAAGGTCTAGGAGCCATAGGTTCCTGCACAGTATTGAGGCCATGGGGCATACAAAACCAAAAACACCTGAGGGAGAAGAGGATTTGTGGGTGCGACATTTCTTTGGGGGACAATGAAATTGTTTTAAAGTTGACCCTTTACATCAAAGCATTCCTCATCTATGCACCAATCAAAAAGATTTGAAACACATTACAGCTTCTCATCAGCATAGCAATTGTGGACAAAGCAAATGTGCTGTACTAGGTGCCCGGAGTCTTTAGAGATTGTCTGAGGTGCAGAGATGCACTTAGGATGTGTGCAAATGCCTCTGTATTTTATAGGAGAGACTCATATTTTAGAATTCTCAGGAGTCCTGACACCAGTACCCTGCAGCTATCATGAGATGATTATATGCTGAAAAACATAAATCTTGCACCTCAAATGTCAGGATTGCAGCTTAGGTGAAGTCCCGCTCAATAAACCTTTTGAGGAGGGAAAAGAAAAGAATGGCTTCCCCTTGATCTCTGATTCTTCAGAACCATTTCCAGTCAGCCTCTGGCCCCAAGTAATATTTCCTGGGTCACCTGGGTGGCTGCCCATACTTTAAGCACCAAATAACAAATCCCTCAGGACTTTTTAAAATGCTTTTAAAAAACTATTCATATATTGAGTAGTTCTTTGGTTTAAAAAATTATTAATTAACTAACCATGTGTGTGTGTGTGTGTGAGAGAGAGAGAGAGAGAGAGAGAGAGAGAGAGAGAGAGAGAGAGAGAGAGAGATTCTGGGGATCAAACCCAGGTCCCCAGGCTTGTACAGCAAGCACCTTTACCTGCTGAGCCATCTTGTTGGTCCCTAGGTCCTGTTTCCTGCTGCCCAGTGTTTCATGGGACAAGACCCTAGGAGGCCACCGAGTTAGTTGTCTTGTCATCAAGAAGGAGAGTAAGAACTAAGTGACAAATCTTGCACAGCTGCTCCTAGTTGTGCCTGCTTGAGGAGAGATGGATGTTACACTCGACTCGTTTATGTGAAGCACTGTTGATCATATTCCCACAGTCCACACACACCTTCCATATAGCTTCACTCATGGCATCTTCCCCCACACACCTTCCATATAGCCCTCACTTACGGCATCTTCCCACACACACTTTCCATATAGCCCTCACTCACGGCATCTTCCCACACACACCTTCCATATAGCCCTCATTCAGGGCATCTTCCCCCACACACCTTCCATATAGCCCTCACTCATGGCATCTTCCCCAACACACCTTCCATATAGCCCTCACTTACGGCATCTTCCCACACACACTTTCCATATAGCCCTCACTCACGGCATCTTCCCACACACACCTTCCATACAGCCCTCACTCACGGCATCTTCCCATACACACCTTCCATATAGCCCTCACTCAGGGCATCTTCCCACACACACCTTCCATATAGGCCTCATTCACGGCATCTTCCCATACACACCTTCCATATAGGCCTCATTCACGGCATCTTCCCATACACACCTTCCATATAGCCCTCACTCAGGGCATCTTCCCACACACACCTTCCATATGGCCCTCACTCACGGCATCTTCCCATATGGTCCTGGCCAGGTGAACTCCTGAGATGTCCGGTGTTCCTGCTCACACCAGGGAGATAGAGGAGACCCCTTGACCATCCTGTTTCTGTAGAGGTCATGTTTTATCCATTCACCCACCCATCCCTCATAGAGACTCGGCCAGCACTGGAAGCCAGAAGGCATCAGAGAGGCCCAGGTTCAAATCCCAGTATCTCCACATTCTAGTTGTGCCATCTCCAAGCCATTTCTCAAAACGTTAAGCACTCTGCATGCATTTGGCTTGTTTAACTTCACATCGTGCCTCCTTTGCTCCATCAACTCTGCTGCACAGGAATACATTGCTATGGACAATTTATACATATTAGTGCTGTAATTGTTAATTTTAATTATAAGCTTGATTCCACCTAGAATCATCTGGGAGGAGAATCTCAGTGAGGAATATCTATCTACAATGGGTTGGTGTGTGGGCATATCTGTGCAGGATCATCTTAACGGATGTGGGAAGATCCAGCCCACTGTGGGTGGCGCCATGCCCTAGGCAGGGAGTCCCAAGCTATATGAGCAGAGAAATCAAGACGAACAAAATCAAGCAAGCAAGCAAGTCTATGAATACCTGTGTACGTGTTTCTCTCTGCTGTTGGTTGTAGATGTGATGTAACTGGCTGCATGAAGTTCCTACCTTGACTTTCCCAGAATATTATGCTGGAATTATATGCTGAAATAAACCCCCCTTTCTCACTTAAACTGCTTTTTGTCAGGGTGTTTTACCGCAGAACAGAAAAGAATCTAAAGCCAATGTTAATCTGAAATAGGGTCTTTTGTTTTGTTTTGGTTTGGTTTTGGTTTTTTTGTTTTTTGTTTTTTGTTTTTTTTTTATCTAAAATGAATTATGTCTTAGAGGTTAATCAGGAACTGACCCTGGACCCCAGAGAGAAGCAACTCTCTTCTTAGGCATATGCCCCAGAATAAAGCAAGAAGATGGTTACACACAAACTTGTCCATAATGGCCTCTGAGGAGAAGCTGGCTGCTCTATGTCTGTTCCCCCAAAATTCATGCTGTGGTTAAATCCCCATTGTGACGCGCCAAGAAGGTAGACATTTAATCTGGCTTGAGTGTATAGAGCTGGCACCTGGAGAGATGATTAGGATTAGGTAATGTCATCAGGGTGGATCCTCAGGTTAGAACCCTGGTGGCTTTATAACAGAGACAGAAGCCAGAGGAACATGCATGCGCTCCTTGCCTCTTGCCACGTGTTCCCTGTGCTGCCCTGGAACTCTGCAAGCAAGAAGGGCACTGCCAGATGCAGCCCTTTGACCTTGAGCAAGAACTGTCAGCCAAAATAAGCCTCTTCCCTTGGAACTTATCCAGTAAGTGCTAGAGACAACAGAAAACAGACTTAGACACTAATCAGTGAGGAGATGGCCCAGGGTGGAGACTCTATACACAGAGGCAGCACCGGGGTCCCACAGACCAGGGACTGTAAACAAAGGTCTGACCCCCAAATATATCACTGCTGAAAACTGAGCAGGACAAGTTCCACCCAGAGTCTGGCTTTCTGAGTAAGTCACATGTGCCATCGCCGGTGAAACCCCCAGGTGAACAGTTCCACCGTCTGCGGCTTCCGAAGAGGCAGGAGTCCTGAGAGAGGTACGGAGGCCGAAGCCAGCATCCAGACCATCCCCTACAGCCCACATCATCTTCTTGGGTTTTTGTTTATTCGTTTGCTTTTGTTTTTTGTTGTTTTTTTTTTTTAATTCTGAGATTTCTTGGGCCTGGAGAGCTAGCTCAGTGGTAAAGTCCTTGCTAGTACAAGGACTTGAGTGAGATTCCCAGAACAGATGCAAAAAGCCTCGCATGGACATGTGTAAGTCTCAGCACCAGAGAGGAGAAAGCAGATCTCTGGGCTTGCTGGACAACCACTCTAGCCGAATAGTGAGTCCCAAGCAAGGGAGTAACTCTCTCTCCATAAACAAAGTAGATGGCTGTCCTCTGGCCTGCACACACACACACACACACACACACACACATGCTCACACTCACACACACACCTACCACACAAACTTCTGAAATTTCTTGCACAATGACGTTTTTTTTTATTTTCTTTTGAAAAGAACCACAAAAGATCTGTCAGTGCTGAATGGTATCCTCCTACCAATAATGCTGACCAGAGGGGAGGTTTTCATGGGTTAAAAAACTAATTATTATTACTATTATCATCATCATCATCATCACCACCACCACCACCACCATCATCATCACCATCATCATCATCATCATCTTATGTGTATATGTGGTTTTGCCTGCATGTATGTCTGGGCACTAGTTGCATGCAATGCCCATAGAGGCCAGAAGAGGGTGATAGATCCCCTAGGACCAGAGTTACAGATGGTTGGGAACTGCCATGTAGGTGCTGGACTTTGAACCCAGGTACCAAGAGGAGCAGCCAGTGATCTACCCACTGAGCCATCCTTCCAGCCCTGGGGAGAACGACTTCTAGGTCCTTTGGATTAACCCCCAGCTCTTGGAAGTTGGAGTATGATCTCTATTGCTTTCAGGCTCCTTTTCTCAAAGGAATCCCCACCTAAGTTTGGATATACAGTGTTTATATATATGATTGTTGGATTTCCTAGGTATTTTCCAAGCTTCTCTGATGGTTTTTCATTTACCCACAAATTATTTAAGAGATCTCCTCTAAACTTCCAAATAATGAGAATTGGTCCTGGGCAGAGAGATGGGGAGGAATCTTATTAATTTCTAATTTCAAGGCACAGTGGTCAGAAAACAAGAGCTGTCTCATAATTATACATAGAAATTTCGTGAGATTTGAACCTGAGCAATAGATTTTCACAGTGATGTGTATAAGATTTTCACAATAGTAAAGGTTTTCACATTGCTACATGTATGATTTTCACAGTGCTTGTATATATGATTTTCACAGTGCTACATGTATAATTTTCACAGTGCTACAGTATGATCTTCACAGTGCTATAGGTATGATTTTTACGATGCTGTATATATGATTTTCACAATAGTGCACATGTGCTTGAGAGACACTAGAGTTTTTTTTTATCAGATGCAAAATTCATCTGTACCCATTAAAAATAAGCCGGTTGTGTCTGTTATTCAGAAATTCCTTATCTTTGTTGACTCTTTTCTTTCTTTTTTTTTTTACCCACTTAATCTAATACTAATTAGAGGGGGAGGGGAGCCTTACATCTCCTTAAAAGGATAATAGACTTGGCTCTTTTTCCACTTCAGAAAAGGAAAGTTTACCTCAGATTCATGGAGGCCATTTTATCAAATGAATATACCTTTGTAACCACCGCCTCATCTTGGGAGAAACGAACCTTTTCTCATTAAATGTTGACCTGTCTCTCCCTCGCCGCATCTCCTGTCTCGAGTCTGTTGTCTGGGATTGATAGAACGGCAGGGCTTGGCTCTGGCTGCTGGATATTTCTGCCTCGTTCCTGCACCTTCAACCTCTTCTTGCCTTTGTGCTTTGTTCTGTGTCTGGTGATAGCATATTGCTGCTTGGTTTGGGTTTCATCTTGTTTATCTAATATAATACCTCCGTCTTGCGTTGCAGGGCTTCGTGTGCATGCAAGTTCTGGCGACTGAGAAATTTGCATCTGTCTTTCCCCATCTTATTCTATGATTTCAGCGTGTCTTAGCTTTTCAGCTTTGTCACTTCCCTTTCTCACTTGTCTGACAAGAAAAAGACCCCATTGGTCCTAATCTACACTCTGCTAACTGTGCTAGCTGCCCCATCCTGGTGGCAGCCCCAGTGACTCATGCACACACATGTACACACATGCACACCCACATGAGCCCAGAATGTGCACGTCTGCTCCAGTTCGGCCAATGCAGAGGTCCATGTTGGATGCTTTCTCTTTGGGATAAGGATGTGAAGAATGGTTTCTGTTACTATGCCCCACATTGATTCTGCATGTCCAAGACAGAGATGCTCACAGGAAATTAGGGTCCTTGCCAACATGCCTTTGCTGAAGAAGCTGTAAGGCTCATGTCAAGCCGGCAATAATCTTACCCCAGGAGCTTAGAGAAGGCTACTCCTTAGGCAGAAGCATAGCAGGATTGTTTGAGGGCAGAGCTTCCTGTGTTGCTGACTGTTTCACACCCCTGGGGACTCCCAGGAGATATTCGAGATGTGACTCCATTCTGAACAGTCTTAGGGTCTCTGTAGACTTTATCTTAGTTCTATCACTGGGATGGCAGTCAGTATGTGTCATGTGAACAGATGGAGAGAAGGAACCAGGAACCTGGACAGACATGTCGCTCTGAGAGACAGCATGGCCAACTCTGAGGCAGAGCTAGGGGTACAAAGAAGTAGGGGTACAGGAAGGCATCCACATGTGTGGGGCGAGATTGAGCAGGCCTGAACCTGGAGAAAGAGAACCAATCAGAATAGTCCTATGGGTAAACAGAAGCCTGCACGTAGCTTCCTGGTAGCCGGGGCCTGGGGAAGAAGTAGGGAGTGACTATTCAATGGGCAAGAGGCTTCCGCTAGAGTGTGAAAATATTCTGGAACTAAAGAGTGATTCAGGATAGACACCCTGAAGAAGGCAGTGCTGGGTCATGTTTAAATAGCTACCACATCTAACCGCAGGCTACGTTAATTATATATAGTCAGTAAAATGGTCTGAGAAAGTAACTTCACTGGCTGAAAGACACACAACAGGACAACACAATAAATGGCTGGAGAATCCCTGATTCCAAGCCAAAGACTCAGCAGAGATCACAGGATTCGTTGGAGCAGAGCACATGCTTCCTCCTATGCAAGGAACGGCTCCTCAGAATGAAGGCTCGGTGCTGCCAGGGTCCTCATTTCTCACAGAAAGCTGGGAAATCCTCTTAGACACTAGCTTTGTTTGCCCTTTTGATCTGTGTTAAATCTCTCTTCCCTGCCCTGCTCTGGGAGGAGGGTGGGAGTTGGGGGGCTGGAGGGGGGTCAGCTATAGAGGGGGTGGTGTGGGGTAGGTGCTTGCTGGTGCTTGTATGTGGAAGTCAGACAACAACTTGTATTCTCTTCTTTCTCCATAAGGGTCCATATGGATGGATGGATGGATGGATGGATGGATGGATGGATGGATGGATGGATGGATGGATGGATGGATGGATGGGTGGGTGGGTGGGTGGGTGGGTGGGTGGGTGGGTGGGTGGATGGATGGATGGACGGATGGATAGATAGATGGATGGACAGACAGAGAGACAGGTAGGTAGAAGGATAGGTGATTGTGTGGATGGGTGGATGCATGCATGGATGAATGCATGCATGCACGCTGATGGGTATGGATGTTTGGACTGATACTTGGAAGGATTAAATAGACATATGTACTCTAACCCCTGGAAAGTGGGTTATTCACACCACAGCCAACTGAACCAGGCCATGAAGTCTAGGATGGAAGATAGAGCAGGGCCATTTGTTCCCATCCCCTTTTCTAAGCCCTTTAGCTATAAAATGATCTGAACTGACCAGAGACCAGCTTGAGAGTGGTAACTTCAAGATAAATGTCCATAGCTCAGCTCAGAAGTAGGTCACCAAAACCTCAAGGGATCTCCATCTCCTAAAGCCATTGGACAAAGGTCCACTTTCCTGAGGCCACAGCTCCATTGTTACTAGGGCAAGCTGCCAGGAAACGGTTTGCTCTTGGAGATATTGAGGGCTAGAACTACTCTTAGCTAAGCCTTGCCCCCAACTTCCCTATCTCATAACATATCCTGCTTTCTCTCCTTCCTGTTCCTTCTCTTAAAAGCCAACCAAGCCTGGCTCAGGGGCCAGCAGAGCTCAAGGCAGTTCCATCCCCCAAGCCCAAGGAAATAAGGCTCTCCTTTCTCCTTTCAAAAGACAGTGGGTCTAGAAACCCTGCTCCCTTGGAGCTAAGCCTTGGCCACTGTTGAGCCACCCAGGATCCAAGCACTGCTTGTTTCTACTCCTCTCGTGGGACATCTTCATGCACAGAAAGAATGTAGCTCTGCAGGAGCAGGAATGATGTCAGGCCGCTTTGTGTCCGACACAGTCCCCTCCAGCCCAACCCCACCAGCTGGTGAGCCTCATAGAGCCTCTTCACATGGGTCCTTCTAAGCCCAGGAACTGGCTGGTCTCCTACCAAGTGGTCTGAGGGGAGTGTGGGGGGGTCTGCCTCCACCCTTCACCATACACACAGCTCTGGTAAAGAGCCCTTCATTCCCCTTCACTTCTGGGCCCCAAGCTTTGCTCTCTGAAGCGTCCATCTTCCCCCAGGAAGACCCTGAACGTCTCTTTCTGCTCCCTGATTATATTGACCCCAGGGTTCACTCAGACAGGAACACGGGTAGATTTTACCCGTGCGGAGGGCTCAGTGGCCAGCAGAGGTCACAGCACAGTGAGCTGTCAATCTCAGGGTGTCCAGTCTTATGGCCTGTCTCTTGAGCTATTAGGTAACGGAGATGGGTTCTGGGACTTTCTTGTAAGGATGTTTTATGAGACCCAGTCCACGGCTGAGGTTCAAGGAGGGTAGGATTTATCCAGACAGGTCAGACCTCAGTGTCCCGGAGCTTTAGCTCACGGAAGTTCATCAGGGCAGCACATTTCATACCTGCGTTTCCCTCATGGATGAAGACATCATTGCTTTTGCTCTGTGCACCAGGGTGTGCGTGCATTTGTGTATGTGCGTGCGAGTGTGTGCACACACACACGCGCGCGTGCGCGCACACACACACACACAGAATGTGTGTGTGATTACCAAATCAAAAGTAACCTTTGTCTGGGAGTCTTAGCCTCCATTTCCAATCAGGGAGATGGCCATAGCATACACACAGCAGGGAGAGAGAGGCTGTGCCTCTCCATCTATTAGAGGCAAGGAACTGCCGCTTGATACAGCCCACAGACACATGTCCTGTTGCCATGCTTTTGAACTTCCTGGGGACAATGAGCACTGGAATTTTAATGTAATCTCCTGGTTTTAAACTACACACTTAAAAGTACTGAAGACATTTTATGAATCAAATAAAATTTGTTGGGTAGGGGAGGAGAGGGGAAGGGAGGGGAGGGGAAGGAAGACCACAGGATTTAGCCTGTGAGTTGTGGGTGGAGCCTGGCTTCAATCTACCACTTCCCTCCCCCAATTTTCCAAAAGAGTAAATGGAGTCCAAGCCAGAGCTAGGACTCAAAAAGCCAAAGCCAAGCTGAGCCCCCACTGCCTGCTGTAGAACTCAAAGTCGTTTCTTCAGGGCTTGCTGCTTCTGGGGTGTGTGAAGAACCCATGTCTTTTCCCAGACCAAGGAATGGGACGAATCTGAGCTCAGCTTTGGTGAGCAAGACTAAAGTTGGACACAGCTTCCAGCTCACTGCTCAAAACAAAGGCACACAGTTGTGTGACCTGCCCATGAGGCCTTGGGGTGGACATATGGCAAGATCCTCTTATGACTGAAGTGCACTATTTACTCCCCCACGCTGCAGGATCTGAACAATGTCCCAGCCTGCGGGTCTAGAATGAGTAGGCAACCAGGGAAGATGAAACTCAGTCCTCTGGGCTCAAGTGCCAAATGCAACAAACCCAGCCTCTGTCTGCCCAGCCTTGCATTGCCTGGCCGGAGCGATGGAGTGGCCTCATGCCGCCCTGGGCAAGGCAGCCTTTCATTTCCAGAGGGCTGGGGACCCATCCAAAACAAATGGCCACCCTCGCTCCAGTCCTCCTGTCTCCATCCAAGGTTCTGTCCAGCCTGGATGGAGTGTTCCCCCATGCCCTGCCCCCACCGCTTCTCACTAATGCTCCACAGATGGGCTTCCTCCACGGCCTCCAAGAAAAACAAGACAACCGCAGATTTCTTTTCACAGGAACGGAACCACTGGAAAGATTTCTCGTGATGATCCCAAAATGAAATAAAAATTCCTGAGGAACATTTTAACTGAGAGACAGCACTAGCCACATTCAAGAAGATGGATCCCTGACTGCTGCCCGAGCTCTGTGGGCTTGGGTGATGCCAGTGGGCCCCAGCATCATATAACAAACACCCTCATGCAGTTCGGTCTGCCATTGCTTTTATGTGTGTATTTTAAATTAGCACCAACATTTGAAAATGGAGTTTTACGTAAAACTGCGATTTCCAGCCTCTCTTAAAACTTCAGAGGCCTTTCTGATGCACCCAAGATATCAACATGTATACCTATGCCCAGCCCACTCCATCCACTGTCCCTCCAGCCCTTACAATGTTTACATATACCTCCTAGGCTCTCTGTGGATGCCTGATCACTGGCTCTGGAGAAGGAAGACATGAGGGACAAATCTCGTGTCATTGGGAGAGCTGACTTTCCCCAAGCTGTACGTCCGAGCTCAGGTGTTGCATCCCAGATCCACATGCCTCAGCCTATAACTGCTCATGGCCATGAGAGGACTTGGCCACTGCCTCCTGGCTGAGTGGACAGATTCAACAGCCATCGTGCCTCTTGCTCCTGATCTGAGTCCCCATGAGCTCGTCAGTATGTACTGAACTCCAGTCAATTCAACTCTCTGAATTCCATTCTTAAATACAGCTGGCCATGCATGCTTTTGGCCTGGGGATTCAACAGTCTTCCCCATCCAGGCTCTTTGACCTCCTAGCCCTACCACTCGCCAAGTTCACTTGTCCTAACCAGCATGGCCACTCCATCCCTGGCTCAAAGCTACATATCAAAAGATTGGATGCAGGTCCTGATGGCACAGCCCACAGAGTCCCCCTAGTCAAGCCAAAGAAAGGCTCCACGCCCCCAGGCAGCATCTCTACCAGCTGGGGATCTGCAGATAGACTCACATGTGTCCAGAGAGACTCATACAGGCCTTAAGAAAATGCCCAGCTACACGAAGGCCTGCTCAGGGTTACAAACCAGCGGAGAAAAGGGGATTCCTGAATGTACCACCTTGGCTGGTCTGCAGGGTCTGAGCCTGGGGAGAAAGTCGAGCTAATTCTCTTTCCTAACCTTGGGAGGCTGCCTGGTGGGCAGTGCTGTATCTGAACAACGCAGGAGTGGCCTACCAGGATCAGCACTGATCTGCTTACCTTGTCCCATGTTGCTAACACACTTTCTATAGCTACCGTGGTCCAGGCCACAGTCTGCTCCTTGGAGCGGCCTCCTTCTGGTCCACTGCTTCTTCCCTCACCCTCCTCCATGGAAATCAGATTGTTCCAGTCACAGCCAAGGCACAAAAGCCCTAGCCCAAGACTGAGCTTACAAGGACCACCGAGACCTGCCCTTCAGGCCCTCTACCCCTCACTCTGCCCCTCACCCTGGATTCCCAAACAAGTGAAGTTCAGTCCTATTCAAAACCTTTTTTTTTTGAGACAAGGTTTCTCTGTGTAGCCCTGGCTGTCCTGGAACTAACTCACTCTGCAGACCAGGCTGGCCTTGGACTCAGAGATACACCTACCTCTGCCTCTCGAGTGCTGGGATTAGAGGTGTGTACCATCACCACTTGGCAAAACCCTCTCATCTAATGCTCTCAGCTCCTACTCCCTCTTAGTGACAAGCCACCTACACCGGATCTCAACACTAGCATGGCCCTACCTATCATGTATTATCCTGTAGACCAAAGGTTCTCAACTTTCCTAACACTGCAACCCTTAATACAGTTTAATCCTTTGTGTTGTAGTGACCTCCTCAACCATAAAATTATTCTCATTGCTACTTCATAACTGTAACTGTGCTATTGTTATAAATCAAAATATACCTATCTGATATTGAGGATATCTGACATGTGACCCCTGTGAAAGGGTTATTCGACCCCCAAAAGGGTCATGTCCCACAGGTTGAGAACTGCTGCTATAGCCATTAATGGTCTGGACTATTCACTGTGAGCTGGATGATTCAGAGGGGAAACCACAGAAGGGCACCCCCAGATACTTAAGCCTGACAGTTCTGGACCCTGTTACAAGAGTTCCATGAGTATTTGTCTGATGAGTTGAATGAATGAATGAATGAATGAACCAGGAATATAGTTTTCCTGGGACCATCTATGTTCAAAGACAATGGGGTAGAGATAATTTTAGTAGGGATGACAAGGCGACCTTCCCAGGCTATACCCACTGCTGCCCTGGCTTGTCTCCCCAGTTCTACAGTATCCCAAGGTAGAGGGTGAGATTCACAACACTGCCATCCCCAGGCATATCTCTGACAGACGTGTCCCAAGACATCACCCGAGCTGCCCTTCTTGTCCTCAACAGGCCTGTGATGTTCATTCCCAAACAAAAGTGAAGAGTTAATGCTTAGAAAGCCAGTGCTCTCAGGCTCAGAAGGAGGGGAGCATTTACTGGGACCCCTAATGTTGGCCATTGTATAGTTGCCCAGTAGTAGCTTTAATCTCAGAGTCTGGACCATAGCTTCAGGAGGCCACAGGATGAAGGTGATGCAGAGCAGAGTAATGAGTAGAACCAACTATATGGTTGACAAAACGAAAAAGGCAAAGTACCTTGTGCAAAGAAGCAATTATGCATTCCAAGACAATGGCAGGAGGGTATTGCAGCATGTGTGGGACCTTTGTGGTCCGGGGCCTTGTGGAATTGATAGCACATCTGTGAAGCCAGCCTGGTCAGGGACGAGGAAATAGGACCAATAAAGTATGTGAGCATTCCATATCCTATGGCACCAGTGACATCCCACCTCTGCAGACTTAGGGACCTGCTGCCAGGAGCCCAGGAGCCACAAAAGTGTGGGCTGCACCCTGGCATCACTGTGATAAAAAGCCAGTCTCTTCAGCAAGCCTGCAGATGCCCACAAGGGACGACAACCGTGCTTCAGGAATCAGGATGGTGTGGCCAGGCTTTCTAGGCAGCTCCATTCGCTCTTTCTTTTCATGGGTATTTAGGCCCCGACTGAGTGCCAGCTACTGTGCACAATGCTGGGAATTCCCTACAAGCGAGAGAGTCTCCCCGCAGCTAATGTGCTCTGTGACCTGGAGACATGTCCTCACTCAGCCTCGCTGGGCTTCAGTCTCTGCAGCTCTGAAGCCGAGAAGCAGGCCTGGTGCTAAGAAGCATTTCAGACATGGCCGGCCTTCAGCTGGGTGTGAGCCGGCTGAGTTCTTAGCTGCCCAGGCTCAGAGCTGGCCAAAAGGGCTCCGCACAGGACTTCAGCAGCCTTGAGGATACGTCTAGGCCCACTCCTCCATGCTCCATACAGCAGTTGGATGTCTTGGCTCTGCAGTCTATGTTGTGGCTCTACAACCTATGATCTATGACCCAAACAACTGTCAGAGCCTTGGTTCCCAATCTGTAAAGTAGACAAATGTGTAGCACCAGGGACTCATTACAAGCATCCTGAGGTGTGGGGATCACTCTCGGAAGCGCTCACCAAACGCTGCTCTGCTATGGTCCTTCTCCACCTATTGTCTATAGCCCTGAGCCTTGGATCCCTCCATTGCTTCCAGAACAAGCCTGCAGATGAAATCACAGCCTGATGCCACACACTCATCCCTGAACTGGAGAACTCAGCTCCAGGAGACAAGAGCAAGGAAAGACCAAGCTCATGTGCAACACTCACTACCAAGACCAGAAACAAGGAATGGCAACCTTATTTGAAGGTTCCTATCAAACCTGACAGAGTCAGTATCTCAAGCAGATAAAAGGTGGATCCTGGTACTCAAGCCCAGGAAAGAAGCCAGCAAGGAACTTAACTGGAAAGGATCTACAGAGGCATCAGACAGGGAGGAGCGTTCATCGTCACCAGTCATCAAAGACTCACAAGCTAAAGCAAGGATCAGCACTGTTGCCTCTGGAAGAGTAGAATACTGGATGCCAAGCCTTGTGCTGCAGGAGACTAGAGAAACTAGGCCTGGGGAATAGGCTGGTCCCTCCTGAGCATGAGCTGGTGCTCAGAGCTCGGATTCACAAGCCAGTCACTCAGCAAATGCCTACAGGTTTGATGTTCAGAGTCAGAGCTGGAGACAATCAGCCTGGTTCTGCTCATCCCTGTGAGGGGTCAGTCATGGTTTCCTATTCAGAGAACAGAATCCAAGACCAGCTGCCAGGATGTTGCCAACTCCAGTTTTCAGATGAGGTCACATCATGGGCAAGAAGAGGCTGTCCACACCTAAGACCAGGAATGCAGCCCTTGCTTCCCTACCTCTCTCCTTTGACCCATTTGACATCTGACCACATGGATCTGCACCCTGTAATCTTCTGCCCACAGTGTCTCCCTTGACAGACTGTTTCAGGAGAGGAGGCCCTTGCCTGGATTTGTCTGCAGTTCTAACTCTAGCGAGAGGAGGGGGAGGGAGGATGAGCACAATGGTGAGGTGCTGAGAGAATGAATGAATGAATGAATGAGAATGCACATGCAGCAGCAAATCCAAGAGCTGTCTCTGAGTCCAGGCTCCTGTTAGAGGATTGTTACTACTTCTCTTAACCAGTTAATTTGGGAAGCAGCATTCTCATTAGGCCTTATTGAGCCCTCCCCAGCCCCCATACTATGTACTCCCCACACAAGCCCAGCTCCCAGACCAGTTCCTCCCCAGGTCCTCACCCAGCTTCTGCAAACTTGGCCTGTCCTGCAAGCCCTGGCCTTACCAGGATCTCTTCCAGGTGTAAGCTCTTCTGTCATGAAGTCTCTCTGGCTGGACTCCTCCCACCAGCTTGGGACGCGTTATCTGATGCCTATTTAACCTTTCTATAGCTGTGGCAAAACACTTGAGGCAGTAGACTTCACAGATTCGCTCACAGTTTCAGGAATGTCTGCCCATAGTCTTTGAGCCTGTGGTTTTTGGCCTGTGATGACGCAGGACTTTACAGTAGAAGTTTATAACCCAGATTGTTCACTTCATGGTGGCCAAGCAAAAGAAAGGAGGACCAAGAGGCTAGGACCCTGTGTACTTTCCAAAAGAACAGTCAGTGATCTAATTTTCCCCTACCAGGCCCCACCTCTTAAAGGATCTACCACCCACAAACAGTGTTACATGAGCACACTAGGACCAGGAGCCGGCTGAGCCCAGGACCCTGACGGAGGTTTCCTGACTCTAGAGTGTAGCCTGACTTTGCTTAATGTTCGTTCTCTGTGTGTGCGAGATGGAATGGAAGGCAGCATGCTGCAGTCTTCAAACCTGGGCCAGTCCTCCCTCCATGAACTGCATTTGCAAGGGAGTCAAAGTTAACTAGAGCAAGACAGCAGCGTGAGGGAGGACTGGCGAGAGGGGCCCTCGGGGTTAGGGGTGGTGACAGTCGAGCGGGAGGCCCAATGCCAGGACAAGTGCTGCAAGCAGAAGGAACAGTAAGGGCTGGAGCCCTGGGGCTCATGTGATCTCTGAGCTCCAAGACCTAGAATAAGTAGAGAAGCCAGATGAGGGGTCTGACCCTGATCCCCATCTTCACCCTTTCATGGCTCCATGACGCTCCAGCTTTGGCTGGAGAGAGGGTGTGATTAAAGAAAAGAAAAATGAAACTCGAGAAGGGGCGGAGAGAACCAGACACCAGCATTTCCACCTAAGTGCATGACCTTTCCCCGGCTCAGAGCTCCTTTGGAGCCAAGTGCATAGTACTGGTTGGGATTCATTTCAAAGAGAAATGGGTCAAGGAAAATTGGAAATTTTTATAGAAAACACTTCATGCTTGGGGCTGCCTGAAGTGTCTGCTGTCCTGCTGAGAATCTGGGGAGGAATCGGGGCCTGTGGTCAGAGGTCTCCAGCTGTTCTGAATGGGCCATGTTGAGGTCTGGAGCCTCAGTCCTGTTTCTGAGCTGTGTCTGTCTATGTTCTTCTGTCCTTGCCATCATGGTGGCTGACTTCAGGGCTGGTGTCGGACCCTCTGAGTCTCTCCCAAAGGCACTTGTCCAGAAACAGGCCATACAGAGGCCTACACCTCTGTAACACACAAAGCCCATGGCATCCTTTACAGTTGTCCACAGAAATACCAGGTACATGGAAGGAGCCCTGCCCAGTTCCAAGGTGTGTGTGTGTGTGTGTGTGTGTGTGTGTGTGTGTGTGTGCAGGCCTAAGTTTCATATCAGTTTCTTCCTAAATCCACCTCCACTTTATAAGAGAGAAGGTCTCTTGCTGAACTGGAAACTTGTCAATTCAACTGTCTATCACCATCTTGCCTCAGGGATTCCTTGTCTCCACCTCTGAAACACTTGATTATGGGCCAGGTGCCAGGTCCACCTTGTGTTTTATATGGGTACTGGACTCTGAACTCCATTCCTTACACATGTGGGGCACATAATTTATCCTCCTAGCCATCTCCCTAGCCCTCCAAGACGTGGTCTGAGTAGATCCAAAATATTCTGTCCCCAGCACAAATTTTATTCGCATGCAGACTTGTCCCCAGAGACATAGCATCTCTCCTAGCAATTGCAATTGCTGTATTGGAGACCTGCAGAGAGCAGACCTGGCGAGTCAAAGGCCAGCAGAAACACCAGACACGGCTAGCCTTATTAATTAAACTCCAGGCACACCTGTGAGGCGAATGCCACTTCATTTCTGAGCTGTGTGCTGTCTGGAAACCAGCGTGGTCACCGTGTACCGCCAGAAAAGCTCTTTGGGGGACATTTGCAACCCAAATCCAGGGCAAGTAAGGCAAAGCATCGATTCATTGTGTCTGGAGAAGAGGCAGACAGCAAGGGCTGAGGGAACCTGAGGTTCCAAGAGAATGTCCCTGGAATCCTAACACTAGAACGAGAGAGGGGCTCTGGACAAAGACATAAGGATGATCTTGACTCACCCCAACAGCTCAATGCTATACCTATTTAGAAATGGAGAAACTGAGTCGCAGGGGAGTTGGACACCTTACCCAAGGCCCTATAGTGAACCAGTCACTAGGCCAGACAGGATCTACCCATATACACTCTCCCCCACACCACATTAGCTCCCATACAATGCTGTGCCCTCCACTAAACTGCCCCCATGCTTGCTGGGAGCAGCTGTAAAAGCAAGGCAGCTCCTTCAAAAGATGCCAGTCATTTTTAAGAACCGTCTCTTGCATCTGAGTTGGAGCTACAGCCAAGCCAGGTCTGAGATTGTCATCCTCTAAATGACATTGGTCATCTATCCAGGAACCAAACCAACAATCCAAGACTCCCCCAGGCCACTGTCTCCTGGTGGTCCTTAACCCTGAGCCAGAACTCACTGAATCATGGACGGAAGGGGGTGGGGGAGGGTCCTGAGGCACAGCCAAGTCTAAACTGGAGGCAGAGAGAACAACCAAGCACACAGGACTGTCAGCACCAGTCAGGCAGGGTGCCAGGCATAGACTGCTATGAAGACTGACCCCTACCCCCCATCTTATCTCTGTTGAGAGATGAGGTGGGGCCTGAGCTGTCTCATGCATGGCTCCTGCCTTTATAGCCTCGGAAGAAACTACAAGGCAGCACTCCCACCACAGACCCCAACCCAGCAGGCAGTCAGACTAGGGGGGCTGGGCCCCGCCAACTCTGCTGACAGTTCTGGCCCTAGACAGCTCAGGGCCTCAGGAAATGTGCACCCTCAGTTTCTCCCAGAGCCAGCCCCCGCCCACCCTTCCCAGCTTGAGGCCACGTCACCACCCTGGCATCTCCCAAAGTTTTCCCAAGGGCCCAGCCCTCGGGACAGGCACATGGCTGCCTCTGCCAAGGGTGTGCTCAGCTCTGAAATACGCCTCCCAGCGCCCAGGCCAGCTGCCTCAGGTTTCACAATCAGTGCTTTCCTTAGGTCCCCAGGCTGCAGGAATGGGGGTGGGGACTGAAAGGGCACTGAGTACCAGATCCGGTGCTGTAAGCTGACCACAGACATGACAGGGCATGGAAGCAAAAGGGTCACCACACAAAAGAGCTGGACCCCAGGGCTCCGGCAAGAAGTTCAAGAAATTCATTCAGACACAAAGAAGGATCCTGGTATGGATACGAACCAAGGCCAGATATCAGTCCTAAGTCCAGTTCCCACCGGAGCCCTCTCTTCATCTTCCTCTGCGACCCCAGGGTTCAACACTTAGACACGTGGCTTGAATCATTGACCTTAGGGTGTCCACAACTTATTCCCCAGAATCCACCATTGTTACCACAGGAGATTAGATTGAGCACCTTGGGATGGGGAGGCTGTCCAAAATTATGTTAGAAGGCCTTAAAAGTCATCACAAATGCCTTCCTAATGGTGAGAAAGAGGGAGACTTGTCTCCCAGCAGGAGAGGAGGAAGCAATGTGGTCACAGAGATGAGTGTGATGCAGCCACAAGCCAAGGGAGGCCGGCAGCCCCCAGGCAGAGACTGGGAGAGGCTGGGAAAAGCTCTCACAGACCCATCTTCTAATTCTGGACCCCCCAGGACTCCGGGAGACTACACTATGCTGTTTTAAGCCACCGAGTGTGGTGTTATTGCAACCGCCACAAAAGGCAGAGTGTGGTGTGAACATCTATCTGCAGAGCAGGATGGCTCCCTCATCTGGTTGTCAGCAAGTCTGCACCCCCTCCCCACTGTACCCACTCTGGTCTCTCAAATCTCCTTCCATGTTCCTCACTACCCAGACTTCACCTATCTATACCTCCCATGTATATAGAACTGAGTCCTGGTGATCTCCCTGCCTGGGAGTCCCTCCACCTCCCTTCCCATCCAGAAGTTTATCCAGACAAGCCTCTGCTCTATTCCCCCAACACCTCAGTTCTACCCCACCCCCATGGCACCCCTTCCCCCAACCCCCAGCACACTGCAGCCTGAGCAAGCTTGCCAACATGCAGATGCTCACGCAGGTGCCAAGAGATCGTTTATGGCTGCCCACTGCATAGAGGACATTGTTTAGATCCTAGGTGAGCTGTAGCTATAGCCCCCACTAAGCCCCTGGGCATCAGCTCTGCCCCACCCCCACCCCCACCCCCACCCCCACTTCACCCTGCATGGCTCCCTGCAGCCTGGAAAACTCCCACCTGAACTCAAGGAAAGGCAACACGATGAAATCTAGGGGGTAGGGGGTTGGCTTCCCTGTCTAGGGGAAGGGCTGACTGTGAGACAACAGGTGGAGGCTTTTCGGATCACTCAGCCACATGGGGGAGCCGTTGGTTCCTGTGCCTCATCCTCTCTCTACAGGCCTGCCTTGGCAGCAGCAGGGCAAGGCAGCTCCCCGTGGTGTGGAGCCACTTCTGCCCATCAGGGAGGACACCCAAGCCTGACAGCAGCGGGCAGAAGCTTGGCACCCGCTGCTTCTGGAGAGGAGGTGGCAGCCAAGGTCACTGGCACAGGACTGTCTGACTTCTTTCAGCCCTGGGGCAGTGTGTACAGCTTGGCTTGAGGGCACAGCAACCCAGAAGCAGGTCCCCAGGGCGGGAAGCACCTGCCTCATTTCCATTCCGAGGTATAGCCGGGGTACCCCCAGGGAAGCGGACCAATGGAGAAAGACAGAAGCTGCTTCAGTCTCTGCATCTCAGAAGTCACGGCCAATGGGAAGGGCCCGTTTTATTTGGTCCATACCGTGCTTTTTTTTTTTTTTTTTTTTTCGAAATTTGAAGCCACGTTTTAAAATGCTGGAGAGTTCTCATAAAAATTATCCTCTGAATTGCTAAAACATTCAGCTGCCCCAGATTCATGAGACTACCTATGAAAGCAAGGTCAAGACAAGTAAGAGAAAACCCCCACTTCAAGTGGGGTCTCTGGTTCCACCCTATGCCAGAGGCAAGGCAAGGACCATGCCACACACTGCCTCATCCATACCTGCTGCTTTTATCTTTACAGAGATGTTTTGTTGTCTGTGTTTTTACTAGAAGTAAAGAAAGGGGTAGAATGCTTGCCTAGAACACGTGAGGTCCACAGCAATGGGAAAGAATGGGGGAAGGGGATAAGAGCCAGGCCAGGAGTGGATAATGTTTGCTGCTGTCTCATTGAAGGTCTCTGGATTTGCAGCTCTGGTCTTGATAATGGGACACTGTGCAGACAGCTCTGTGTGTATGAAAGAGAGATGGGCTATCTAGACTATGACACAGGGATCTTCACAGAATCCCAAGTGGAGACACAGCCTTCAATGCCGACAGCAAGGCCAGCTGTTCTATGTGCGTGGCCTCATCTCTCTGTTCGTCCCAGGTGCTGGTGACATCTGCCTGAGCCTGGACCAAGTTTCTCCTGTGTACTGGTGTGCTCCACTGGAGGGCCATGCTCTGCTTATCCAGCTCAGATTTCACCTTCTGCATGTAGCTGAAAGGGAGTTGCTGAAGATAAAGATTTCTAACTCCTGTGACCTGTCTCTGACACTTTCCAAGACAGAACAATGCTTGGCAGATGTGATTAGATCAAGCATCTTGGTGTGGGCGAGGTGTACCTGGGTCACCCAGAGAAACTTAAATGGAATCAACCTTCCAAGAGAGAGACAGAGGGAGACATACACAGACAGAGAAGTGAATTCTGGCAGTCTCTGAAGCGATGTGCCCTCAAGCCAAGGGCCTGAAGAGACATCCAACACATTACCTCCTAGTATCTCCAGAGGCAGTGTGACCCGGCCCACATCTCCATTTCAGCTCAGTGACAGTGACCTCTGGTCCCCAAAAGTATGACATAATGTGTGCCTACCCAGCTAGTGCTCCACAGCTGTCTTATGCTTAAGGGGGGTTACAAGCCAAGATCACCCAGTTCAAAGTGCAGAGTGGGTCTTCTGGCCCAGCCAGGGCTTCAGCTGTTGTCTTCACCAGAGCTGTCTCCATAGTCAAGAACCCCAGACAAAGATTGGAAGCTGGGACAAGGTCCAAGAATGGACCCAGAATCAAGGAGTCTTGGTTTCCACTGCCCTATCAAAACTCAATGGGATGTCTTGAACCCATCTGCCATGGTTGCCTTGGGGTAGACTCATAGAAGCCTGAGTTCTCACTGGGAGGGCATGGGCTTACAGCTCAGGACTGAGGCCTAGGGTTTATTTTTGGTCAGTTTAATCTCTTCCAATGACCAGGCCCCATCTACTCCACCCTCTAGATCAGCTTCACTGTAGCCTGGGTAGTTGGCCTTCTCCAGGCTACATCAGTCAGGTTCCCACCAGATCTCCTGCTTTGGTTTCATATGTCATTCTTTGGCTTCCTGTCTGAAGATGTGATCTCTTACTTCAGCAGACAACCCTGCCACGGCCCATCAAGGACTCTCCAGAGACATAACCAAGAGGATCGCCTGATCTTTCAGCCTCCAAAAGTGTCAGCTAAGTAAAACCCTTTTTCTTTATAAAGTTACCCTGACTTAAGTATTTTATTATAATAACCAAAACATAATCTGGACTAATTAAGTCTCCTGATGTCTGAGTCTACTGTGTGCTACTACACAAAAACTCGTGAAATAAGAACTGAGGTTTATCTGGTTCATGACAGTCACTGGCACTGTGCAAATCCCCTTGGGTGAGTCACAACAGCGGAGAGGCAGAAAAACTGTGTGAAGGAGAAGAAGCACATGTAGTGAGCTCAGTTTATAAGAATCTGCACTTACAAGAATGAATTCAGGCCTGTGAGCCCCAACCAACTCCATGAGTCTCCTGATGAGAGCAGAGAGACTCCAAAAGCTAGCCCCACCTCCTAATCGGGGTGGGGGAGTAACCAAGCTTCCAGTGTGCATTCAAGACACCCATAGATAGCCTTCCCTATACATAAACAAGCAAAGCCTTTGTAGTGATCCCCTTGGGTTCTGGGCCCATTAAACAATGCTGGCTTGATATGCCTAGTCATGGGACACAGATTTTAGAAGTCCCTCAACTGTCACTCAGTGCCTTGTCAGGGGCCAGGCTGATGGACGGTTGGACTGCCTGAGGTCACTCCGGGCTCTTGGCCCAGCTGTGGCCTAAACTGTCTGGACCCCCTCCAGCCAGTGAGCCGACCTAAGCCATGGGCCATTTGGGAGCCATCAGACACATTCAGGGATACTGGGTCTCATCATACTGACACTGGATAGGAAGTCACAGAAGGGAGGCTCCTGTGATCTGAAGCTACAGCCCAAGGCTCCCACCTACACTCACAGAGCCTGGCTCCTCCCTGCTGGGCAGCCTAGATGTGCAGCCTGAGACTATTGCCTTGCATTCAGCCTTGGACAGAGGCTCTCCTCCTCCTCTGATGACTGATGGCCAAGCCCCACCCACCCCACCTTCCAGCTCAGTTTCATCCTGACCTGTGTAGTTGGCCGTATCCAGCACCATCTGGGGTCAGTAGTTACTGGGCTGATTCTGAGTTTGAAATTCCTCTCCTGTGTTCTCAGTTCCAAGTTCTCATTAGGGATGTGTGTATGGGATTGAGAGGCAGAGGGATGACTCAATAGAAGATGCCAAAATGCTAAGCACAGTCCAAAAAAACAAAACCAAGCCAGCTAGACCATTGGGGGAAGGGCTCCAGGGCAGGCAGATAAGCCTAATATGGAATCTGGGATTGGAGACACAGCCAAGGGCACCCAGCCAGCTCCACGGTGCCAGCTCCGCCTCACCCTGCCTGAGCCTAGGGATAGGGAGAATACGGACAGAACCATCCAGACTCTTCCAGTAGAGGCCAGCCCTACTGGAAGTAATATCAAGGCCAAAGCGGCTGGCCTTGAGCTCTCTGAGAGACAGACTTTTCTAACCCCTGTGAGCTGTTATAAGGAAACAAAAGCTGACTTTGTCCAAAAGCAGTTGGCTGGCAAGAGAACAAGACCAGGGGGAGACCTTCCTCCAGGTCTGGGGTACTTCTTGTACCCATTTTTCCCTCCAGCCCTCCAGGGTTACTCTCATACAGACATCAAAAGGGTGAGAGTAAGGGGAAGGCTTGGGGAAGGCTGAGCAGGTAGCCCCCAGAAGCCCAGCTTGACAGCTAAGGTAGATGGCTATTCATTACCAGGGAAGAAGGGACAGCTGGAAATATTGATTATCTCCAGGGAACACCAGCGTACCAACGAACAATTCGTTTACTGAGGTACCTGACACAGTGCCTTAAAATTAGAATGGTGCCCTGCCAGGCTGTGCCCAATTGATCTGTCAAACCAGAGTGTGAGAGGGAGCTAAAATAAATGAGTCGGGCTGCCTTAGAGTAGAGGGACGATTTCAATAAATCATAGCACGGGGAGGGGCTCACCAGTCAGGGGCATCCAGGCTACTAACAAGGTACCTGTGAATGTGCCTGATCCAACATTCTGGGCGTCCTCCCCATTGCCATGGCCACCCTTCATGTGTTTCCTCAGCCTGGGGTCCAGGTCCAAGGACGAGAGTTACGCATCAAGCTGCACAGCTGCCTGGCAAAAGCCAGGCCCGGGCAAGGAGACCTCATCCACATACTGAGACTGTGAGGTCTGCAAGAGAGCTTCAGGTTCTGACCTGGGCCTTTATACAATCCAGTACCATAAATCTAGAGACCTCTAGGGAGGGTCAGGTTGTCTAGATTAGACCTGTGGGGCCAGGTGGGCAGTCAATCACTCAGGCCACTAAGAAGCTCCTCCCATGTTCCAGGACCCAAAGCACACTGTGATTCTAAGTTGAAAAAGATAAGACCCCCATGAATGCATGTGGAAGACACTGAAGTTATGGGAGCTACTCTGGAGTCTTTTCAGGGTGTGTCCTGGGGTAGAGGATATACAGAAAGAATGCTTGGGGCCTTTTCTACTGAGTGACCAGGGACTTTCTGGGATAGAAGCAGGCACCATCACAAAGACTGTGGCAATACAGGAGCAGAGATAAGGGCTGTCGGGAGGTTACATGATGCTGTCTGTATTGACACAGCTCTCTCCTCTTCCCCAGTATTCACAGAAGGCAGATTACTAGACAGTCTTTTCTTCTCTCTATGAGGACCCTAGACCTGTAAGCACTATCGGAGGCCTCTGCCTCAACACCCTAGAACTCTCATATACCGTGCATCCAACCAGGCAGGCGGCTGACTCCTTCCTAAGCCAGTAAGGCTGGAGCTTAGCTTCCGCCTCCAATCAAGCCTGCAGATGGGAACTGAGTTTCCCCAGATGTTTCCCTGGGAACCAGGAACAGACAGACAGGAGACATCCAGTGTTCTCCGCCTAGCCTACCCTTCTGCAGAAGCCTTACCTGTGTCCAGAGTCTGTAGTCCACCCACAGGAGGGGGCTTGGGAGTGGGCGGTCGGCGATATACCACATGCACTCGGCCACGTTCAGCCTCTTGCTCCGTCTGCCCCTTCTCCAGAGGCTCGATAAAGAACTCCTCCTCCTCCATCCGGATCAGACCAGCCTGCAGAGGCAAAGTGTAGAAGTTCAGTCTTCCCGTACACAGATAGAGGAGGAAGTGCAGTAAGGAGGGCCCTCTGGGGGTAATATTGGCCTCTGGAACATCTTACCAGCTGGAGGACATGGGCAGGGGGGGTCCTCATCTGCTCAGACTCCACTTGGAGGCCTGAGAGGTAGAAAGGTCATGAGCCGCATCTGGGGAGAGAGACTCAGCTCCCCCGTCATCCCTACCCCACATCTCTACACTCCTTCCAGAAAAGTCTTTGTAAAGCCCAAAATGTCAAGAACAGCCTGAAGGAGTTCAAGTATTGCTGCAGTGTGGACCTAGGAGGACACAATGATGCATCAAGTACAGGCCACCTCCAGGAACACAGAGTTGCTCCAAGACACAAGTCAAAACTGTCAGCTAAGAACTGCATCTACCCACAGACATGTTTAGCTCTGCCCAAACAATACTTTCTTGAGAGAGAGGGGTGGGGGCTCTCAAACTGAGTATGTAGCCTAGGATGACCTTGAACTTCTAACCTGAGTGCTGAAATTAGAGATGAATGCTACTATGCCCTATTCTGGGGAGTAAAACCCAAGTCTTACACATCCTAAGTAAGCTTTCTTCCAACTGAGCGACAGCCCAGTGCATGCCACAGCACAAGTGTGGGGGGCGGAGGACAATCTCCAATGTCTCCCCATCTGTTTAAACTAGGTCCCTTTGTTGCTTTTCCACTGAGAGTGTCAGGCTAGCTGGCCTATGAACTTTGGGGGATTCTCCTGTCTTCCCCTCCCACCTTCCCAGAGGAGCTAGGAATGTGGCGCTCACACTACCACACCCACCTGTTTGTGCATTCTGGAGATTTGAAATCAAGCTCTCATGCTTTGCACAGGAAGTGTTTTTAACTCTGTGAGCCACCACTAAACCTTCTAATAATGCTTTTTGATGCTGTAAATCCAACCACTAAAATTTTGACAAGATTTCACCTTCTAAAATGAAATTGCAGGAACTGGAAAGGTGGCTCAGTGGTTAAGACTGCCCCTGCTCTTTCAGGGTCCCGAGTTCAGTTCCCAGCACACATCTTGGATTTCTCACTGCATCCAGGAACTGCAGCCCCAGGGAGTCAATGCTTTCTGCTGGTCTCCATGGAAACCCCATTCACAAGGTTACACCCACCACAGACACCTGCTTACACACAGCTAAAAATTTAACTCAATATAAAACAGACAGGGACTCTCTCTGTAGACCTGACTCTCTCTCTCTCTCTCTCTCTCTCTCTCTCTCTCTCTCTCTCTCTCTCTCTCTCTCTCTCTCTCTCTCATTCTCTCTCTCTCTCTCTCTGTAGACCAGGCTGTCCTCAAACTCACGGATCCTCCTGCCTCTGTCTCCCAAGTGCTGGGATTAAAAGTATGCGCCACCAGTGCCCGGCTAAAGAAATGGCTTGCAACCAAAAACATAAAATGTAGATCTTAAAGGAAAGGAAACTGCAACTTTTATTGGAAAACATATCTCTGACCAAATAAAAGTATACACTCTCTGACCATGGACACCTCGGAGAGACAGACACACACCTCTGTGGCTGTCCAGACTCCTATGCCCTCTCCCTTCTCTCTGTCCACCCTTGCCCTAAAGCCAGACTCTACAGCAAGTGCTGGCTGCCGGGGCTTCCTGCTGGACCCATCTCTCTGGATTCAGGTGTACTCTGTGTCACACCAGGCTCTTCAGCCCTCACCTGTTCTGAGTCTCACAATGGTCACAAGGTTGTGAATGAACACAGCTGAGCCACTGACCTCCAAACTTGCCGCACACTAGCGTAGGAGTCCCTGCTTCCACCTCTCACCTGGGCCACCCAGTAATAAACCCCTATTCTCCCTTTCACATCAGGCTCAGAGCCTCCCAAAGATCCTTTCTGTGAGGCGCACACCTGGTGCCACCCAGCTCACCGACCCCACAACCATTCCAGTTCCCACACTTTGCTTCCTTGGTCTGTCATCTAGAAGCCAAAAGTTTCACACTGCCTGGCCTGTGCATGCAACTCCTCCCCATCACCCAGTGGTGACCCACAGGAGATTTGCACAGCTTATTCAACTGTTATTCAGATTTAAGAAGCCCAGGAGTCCACATCAATGACAGAGCTTCAGGTTCTCCCAGACAATCAAAAGGCCTGGCGCTTCTGTTGCTTGAACTTAGCTGATACTGACTGGGCTTCCCTGTCCAGCCATTGGCATCACTCATCCAGATGTTCAGAAACTACTCATTCCCCCCCCCGCCCGCCCCAAATAACCCAAATAGCATCTGTCACATCATCCTCCTGAACAAGAAGAATAGAGTAGCTGTGGTGACCATCCTCCTTCTCCCTGACCTCCGGGTGCTCTATGGAGCCTATGCTGTTGCCAGCTGTGAGCTTTGTAGACAGAAGTGCAGTTGGCACTCTGGTGGGGCCTGCTAAGCCTTTGCCATCGGTGTGAGTCTAGTGTAGGATGCTAGATGCAGCAATACACCTGCTGCCTTCACCTTGGGATATCAGAGGGTAATGCTCACTGGGGAAGAGTAGTTCCATCATAGGCAAGAGCTGGTGGAAGAGTCAGCTATGCAGAAGATAGTATAAAGCCCAGACTAAAAAAATAAGGATACTGTCTAGCCAAAACCTGCCCCAACCCTTCCTGTTAGTCAGAAAAGTTGGAGAGGAGAGCCATATGTAGGTGAGGGAAACAGCACACAGAAAGGCCTAGAGAGGGGGGACCACCATCGACGGAACAAGCTCACTGTTTGGGTGGTTGGGAACCTGGGGTAAAGCTCATAGCATGTAATGCAGAGTAGGTTTCCTTTGGGAGGGTTGTCAGCAGTTTGAAAGCTTCTGGGCAGGGCAGACCTCCATGCGACTCCCAGCTGCTGTGAACAGAATAGACTGGAGGAATGTAAGAGGCTATGGAGAGCTGAGCGCAAGCTGCAGGTGCCTGGGAGTCTGGGAGCAAGGCCTGGATGAGGTATATAGATTCCTGGAAAATGAGGAAGTCGAATTTGATACAAGACTTAGGAACAGATCTAATTCTACTAGGAGAGAGATGTCAGGGCCAGAAGTACTTCCAGGTCTGGAGTTGATTGAAAAGTCCTCCTACCCCATCAATTCAGCTCCTAACCACAAAGTAGCACATATGAAAGAAAGGGGACTCTGCAGATGGGACTAATCTGAGGCTCTACAACTTGGGAGATTGTCCTGATGGTCAGTGCAGTCCTACATCCAGCCTACCTTCAGGTAAGAGGAAGATAAGACACAAAAGAGGAGATGGAGATGTGACCCTGGAGACAGGTCAACGTGTCACTGGTACAAGGAATGTCAGCAGCCACACAGAGCTGGAAGAGGGGAATGCTCGGCCCTGCAGACACCTGGAGCTTAAGCAGGCCATGCTAACTATAGACTTCAGCCACCAGAACTGAGAGAGAATGACTTCTGATCTCTGCAAGTCATTTGTTAGAGCAGCAGCATTAAGAAATACTAGAGCCAAATAGATGGCCTGGCGAAGAGGAGTCATTCTGAATGACATAGAAAGAGGAAAAGCAGAGGACCCTCAAGGATTCATTGTGTATGTGGCAGGGAGAAAGGCCAGGAGGCCATGGAAATGGAACGAAGTCAATAGACTATGGGGGGTGAGGGTTTGCAGGGAACTCTTCAGCCCGCCCCCCCCCACATGTATGACTCATTCCTGGGTCCTAGGGCACTACAGGCCCTGATGGAAGGATGGAGAAAATGCTTACAGGCTGAGTGAATAGTTGACCTCCAAGCATCAGGACATGTCCTCTGAGAAATGCATGATGGTAAGTTGAAGGAGCAGTCCCCAACCACTGGTGTGTGCCAAGAATGGTGATGACAGCAAGAGTTCCTTCCATGGATGGTTCCCATGTATGTGGTTTTGGAGGAGACAGGAATCTCAAATCCATCTTTATTAATAGAAGTCTTTGAATGAGCATGGGAATCAACCCCTGTGGGGTTAACAGAGGACAAACTAATCTGGGAGTCTGGCTTACTGGGTTCCTGGTATCCTTTTCCTAGATGGGTAACTTCAAACAGGATGCCAAAGCTCTCTAGGTCTCTAGTTCCTCAACTGTAAGTGGGGTGGGTCTGTCATCCCTCCCCTACTGCAATTATTATGGAAGCATCTGAGGTCTGGGATGTCCTTAGAACCAGGGCACACATTGTTGATGAGGTTCTAGTCAAGCATTTCATCTCTGCTGCTTGGTTTCCAATGAGGAGAATAAGCCTCAGAGGATGAAGAGGCCTTCCAGCGACACAGAGTCTGGGAATCAGATCTCAGGCCTCCTGGAAGGGGTTTCTCATAGGCAGAATCCTAGGAAAGATGAGTCCTATTGAAGCAACAAGAGAGGAACACTAGGGTATCATATCCTCACAGAGTAGCTCCCACTTCTGGAAAGATCCTTGTGTCCCAGGCAGGGAGACATGTGCAGTACAGCCCCGAGTCCTGAGGACCATGTCTCACCCTCACCTGCTGATGAGTAGAATGTTTGGCTGATGAATATCAAAAGACAGGTTGGGGTCTCCCTTCATATCAAAAGGTAAGACTCTCTTCTTCTTCAACAAGACTCTTAGCAGATGGTCACAGGGATGAAGTGAGCCAGAGTGTCCACTAGGAGGCCAAAACCCAACAGTTATCTACATGAAGGGCACTAGAATCCTGGGTGACCTGGTTCTGGGTATATCCCTAGGTTCATATGCTCCTTCAGCAATTGTGCAAGGGAAATGACAACTGATCCATTTAACAACCAAGGAACTGGACACCCAGGGAGCATTGCTACCTGGCCTAATTAAGGTCAGGCAACCAGTCAGAAAGGGTGCTGAGGACCCAGAAACAAATCTAAGGTAAGTGTGAAGTGCAAAGTCAGTTTGCTCAGGTTTTATTATGGGACCAGAGACCTCAACTTGACAGTACTCTTGGATAAAGGTATTCGACATGTTCCTTAACAACTAGGGTCCTACAAACCATCTCTGTCTAGTGCTGTGAAATGCACACACATATCATATTGATGAACCTGTGTGGCACTAACTAACCACCCCTCCCAAAACCAGTGGATGACCACTGGGAGACCATCACCTGGGCACTAAGGTCATTTCCAAGATAAGTGGCTACTCATTTCCAAAGTCAAGGAATGACCATTTCCTAAGTCAATGAATGACTGTCTCAAAGACCAATGTGTGAACACAATGGGAAAGTATTTCCAAGACCAATGGGTGGCCATTCCGACACCAATGCAAGACCCCACCTGATGACAAAGGATCATCCTCAAGACCGATGACTGATGACAAACCATCCTTAAGACCAATGAATGACCATCCAAGATCAATGGTTCATTACCACCCTGAAGACTGACAGATGATAATCTCTAGGGACAGATGACCACCCAGGACCAGAGGATGATGGTGATAAATGATCTTGTCAACTTGATGGGATTTCAAATTACCATGGAAATGAATCTTTATGCTGGTCTGTAGGAGGTTATCTAGATTAGGTTAAGTGAGACAGGAAGCCCCACCTCAAATGTGGGTGCTATCATGTCTCACGTTGGAGTCCTGGCCTAAGAGAAAAGAAGAAAGAGTTGAACGTGCTCGTTGCTCTCTGCTCCCTGACTGAGGGTACATGGTGACCAGCTGCCTCGAGCTCCTTCTGCCATGGCTTCCCTGCTGTGATGGACTCTACCCTTAAACCATGAGCCAAAATAAACCTTTCTCTACTTAAGTTGATCTTGTCAAGTGTTTTGTTACTGCATGGAGGCAAGTAACTAATACACTGACCATCCCTGAACCTGAAGACCTCCAAGACGAAGGGTCAAACTAATGTGTGACCAGCCTGAGGCTACTCACTGACCAGCCTGAGGTCATCAACTGACCATCCTCCACTGACCTGAATAACGCTACACAAGGGCCTCATCCCAAAGAAAGCAGTGTTCATTAACAGAATGCCTGAGGATTGACAACTTAGTATGCATCCCAGAGGCAGCTGTCTAAAATCCAGCAGAAGAAAATTGACAAGGGAACAAGACCCAAACTATGAGCAAGTTTTTGTGTCCCTCCCCCTGCCAGGACTTTGATTTTCTGCTGCCAGTGGCAAGTGTATCTGTTTTTACATGTAATTTTTATTAATAAAAATCCATTCCCTCTCCCAACTCAATAAATATTTAAAAGATCTCTCAAGCACGCCAACCTGGAGAGCACTCTCTTGGGAGTCTGCTATGTCCTACTCCATGTCTGTCCAGCCTGGTGTCTTGCAGAAGACCTGGTACCCTGGCCCCAACTCTCATTCAGCAAGGCCATGATTGTTGGTCAAATCCAACCAGGTTTTCTACTCTGGGGCAAAAGGAAGCTTCTAGAGAGGACTCAGTCCCATACCTCAATGACACGGCAAGTTCTCTAAGCCCAGCCACACTTGGAACACCAAGCCAAGATGCCAGTGTTCAGATCTCAGCAAGTTACACAGTGAGACTTGACCTCCTTTCCTCTATGCCCAGCTCCTTTGCTATCTGACGGATGGTGAAGTAGTCACTGGAGATGGAAATTCAAAGTTAAAAACGTATCACAATCCAAAGACTATGCTCTGCTACTTTGAACTCTAAAGCGCTTAAAATTGTGACATGTTCAAAGCTGGGGTGTCATAGGAAACACAGTTAGGCATCTTCCTCGCATTGGTAAAGCTGGCGGCTTGCCCTCAGCATCTCCCCTGATGGGAACCGGAGGCTACAGGTACTTCCTATGCATGTGTAAATGCAACCGGGTCTGTGGCTTAAACTTCACATTTCTGCAGCTTCCAGCACAAAGGCTGTCATGTGTTTGTCTGAGTTGTCCTGCTGACAATCAAGAGAGAACAACTTAGTAGATAGGAATGCTCGCTCTGCAATCCTGACATCCTGAGTTCAAATCCTGTAATCCCAGGATTGAGGAGGATGGGACAGGTACTCCTGACAGCTCCCTTGATGTCCTATTCATGCCTCCACATATATGCACAAAACTATGCACTGGGCACACTGACACATTAGCCCACTGTGCCTGCCACTCCCCACACGCCCACAGATACAAAGGGAGCAGCACACAGATCAGACCTGCCACTCCTGGGGCGCCTCCTGACAAAGCCTCTCAGTCAGACATGCTTGCACTCTCAGAGTCTGGGGGAAGAGCAGAGCAACCCTGGGGGTTTTATGGGAAAGGGACTTCCCTGACTAGTCACAAAATCATGACCAAATTACCTTAGCAACTTCAAGGGAGAAAAGGCCTGTTTTAGCTCACGGTTCTGGATGGTTTAGTGCAGATTGCTAGTACCTATGTGCTCTCACAGAACTTCATGCTGGCAGAAGTATGAGACAGAGGGGCATCCTTCACTGGAGAGTCAGGAAACAAAGAGTAAGGAAGGGACTGAGGACCAAGGAAAGCCTCCAGAGGTGCACTTCTAGTGAGTCTCCACTTAAAATCTCCAGAACTTTCCAAAATAGCAGCCCTGGCTGAGGTCCAGCACTTAACTCACGGGCTCCTGAGAAATGTTTCCTGCCCAAATCACGACAGGGCTGCATCTGATTTGAGCCACTCTCTTGAAACCACAGAGGACTCGGTCTAGCTCTGCCTCATAGGCAGCGTTTTTGCACATTGATCTCCCCTTTTATAACTAGGTGACAGCTGTATGTGGAGGGGGGACAAGGAGTGGGCCAGCACTGTGCAGAAGTGACAAAGGGATGGGCAAGCACAATCCATGGGGTCAGAAGACACTAAACTCCCCTCACCCCCTCCCATTTACCTCTAGCAGCTCCTGCTTTGTGCCTTCTGGAGTAACCTCTTCTGGAAAGATCTATCTGTAGAGCATCCTTGTACTCTGGCCCATGCTTGCCCAACTCTCTCTAAGCATTTTTTTTTCAAAAGTATGTATTTGTTTGTCATTGACTGGCTGGTTGTTTGGGGGGGGGGTGCATGTGCCACAATATACACGTTCAGGTCAGAGGACAGCTTTGCAGAGTTAGGGCAAGGCATTAAACTCAGGTCACCAGGCTTGTGCATCAAGCACCTTTACCGGCTGAGTCATCTCACTGACCCACCCTGAGCATTTGTAGTAAACGGGTAGTAAATGGAGTCTTTGTCAAGTGTCAGCCACTCTCCTTCTCGTGAAGCAATTCCTGCTCATGTCTCTGTCTTCCCAGGAAGTGAGGAGCTATGGCTAGACCTGAGCTTCCCAGGGTTGGCTGGAATGGAGAGCCCTGAAGATAGTGGGACATTGTTTCTTCTCTGGACCTAACTCATATCCTCGGGGACTTTTACTCTTCTATTGACCTAAACTGGCCCAGAAGCTACAAAAGTCATACGTGCCCAGCACTTCATCTGTGCCCAGCTGGATGCACGCCGCTTTGAAGGGCCATGTGGAGAGAGTGGCAGGAAGAGAGAACTGGACATAGAGCCAGGCGACCAGTTTCAGACACCTGTCATCGGTCAGGTCTCTCATCTCTTCTGCAGACTGAGGGGTCAGACCAGTGACCTCTGAACCAGGTGCCTTTATCACTCTGTAAGGCCAACAGGACCAAACCCAGTCCCAGGGGCAATGGAGAGAGTGCACAGGAAACCAGCAAACTGAAATCCAGAAATAGTCCCACTGTTCCTGTTGCCTGCAAGATGAAGGCTAAGTTCATCTCCAGGGGCACAAGGCCTCCCAAAAGAACCACAGCAGCCACTCCCTCTGCCCCTGAGAGGATCCCCATACATCTTTTCCCGGCTACACTTGGCCTTCTTTTGTACCCCAATGCTAGTGGTACTGCCCCCCCATTCCCAAGGCACTTGGTATCACTGACGGGACCTCTGTGAGCCAGACACGGTGATGGAAATTCAAATGCTGCTGGAATCCTACAAGCAGACAAAATGCTTTATTTATGGAGGCTTCCCAGGCTCCAAGAAGTTAAGCCCCAAATACAAATTTTCTCGCAGGGAATAGGCAAGCTGAGGCACAGCCCTGCTTCTCCCACCCTGAGGAGAACCAGTACGGATAGGCAAGGGGTCTTCGAAGTGCAGTCTCTCCTCAGTCTCACTGTGATCGCTGCCTTAGCCAATTTTATTAAATCCAGCCACATACCTTTATTTGCTAAGACCTCAAGTCCGAATTGTGATTGTCACTGGTATTGAGAGAGAGAGAGAGAGAGAGAGAGAGAGAGAGAGAGAGAGAGAGAGAGGGAGAGGGAGAGGGAGAGGGAGAGGGAGAGGGAGGGAGGGAGGGAGGGAGGGAGGGAGGGAGGGAGAGAGAGAGAGAGAGAGAGCGCGAGAGAGATTGAGATTTTAGTGAGTGGGGAGGTGGCTCAGTAGGTCAAAGTGCTTGCTATGCCACCTTAAGGACCTGAGTTCCAATCCTGAGAACTTACATAAAAGACCAGGAATGGCTATGCACATCTCTGTGTCCATAGGCAGATGGATGAATGGAGTTTGATAACTACCAGACGAGCCCCGGGCTCCATGAGAAACTCAAAGGATAAAGCAAAGAGCAGGACACTCAAAGTCTTCCTCTGCCTTCTGTGCACACAGACACAGGCCTGGGCACCAGTACACACACACACACACACACACACACACACACACACACACACACACACATGCATGCACGTACACACGTATACACAAACGTATGCACACACAGTAAATATCTGGGACATGTTAACTTTTCATCCAGACTAAATGAGACTCCCCTGACTTAAACAGAAAGCTTAAAGCACAAGTGTAAAGGGAATAACTTCCCGTAGGTTCCGATACTGTTCAATCATGACAGCTTTATGGAACTCCAACTCACAAACCATACAACTCATGCATTTAAGCAGTATATTGAACGTGAACAAACAAACCATTCCTGCTACCAATGCCAGCACCTTGCCCTCACCCCAGAGGAGGCCACATGTGTTGGCAGTCATCCCACTGCCTTCACCCCAACTTCTCTTACCCCATCAACCTTTAGTTACCTCGGCAACCATTAATCTACTTTCTGCATCTATGAATACTCCTCTTTTGAATATTTCCTAAACATGCAGCTGTACAATCTGAGTCTGTGTCTACATTCACTCACTTTATAATGCTTTTAAGGTTGACTCATATGGTAGAATAATCAGTGTTTCATTCCTTTTAAGAGCCAGACGACAATTCCACCACCTGTATGTGCTACATAAATGTGTGCATCCACTACATGATGGACATTTAGAAAGCTAGAATTTCAAGCGGGTGTTCTTCCTCTCCAGTCTGAGTGTGGAACCTTGTGCAAGTCAGAGCCTTGGGCTGTGGGACACATCAAGGGACTTGTCTGCTGTAAGGTTTTCCCAAAGGCTCCTCACTTCTATTTTATGAAGCCCAGACATGATTTTGTGTCTGTCTGTCTGTCTGTCTGTATGTGTACATGACTGCAGATGTCTAAGATGTCCAGAAGGCACTGGATCCTCTGGAGCTGGAGTGACAGCTGACTGTGAGCTACCTGACTTGGGTGCTGGGAGCTGGTCTGGTTCTCTGGAAGAGCAGGAGATGCTCTTTACCTCTGAGACATCTCTCTAGTTTCTCAATATCAATTCTCACCGAAAGGGAAAAATCATGGGCTCAAGGGACAGGAACTGATCCCTACACTGGTGTCACTGTGGTAATTAGGATTATAGAGCAGAAGTCTGGAAAGGAAGGCTTTGGAGCATAAAAATTGTTCTTCCTTAATTGAAAGAAGTGAGATATGCCTGCCCCGCAAAATAAAAATCCCACAAAAGACAAAGAAGGAATACAGGAGAGCAGAGAGAAACATCTTGATTACTTCTGTCTTCTGTGGATGAGTTTACAGCTAGCAGAAAGTTACTAATGTTAATAAACATATGTTTATTTGAAAGCAAAGAAAAATAAGATTAGTATGGTGCTATAAGCTTGTAATCCCAGCATCTGGGAGACAGAGGCAGAATGATCATGAGTTCAAGACTATCCTCAGCTACAGAGAACTGAAGGCCAACCTGAGCTACATGAGTCTATGTCTATAAATAAGTAAATAAATAAATAAATATTATTTAAAGTCACAAAAATCACCACTAGTAAACTAATACAAACCCTCCAAATTACTGAAACCATGCAGCATAGTAAAGACAAGATGCCGACAAAAACAAAAACCATTAATCAGAATGCATAAGTCACATGACCAAATACACACCCTCTATCATGGTAAATATAAATGATTTTTTAAAAATAAGGACCTTATGCCTTGCAGAAGAGTGTCACTAAATTTACAAATGTGTGCTGAGCCACAGGGCTTTCTGGGTGTTACACCAGGAATGAATGTCTGTGACCCATGGGTGTCTGAGAAGGCAGCTCCCATCTGTGGAGAGTAAAATTGCATCCAGCTCCACACCTAATATCTGTGTAGCTGATAATGGAGAGTGTGGCCCCTGGCTCGCTCCAATGGAGAGTGTGGCCCCTGGCTCGCTCCAATGGAGAGTGTGGCCCTTGGCTCGCTCCAATGGAGAGTGTGGCCCCTGGCTCGCTCCAATGGAGAGTGTGGCCCCTGGCTTGCTCCAATGGAGAGTGTGGCCCCTGGCTCACTCCAATGGAGAGTGTGGCCTCTGGCTCGCTCCATTTCAACTCAAGTGCCAGCCCCATCCCTGGCTGACTGTGAAGCCTCTCAGCCTCAGTGGTGTTGGAGTGAAATAGGGTCAATTTACACAGTTAAGTGGGGTAAATGGAGATGTCATGTTTGGAATGCTCAGAAGAACACCCTAATAAAATAGTCAATTTTCTCCGGCATTACAGTAACAGTGGTGCGGACCTGCTTGGACCCTGGAAAGGAGTAATGCTGAAGCTTGGGCTGAGTTTCTTGATTTTTTTTTTTTGTATTCTACTTTTGTCATCTCAATCCCCCTGCCCCTCACCCCATGTGTGTGTGTGTGTGTGTGTGTGTGTGTGTGTGTGCATTTTACACATGTGTGCACCTTATATGTGTACACATTGGTCTGTGGACACACACATGCAGTGGTGCACCCTTAAGTCTTGGTCCTTGCCTTCCACCTTGTTTATTCTCTTTCAGCTCACCGCTGCTGCGTGTGCCCGAGAGCGTTCGGGCAGCCTGTTGTCTCTGATCTCACTGTGGGAGCTCTGAGATTACAGGTGTGAGCCAGTGCATCCAGCTCTGTGTGGATCTTGAGACTCCAAACTCAGGTCTTCATGCTTGTGGGACAAATGCTTTACCCGCTGGTTTTGAACTTTTTATAAAGGGCATAAATATCAAACAGATAACTGTTTTTGTTTTGTTTTGTTTTTGTTTTTGAAGAAAATAGAGGGGTATGTATGGGCAAGAGAAGAAAGAGAAAACAGAAAATGGGGCAAGAGACACTGATTATGGTCTCTCCCAGTCAGCTCCCTCCTCCCCACAGCTCAGAGCCAGGGACAGATACCTACAGGAAGGACAGCCAGGCTGCCAGCCCCAGTCAGGACAGAGAGGTCAGCAGGTCAGGCTCAGACCCTGGGACCACAACAGGCCTGCTGATCTATCACAAGAGCTGACACTTGTCCCCGCCAGATGTTTCTGCTGACATTTCCCAGGTCTCGATCAGCATGAGGACCACGTCGGGGAATGTCCCCAGTCGCAAATTAACATTCACATAAATAACAGAGCGCCCCGCCACTAAAGAAGAAAAATGAGTCTCGCTGCAGGAACATTTGCCACACTATCAAAAAGTGCAAATTTTCTTTCTGAACTACCACATTTACCAGCTGGGCCACAGTAGACCATGGCCTTGAGGTGTAGGGTACAGGAACATGCACAGGCCAGTTCCATAGGCCCTTCTCTGGGCTGACATCCAGCTGGGGAAGCCCATGCTGATTTAGTTCAATGCAAAAATCTCTGCAGCCATCACCGGCTCCTCTGAAGGCATGTACAAGCTTTTTTTTCCTGACTGTATCCTGGAGGCCAAAATATATCTGATCTCACACTGCATAGTCTGGTCAGTGGGCTGGGCAGGCATGGGCCTTTGTCTAGATGTGCCAACATATTCCTTACATGTATACTATTTGGAGGACTCAGCAAGGTTTACAGGAATCTAAGTACCCTAAACCAACATATAGATGGCCAGGAAATGGAGCCAAAGTTTCATCAGCCACCTTCATGCACAGGGTCCAAAGACCTACAAACATTGTTACCTACACTACGTGGGACACCCCTCCCCTAACAGACTCAGCATTAATCGCCTCTAGAGGATCTCTGTATTGGTGTGTCTGTGTTGCCATAGCAAAGTGTCACCATTGGGTGGCTTAAGTAGAACAAACTCAGCCTCAAAACTCCAAAAGCTGAAGTGTAAGGCCCCAGGACCAGCATGTTGGCATGTTGGTTCTTTCTGTGAGTTCCCTCTAGCAGGCTTGTGCATGGTCTTTGTCTTCCCTCATGTGTATATGTGTCCTTATCTCTTCTTATCAGGACACGGGCCTCATTGATTAGCAGCCTCACATTTTAATCACCTCCTTAAGGATCCCTTTTCTAAGTGAGATCACATTCTAAAGCGAGGTAGAGGGGTTTGCAGCAGATGAAATTGGAGGAGAGACAAGATTCAGCCCACACGGTCACCCTGCACAGAACCCATCACACAACACACAGAAGCCGTGCGCAACACACAGAAGACACACACAACATGCAGAAGCCATACACAACATACAGAAGATACACACAACACACAGAAACCATACACAACACATGGAATCCATGCTGATTGCTGGAGACAGCACCAGAACAAAGCCAAGCTTTGACAGCAAGAAGGAATCAAAAATCAGACACATGCAAAAGCTACAACTCTAATAAGAGCTGTACATTCCCAGAGATGGTCACACAGAACTCAACCCCTTTGGAATGGGCATTCTCATTTGCAGAGCACAGAAGAGTATGGCCAATGGGCAGGCAGCAGGTGCCAGGACCAACCCAGCTCCACTTTCTATGAGTACATGCCAGAACCCTGCTCCAAAATCCACGCCTGGGGCCCCTCCACAACTCTAAGGAGATAGCTTGTTCTCTAGAGGTATCTAGGGCTCCTGTTAAGACATTTCCTATATACTCATATGCCCCAGAAATTTCCGAGTGATCTCAAGACAGAGTCCCCATAGCTGCTAGAATCCATGGTGTATACCTTTAGAGACACAGCTTGTCTTACACGGGATCTTGTCTCTAAATGGTGGAATCAGAGAAAGCACTCAATGTTGGGGGTGGGGGAGCAGGTGACCAGGCCCTGTTGCTTCCCATATAGGCTCCTCCAGGAGGACCCAGTGGTCAGAAAGGATGTGTGCACCCTGAAGGCCCATGAGCCTGGCTGGTGGACAGAGGTTGGTTGATGGGTAGGTAGCTTGAAGCCTTGCCCCCAGCCCAAAATTTTCTTAGTGTGGGAAAAGGTGATGAGGACTCCAGGGGATGCTGGCCTGTACCCACAGCAGTGAGGAGAAAACACACTGACTAGGAGACATATCCTCCAGAGGCAAGAGCAAATACACAAACCCTGCAGGGAAAGTGCATACGAGGACACAGACTGCCATTCTACTGTGAAGTATGGGTTCAGTCATTCCTCCCGCTAAGTCTCAGTTTCCCCAGACACAGAATGAAGGTAATTTTGAGATACAGATTAGACATGCATTCTGCATTCAGTGAGCTAGGGTACCCAAGTTTGGATATGTTCTCAAAGTCCATTTGTTACCACGGACTGTCACTGCCCTAGGATTCTGAGGCTTGAATCCCTCTGTAGGCATCTCTCACACACATGCCATAGAACCTGGTGCCTGCCCAATTCCCTTCTGACCCACCCTTCCTGCTCTGGTCTCAGAGGCCTCCATGGTATCCGGGGCAGGCTGACCACCAACCGTCCTCTGCCCGCCTGCTCAGCTGTCATTCTTGGGCCGGGCAGTCCTGCCAGGACCCGAGGCTGTCTGCTGCCCCTTCTTGTCCAGATCTCCCAAAACAAAAACCAGGCCACGCCATCTGACAGAAGAACTCGTCTGGTTTATTTATGGGAAGAGACGGCACTGTCAGGGCCAGGCTGTCTGGGCAGGGGCCAGGCTGCTCTGTGGGCCTTTAGAGGCCATCCATTGTGTGTCCTTGTCTGGTATGTAGTGATCTGGGAAGAATGTGAGAAGGCAGGACCTCCAAGCACTACAGAGTCCCCACTGGTGACACTGTGGTGTTTCTTCATCCTAGAGGAAGAACAGCAATACACATGGACCGAAGCTTTCTTCAGATCATCTGGGCCTAGTTGAAGACCCTGAGCAGAGTCTTGACCACCTGACTAACAGTGTCACATCCAGAATTCAGCAAGCTTGGGTATATCACATATCACTGGACAGCATTGGAGATGCAGGGAGGCTGCCCTTTGGAATAGGTGTGGCGTGGGTCCTGCCCCTCACAGGGGGCAGACTGCCAGGCATCACATTGGGTGACAGAGGCAAGTCCCAGGATATGAAAAGTTGTACCAGGGGCAAGCTATTGGTGGCTGCAACCCTACCACTATCACTCACACAGACACCTGAGCCTGGCCTCCATGCAGAGACCCAATATGACAAGAGAGCTGAAAGTCCTCTTCAAGAGTCTAGAGCCCCAGAGAGACACTTCAACCATAAAGTGCTTGTCCCACAAGCACCTGAATCTGATCCCAGAACACATCTGAAAGCCCCAGGTGTGGAAGTTCATACTTATAAATCCCAGTACTGGGGGGGTGGGGTTGACTGGCCAACTAGCCCAGCTAGGCATGACTGCGCACACACACACACACACACACACACACACACACACACACACACCAGTAACAATATAGGCAATATGTAACTCCTCTCCTCTGCCTGTCTACCCTCTGATTGTACAGTTTTTTCCCTGCTACATAAAATGACCATACCATAACCACCATGAAGCAGAGACAACTTTGGGCCCATAGTCACAGCAACCAAATAAGCAGACCAACAAGGTAATAGCTACACAAACAATAATTGCCAATTATTATTAATAGCCATATTAATAATCATATGTATGACTACTAATATTCACTATGAGGTGGAGAGAGTCACCAAACACTCACCTGGAACTCCGCCCATCGCTCCCTCAAGTCTCCTTGGTGCCTGTGGTCTTGAGGAGAGGAGGGAGACAGAGTATACAGGAAATAGAAGACTAACTAAAAGCTGGACTCCATAATTCAGCTTCAGAGGGCCATCATCTATAACGGGGTGGGACTTTGTGGAGACACAGATGTTTGGGGTCATCTATACTTCTAGCAGGAACCTCTCATCCATGTTCCTGTAACTCAGCCCAATAAATTAACTGCTTAGGCAAGCTGGGCTTGGGTGGAACTGGGACTTTGGACATTAGCATCCTCTCCAGGCTGAGCAGACATTTGTTTGTGTTCTCCAGAAAAAAAATAATACAGTGCCTGCATGTGGGCCCCATGGGTGGCCCCCAATCCGCCTCACCCCAATCTCCCAAGAGAGCTCGTGACTATGAAATTGTCCCCAAATCCAGAGCAAGCTGCTCCTGATGACCAGCGGGTACTTCTTTCATGAACATGGGTGGGACCGGGCCACCAGGAGGTGCTGACACAGGTTTTTGGTGACTCCTACTTGCAATGGGTACAGAATGAGTTCAGGATGCTGGGTTCCAGTTGCCTAAGCCTTGAAGAGAGGCTACGCCTGTGTACCATGCATGAGAACGCCAGCTCTCCTCCATCTCTGTTCCTGTTTCAGTGTCATCTCCAGGCTCTGACATGCAGACACAGACTGATAGCAGCTAGCACATGTCCTTCGCATGTGCCCTGCCCTCAGCTCCAAGGTAGTCTCCCCTAGACTGGTGGCATCCATATGCCAGCTTTCAGAGCTATTGTAATACAATGCCACCACCCTCTCCCTGTGTCCTCTTTGACCCCAAGGGATAGTGGGCACCATCATCAGGTTGGGCTGCAGAAGGTTATAACAATAACGTGTGTGTGTGTGTGTGTGTGTGTGTGTGTGTGTGTGTGTGTGTGTGTGAGGGGGTTCTCTTTTTGCTCAAGCTACTGTTGTTGGTGTGTGGATGGCAAGTGTGTGCTTAGCCCGAGATGGGGATGCATTCTAGGAGAACAGTGGTGGCATCCTAAGGACTGCAAGAAAGAGTCAGCAGGAGGATGTATCCCTCTCTCTTATGCTAAAAAGTTCCAAATAATGAACTTAACATAACCGGAAAAATGAAAGATGGCTCACTCTTTCTTGGATCCTCTAGGTATTATCTGTACTGGTAGCTATCACTACCAAAGTTCAGGAATGATCTTTGAGGGAGCCACAGATGCCAGTGCTCCAGGCATGGGCTCAATGAATGGACAACAGAGAAGGAAGGCCACATACACAAAATTAGGGACCACAGTGGAAAACGCTATCTACTGCATCTCCATACAAACAGGTTCCACAGAGTTATCCCCAGGGGAGGATTAACAACGTTGCTCTCCCCCTCCCATCACAGCCCCAGCTCTGAGATATGATTGTGAAATTAGCCAGGAACAGCACACTCAACACTACAGGACAAGATGAGACAGTTCCTGGACCTGCACACTAACAAGGACCTTCGTGGCAATGACTTGGCAATAAACAGGAATGTCAGCACATCTCCTCCTCTGCCCTCGACTCTCTATTGATCCATGTTGCTATAGCCAACGTGGCTTGTGAATCGTGCTGTGCATCTGTTAGCCTAAGTGTCTATATAGGAGGAATCCCTGCAGTACACTGGGCACACACACACACACACACACACACACACACACACACACCATAGAGACAGCCACAGTCTGGTTGACTCTCCTTGGAATGTGCATATAAGACAGCCAGAGTCCTGACCAGGGGCAGCACGGATTTCCACCCCAGAGTCCTGACTAAGCAGCTTCCAAAGGTTCTGGTTGGATCCTTCCAAAGCATCGTATTTCCCAGACTCTGTCCCTAACACAGTATCTTGACTTCAATCCCTTTCTGCTCACATGATTCAGGAATAGACTGTATTAGGTCTATCAAAAGAAAACTCCTCCTGGGCCGGAGTAAAACACTCAATGGAAAAGTATGAAGAGCTGACTGAGTTCAGTCCTCAGCACTCGTGTTTAAAACACACACACACACACACACACACACACACACCAACTTAGGCATGTCAATGGTGGTTTGCAACCCCAGTGCTGGGGTGGTGAAGACATGCAGAAGCCCAGACCTGGGTGAATTTGTAAGCTCTCACTTCAGTCGATGGCTGTCTCAAAAATAAACAAAAAATAAATAAAATAAAATAAAATGTGTCTGTTTCCTAAGCAACAATACAGAGGTTGACCTCTGGCTTCCACATACATATGTGCACACACACATATAAAAACCAATAAAAACCTTCCTGTGTTCCTAGAGCCAATAAGCATATCCTCCTGTGTCCTCAGGCCCATGATTTTCCCCCAGGTGATGAGAGCTGTCCATCTTGCAGTCCCAGGATGTCCTTTCAGTGACACCTACTGCTTCTCTCTCACAGCACTCCCTTGTAAGTGCTAGCCCAGAGCCTCCTTCCTGCTCTCAGGGAGACAGTCTGGCCCCACTTTCCTCTGCTCCTGCCAGAGAAGAGACACATTATCGTGTTGCTTTGTCCTGACAGACTCACACCTGCTTACAAAGTGCTAATCTTCACCAGAGGGGCTGGCGCACTACTCAGTCCTCGAAGTAAGTCAGATGAATGTTCCGACTCGCACATTAGGGTTCTTATTTCGGGAGGCTTTGTTTACTGATCAGGGTTAGACGTGACGCAAACACTGGCATCTCAGCACAGAGCATGCCTCCCCTTTTACCTTCAGTGGCATGGACTTTAGACTTGGGCAAATGCACAACACAGTCTACCCTCACCACGGACTGGAATGAGCTAACAGCTGGTGGCTATCAGCCCAGGACACACATGGAACATCGCCTACCTATCACCAAGGACAACAAAATAACCGTGAATGGTAGGTCATAGCCCAGGGCAAGCATGGAGCCCCACCTTCTGTTACCATGGACAAGAAGATGCCACTGGCACCAGATCACAGCCCTGGACACAGAGAGACATTGGGTTTCCATTACCACAGACAAGAAGGTGCCAATGGCTAATAGAGCCCAATTCAGGACATACAAGGACATCGGCTTTCCATTACTGTAGACATAGATGTACCAATGTCCTGAGAAAGCAAAACACAAGACAAGCTCAGACCCCACTCCCCACCCCTGCTTTCTCTTATTAAGGATAACAACATGTCAATGGCTGCCAGATCACAATCCACGGAAAGAACTGCCCATTAACATAAACAAGAATGTGTCTATGGAGTCAGATCATAGTATAAGACACACAGGGACCTTGGCTTGCCATCATCATGGTTGAGAACATGCCAATAGCCTGAGAGATCCCAGCCTAGAATGGGTACAGAAATTGGCTACCAAGGTGATCTTTTTTCAGTTGTTGGTATATTACTATGCTGACAGAGTGTGGGACCTTGTGTTGGCCAGACCTCTCCTTACTGTGACAAATACAGAAGAGGTACCATTTTTTTTAAGTTTATTGCTTATTTAGAGACAGGGTTGCACAAAGCCTAGCTGGCCTTGAACTCACTATATAGTTGAGGATGACTTTGCACTTCCAATCCTCTCACTTCTACCTCCTGAGTGTTGGTACTGCATGCATGCACCACCATGGCCAGTCCAATCGACATGTTTTAAAGGGGATAAATATTCATCTTGGCTCATGGTTTCAGAAGTTTTAGTCCATGGCCAGCTTCATACATATCTCTGAGCCTAAGAGGAAGCAGAGATAGAAGCTTCCTAATTGCTCGCCTCATGACAACCAGGAAACATACCGAGTTAGGAAGAAAGGGCCAGGCAACAAGTGTAACCTTCAAAGGTCTATCCAGTGGTCTCCTTTCTCCAGATAGGCAACACCTTCTAAAACAGTGTCGTTATCTGGGAACCAAGCTGTCAGTACAGGAACCCAATATATGGGCGGTGGGTAAAAGAGGATGAGTTGGGTAAATAATTCCTTATTCAAGCCATAAAAAGAAGCTAGAGTCAGAGCTGAGAGCCCAGAAACACGGCCAGCTAATGTCCGTCCCCTGGCTCACTCAGTCCCGTAAGCAGAGAAGATGAACACTCCCTACAAGTTGAACCTTCAGCTACCTCCAACCAGAGTCCTTCTTCTCCATCCAACCGCGAACCTCTTCTTCCGAGCCTAAGAGTCTGTGTTCCCTTTCCAAGGGACAGTAAAGTCCCCTTCCCTTCACGCGCCCTTCTCTGCAAGCTGAGCTCAGCTGCTGTCCCTCCCCATATCTGGCATCCATATCTTCTGCCTCTCTTCCCAAAGGCCACTGGGGGACCTTCATATCCCCTTCTTTTGGCCTCTCTCTGAAACCCGCTCAGTTTCCATGGCATCAGAAATAACCAGTTTCCTCATACTCCATTGACTCTACAACACAGACTATGTGTTCCCTTCCAAAGCCCACTTAACATTTACAGAAGCTGAGCAAACACCTGCAAATGAAGCAATTTCAGAATTCTCCAAGTCTCAGAGCACCCAGGTGGCCTCTGTGCTCATAATTCAGGGTGTTTGGTCTGGACCAGGATATCCCTGCCAAGTCTCCATGGAGACTAACTCTTCCTTTCTTGTCAGAGTCTGGCAGCTGTGGAAGATGACTGAAGTCCTTTTGCTATAGATCTGAATGTATGTCTCCCTGACGAAGTTCATTTGTGATCATGTGAAGAACTTGGGCCTTTGAGAGAAGATGAGGTGCTGAGAGTCCTGCTCCCATGAAGAGAGACCCAACAGAGTTTGCTTGTCCCACCTACTCTGTGAGAACAAAGTGAGGAGATGTCAGTAAGAACCAGGAGGTGACTGAACCAGCTGATACCTTGGTCTGGGACCAGCCTCCAAATCTGGGAGAGATGAGGCACAGCTGTACAACAGTCCAGATGGGTCAAGACAGCCTAGGAGCTCTGGATGCTGACTGGAAGACATCGATTACCTGAAGGGGTAGAGAAAAACTACAAAACTAAGGTAGAATCTCAAAACATCTAGAAATATTTGATGGGAAGATTAAAGTGCTGGGGGAACAAATTCTTGCAGGAAGTTTGTGCTAGCTAGAAGAAGAAAGTCAGTCACTGCAACAGTGAAATTAAATATAAAAGCTAACAAAGTCTGATCTTAATTTGCAAAGATATTGAAGATTCACAAGAAATTAGCATAGCAGGTTAACACAACAAAACTCTACCACTAGGGAGTTTTCTTAAACTGCCCCATAAACAGTTCTCAAATTAATACAATCACAATCACAAGTACTTTTTAACCTACTGATATTGAGAAGCTAACATATCAGCAAGTCTAGGTGATAACCAAAGCTGTCACCAGAAGCAAATTCATAGCCTTAATGCTCCATGACTGTAAAACAGAACAAAAATAATGGAACATTCACACTGAGAAGACAGAAAGAGACTAAGTAACTAAGATGATAAAAGATAATAACAGGATATCAATTAAAAATATTTATATGTGTCAATGGACAAAAAAGATGGCTCAGTGGCTAAAAGTGTTTGTCCCTCAATGATGCAAGCCTTGTGACCTGAATCTGATCCCTGAGACACATGTAAACGTGAAAGTAGAAAAACAACTCTATGAAGCTGTCCTCTGACTACCACATGTGTTCTTCCTCCCATATAATGATGATGATGGTAGTGGTGGTGATGCTGCTGCTGGTGGTGGCAATGATGATGATAATTTTATTTATATATGTCATGAAATGGAAAATGATCATCAACACAATCAGTAGTAGCTTTTCAGTTTCTATTGCTGATGCAACAGCCATAAACTTCCTGACTTAAAACAACTCAAGTTGTTCAAGAGTTCAAAGGTTCAAAATAAGTCTCCTTCAGCTACAGGAAAGCTTGAGGAAGGGTGGGAATGGACTGAGAGCCTTCTGGAAGCTATAAGAAGTACTGGTTTCCTCTTCTTTTGTAGCTTCTAGTGACCTCTTTCTTGTATTACTTGGCTCAAGGCCTCTTCCCCCATCTCCAAAACTGACATCTTCCAGCCTCTCCTTGACTCTGACCTCCACTTTTAAGAACACTGAGCTCACCAGGATAATCCAGGATAATCTCCTCTCTTAAAGTCAAATAATGAGTGACTGTTACCTCATGGGCCATCCTCATTCCCCAACACGATCTAACAAAGCATATTTGCAAATTCCAGGGTCAAGGACCTGAGCATCCTTGTGGGGAGACTATTGTCCTCCATATCGTCTATGCCAAAACAGCAGAATTCATTCTCCTTGTTTGTCTTTTCTGCTTTCCTGGAGTGATTTTTCCTATAACTATATTTTCTTATACTTATAAGCAATTTTTTATAAGTATTTTGTATGCTAGGCAAAAGCATGTTTAATTGTGGATTGAGAGATTTTAAAGGACACCGTATCCTTTCCAGGTTGGTTTGCTTTTATCACTGTCTTTTCCACTGGTCTTTCTTCCTTGCCTCTTGCCTATGACCTGCCTGAGGACAGAACAGACCCCCTTCATGTCTATGGCCCTAACACTGAGCACAGTGCTTTTGGCATAATAAGTTTTTGAAAATACTTCTTGCTTAGGACAAACTCCTTTACAAAGGGGCCCTGGTTCTGGAAGAATGATGTGCATGCTCAAATATGCACTTTAAAGCTGAGGTCCAAATCAACACAATGATATTATTTAAGCATCCTCATACATAAAACCTAATTCGGAAACAGTCTGGGAAATGCAAGCCAGCAGACAGATAAAGTGTTATTGCTCTGGCCCTGGAGAGAACCCTTCATCTGTACAGGGCCAGAAGAAAGATGTGAGAAGTTGGACTGGCCCCACTAGCCAGAGGCAGGAGCGTGTTCTGCATGGGCTGAGTGTCAGCTGTGAACAGGGGCCTCCCCAGGCTACAGACAGCAGCTGCCTCTGACCAGACCTCCCTGCTGGGCTTAGACTCAAGCCCATCACCCTGGCCAAGGAGAATAAACTGGTCCCTGCTACAAGAACATTACACTGAGATGTGGGTAGAAGCTCTGGAGGCCTTGCCTGCTCCTTCCTTTCAGAAAGAAATAAGAAAGCAAAGGGCATTGCTCAGAGACCCAGTGGCTGTATCTTCTAGATTGCTTTTGTGATTTTGTTTATTACATTTATTCATTCTCCTGTGTCTGCACCTGGGCTGGGGTCCTCATTGGCTGAGTCATCTTACCAGCCCAAGTTATCCTCTCTTCTCATTGCCCTGACAAAACATTTGACCAGAGCAACTTAAGGGTCTGACTTGGCTCACAGTCTGGGAGTTTGCAGTCCACCACAGTGGGGAAGGAGAGGCGACAGGCACATGAAGCAGCTGGTCACAGTGTATCGGCAGCCAGGAAGCAGAGAGAGGTTAGTTCTGATGCTCAGCTCACCTTGGTGACACCCACACTTGGGGTTACAGCTCTGTAGAAACACCCTCACAGTTATGACCTGATGTAGGTTCTAAATCCAACAAACTGGCAGCCAGTATTAACTACTACACACCATCCTTGAATCTCATGGGCTGAAGAAAAGAATTAAACCCAACTGAGGCACATACACATGTACCCATACCCTTATACACACACACACACACACACACACACACACATAGATGATATATAGAGATAGAGAGATATAAATATATAGATATATAGTCATGTGTATTTGTGGAAAATGATGTGGTATTTTTAAATACACATAGATTGTGAAAAGAGTCAAACCAATTAGCTTAGCCAGCATAATGCCAGTTTACCATTCTTTTGAAATGATCTCTGCTCTGTTACTCTTACTCTGAGGCTATGTGGCCTTTCCCATCCTGTTTTTTTTTGTTTGTTTGTTTGTTTTGTTTTGTTTTTGCCTATAAAGTAGCACCAAGCACTCATGTGTTACTCAATGAGACACATTCTGACAAGCACATCCTTAGGCAAGTGTGCTATCATGCATCCCAGATGGCCACATCACTAGGTGACAGACTCTTATGTGACCATTGTTGTATATGTAATCTAACAGATATTAAAATGTCACTATATGGTTTACAACTCTGTGTGTGTGTCTGTGTGTATATGCATGTGTGTGTGTGCATATGTGTGTATGTGCTCTTTATGAATTATACCACAAACTATTTCCAGTTAGTTGTAAAGGAAACCTCATATTAGGCAGCACCACAGAAAAATTCTATTGTTTCTGGCTGTCTATTCTTGACTAGGCTAACCCGTGTTTATTACTAGCACTTCAAAGCAGAAATGTCAAAGTGTCAGGTGCTTGGGAGCTGTGTTGTCTAGTGTAGTAGTGATGAGCAGGGGAGGCTATTGAGAGCCTGACATGTGACTGATCTGAATTGAAAGATGCTCTGTGTGTAAAATACACAGCAGGATTTCAAAGACTCAATACCAAAAACAAAGAAAAAAAAGAGGAGAGAAAAGAAGGAAAATGGGGCTGGAGAGGTGGCCTAGTGGTTAAGAGTACTGGCTGCTTTTCCCCAGCATCCACACAGAGGCTCACAACCCTCTGTAACTCTAGCTCCGGAGTATCCAATGCCCTTTCTGGCCTCCAGGGACACCAGGCACATACCTGGTGCACGTGCATGCACACAAGCAAGACACCCACCCACATAAAATGCTTTTTAAGAGAAGATATTTCACCCAAAATTCTGAAGTGTTGCTACAGATTGAAATGATGATATTTGGGGATAAATTAGGCAGGGTATGACTGCTTTATTGAGTTATTAAGGAATGAAGACTCATACGAAGACAGTAGGAGGAGTGGTGATTTTACAGATTGTAAAGCTCAGGCTCTAAGCCATTGATTACATCACTCATCTGAGATCTGACACCTCAGGATTAGGTGACCCAGTCAGTTGGTCCCAAAGTAGGAATCTACCTAGGCCCCATACAGGCATGGGGGAGTTCCTAGAGCACATGGGCACTGAGTCCATCTATGCAGTGTGGACTGAGCAGGCAGACTCCGAGTCCAGCTATGCAGTGTGGACTGGGCATGCAGACACTGAGTCCAGCTATGCAGTGTGGACTGAGCAGGCAGACTCCGAGTCCAGCTATGCAGTGTGGACTGGGCATGCAGACACTGAGTCCAGCTATGCAGTGTGGAATTAGCATGCAGGGAAGCTAGGAGAGGACTCTGGAGCCAATCACACAGAGACTGAAGACCAGAATCCTCAGAGGTAAAAAAAAAAACCAACTCAGCAATGAATTCAATACATTTTTATTTATGGAAAATAGACTCTTCTCCTCATACGATAGTTTTACCACTGTGTCCCACCCTCCACTCCTCCCAGCTCCCCAGCTCCTCTATTCTCCAGATTCACTTCTCCTCTGCTTCCCTTCAGAACAGAGCAAACCTCCAAGAGACATGGCAAAATAAGATACAATAACACAAGGCAAAAGCCCTCATATTGATGCTGGACAAAGCAGCCCAATAGGAGAAAAAGAGTTTCGAGAGCAGACAGAAGAGCCAGACACACACCCACTACCTGTTAGGAGTCCCACAAAAACACCAAGCTAGCATCCATAACATATTCACAGAGGACCGGCTGCAGACCCAGGCAGGCTTTGTGCATACTGCTCTTGTCTCTGCGAGCCCATGTGAGCCCTGCCTAGTTGGTTCAGTGGGCCATGTTGAATTCAGCAATATTTTAAGATTTACTTCTCTCTCTGTCTCTCTGTCTCTCTGTCTCTGTCTCTGTCTCTCTCTCTCTCAGTGTGTGTGTGTGTGTGTGTGTGTGTGTGTGCACAGTTACCTTCAGAGGCCAGAAGAAGAAGAAGGAGTCAGACCCAGTGATGCTAGAATTATACATGGGTGTGAGCTATCTAATGTAATGCTGGGAACTGAACTCTGGTCCTCTGGAATAGCAACAACTGCTCTTACCACAGAGCCGTCTGTTCAGGCCCAAGTTTAATGTTTTATCCTCCAGTATTGCTCAAGCAGTCATAATTCAAACCACACAAGTAGTCACAGGATACATAATAAAGCCCCTGCCTCACAACAAAAATCAAAAGTAAACAAAACAATCCGTTCTCAAAGATAGACCTAACAATCCTCAATAAAACACAAACAAATCTAATCTAAAGCTGTACAAAAAGTATAATACACTCTCAACAAGGTAAACTAAATGCAGGCAGGAGTAATGCTTTGATTGATTGACTGACTGATTGACGGTTTAATGTCAATTAATCCACTATGCTAGCAGAATAAGGAAAAAACATATTATATAAATGATGTAGAGAAATATGATTTTAAAAAGTCCAATATTCATTCATGAGTTATAATGTAAAATTTCAGTTTACTAATATGGAAAGGAATTATGTCAACTTAATAAAGAGATTCTAAAAAAAACCTACTAATCATGAAACATGGAAAAAGGTTTTGCAAAACTGGGAATGTATCCATCACAAATAAATATTGGAAATCCTACTGACAGTCTTGGAAAGTACAATAAGAAAAATAAACATACAAGATAAGAAATGTAGGACGGTCTCTCCTCACCGCCAGCTTGATTGTGCAATGTGTGTGATTCCTAGAACTGGTGAATTAGGTTCTGTGAGGTCAAAACACAAACACTCAACCAGTTCTTGCAATGACATCTTGGGAAGCAGAACTATTTATAAACTACTTACAAGTAAATAAATTTCTAAACTATTTATAAAGTTGAAACAAAAACAATACACTTGGGGACCAGTGAGGTGGCTCAGCAGGTAAAGACACTTGCCACCAAGCTTGGTGACCTGAGTTTGATCACTGGGAGAAAACTGTCAAACTGTCTCCCACAGGTTGTCCTCTGACCTCCACAAGCATCCTATGTCTCTCTCTCTCTCTCTCTCTCTCTCTCTCTCTCTCTCTCTCTCTCTCTCTCTCTCTCTCTCTCTCTCTCTCCCTCTCTCTCTCTCCCTCCCTCCCCCTCTCTCTTTCTCCCTCAAAATATATACATGTGATTTAAATTTTCTTAAATATATAGGTTTAAGAAAATATTTTACTGGATTTGTACACCAAGGAGTATAACATTCTGAAAAAGAGATGTAAAAAATAAAATGCTATTAAATGACAGGTATACTGTATTCATGGATTTAAAAACTCAACACTGCAAAAAAAAATGTCAGTTCTTCACAAACTGATCTGTGGGTGTAAAGCAAGTCTAATTAGATTATCAGAGTGATCTTTTTAGAGACATGGGATGAATATTAAAAGCCATGCACTGCTTCCTATTGAGATCACATAGATTACTAAGCATTCCCATAGGTAGAAACTTGCATTGTTTTCAGTTATTCTAAGATGTATATGGCACATTAAAGGAACTAGAATAACTATACATATAATGTGCACTTATAAGGATAATTTTGAAGAAGAAAAAATTATGGGAGTCACCGCCTGAAATATATAGCTCTAGAAACCAGGCTGGGAGGTGTTGACAGGGCTCTACAGACAGCAAACAGCCCAGCTGAGTGTATCTGAGCATAGCTAGGGACCCCAAGGTGGGTGTGACTGGCTGTGAGAGAAACTGCCAGCCCTGGTTAGGGACAAGTGGAGAGCTGTGAGGTGTCCTGAGAGTGCCACCAACCCACTCTCTGGCTTTTTCTAGGTGCTGCCCAGAGTAGTGTGAGGGAGAACACAAGTCACACTCACAAACATCCATGGGTGGAACTTGCCTGGGAGCACCATGTGTCTACCAGAGACAGTGGGCTGAGGCCAGTGAAGAAAGCAAGTACAGTCACAGCTCTCAGCTTCCAAGCACCCAGCCTCCGTCTCATGAGCTCCCTCAAGCTCTGCAACCTTCTAGCTGCCTCTGCATGGGTCCTGGGACTCCCTGCATGGAAAACTCTTCCACAGTCTTTCGAGCCCAACTTCAATGACCTCTCTTCTAAACCCCAGCCCAGGGGATCCAATCCCCTGTTCTGGCCTCCACGGGCACTACATACACATGGTACACAGACACACATGCAGACAAACACACATACACATAAAATAAAAGCAAATGAATCTAAGAAATCAAACGTAGTGAAAAGATCAGAGAGGAGGGTGTGAGGGGGGCTGCGAGGAGAAAAATCAGTGAGCAATTAATGTGGCTGCTGGGAAGTCTGGAGACAGTAAGGAGAACTACACGCATCGCTCTGTCCCAAGCTCTGTGTACCCAGAAGCCAGATGTACTGAAATCAGTCTTGATACATCTCATTTCTCATCATTGAAAATGCCCATGTACCCTACATGGTCTTGCTCCAGGATATGCACGCTATCACCACCACCTCCATAACCACCGCCAGCACCATCACTATCACCACCATCACTCACACCACCACCAAGCTAAGCAGAAAGTAGACTCACTGAGTTTGCTTTTGAGGTCAAACAACTGAAAACAACCCATGTTCTCAGTTGCAGGGGATTGTTAAGTAGTCTGCATGGTCTCTGTACAAACGATGCTGGGCCGGGACTTACAACACAAGCCCAACCTCTACACATCAACACAGTTAGGACTCCAGGATGTGTTTTTGAGTGAAATATGCAAATTATAGGGTGGTAATTACAGTGTTTCAAAGACACATATGTAACAGTTTTAAAGAAAAGGAAGGAATATACAAACATTGCTATATACTTTTTCTCTAAGTGCATTGAAGTTCATATCAACACAGGGAATGAGGTCTAAGCAGGGATATATATATATTCACCATTCCCACAGAGGGGAGAGGCTCAGGCCCTGAACTTTGCCTAACGTGCTATTTTTGCAAGAAGAATCTATCCAAATGACTACAAAATTGTACAAAAGTGATGGAACTATTGAAATTGACTTTTCTTTTTCAGAAATGGAGAATCTTCTGTGAAATCTTTCAAACTGGTCCTGGTGGAAAAAGAGGCCTGAAGAGAGACAGGCAGATGTCAGGGGGAAACCACCTGGCAGTGCTCGTGTACAAGAGTCCAGTCCTGCCCAGCATCTGGGACCAAAGTGAGCAATGCTACTGGAGCATAAGAGAGAGGCAACAAAGGCAGCCAGCCCCTTTGTCTGCTAACGAGCCAACTGATGGCTGGGACCATGCCCACGAGCACGTACCCACAACATACACACACTTAGACCCATGTACCTTTATGACACCCACAAATAGTCACCAACTCCAGAATGAGAAGCCAAGGGGACCTAGGTGGGGCCCCCAGGTACATCAAATGTGCAACCCAAAGTTGGAAAGTTAATTCTCGAAGTCATTTGCTGGACCTTTGGGAAGGCAGTAAAAGTCCATGGGGAAAGGCATACTGTAGAATTAGTGGCTTTATCTGAAAAGGATGAAGGTTGAGGATGCTTGCTTTCTCTATGTGATGATGCAGCAGAAAGGCCCTCACCAGAAGCTGGCCTGATACTGCTGCTGTGCTCTCCCACGTCCAGAAGGCCAAATCAAATAAATGCCTATCTTATATAAACTACCCAGCCTTAGGTATTTTGTTATAGCAACAAAAAACTAAGGCAGAAATACATACACATATATATTCACACACAGACATACCAACTAAGATAGATGTACACACTCACATACAACTCACACACAGAACCAACACCGCTTAAAACACTCAAATATAACCACGTGATCTCCCATACAGTTCAACACACATACAAATATACAATCACACCAACTATCTGAATGCACACTCACACTCACACACAAGTACACATTTGCATATCCTCACAGGGCACATATTTACATATGCACACATTCAGAATTCTGCATAGACTCTCATAGCGAGTGCAGAGTGTGAACAAGTAGTGGCTCCTGGGTGCTCCCCGTGATCCAGGCAAAGGATGGTTGGGGAATGTAGCTGCCCTTGAACACATCAAGGGAAGATGTGTTATTCCCTGCTCATCAGTCTAACTAAAGCTCTAGTATCCAGTGCCAGGCAGATGCTTCTGACATCCAAAGAGCAACCCCAGAAGAAAGCATCTGTGAGACTATCCTTCTCCCGAGACCATGCACTTTTATGGGCGCTGAGAGCCCAACACTTGTGCCAACATAAATCAGACAGGAGTCGGTGCCCTGGGCCTGGAGGAATGAACCCTTGTGAGAGACACTACAGGAGAGCAGAGGTTGCTCAGCTGCTGGGAAGACTTCTAATAGGTATCAGCCTTGAGCCTGAATCGTTGGTGTAAACCCAGCACCTAGAAGGAAGACTCCCACCAGGTAGGAGAGAGGGGAATACAAAGCCTATGGCCAGCAAACCTGAGCCCAGCACAGACCCCTGCTCTGCTGGTATGGGCAAGCAGCCACCCACACTACGGATGTAGGTTCCTGCCCTCAGCAACCCCCTCCCATTGTGTACTGGCAACCACCCCAACAGAGAGGCTGTGAGCGTCTCCACAGAGACTCAGAGCTCAGGGTCCAGGAGTCCCTCTGACCCCCTCAGGGATCTTGCACCCAATCAACCCTAAGGCAGGCATTTATCCCACCAGGATCTCTGTGCCGAGGAACAGAAGCTCTGCCTATGAGTTTATGACAGCCAGGACTTGGAGGCTCACCATCGCAGGGGCTTCCCAAGCCAGGCCATACCATCTGCCCACAGTGCTGTGAGCATGCCAGGCTAGTAGCCAGGGTAACGGAGCCTCTGTGACCTCGTTCTCTGTTCTCTGCAAAGCTACGCAAGAGAATCGCTAAAAGAGGAATCAGAACCATCACTCACCTGCTCAGAACCCTCCGGTGGCTCCCTACCATGTGACCGCCCTCGTCACTATCCATTTCTTTCTCAGTCTGGTCACAGAGGTCTTCCTTATGTCCTTGGCACACTTCAGCTTAGCTCCTGCCTCTGGGCCTTTGCACCTGCGGTTAGTTCCATCTGGGACAAGCATCTCCCAGAAGGCCAGGTCTCCGCAAATGTCTCCTCTTCAGAAGGACTTGGCTTACAAGTACCCTCCCCCCCATCATCCTCTGCTCTGCCATCCTGTTCTGTTTCTTCATGATAATATTTCCCAATCATGATGGCTGCTTTCTTTATTGGGTCACTGCCCCACTGATCGTATCTCAGGAGGCTTCCATGTCGGATCTGTGTGTGACTTGGTCCCTGCAACCTCAGCCTGGAGTTTGAGCTTCACTGTGTATGATAGCGAGTTGTAATTAATCAACGTGACACAATAAAGAATCACCTGGGGAAGGAGTCTTGATGAAAAATTGTCTAGATTAGAGTACCTGGTAAAAATTCCCAATTGGTGGGTCTTGATTATATTGATTGATGTAAGAAGACAACCATTTTGGGCAGCACTATTCCCTAGGCAAGGGATCCAGAATGTGAAAGGATGAAAAGGCAAGCTGCTAGTGCATCCATTAACCTACCACGCATTACTTCTTGATACGAATGCAATATGACCGTTCCCTCAAGCTCCTCCCACTGTGATTTCCCTGCATGGTGAACTATATAAGCCCTTAAATTGATTTTGCCAGGGTACTTTACCACAACAGAAATGAAACAAGGACCCTGTACGATGCAACTTTTATCCAACCGAGATGTTTAGAAATGGGGCCTTTTATCGCTTCTCGGCCTTTTGGCTAAGATCATGTGTAGAAATGGGGCCTTTTGAAGGTGATTAGGATGAGGGGAGTTCTGGTAGATTCATAAAAAGAGGGAGAAAGACTAACAGACACTCATATACATGTGCATGTATAGGTATGTGACTTTGGCCTTATGATGTAGGCCACAGGCAGAAGGCCATCACTAGATGAGACCCCCTTGACCTTGAACTTCTACATCAGGGAGTCAAAATTAGCATCCCCTCTATGTACCTCACCCAGCCTGTGCCTTTGAGTTACTGGCAACAGAAAGTTAGCATAATCCTAACAAATGCCAAACCAGTGCCTGGCACCTTCAAACACATAGCAAGTAAAAAAGTCACTTGGCTTTGAAGCCTTTGTTTCCCCTACTTTAGAATGATCTATGGTTTCCCTCTTAGGTCTCTGGCATGCACAGTTCACAGCCTACAAGAAAAACCTCAAGAATAAAGTATCCATCCTGAGAACACTGGGACTCTGATTTCTTCCTAGTTTAGAGCATTTGGGTTGCCTGCTTGGAGGGGAAAGAAAGCCACTGAGATTGTCTGACACAATTGTTTTCCCAGCAGGAGACTCTGAAGGGATGTCGGGACCATCTGACAAATGACCGCCTCGGGAGGGATCCGCAGAACTCAGAGGTGCCAAGAGAGAGCACTGGAAATGCCAGCTGGAAAGGTCGGGCCCACCAGCTGGAAGGACAGCCACATGGCTCCACAGGCCGGCGGAGGACAGACAGAAGGGGCCATCCCTGCTTACAGAGGAAGGGTAAGAGTGGGTGGGGAAAGCAAGAGTACCACATGACAACCACCCCACAGGGCAAGCCTCCAGAGTATATCTCATCTTCTTATTCTAGGTCAAGATGTGCAAAGGAATCCCTTTAAACTGTATTTGCAAAATCTACCCAAGTGGTAACTATGTGTTCAGCAGAGGGGAGTCAAACATGAGAGTACTCAGGGAAGTGCCTTTTCTTTATGGTGGTAAGTCTGGCAGATATGTCCTGCTGGTTTTTTAAAGTGTGTATGTATGCAGGTGCCTGTGTGCACATGCAGATGGAGTTCCACCTGGGGTGTCATTCCTCGGGGTATAACTCTTGTTTCTTGAGATAGGGTCTATCAGTTGTCTGGAACTCACCAATCTGTCTGAACTGTCTGGCCAGCAGAGCCCAGGGACCCGCCTGTCTTTATCTCCCCAGTATTGGGATTGCAAGTGTTGCCCAAGCACATCTGACATTTTTGTTGTTTTTGTTTTGTTTTTCACATCTGACCTTTTTACATGGATTCTGAGGATCAAATTCAGACCCTCAAGCAAGCACTTTACCAACTGAATCCAGCTGAATCCTTGAGTGGATCCATAGGGTGTTGGCTGCCAGGGGGCCCTCTCCTCCTGAAGACCCCTCACCTCACTTTCTGCCTTCCCCAAGGGCTCTGGTTTACCCATACCAGAACTTGAAGACAACATTTCTGCTCTTCAGTTCAGATGTCCATTAATCTTTCTATGGGTATAGACACAGGCGAGGCTCCTCACCCCAAGGAAGATACAAAAAGGACTAGAGAGGAGCAGGTTTCTGTCCTTAGCTCTCAGAGCTTTCTGTCCCCCTCCTAGAGTGCTTTGACCTGGTTGTGGGCAGGAATTCTGTGGTTTCCTTGTCTACAGGAATGTGTGAGAGACAAAACAAACCCAGCAGGGAAGTATAAAGACTATTCACTCAACATTCTCCTACCTTACATTAAATAAGATTCAATATGCATGTAGGGTTATATAGAGAGAGCCCCGCTGAGCCATCCAGAGAGGCAGCACAGTCCCATGGCCCAAAGCCTTCAGCAGCCAAAGACCCAGGGTCATAGGTCTATAGACAGGTCTGGAGAAAGGCTGTATATTTGAGTTCCATGTCATAAGATGTCCCCCAAAGCAATCCCAAGTCAGATATTTGCAGACACTGCTTATTCCACTGGCATCAGTGACCTAGGCCTGACCTTTACCCCAGAGAGCTAGCAGAAGAAACCCACGCTGCTCAAGTACCTTCTGACTTGTCCCCCAACTTCAACAGCCTGTGACCTGTGGAGCAAAGCTCTTCCCACTCCCTAAGCCTTGCACGCCCCTTTGAAAATGGAAGGCAGATCATGGGTTTACAAAGATGTAGAGAAGAGAAGCAGATGGGAAGCCTGGGGAAACAGAGTCAACTGGGCCTTGGTCCATTTCCTGGGGACAGTGAAAGGCCAAGGCCACCCTGCTGGGACCAGGAAAACCTTTACTAGCACAGCAGCTGTAGCCCAGCTGTGCGGGCACTATTCTCCCAGCCTGCTGCAGTCCACCTACCAACTAACTCCACCCCCCAAGCCCCACCCTGGCCTTCTCCCCTTTCCATCTGAGGTCCAAGCCAGAACCACTGCCCCCCCCCCCCAATGGCAGAGCAAGGCTTTGGTGTCTACTGGCTCAACAACAGGAAACAATTTCTCAAAACTATTCCCCCAAGTAAATTATATAAGAGAGATGTTCTATGTATATGTTCAACAGATGTTTGTTCCCCAACCCCCTGCAACTAGAAATGCTGTACTAACCCAGGGCCTGCTTCTCTCAGCTCAAAAGGAGCTGCCTCTGGCTGAACATTTCTCTGGATGGCCTTGTCCAACATCTGCTCTGTACTGCACTACAGACCAAGCCCTTCCCCCACCCCCATACCATCCTTTGGTATCTCATTGTGCAGGCTCCTTGTAGCTCAACTGCTTGCTCAGCAAACAGCCAGGGTCAAACAGCTATAAGGCTCATGCAAAAGAATCACAACAGCCCAAGGCCAGTGACGACAAGGAACATGAACAGGAGACAGTGTCAGAGACTCTCTGTTGGGTCAAACTTTTTCATCAGGGTCCAGTCTTTCTGTTCATATCCTGGTAAAGATCATTTGAGCACAGAACTCTGCAAATCAGGTTAGCAAGAATACCACCTTCTGTACCTGAGCAGGATCCGGATGCACCAAATTGTGATGTCTGCTCACCTTGCCTGTCTCCAGCAAGTGTCCTGTTAGGTCAGTAATATAGTTCAAATAGGAGGTGCCCTCCCTCCAAAGAGTTCATGTGCTGGAGACTTTGTTCCCATCTGGGGGTGCTACTGAGCAGTGATTGGACCATGAAGCTGATAGCCTCATCGATGATGGGGGCGTACTGAATGAGCTATTAGGAGGTGGGGGCTGAGAGGAAGTGGGTCATTGGGGGCAGACCTTTAAAGGGTATTTTCTCCCTGCCCCTCCCTCCATCTCTCCCTCTCTCTCCCCACCCTCCTCTCTGTTTTCTGGCTGCTAAGGAGTAAGCAGCTTTCTCCCACAATGCCCTTCTGCCATGATGCCTCTGCCCTGCCACAGGCCCACAGCAATGGAGCCAGCCAAGCACAGACTGATGCCTCTGAAGCCAGGAGTCAAAATAAGCCTCTTTTATTCTGTTTCTCTCCGGTATCTGTCACAATCCAGCACAGTGGGTTTAACCAGAATCCCACTCAGTTTCTGCCTAATGGCTTCTTGCTTTATCAGCCTGAACTCAGTCAGCCATTAGAGAGGCCAAAGAAGGGTAGACAGGTACACAGAGAGGGCCATAAGGCAGGAGAGACTGAGCATATTAGCCTCCAAGGTCGATGTGCCAGCAATCCAAGGAAGAAGGCTGGCAGCCACCAGAAGGTAAAGGAGGCATGGAACAGTTTCTCATGCAGAACCTGAGGGGAGCATGGGACCATCAGCACCTCAGTTCTATCTTGCTGAAATTTGCATAGCCAGAACTGTGAGGGAAAAATGAATCTCTACTGTTTTAAACCAATGAGTATACGGTAACTCATCACAGTGGCCACGGGAAATGGGTGCAACCAGGACTAAGCGTGGGGACAGAATTATTTTGAATAGACAGAAGAGGGACAGACAGTGGATCTGTCTCATCACCCCCAACAGGAAGTCAAGAGATAGTGTGGAAGGTCTGAAACATCAGGTAAAGCCTGAAAGGCTGAGTGTTAGTCTCTCGAGGCCACATGAAGGTGGAAGAAGAGACCTAAGGCCACAGAGTTGTCCTCCGACCTATATGTATGAGCCATGGTATGTGCATAGCCCTCTCTCTCTCTCTCTCTCTCTCTCTCTCTCTCACACACACACACACACACACACACACACACACACCTATATACATATATGCAAATAATTATACTATTTATTTTAAATACATTACCAGCAGACTCACAATGGTTCTCTTTATGATTTAACAAATGTTCTACTGTACAATGGTGTGAAATTAACATGTATCCAGCAGGACCTGAACTTCGAGTTTGGATTTTCTCCCAGGTACGTTCTGTGTAGGGACTTCCTCTTGTGTGGTGCTGGGCAGCACAGTGACCTACAGCTGACAATCATGTGACCACAAGGAGAATTCTGTAACTGCACAGGATAGGCCATGTTGGGTACCTGTGTAGGGCACGCTCTGGTAGGCTCCTGTAAGAGTTCTGAGTAAGTTTAAGGCAAGCTGGGCTTAGATGTGGTGGTTCCTAGCTTATTTTATAGTATTATTAGTATTTATAGTATTTTTCATTTAAGATGTGTTTATTTATGTGCATGTGTGTCTGATGTGTGTATGTGCACACATGTGAATGTCTGCACATGCACCTGTGCATGTGTGTGAAGACCAGAAGGTTCCAGTGTCCTCCTCTGTCACTCCCAACTATTCTTTTGAGGCAGAGACTCTCTTTGAGTCTACTGGGACTTTTGTTTTCTCCTCTAAGCTGAGCCTCGGCAATACTGTGTCCACCCTCCTTCTGGCCACGCATGGCAGTCCCAACTTGTTATCTGAGTGCTTGAATTCCAACTCTGGCCTCCATGATGGTGCCATTTCGTCAGGCTCCTCGAACATTTTGATTTGATTTGGATGGAAGTCCATTATAAGTTCAGTAATAACTAGAATATTTAAAAATGTGTATGCAATGCACATTGCATATACATATAGACATATACACACATACACTCACATATGGAGCCAGAGGATGGCCTGGAAGGGTATGGGGGTACGAGCATGAGTGCTCCCAATCAGAATCTGAGCAAAGACCTCTGAACCTTCCCTTGCCACGTGGACCTCAATAAGCCAAACTCCAAGCTTCAGGCTCCTGCATCTAAAAAGAGACTTCAGATCGGGTGCAGGGCTGGGCCAGAGCCAAAGTCAGAGATGGTATCCCACAGACTTCTGTCCCCTTCCTGCCCCTCCCACCAGGTCAGGCCCTGTCCTTGTCTTGCTCAGCTTGGGTGAAGCACCTCACGCCAGCCATCTGGGGCTTGGCTGGGCCTCAGCATCCTGGCTGCCACGTCTCACTTGGAGCTGGGTGGCCGCCAGCTCTGAGCTAAGTGAGCGCAGGAGGTGGGTGTGCAGGGAGTGGGTCAGGGTGAGGCTCCTCCCCCAACCCACAGAGCAGCCAAGCACACACTATTTTCCCTTTCTTTTTGAAACAAGAGTAGTAAATCCGCTGGGCTCCACTGAGAGCCCAGCACTGCTACCAAATCCTCCTGCTCACCACTCTGCCCTGCATATCTCTCTGTGACACTCCAGGCCGTGTCCTTCCCCCATCAGCTGGACATTGCCAGGTCATCACTAGATTATGTTCCATTTTGCACATGAGGAAAACAAAGCCTGCTGAAGTTGACATGTGTAGCAGAGCTCAACACATGTGACCCAGGACAGAATGACAAGCCCTGGACTCTTTTAAGGAGTCCCTGCATCCTCCATGTACCCAGAAGTACCATTCTCAACCCTCATGCCAGCAGGAACTCCCAAGCTCAGACACTCTCCTATCCATGAACCTTCCAGTAGCAGAGACAAAAGAGGCACACAGTTGGCCTTTAGCACTGCCTGGAAGCCCAAGGCCCAGGGACTCTGGAGCTAGAAGCCTTCTGTCCCACTGGAGCCTCCTGTGCTCCCCAAAACCTACTCACAGTCAACTCTACCTCCTCTCCCTGACCCCAACTTTCCAGTTCTTTCCTCCAGAGACTGGAAGTTACCCCTCAACCTCAACCCTAACTCTACCTCCTGTTACCTCCAGTTTCCCAGCCTGCTCAGATCCCTCACAAACCTCACTCCCTTCTCTCTCTTCTGCTCTTCCCAGAACTGTGTAGAAAAATACTGTGACTGATTATCAACTTAGCACATCCCCTATCCACCCACATCATAGACCATCTGCCACATGGCAACCAAGGGTGAGATGCAAGGGTCACTTTCACAACGCACAAAAGACAGAAGGTAGAACTATAGTGCTACAGCTCAGTGGACCTCTGCAGGTGGCATGGGGGTGTCCCAAAGAGAGTTTGTCTCTCACTGTCATTACCCATGGAGCTGGGATGCTGGGTTGGGGTGCCAAGCTCAGATCACTGCACATGCAGGGTTGGAGGGAAGTCAGCTCTGGGGACTTTCCTGCCACCCCCTGTGTCTGGCTCACCAGGAGAAGAGACATGAGTTGGGGACTGGGGAGGATCCTTCCATTCCACTGGGACCTGCCACGCCCATGGCAACCCGTCAGAATCAAAGACCATGACCAGAGCACCCAGTACAGATGAAGAAACTTGAGCCAAACTGGATGTGGAATTCCAACGAGACCAAGAACCAGTTATCACCAGAGAAAAAGGGTTCGATGGCTGAATAAGACAGTAGAACACAAGTGTCAAAGTAAGAGCCCCAGAGGCACAAGATTTGAAGAGAAAGATTGCTAGGTGCTTTCGCAAAGTGTCGACACAAAGAAGGTACAAAGAGAAAGTTAGGCAACATGGAGGAGCCCCAGAAGGGATGAAGGGATGAGGAAGAAGCATTTGAAAAATATAATGGCCAAGAAGATCCCAAGACTGTCTGAAATATTTCAGCCTCAGTGGACTTCAGATCCTCCCAATTGCTAAGAAAATGATCGTACCTGCACTCTGCCTAAACTATAATCAAACTCAGGGACATCAAAGACAATGTTCTAAAGGCTCCCAGAAGGAAAGAGCAGATTCCTACAAAGAGAAGAGTATCAGACAGACACCAAGGTCTAGGATCTAAAGAGGAGACATGCCCTGTGGGGAGGGAGTCAGGCTGCCCAGAAGAGACAAGAACTAGACCCAAGTGACACCTCCAGAGATATGAAAGGGGGAAGAGGCCAGCCTGTTCTCTGAGGTCACTGACAGAGGCTGCCATTGGAGGACAGCTGTGTCCCCTCAGCAGGGACATCTGTTACACCCAACCAGTGGTGTGGCATCCTGAGGTTAGGGGACCTGGTGCCAGGAAAAATCCCAGCTGTAGAATCAAGACCAATCTCACACCATGTGGGTATGTCTGGCCCGGGCTTGCCTCCTTTGGAAGGTCACTACCCCCAAAAGACGCATTCCTTACTCCTAGGGATGGCATATTGGACCCTTCAGATGTGTCTCACCAGGAACTCATAGGCTCCCAGAAAACCAGGCAGTGCTGCTGCCTACTGTGGTTATCACGGGGTGTCTGTCCCCCCCCCAAGCCTGGGACAGAGTAAGGAGTGGGGGAAGTGGAGAGAAACAGAGAAAAGGGGCTTGTGGTTGGGGCTTGTAGATGGAATGAGGCCCAGGTTTCATCCCAAGCACTGATGATCACAGGAAAGTAGAGAGGGAGGAACACAGGGAGGGTAAGAAGGAGGGAAGGATTCCAGGTAATTCCCAGCAAGCCCCACCCACCCAGTCTGTGCTGTTGGATACCTGCTCCCTTACCTTCCTACCAGCTCTGCTGAAGGGCAGACTGTAGGGTAACAGCTAGCCTCCTGCCTGCGCTCTCGGCATCTCTCCTTCAGGCGTTCCCCATCAGGTCTTCATCATTCATGATGGTGCTCAGACCAAAGGCACTCTGATCCCAAGGACCGCATCAGCTGACAGAGCACATGACGTCACAGCACCCATCAGCGCCTGCTCAGATTCCGCATCTTTGATTCTGACTGTCGCTAACACTGCAAGGAAGGAACACGAAGACCCCAGAAGCCCCGCAGCTCCAATTCTGGGCACTCATGGTTCATCCATCTTTCTCCCTGGGACAAACAGCTGATTACCAGCATCTGTCATGTACCACAGGGGCCTGAATAGTCACATCTAGGGGAGACACTGAGTCCTGTCTCAGTGGGGCAGGCAGGTGTGCCTGTTAACATTCTGTGGGAGATGTGCCAGTTGCTGCCTGTATTAGCTCTTGTCTCGCTGCTGTGACAAAACACATAACCCCAGAAATAAAAAGAAATGAGGTTTTATCTGGGCTCACAGTTTAAGGACATACAGCCCTGTAGTCTAGGGAAGGTTTGGCAGTAGGATCCTGAAGTCAGCCACATTGTATCCATAGTCAGAGGGAGGGAGCGAAAGGAGGGGAGGGAGAAGGGGAGGGGAGGGGCAGGGTGGAGGTGGGGGAGGGGCAGGATGGAGGAGGGGGAGAGAGAGATTCTCTTATTCCCTTTTTCCCGGTCTAGGCCTCAGATCATAGAATCACACCATCACATTCAGGATGGATCCTGCCACCTCAGTTAAACCTTTTATGAAATGCCCTCATAGACATACCCAGAGGTGTGTTCCCACGGCTACTCTAAATCCCATCAAATTGACAACCAAGCGTAAGCAGGATACTGTCCAGCAACCCTCGTCAGGGTTGCCCAACCCTCGCTCTGTTGCCCAACCCCTGGATGACCAGCAACTACGGGACGGTGTAACTTAGGTTCCCTTGCTTGTCTGAGGGACAAGAACTGTGCTCATAGGAATTGTGAGCGTACATCTCCCTAAGGACCTGTCATAAGACCAAATGACACTGTGCCAAGGAAGGAGAGTAGTGCAGGCCTTGGTGGGCCTGAGGTGTAGTGAATGGGGGCATGGATAGACTGGGCCAAGGGAAGGTTCCAAAAGTCCACAGTGGGGCTTCCTGAAGCCTGGTGGAGCGAAGATCCTAGGATCAGACAATGGCCAGTGTGAGGCTCTGCTGCTCACCAGATTTGCCGTCAGCACGTCCTCTCCAAAGGTCAGGAATCAGTTCCAGACTGGGCCAGATCTCTGCCCTGAAAGGGATGTCTCTGTACCTGTAGGATGGGGCAAGTTGGCCTCCTGGCCTCTGAGCCTAACACACTAGCTCAAACCAGCAGCTCCTGGCCAAGCCCAGCCACCCTGATGGAGACTCCGGGCAAAGACACCCCAGCAAAAAGGGTCATTCATCTTGGAGCTTAACCAGCTCTTCCAATTAGGGAAAATGGCAGCATTTCCACTGAGAAACTGCAGTGAAAGATCATTAATTAAATGTACTGTCGCCAGCGAGCAGCAGCATAGGAGGCTGAGCCCTCATTAAAACTGCAGGAGGCTGGAGCGGAGAGGGAGGAGCAGAGGGAGGAGCTGGGTGAGGAGACAGAGACAGGGAGAGGAGGGAAGGTGGCCCAGGTAATGTGCACTTAGAGAACCATGCCTGAGGAAGACCACAGGAAGGTCCGCACCTTCTGACAACTGATCCAGCAACAGGAAGCTTTCCACTAGGAAGTGGGGGCAGGGGTGGGGATGGGGATGGGGGATAAAACACACCAGTAGGTACCAGGCAGATGCTGGGCCCACAGGAATCTTGATGATTAGAAGACACAGGCTATGGTCAGGCAGCTAGCATTTGCCAAGGTCTAAGGCTAAGGACAAGCGAAGAGGAGAAATGCCAAGCCCTTCCCCTCTGGAGGGACCGCAGGTTGGCATCCCTGGCTTTGAGATGTGGGATGCTGGCCTTTGGTGGGCAGAGCGCTGAAGGGCCTTCCAGGAAAGCCAAACCCCTAACTCCAAGCAGAAGGCAGGGTGTTGAGGAGGCTGAGCAATAGGCAGAAAAGCCCTCTGAACTGCAGGAAGGCCACCCATCTGCTGACTTAACTTTGCACACCCCTACACTGCATGCTTCTCGTCTGCTTTCCCTTAGCCGTGGGAAAGGCACTGAAGGTTGGATGAGTCTCAGTTGTGAGCAGGTGTCTGACGGCTGTACCTGGATACAGGAGCCCAGCCACACTGATGTACACTCAAATGGACTCCCCATACAACATGCAAGCGCTCATACACCCATGTACACACATACATCACATGTGTACTTCCTTGAACAGGCATGCATGTACCACACATGTGCCCACAAGTGATCATTCTTATGCATGCACGCCCGGCATCATAAGATGTTTGCATGCATTACATAATGTATCACTGTATGTATCCTATACATTACACGTAGGTACATGTATATGTCTTTTGGGGGGTTGTTGTTTTGAGTTTGGAGGGTTCTTTGAAACAAGGTTTCTCTGTGTAGCCATGGCTGTCCTGGAACTTGTTCTGTAGACCAGGCTAGCCTCAAATTCAAAGATCTGCCTGCCTCTGCCTCCTGGGTTCTGGGCCTAAAGGTGAGAGCTACCACACCTAGCTTACTGTGTATTGTTCACTCGTGTGTACACATTTGTGTGTAAATATCAACCACCTGCCTCACCTATGTATGCTAGCATCCATTGTACACAGTGTATTGCTCACAGTAATACACACATGATCCATAAACACGGACACACTCACATGCTCACTGTCGGCTGTGTGAGGCTGCATTACCTATGGGCATTTTGTTCCAGTCCTTACCACCATCTAAAAGGCTGTTTATTTGATCCTCGATTATGGTCTCCTCCTTCATCTTACCCTGCCCCACTCTACCCACACTCACCCAGTAGAATAGGATCCGAATCCCCTGGCACAGCCAGCCTGCGGCCCTCTTTCATCCACATACCACACAAAGCATATTTAAATACTAGACTGACTTCCCCCATGCGTGGGAGTCACCGAGCCTGGCTCCGCACTGCTCCCACTGTGGTCTCCAGCAGCCACACACTTCATCCCTCATCTGCCATGCTTCTAGCCTTCCCAGATGAGTAGTCCTGGCCTCTGCCTCCTGAGGCCTTGGTGGCCCCAGGACTTTTTCCACATCTTGCTTCCCAGCCTAAGGGCTCTCAGCAGAAGTATTCAGCCACCCTCCCCATTCCTGACCCTGTCCCACCTGACCCTTCCTATCCCTGACCATCCCCACTCCTGACTCTGCTTCTAAAGCCAGCCAACTCCCTTAAGAGCAGGCCAACCACCTCCCCACCCTGCCCAACCTTGGAATGGGGGAAAGCTGCTAAGAAAGGCTCTCCTGCCCTCACCTCTCTGCTCCTCTCTCCATCCTTCCTCTCAGGCCACCCAGCTGCTGATCTGATCCCTGCCCTAGCCTCCTCCTCAGTTGCCGTGAACCCAGCCCTCCTCTGACGCCTCAGGAACCACCTTTCCACACTTCTCTGGCACAGGGAGGAGAGAGCCCTAACCCTGCCCAGGCCTAGCAGAATGGCTCAAATCCAATTACAACAGGCACGAATCAGTTGTTATGATTTGAATACATACTCCCAACCTGCAGCTGAGGCGGAGATCGTGTCCACGGTGCTGGGAGCTGCTGGAGGTGGGGCCTGGAGACAGGGTCGGGAGCACAGGTTAGGGAGTAACTTCCTGTTTGCCTTCCACTCTCCACAGGGAGCGGATGCAGCAAAAAACACTCTCAGACAGACGAAGCCATCTGATCTTGGATTTCTTGGGTCTCCAGAACTAAGAGACTAAATAACCCTCTTCCCACGTTTTTTTTTTTTTTTTTTTTGTAAATCACTCAGTCTCTGGTGTTTTGTTACAATAACACAAAACAGATTAAGACATTAATGCTCTATATTCAGGAACTATTGCTGGTGTTGGAAAAGCTGTTTCCTCTGAGGGCAAATCTGTGAGACTGTGGAGTGACTGACTGGCTGGCTCCGCCATTACTTTCTCACTCATTGAGCAAACCTGAGAAGAAAATCAGCACAGGGCACTGAGCCGAGAAGAGTCTAAGAAAGTGAAAGAGAAGAGACAGCTTGGATTTGAACTCTTGATCCTGCCATGCCTGGAAACAGAACTCTCTGAGCTCTCTTTTCTTTTCTTTTAAAAAGGATTTTATTTTTATTCTTAACTAAGTGTGTGCGCACATGAATGAAGGTACCTGAAGAGGCAAGACGAAGGAGTCTGGTCCATGAGAGCTAGGTGCTTGTGAATCATCTGACCTGGGTGCTGGGAAGTGAGCTTACAAAAGCAGTAAGTGTTCCTAACTGCTGAGCCATCTCTTCAGTCCTCCTCCTCCTCCAACACCTCCTCCTCTTCTTCTTTGCCATCTAATTCCTCTTCTTCTTCTTCTTCTTCTTCTTCTTCCTCTTCCTCCTCCTCCTTTCTTCTTCTTCTTCTTCTTCACCACCTAATTCTTCTTCTACTTCTCCTCCTCCTCCTCTTTCTATTAACTAATCAATTCTTTTTTGCTTAAGCAAACTTTACACAGGGATATCTGGCCATTGGGGAATAACCCCTGGAAAATATATCTTTTTTCTTTTATAACATTGAACTCTTTTTCTCCCAAGGTCTTGTTTTTGGTCTAAACTCAAACCACCTAAAATCTCTTTTTCAGTGTGGCCAAGTTTACACACAAATAAATACAAGTACATATATTTATGCACAAATATACATGTGTTCTGCCCTTCTAAGGAGTACACATTTCCTCCAATCTGGCATCTCCCTCTACAGCAGCATACGGTCACAGTGTACCCCTCTCCTCCTCTTCCTTCCCTCATTCAGGACCTTCTCTTATCAGTCTAGAAACAGCATCTTCTTCCATCAGCTCCTAACCTAGAGTCTTCAAAGTCCCTTCTTTGCTGAGGGACCACATGCACCCTGCAATCCTGATTCACTAACCGTCTGCACTCAGTCCCACTCACTGGACAGCACAGAACCTGACTTCTCTCGTAAGGACGCACTGCTTTGTGGGTTGCAGTGGTTCTCAACTTTCCTACTGTTGCAACCCTTTAATACAGTTCCTCACGTTATAGTGACTTTGGCCATAAAAATTATTTTAGTTGCTACTTCATAACTGTAATTTTGCAACTGTTATGGATCACAATGTAAATATCTGTGTTTTCCAATGGTCTTAAGTGACCCTTCTGAAAGGGTCATGAAAAAATGCTGGTCTGTTGACTCCCCACATGGTGGGAACCAAGAAGTGCTTCTCCCAGTACCCATTTCCTTCTAACACCCACAGCCCTTCACGGAGCATGCTCTTGTCTGTAACCCTGCACTCAACCAGCCTCACAGAGCCACCTGGGAGAGGCCCTAGCCACACACCATCTCCAAGCCTCTGTCCTCTTTCTCCTTCATCCCCACCTACAACTTCCACCTCACCCTTGGGCCCAGGAATTTGCAGAAGCTGGGGACCCTGACCTCTGCACATATCCCAAGTTGATTATGCTGGTATGAGGACATAGGATGTTACATGCCAGATAGATAGACAGACAGACAGACAGACAGACAGACAGACAGCAGACAGAGAGCAAAAACAATCTCAAAGAAAACATAGAGCAAGACCCTTTTCTATAAGAGTATTTGCACAAACATGCACGATGTGCAAGTTATGTGCTAAACTGTAGGTGACAGAATTTCAATTTGCTCCTTTTGTTCTATGTATGTGTTTTATTTTCCACGAAGACATTTAAGACATTTCATGAGTTAAGAAAGACAGAATGCTGTAAGCCATTGTAAAGCCACCCCAGGACAAATCCACTGGGGTCCCAGGATGTGCAGGGATCCAGCATGGGGCAAGATGTGGGGGGGGGAGGGCTGGGTGACATCCACCCATACCTCCTTTGCACTAGTCCTGAGCAGAAACCTCAGGTTCAGAAGGCTGATGGAATCTGCCCAAGGTCAAACAGGAGTCCTGATCCAATTGTCCCTCCACGACCCAGGACCATGGAGCAGGCTATGAGCCACCTATTCCATCCAGTGCAAACCCTGAGGCACTGCCGGGTGCTCCCAAAGACCCTGAAATAGAGCTGCATTGCCACATAAGACACCCAGGAGACATGAGGAGGCTGGGAGCCAATTTCAGAACTGCTAGGCAAGGCCACAGCCAGCATCAGGGAAGCCTCTGACTGCCCCTGAAATCCAAGAAGCAGGACAGGAGGGGAGAACACCAGAAAAAGGCCTTGGCAGCTCCTGCGGGGGGGGGGGGGAGCAGTCCAAGGAGAGCTGAGGAGAGCTCAAAGGCAGTGAGGCCGCTGTTCCTGGGCTGTGGCTCCTTTTGGGGGGAGGGTGTGATCAAAAATGCTAAGAGAAGCTTGTATCTTATCCAAAAGCTGAGACCCAACCCTACTACAGGGGTCCCCAAGGAGAGGTGCCCAGCAAACAATCTTCTCAGCCTAGATGTTCAGAGTCCCATGCCTACCTGGGGTCAGAGTCCGGGACCTGAGACCTGAGGTTTCTGGGCAGAAAATACCTCAGGGTGAAAATCTATTGCTTCTGCAAAGCTGGGACACCTCACCAGCACCATGGCTGCCAGGGGCTGCTCAGGAAGTGAAAGAAGCCTGGTGCCCTCCAGAGGCAAGCACGGGCCAGCGGTGGCAGAGAGCTGGGTCTGTGTCTGACTAAAATGCATCAGCTCCTCCCTCCCGCCCCCTGCTAACAGGCCTTTGGCTGCCTTCCCTAAGTAGCTGTGAAGGGAAATGGCCTTGCAGAAAAGAAAGAGTTGGGGTGGGGTTGGGGGGGGTGAGTCCCAGCTGTTGAGGGAGCTCAGGCACCCCACATTCCTCAAGTAAGAACTTGGAAATGAAAGGCTGTCTGGTGGCAGTCATCATCACAATGGCCCGTGCCTTCATCTGAACACTGTCCGACCATAGGCCACAGCACCCATCATGGCCTCCAGGGACCAGACTTCTATTACTGGCTCAGGAAGCTTCCTGGAGAACTCCTCAAATGGGGAGAAGAGGCTGGAGCCCGGCAGCCCCAGCAGTGAGGAGCATCTGTGCCCGGTGCGGCCCCAACCACAGCTGTGCATCTCTGCCTCCCGCCACCTGTTAAAGATGCAACCTAATTATGTTTCCTCTCAGCACAACTTAAAATCCAGCTAGGCTTGTGTTCAGTGACAGGACACATTGTAAAACATGTATCTTTCAGACGTCCCCCTCCACACACCTGGACGGTCTAGGTCAGTCGCTAGACTTGACCTGGTGCACTTGATGCACAGGTAGGTAGAAACATGGGCCTAGGATGGCTCAATTGACAAAGTGATTGCCTTGCAATCCTGAGGATCTGAGTTCAATCCCCCAAAAGCCACGTGAAAAAAGTTAGTGGTGACAGGGTTCCCTGTAATCTCAGCATTTGGGAGGCAGAGATAGGTGGGTCCTGAAGTCTCAGTGTCTGCTAGAAATGGGCCAGAGAAAAAGGCAGCTCGCTATCCACCCAAACGTAGGCAGAGCTTGAAAACTGGCACATGCATGGCATGCGCGTGCGCGCACACACACACACACACACACACACATTAAAAAGACAGAAGATGCACAGAGCTGTAAGTCCATGGAACTATGTTCTCTGCCTATGGGCCAGAATGGGAGAAAGAGAGGAGTAGTGCTGAAGGGAAATGAGGGAAAGTCCCAGATAATCACAGCGAGGATCTGGACACCACCATACATGTGCATGCGCACGCACGCAAACACACACACACACACACACACACACACACACACACACCCCCACCCCCACCCCCACCACCACCACCACCACCACCACCACCACCCCCCCCCCAATCAGGGCCGCCTCGCCTCAGCTCCCTGAGGTTCAGATAGCAGACTCCACCCGAAGTGGTCATGTGACCTATTTGACCAATCAAAGCTCTGCTCCCTGCCTCAGTCACAGAGTTGGTGCTCAAACCTCTACCAATGACCGAAACTGAACCCGTGAGAACTAGTCTTAGAGTCTAGGTGCAACCTGATGGAAAAGGCCAGCCCCTCTGTGCTCTGGTGGCCTCATTGGTGCCAAGTGGCACAGGTGAGCTGTTGGGGCAGGCCACACAGGGGAGAAGGCAAAGTAATACAAGATGGAGGTTTTTGGCCTGAGTCGATTTGCACTAGGTTTTCTGTTGCTTGTTGTCACAGGAGTCTGGGCCTGGGGACAGCTTTCAGAGAGGGACAGGCTGCAGAGGTGTAAGAGAAAGATTGGAGGCAACCCCTCCTCCAGACCCGCCCCCAAAGTAGATACTAAAGGCTGGCTTGTGTCCCTGGAAGGGAGAGAGGCATGACAATGGTCGTCTCCATCCCTAGTCAGGGACTCCCAACAGTTCACCAGCCACAAAGGCCACTCCTGCAATTCTGCAAAAGACCAATCCACACCAAGGAGTCTGTCGGCCAGCCGTCCTTCTCTCCTTTCAAGATGGAAATCGTTTCCACATCTCGACTAATTGTGTACAGGTGGCGAGGACTGGTGTGTGGTGTCTGCATCAGTGTGCGTGTCCACCCCCGGCCCTGGCGCCTGCCCCAGGAATGCTCCTTGGCAGGAGGGATGGAGGACCCCGGCCTCTTTCTGTGTCTTGGGGGCCCTGGGTGATGTCAGCCGTCCTTGGCGTCTTCTAGTAAACAACTGCTCTCCTTACTCTGACCCAGGAATTCCATTTCGGAAGAGTCATGGCCTCATCTGGCAGTGAGTCCCCAGGCTGATTATGGTCTGGGGCAGGGACAGCATCCTCTCCTGACTGGCGCCCCTCCCCCAGCCCTGCCTCCTCAACCTACACTCAGTCTAAGCCCCGCCCATAAAGCCCTCCAAAGTGATTAATATCCTTGCTGCATTCTGCATGCTTCCAGCCACTTTGTTCCCTCTCCTAGCGCCGCGAGGAAAATATTATCTTGCGGTGACAAAGGCTGTTGGTACTGAGTGCTAGCTGTAGGCCTTACCTCACCGAATCTTCTTCTGTAACCAGCCACAGCGGTTTGCACTCAACTTTTACCTTTCACAGATGACAAATAGTCATGTCCACCAGTGAGGGAAGGAGCCAGAATCAAGCATTGCAGCGGACCCAAGGCTGACTTCAGTGCACAGAGGCGTGCGGGAGCTGACAGTCCATACACTGAAATCTTGGGCAGGAAGGAGGAAGGGGAGAGTGAGAAGCCACAACTCTAAAAGGTACAGGGCACCTATCTCAATGTAAGAAAAATCCCTCAGGTGCTTAGCCTGGGACTGACCCAGAATGAATGCAGAAGTGGGAGACATGATTATAAGGAAGAGTGGAGATTGCTGTGCCAGGAGCCACTGGGCCCTTCTGGAGGATTCCATCTCTGCTCACTTCCATGCCAGGGACACAAGCCCGGAGGATTTCCCAGATTCTCGAGACAATCAAAATCTAGGACTTCACAAGCCATTCGTCAAATGCTGAGATGGCCAAACAAAACTCACTGGTGGGCGGACACAGTACAGAGCTCCAGTCAGTTCCAAACAAGCTCTGCCAGGAATGATGGGAATGCTAGAGTTCAGGAAATTATGCTGTCAGTGTGAGGCAAGGCAGGGACTCCACCAGGGCTCCTAGGTCCACACTCATCCCAAGCTGTCAGGACACACCACTGACCACCTCTTCCCAAGAGTGCCTCACCAAACCCACAGGAAACTTGCAACAGGAAGCAGGGCCCAGGGCGACTCCCTTATGTATTGAGCTGGATATTTTGAGGCCATGGCAAAGGTTCTCAGGTAAAAATGGCTTCCAATCCTTTTACACTCCAATGTAATAAGACAAGAAATGAATCAACATTGAAAAGGAAGGGAACAAAATATTATGATGTGCAGGTGACTGCATACTTAGTTCACTCAAAAAAAAAAAAAAACCACCCCCAACTCCTAAAGGAAAACAACACAGAGAAGTTCCTGAAAATATCCAAAAGTGAAATGAATGCGGTTACTTACAAATCTAGGAATGCAAACATGGGAAACGGCCAAGGAAGAGATTTATTTTAAAGGGATTTTTTTTTCTTTTTATGATTCTCTGTTTCATGTTTGTGTTTTTATAATAGGAGAGGACTGTGGCTGAAAGACAAGGGGAAGGGAAAAGTCACTGAATGCAGATGATGGAAAGCAAAGTCCATCAAGGGGGCCTCATCAAAGGGACAGCGATTATGGGGGTCTTGGAGTCGTCATCTCAACTGAGGTTGTTGAGTATTTAGCTGCAGTTACTCAGTGCACCCAACTTTTGTACTAACAGGGTCACTTTGAGCTCTGCTCATTTGGAATGAAGATGTCCAAGTGGAGACTGTCATTAATCTGGAACAAACAGGTCCCACATGTTTAAAGGGTCACATGTGTATTATAAATTCAAAGTGTTCTTAAATATCTATAATACGCTGCTATAAGACACAATGGGAAAGATCCTTAAATCCAATAAATTCTAGAACTCTTTCCCATAAACCCACTGGGAGACGTGAGAGATATATTTGAGTCAATGTTCTTATTTCCCTTAGAGAGCTAAACATCATGAAGACAGTCACCCGCTTGTTAGCAGAAGTTTGTTCGCTAAGGCCCCGTTGCATGCTGGTACAACCAAAGCCATGCATTAGCACCCCAAATCAAGGTCTACTCAGTTTATTGTGTAAGGTCATGAGAAAATAAACTGAAAATCCATCTGGAGACCAGGCAAAACCAACCAAAACAGCATCTAAGCCCTGATGGTGACATCTGTCCTTTCAGGTATTTGAACACATCTTTAAGCAACAGTAATTGAAAAGCCCAGACCTAGTATGTAAAAGAGAATTGAGGGCAGAAACAGACCGATTGCCTCCTAGAACCCAGTGGGTGGTGGAGTATCCATCCCAAGTCATCGGTCAGTGAGTGGTACTAACAAAGTTGGCAAGTCAGGAAAATAAAGTAACTGCCTAAGGCCAGCCCAAATATGTTACGTGAGGTGAAAAACTTCATTTGAATTAAAGGGTTGTGTATTTTATCATATTAAATGGAAGCTTAGGTATGGCAGCACATGTCTGTCATCCCAGCTCTTGAAAGGCAGTACCAGGAAGATCAAGAGTCCAAGGCCATCTTCACCTACATAGGGAGTTCAAGGCCAGCCTGGGCTGTGTGAATCATCTCAAAGAAAGGGAAGAGGAAGACAAGGAAAGGAGGTGGACTCTGGAGCGTGGCTCCACGGCTAAGAGCACATACTATTCTTGGTTAAGGACCCATGTTGGGTAGCTTATGACTGCCTGTAACTCCAAGGAGATCTGACTTCCTTTGGCTTCTATAGACGCTGCAGTCATCTACACAGACACACAGACATACAGATACACAGACACACGATTAAACACAAGACAGTTCTTAAGAGAAGAAAATAGAAAAGAGGGAGGTAGAGGTGTGTGAGAGGCAGGTCACCGTCCACGCCCACGTGATGGAGGGAGTAAGTGGGAAAAGCTAGTGGGAGCACCCAAATGCAATGGAAGCTACAAGGGAAATTCAATACATGCAAATCCACTCAAGTCAGAGAAGCGTTAGTGCTGAGGAGGGTCTGTCAGCCTCAGAGGAGGAAAGATACAAGACAGCAACCACTGGCCTCACAGAAGTATCAGGTTCATCAATAACAAGGCCTTCCTAGCACACGCTGTCACCCAGATGCTGTGCCCAGAGCAAACAGTCCCAGGCTAGCCCAGCCTCAGCCACCTCCTCAGGTTCATAGGAACCCAGATGACCTAAAGGAAGGCTGTGAGGCCAGGGGCCCATCAGTAATGTTCAACATCAAGAAGGAACAGGCATCTGCCCACCTCTGCCAAGCTTTGGCCATGCCTAGGCCTGGAGTATCCACCAGAAGCCACAAATCAGAGCCCAAGGTAAACCACACACACCCCACCGGGACTACCCTTAGCTTCCTTAGCTTCCTTAGTTCTTGTAGACAGTCCTCAGAGAGAAAAATACAATAACTTTGGTGACCTTAATAGAGGAAAGATGCCAGGTATTTCTCCCAAATGGGAACTCAACAGTATTGAGGGCCTGTTGGCCACACCCCTACACTCCCACGGAGAGATAGTGCCCAAAGACCACACCATCCTATCTGAGGTGAGAGCCACTGTAACAGTGGATGTGAACTTGACTCCTTTTCTGTGAAGTACACTAAGAATAAAGTGTCTGGCTAACTAACAAGGGAAGAGGAGAAACCCCAGTGTCTAGTTAGGGTTTCTATTGCTATGATAAAACACCAGGACCAAAAGTAATTTGAGGAGGAGATATATTTGGCTTATATACCCTGAGTCACACAGTCCATCCAGGGAAACCAAGGCAAGAACCTGGAGGCAGAAATTGAAGCAGAAGCCATACAGGAGGACTGCTTCCTCTCTTGCTCCTTGCCTAGTTTAACACAGTTTGCTTTCCTATATACCCCAGGACTACCTGTCCAGGGATGCTACTGCCCCCAGTAAACTGGGCCTTCCTTGATCAACCATTCATCAAGAAAATACCCCCACAGACTCACCTACAAGCCAATCTTATGGAGGCATTTTCTCAATTCAGATTCCTCTTCCCAGACACATCTAGGTTTATGTCAAGTTGCAAACACCAGCCACCACATCTGGACAACAAATAACCCGCTCCTGGGGGAGGCAGGGGTGATGTGCACCACCTAGAAGCTCAATGATTTGCTCAAGTTTCTGTTGTGGAGGCAGATGCAGGCTCTGTGATTCTGGTGGGTCACTCCTCTTTTTTCCAAACCCAACTTCCTCTCAGCACACTGAGATTGCTCTTTGTAGTACCCATGAGGACTGGGGGCCCATGGTCTGGGGAAGGGGCTCCTGGAGGCTGATGTGTATGCAGGAAGGTGTGGACACAGACTTGGGTAGTGTCCCACCCCATCATAAAAGAATCTAGGAAGGAGGAATATGGGGAAAGGAAGAGAAAGAAAGAAGGAGCAGAAAGCAAGAAGGAGTAAGGGTGGGGAGAGAGGAAAGGGGAAATGAGTTGGAGGGGGTAGAGAGGGAGTAACAGAATAAGAGAAAGAAGGGAGGAGAGCAGGAAGGGGGGAAGGGAGGAAGAAAGGAAGGAGGAGGGTGAGAGCCAGGACCCAGCACTACCCAGCTCCCCTCCCCTCATATCCCCACCCAAACACATGCAGACACACACACACACACACACACACACACACACACACACACACACACGAGACAGAGATCTGTTTGTTTGTTTGTTTGTTTGTTTGTTTGTGCTGCTGTATCTGGGACTAGCCTGGGACCACCTTCCCTCTGTCACAGCCCCAGGCTGTGTGACTTCTTCAGAATCCGCCTTGACTCACAACACTTCTGACACCCAATGTGTGGCTGTCTCCCTCTCACCCACAGACCCTCCAACTCTCTGGGTGTTGAGCACGTGTGGTAAGGATTGAACTTGACTGCTCAGGCGACTGGGTCCCTCAAGACTGGTTCCTTCAGGCACTAGTGGAGCTGTGGGGTGACAGAATTCCACTCGGAACCAGCTCCTATAAAACTTGGCTTCCTGTGACAACTCACATCAATTAGGTTGCAAGAAAGGTTTGGGAAAGGATTTCACTTATTCTTACCCAGTCAGATGTTGGGAGGGGAAAGAAGCTTCTGCCCTTGTCCCAAGAAGCTTGAAGAGCCCCACAGAGGATTCATAGTACAGAGTAGTAGAGTTAAAATCAACTCCCCCCCCCATCCTGTCCTGGACACTGTCACAACCAGATCTGAAGCTACGTGAGAGAACAGACAGTTCATTAGCACACAAAAGACAATCTTATCCCCTCTGCTGATTCCAGGACTCTTAGAAGCTGTTCTGTAAAAAACCAGGGCACTAAGACCAGGTCTTAGAATAATTATAATAAAAGATGTTCCCGTCGTCCCTTATCACTCCGGAAATTACAGAGTTCTGAGTCAGGAAGTAGGATAAAGAACAATCTTCTGTGCATTCCCCTACAAGCCAGCCTGGGACAAATCCGTGTTGCCTTGAGATCCAGGCCCATAACTGTGAAGCTCAAACTAATGGAAAGGGCCCATTCTTTTTTCTTTTTAAGATTTATTTTGCTGGGCAATGGTGGCGCACGCCTTCAATCCCAGCACTTGGGAGGCAGCGGCAGGTGGATTTCTGAGTTCAAGGCCAGCCTGGTCTACAGAGTGAGTTCCAGGACAGCCAAGGCTACACAGAGAAACCCTGTCTTGAAAAACCAAAAAATTAAAAATTAAAAAATAAAAAAGATTTATTTTTATGTATGTGAGTACAGTTATTCTCTTCAGACACAGCAGAAGAGGGCATTGGATCCCGTTACAGATGGTTGTGAGTCACCATGTGGTTGCTGGGGATTGAACTCAGAACCTCTGGAAGAGCAGACAGTGCTCTTAACCACTGAGCCATCTCTCCACCCCCAACATGCCCACTCTTGAGTTCAAAGAAGGGACAGAGCCTCAGAGAGCCTGGGGATGTGGGAGAGGGGAGGACCACACCATTGCCCCAGGGTCAATACTCAGTACTCTGGGGATGTCCAGACGCCCTGGGTATGACTAGCCCAGCACCAAGCACCAGTCGCTGCCCCATCTGCTGACATCCTACCTGCTAGCTCCTCTCAATTGCACACAGCCTTCAAGACAACCACATCACTGTAGATGTCTCCCTTGACAGGGCTCAGAATTTCCAGTTAAGAGACGCCCCCGGAGGTCATCATTTTCCTTCATCCCAATCCACCTCTGATGTGTTAACCTTCTCAACGAAGCCAGCCAACTTTACTCCCCTTTGCTCCTCCAGGACAAGAGGCAGCATTCATTACTCTTCCATTACTGTCATAAGGCATCATGACCAAGGCACCCTGTAGATGAGTCTATTGGGGCTTACCGTTCTGGAGGGTGAGAATTCAAGATGGCGAAGTAAAGGTGTGGTGGTCAGAGCAGGAAGCTGAGGGCTCATAGCTTGAATCACAAACCGCAAAACAGAAAAGAATATCCGGGAATGGCAAGAGGCTTTGAGGCCTCAAATCCTGCTTCCAAGGCTATACCTCCGAAACCTGCCCAAATGGTGCCACCAATTGGAAACTGAGTATTCGAATGCATGAGACTAAGAAGGAACATCTCACTCAAACCACTTTAAGCAGGCAGCCTCAATAGAGAAACAACCACAAGCAAGCAAGAGGAAAGCCAGACTTCCACTTTGGTTCCCTCTAGACCTTCAACCCATTGTCTTTCCAAGGTCCATAGGTACCCATAAGACTCTCCTGTGTGGCTTGTAACAAATACAGACTTCAGAACCTCAAGGTGCAGCCTAGACATGGTATTGTTTAAAGCCTCCCAAATTCCATACCAGTCATGAGCAAACAGGCAGACCCCGCAGTGGGAAAACACTTTTATTCTCTGCAGGACTGTTCAAAGATTGCCAGCACCAGGAAACTGGTTTTGGGGGAGGGGGGGCTCTATCCTGGAAGCTTGTGAGAGACAAAAAGTGTCTGTAGCCAGGGAAAGCAAAGGCTACAAATTCTGCATATAAGCAGGTTGAAACTAGACTTCTCTACGGGGGGGGGCTCTGTGGGGCCAGGGGTCCTCCGGAGAGGCGCACAGACATGCTATCTCTGGGGTGGGAGGAGATGCTCAGTCAAGAAGACAATGGCTCTACCCCATCAGAAGCCATAAGACTGGAAGCTACCTGCCCCACCTGCCTTGGGAAAGTATCCCCCACTCCCCATAAAGGCTTCCTGTGAGAGGGTTCAGTTGCTGTAAATGGGGACGGGGTTGGGATTCTGGATTAACAGAATAGCCAACTGTGAACTGGCAGTAACTCCCAGGCTGAGACCACCCACCCCCAACAACTCATAACTATAACATCACTAGCTAGGGGTACCGTGTGCTAAGACATTTTATCTCAATTTCTGCTCCTTTGCTGATAAAAATGGGATCTTAGGAAACTGGAATTCAGAGGATATTGCCTTCACACGAAATCCATCTTAATCCTCAAGCAAGCATTACATTAAGCAGAGAACCGCCAGGGGCGTTCCCAATAGTCAGGCGCAAAGGAGGGTGCGCCAAGCCACTGCTTAACATCACTGAAGGTTCTAGACAGTGCAGACTGGAAATGAGAATCCAAATATCACTGTTTTCAGTCAGTACAACTGTGTACCTAGAAACCTGAGGGAGTCCACAGAGATCGTCTGGAATTAATGCATCAAGCCACTTGATGAAAGATAAGTTTATAAAAAGCAACAACTGAGGGGAAAAAAAATTCAATTTGCAAGGGCGGAAAGAAAACAAAAATCCTTGAAATAACCCTGATTTCTAAAAAAAGAAATGGATGAACTGTATGCAAAAAAAATGTACGATACATTACTAAGCAACATGGAAACAGAATTACGTGGACTGAAGGACACACCATGTTCCCAGCAAATACAACGCAGTATGTCAATTCCTCCTTTTAATTAGTTTTTAAGTTTAATTTAATGTCAATCAGATTCACAAGGGATTGTTGAACCTGACAAAGCAATTCTGAAATTCCCTGGAAAGAATAAACAGATGTGACCAGCTACATGTTCCTGAGCAGTGCCAAACAATTGGATTCCTGGCTGTGTGTGTGTGTGTGTGTGTGTGTGTGAGAGAGAGAGAGAGAGAGAGAGAGAGAGAGAGAGAGATTGAGAGACTGAACCTGGAGCACACCAATTTAGTTATCCTGGCTATCCAGCAAACCCCAAGGGTCCTCCTGGCTCCCAACATGGCATGTCTCTCTAAGCCTGGCTTCTTCCATGTGGGAACTGGACTTTCAAACTCAAGGTTCTCATCACGGTAAGCACTTTGTTGACTGAGCGGCTTTCGATAGGCACCCAGAGTTTCAAAGGGAAAAGAAAGAAACACAAAGGAAATTTATTTCTAGAGTAAATTTTGTTTAACCCAGTGTGATGACTTCAATATGTTTGGCCCCCGTGTTTGAATGCTTGGCCTATCTATGGGGCATGGTACTATCAGGAGGCATGGCCTTGTTGGAGGAAGTGTGTCGCAGTGGGGGTGGGCTTCGAGGTCTCTTCTTATGTCAAGCTCCAACCAGTGTGGAAGAAAGCCTCCTCCTGGTTGCCTTTGGATCAAGATGTAGAACTCTTACCTCCTCCAGCACCATGTCTGCCTACATGCTGCCATGCTTCCCACCATAATAATGAACTGAACCTCTGAAACGGTAAGGCAGTCCCAATTAAATATTGGCCTTTATAAAAGCTGCCTTGGTCATGGTGCCTCTTCACAGCAATGGAAATCCTAAGACACCCTGTATATTCAAAATGTATTATTTGAAATGATAATCCATACTTTAAGTCTATCTATGAGGAATGGGATATAATTCAATGGCAGAGTTCTTGCATGGCACACATGAAGTTCTTGATTCAGCACTCAACACCACACACACACACACACACACACACACACACACACACACACTCAAAAGAGAGAGGGGGAGAGGGAGAAGAAGAGGAAGGGAGAGGGAGAGAGAGAGAATCTGTGAAGTGTTTTACTTTTTGTGAGGGCAGAAGATGTGCTAAGTCTTGGAAATCCAGTTTGTAATGTAGTTTACAAGCACAGTGCCTCTCAGTAGAGACCAATGGCATTTCAAATGTTCAAGAAGTTCATGTGCCCTGTGGCTATCGTACTGGACAGTGTGGCATCCAAACACTAAACTCCTTTGATATCTGAAGCTCTAATAATGAACAGTATGGTTACCAAAACAGACAGCCAGGGGAAAAATGGAGTTCATCTTGGTATTGCTTAACTTGAGGTTTTCTTTATTACCAACTGGTGTTTGTGGTGAAGTCTATCTTAAAAAAGCAACATTAGAGAGTCTGGGAAGATGGTGCAATTGGTAAATTGCTTGCTTCACAAGCATGAGAACCTGAGTTTGAATCCCCAATGCCCATGTTTAAAAAGTCAAGTGAAATAGCATGTACTTGTGAACCCAGCACTGGGAAGGAGGAGACAAGCAGACTCTCTAGCCAACCAGTGTATCTGCATCAGTAAGTGATGTCTTCTAGGTTCTCTGAAGTACCCTGCCTCAAAAATTAAGATGGAGTTACCAAGGAAGACACCTAGCATCAATCTCATGCACACACACCAACAGATACACTCATAATGTATGTCATGCACCAATGATACACCACATGCACAAGAGTGGTCCTTTAAGATTATATAGCCTAGTGGAGTCATAGCCAGCTTAGCATATGACATTTCATGAAACACAATCACCCAATAACATTGCTCTTGGAATGAGTCCTTACCCTCAAATGGCACACAACTATCTACAAATGCCGTGTGTTCCCAGCTCATTTTATTGTGCCCCTATCAACTTGTGACAGTCATGCCGGCTACTGCTGAGACTTGAGCAAACTTGCATAAAACACCAATACACCCATTTCCCTATGGTCCACTTTTGGAAAAGAAGTACCCAAGTTCAAAGATGAATCCTTGAATTCCTGTTCACAGAGATATCTGCAGATGGCCCCTCTAGCTCCGTCTAGTCCCTGCTGCTGTTCTGCATGTCCTTTGTGTGAAATCTGTGTGTCAGCTCTCCAGGCCTTGGAGTCATTAGTTGCTTCTCCACCACCATCATGATACCTGTCAGTACCATCCCTATCATCACCATTCCCAACACCATCATCTCTATCCCCATCCCATCACCATCCCTATCACCATCCCCATCATTAACATCACCTCCATAACCCCAGCAACCCCTAGCCCCATTCCCATCAACCTCATAACTTCCATCATATCACCCTCATCCCAAACCCATATCTCCATCACTACCATCAGCATCACCATCACCATCACCATCATCACTACCTCACCACTGACATCATCACCACTGTCACTACCACCATCGCCACCACCGTCATCATTACAACCATCATTACCATCACCGACAGCAAACCACATTTGTAGAACTATATGAAGAAACACTTTTACAGCTCATTTTCACATACACTACCTCCAAAGTCATGACAAAATCAGTGGGTCATTGCTTAGCACACGCCAGCTCGGCGTTGATAGCTTTTATTGCTGTCACTTTGACTGGGTACCTGTGAGGTTAACACTTGTCCGGGTTGAGACCTCCTGCCACTCAAGATGACGGCAAAAAGGATAAATGCTGAAAGGAGCAGTATCAACAGAATGCATATCTCTGTCATTGGCAAGGCAGCTAGTGATGGTCACATCACCACCTATACTTTCTCCAAGAGAAGAAGTCACTCGGAAGTGGATGAAGCCAGACTACACTTGCCTGCCATGACTCGTGCCAAAAGGCTCAAGGCGGGAGAAATGCTCCATTCACTGTGATGAAGAGGACAGTAAATCGCATCAATTGGGACTGTGGGAGGTCAAGGGAAGAGCATGATTAAGGTACCACATTGCAGCTGGGTGTCATGGCAGACTCTAGTAATCCCAGAGCCTGAGAGGCAGGAGCATTGCAGCAAGTCTGAGGCTTACCTGACATACCCAACAATGTTCTAGTCCTGATAGAGCTACACAATGAGACTCAAGGAAATGGACAAAGTCCTGAACCCTGAGCCTGGGCCGTATGATCACAGCGCACCCATCTTCCAACACCCAGTGGGACGGCTACTGATGGAGTCCCATTTTGTGATGTGATTAACTGAGTTTCACAGTGTTGTAGCCTCTGCCAGGCTGCAAACCTTTGCTGAGCACAGCTGATCCTGTAGCAGCCTCCAGCCCACATGCTAAGCTCATACACCCTGGCTAACTATGTAAATGTTAGGGTCGGGTCAGAGCAGACAGAAACTGTGTGGCCCCTTGACAATACAATATCTATGATCCTGGATGCCTGAGTTTCCTTTACCAGCAAGTGGGAAGCTGTGCACCCCACTCACCCACCCTGAAGTCGATGTCAGTGTAATTGAAATTCATGGATGAGCCCGAGGAGCCAGCTCTAGGCTTGGTAATAACTTCTCCATATTAATGGCAGCACTGCAGAGCCGGTGAGCAGCTGACATTTAATATAAAACATATGCAGCAGAGTGAGAGGCTCCTACCTGGGCCTTCCCACTCCACAGCGCCTGCCAGTGGAGGAGGGGTGATATAAAGCAGTGCCGGAATTCAAGTTGCTGGAGTCTTCCTCTCCCCGGTACCTCTACCCCACCTGAGGACCTACTCCAGAAGGAAGTGTCTGCTAAGAACACACACTTGCATATACACACATGCATCCAGATACACACACACTTGAATGCGCACATGTAATTATCTGCACATTCACACAAACACTTAACTCACATGCAAGCATACATCTGTGTGTGCAAGCTCCCATACGCAAGACAAGCACACTTGCACTATATAGTCTCCATGGATAGGTACACACACTCAAATACACAAGGTCTCTATGGCAAGTTGCATACATGTATGCATACTCAGGAACCTCCAGGGTTTCCCTGTCACAGAAGAAGCTAGGGGTAGGGAATGGTACACCTGTCCTTCCACGTAGATCCAGGTTCCCAGAAGGGGCTCCACATATATACATCCCTACAGAGACCAGAGTGAGATGTTCCAGGCCACGATTCAGGCCACCACAAGGCAAAGTCAGCCTCAGGGCTGTGCCAGGCCCTCGCATGTCTGGGAGACTCAAAACAGATTAGTCCCAGGTTGTCGCAATACATGTGCCACTCACAGAAGGCTTGAGTGAAGACCTAGCTGTTTCCACTCCCAGTGCTAGGGACATGGAGGACAGGGACAGCTGTGGGCAGGAGGGAGCTTCTAAATGAATAGCAGAAATCTTCATCCACCAGGCCCAGGAATACTCCTGACCACACAGTGGTGGACAGGGCTAGACAATCAACATGACCTAGGATGGCCTGAGGAAACACTGTGCCCATCCTTAATGAACTCCAACAGGGAGAAGCCAGCAGAGCTGAGTAGTTCTCTGAGTCCATGTCCCAAAGTATTGACTCAGCCTTTCTCATAGATATCTAGCAGGTACTTCCTTTCCTTGTTTGACTTGATTTAAACCAGGAGGTGTGAAATCAGATTTGCAGGGCCAGAAAGCCATGCAAAACTAAGACGGGTGTGCACAAATGCTTTCCTGGGGGTAGAGACGCAGAGCTGCCGCCAATCAGAGGCTCTATTCCTGAAGATAGGCACCATGTGGTTGACATCGGAGCAGGCCAAGGGGAAACACTGGGTCTCTGCAGAAAGTGTCTCGCCTCTCCCTCCCTGTGGCTTCCAGATCCCACTTCCTGGACATGTCGCTTCTCAGATCCCATCTGACCCCACCCAGTCTAGAGCTGAACCCTGGAGACAGAGCCAGGAACACTCATACTACAAGTTGCCAAAAAGCACAAAGGGGGACATGATACGTATGTGTCTGAGGTAGCTCCCGGGACAAAGAGTCAATCAGCTAAAGCCCACAAAGCAAAGCAAGGGAAGAAAGGCAGTGAGGGTGGCCCTAGTGAGGTGGCACAGCCTATGCAAAGGTCCTGAGTCCCCAGTGCTGGAGGGAAAACAAGCCCGGAGGGGCAGCACAGCCAGAATTCACCAGGCCAAATCTGGGAGGGAGGGGCTTTGCTATCAGGCCAGTGGGTTAGGATTGTTTTGTTTGGAGAGCAATAAGAAGCAAAAGAGTAACAGAATTTCATGTGTGGTTTGTAAAAAACTGCTCTGGCTGCTTGGTGGAGGAAGGATTGATGCGGCACTGGGGCAAAAGACCAGTCAGAAGCAACGGAAAACACTGGAGAAGGACAACGGCTTGCAATCTGGTGGGCTGCATAGGTCTGCCACGGAGTGTGGATCTATAATGACCCAGAGTTATGGAGGAAGGGTTGAGGGTGTTTCAACCTGGAGACCCCAAACATGAGGGTGGCAGGAGTTGGCTATCTCTGCCTCCCAACCTAGTACCATAAAGCCGGTTCCCTCACCATCAACCCTAGCAGGAATTTATTACTCCAACAGTTATCAGGCCTCATTCCTTGTTTGACCTTATAAGGTTTTTCCCCCTGGACTCTCCAGCCCCTGAGAATATAGATCTTCCAACACCCCTCCCCTGGCCAATTTTACATGGTCATACAAACCTTGCCCCAGAGATGTTGGCCACCTCCCCAGGGGCATAAATACCTGTCCCTGTGCCCAATAAACTGAACTAGCTCTCCAAAGCTGCTCCTGGGTGTGTTCTATGCCCTTGTGTTCATCACTGACCCATATCCTCCTCTGTACCCACCCGTACCCCGTTAAGCTTCCCTCCAGTCCGTGTGCCATAGGCCTGGCTACTCCAAGGGCCAATGGAGGACAGGGATGAGGTTTGGAAGTCTCTAACAATCCTATGATTCCCGCCCCAGTGGAAGGCGGTGTCTGGAGAAGAGAAGGGAGACCAGTTTTCATGTGCAGTCCAGCTCGTGAGTCTTACAGACACGTCCATCTAGTTACCCTCCGTGGCAGCAAGGGATGCATGCCAGTTGCACATCACAGTGTTAGAGAAGAGCCTGGGGCTGCTGATGGCTTCCCCATTGGGGTCAGAGGGGTCAGAGGGGAAGAGCCTTCTAAAATAAACAGCAAGAGTGGAGTTGCTGCGAGACTGAATGAGTTGGACCCAGCCAACCCTGAAGCCAACACTCTTCAGAACCTTTAAATAACTGGGCTCATAATATCTCTCATTTATTCCATCCAATGTAAGGTGGTTTTCCATCATTTAAGCTCAGTAAATCTTAGATCAGGTGACAGGCTAGACACTGGCAGAAGCCACTCTAGGTGCTGGGATAGATCACTCACAGTAGGAGTCAAGCAGGTGCCTCGGCTCTGACCTAGGGGACCTCTTTAGTTCCCTTGCCATGAGTCACTCATGTCCAGGCAGTACTAAGGCAGGATGGAAGGAAAGAAGATCCCCTTATGAAGATCAACCCTTGTCCCCAGCAGACGGAGCTAGGACCATCCCTACCCTAGCACTTGACCTGACTGAGCCCAGCATGTGACCTTCAAGGTACCACTTGTGGCAACATCACTTTTTCTTTGTGGCTTTTAAGGATCCCAAAGGTCTGGCCCAATAGAAAATCCCAAGAAAAGATGCTCAGGCTCCCAAAACAGGGACTTCCTTGTGCCACAAGACCTTAGCTATACTACAGAAACTCTGCCAGACACATTGGGGAGCTTATAATGAGCCCTTAAGAAAGAATGGACACCTCCTCTCTCAGGGCCCAGAACTAAACCTGGCTGATCTAGATGGCTGTAGAGGTCAGGGCCACTCTAGCCAGTGGACTGTTATCAGTGGTCCTGCCCAGCCCGGCCCATCAGACCACAGCAGTCCACCTATGCCTCCTGAATGGAAAGGAGGGGTAAAGAGAGTGGCTTCCATCCTTCTAAAGTCCCCACTGTCACCACTCACCTGTGAGGAGTCAAGACACCCACCCTGGAGGAGCTCCAGCTCACAGCAGACCCCTGGACAGTCAGAATGCACTTCTGTTACTATTGTTATCATTGTGTTGTTGGTGTGTAAATACAAACATGAAAGAAAATAAAATGTAGTGATGGAGACCTGGAATCAAACAGATACAGGTTTTGATACTGGCATCCAAGATCGTAACAAGTAGGCTCTCTCAGCTTTTGGAGGCTTGGTTTATTCATCTGTAGACAGGAGATAATGGGATATAGTGCATATGCTGTGACAGTAGATGCTTAGCAGGTAGCCCTGCACCTAGTAGGACTGCACCAAACTGTCGTTCACCATCATACTTTTCATACCTGCAGGCTTCTTTTCTGGCAAGTGTGTAAAAGTGGTGTGAATTAGCTTCCCTGCTGTGTAACCGAAGAAACACTAGAAAATTCTTCCATAGCAACGTGATATATATTCCCTACGCATTTTTCCCTTGTTCACTAGGAAAAGAAAAAATTTGCCACCATCTATCTCCCTCCACCCCCACCCCACACCCAGTAAATAGTGATGAGATGCTTCTAACCAGTGACTAGCAAGGAACTGGGGATAAGTGTGTGGCACATCTTATGACACTTGTGGGGCACATTCTGTGCCTTTACCAAAGCCCAATAGAGTCCGCCTCTTGGCTGGTCCAGGGTTCTCATTTCTGGCCAGAGCACTCTCAAGTGACTTCAGGGAGCAGAACGAAACTGCTTACTCTTTCGGTTCTATGCGCATCTGCAAACCCCGTATCCAACCCTGTTAAGATCATCCTACCTGAGAGTAGCCAGAGTGTGATTCACAAAAGGAAGTAGCCTGGTGCCACTGCACTGGGGTCCCTTGATTCACAACAGAGGGATGCCAGCAGAGAACGATGGCAACCCACAGGACAGTCAAGGCGAGAGCCGGCAGAGGTTGTGGTGAGCCACGCCTGAAGATTTGTCACCCTGTGAGCTAATAAGTGCCCCTTTCTGTTGAAACTAACCTGACTTTGATTCTCTGTCACATAACTGATGGATGCATTGGGTAGATTCGATTAGAGTCCCACTGTACTAAACAGATGAGGAGAGCAGTGGTCACAGTCATCAGTTACTGCTGCCTTCATCCTTTAAGTAGAGGGGTGACCTTAGGAACAGTCACGCAGATACACAAATATGTATTTCGGAACAGCAGAGAGAGGGCCCACTTGAGCATCTGTACATAAGCAGTGGAGACATGCTACCTGCTGTCCCCAGAACTTTCTGTCTATACCACAGTTTCTACACACATGCACTTGAGTGCTCGTTGTGTTCTCCAAAGGAAAGGGGTTGTGGGCTGCATCTTCCAGCGTGTTGGATGAAATAGAGCTGGAAAGACTCCTTTAATGTAGAACTTTCTCTCTCTCTCTCTCTCTCTCTCTCTCTCTCTCTCTCTCTCTCTCTCTCTCACACACACACACACACACACACACACACACACACCACATGCCTAGTGTAAATGCAGCTGCAGCCTTTCCCAGTATGATTTATAATTTTTTCCTCTAAACCCTATTTGCTCAGAACAACTCAAGGTACAGCCCTGCAGACCATTCTTGAAGAAAATGTTGTCTAGACCCTCGTTTCTCAAATGATGAGGAACATGGATCTGGGAGTTTACCATAAATGAGGACTTTTTGAAACCACCCTGGGTGCACTGAAGTTGAATCTGTTTTTTACTAAGACTCCTGGGGAGCTGCCTGCCCAACATAGCCTGGCTTACCTCCTTTACCATAAGTAGGCAGTTATCGAGGGAGAGTGAACCAACAGAGGACTGGTTCTATGTAGCCTCATGGAGAAGGGTGCAGGTTGCCGAATGCATTAAATACATATGTGCACTTACAGCCCATCGAAGCTTGGCAGGCATACTTTGTACCTTCTATTACATCTCAGAAGTTTCATGCTCCAACCCCCAAATTAGGGGCACTGGAGCAAAAGGGGTCAGATAGCCTTAGGCAAGACACACGCCATCACTCTCTGTGCGGCTGGGACAAGTTACTCAACCTCTCAGACTTAGTGTGCCAGGTACGAGGCTACCTCCACTACAGGGTCACTGCGGCAACTAGAGGCACCGTGTGGAAAGACCCAGGTCCTTAGTGAATGAGCCCATCTTGGAAGCCCAGGGGAAGTTAAAGGGTTAATGAATTATTTGGTAGAAAACCAGGGACATACAGAAAAGGAAGGGGAAGGGGAGGAGAGGGGAAGAGAGAGGGGGGAGAAGATAAAAGGATGGGAAAGGAGAGAAAGGAAGGAAGACAGAGAAGAAGATGGAAACCTAGGGAATCTGGCACCACCGTGTTGGTTGTTATCCACTGACTACACTGGAAGCCATTCAGGCTTCAGTGCCCACTGTAGATGTCCCGTTCCTGTGGCATCCCTCTGTTTGTCCCTCCTAAGCCAGTTCATCCCAGGGGCCATCAGGATCGATGCGGCTCTCCACCTACTTTCCAAGCTGCACCCCCCAACCCACCCCCATTCTCTGAGACCCCATCAAGTAGCAGCTGGGTGTCCTTCTGCCCCCATTGGCATAGAACCTGCCACATCTCTGACCTGCACAAAAGGATAAACACAGCCAAAGGAGATCCCTGAGCAAATGAATTGAGAGGTGAAAGAATGAGGCAGTGTCACTGTCCAGTGCTCCAGTCGGAATTAGTGAGTAGAGAGGGGGTCCCTGTCAACCCCACCATCTTGTCCAAAGTCCCCAGTGGTGATCTCCCTTCATGTTTAGGAAACTCACTGGCACCCTTAAGGGTGACTTGCCTATGGAACTGCCACAAGGAACACAACAGAGAATAAAAAAGTGTGCCCTAAATTAACCCAACTCCTCCAAGGACACTTAAAAGCCATTGGCAACGTGCTCGGGCCCTAAGTAAACCCGACCAAAGGCAGTGATTTTTCTGAAGCAACAAGTGATGTTTCCTGTGTGTCCATAAAAAGAACTCCAGTGGTTGTGGAGCTGGGGTGTAATTACCAGCTCTGCAGATGGCAGGGTCAACCTGGGCTCCCTGAGGATGGGCATCGCTCGGGGCTGGCAGGGCTAGAAGCATGGCCACATGCCCAGAGCCGGAATACCCTGAGCAGCAATTAGAGCCGAACCCACGGTGGGCGGCTTCAGATGTCTGGCCGGCACAGCCAGCCTGACCACTGTACATTCAATCCAAAGGAGAAAAGTGCCACTGGTTCTGCTGTGCCAGGCCCCTGGGTGGCAGGACAGCTCCACCAATGTCAGCCTCTGCCTCAAGCACTGATTCAGGCTTCCTCCAAGAGTCCCCGTGCGGCAACCATGGTCCTGGGGGGACACCCAGTGACAAGTGAGTTTTTCAGGGCTCTAGCACAACGGGTGCCCCAGGTCGTTGCAAAAGGGACCGTTACCAGTTCATCAGGAGTTGCTCCCCAAAATCAAACAGCCCACAGGGCACTAGGACCTGCATCGCCAAATGCTCCCCTTGGCTCAAATTAGCGGGAGAAAGCTGACTTTTCAAATAGTCACTTTAACAGGAAACCACAGTATAAAAATCACTGGTTCCTGGTCAGCCAAGGGACAGAGGGCTGGCTGGGCATTTCCGCAGCACCACCTGCTCCTCAGGCTGTCATAAACACACACAGAAGCAAGAAAACTGCCAGCACCCATGCCCACCACAAGCTCACACATGCGATCAGAGTCATTCTGACACACATTTGTGAAGCCCACGGATACCGCTACGCTTGGGAGATAACGCACATTCACACGTTCACACAGATACTGGTACCCAGAAAGAAGCAGCATGCATACATTCCGACACACACACACACACACACACACACACACACACACACACACACACACACGGCAACTTAAGCGTGGATGGAAGAAGCAGACAGAAGTAGTTTGGCATTGGGGCTGGAGGTGGGGTTCATATAAATCGTCCCCTCTTCTCTGACCAATCAAAAAATCGTGCCTTCCCGCCAACCCCTGCAGCAAGTGGAGGAGAAGATGGTCCTCGGCGTCGGGGCTATGTCGCCCTCCCAGGGGACTACCTAGCAATGGGTTTCCAAAGCCCAGGCAAGAGCCAGAACACAAGGGAGCCCTAGAAGAGAGTACTCACCAGCCCATCACAGTTACTGAGTGCCACCGAGGAGGCTTTAGGTAAGTCTGCCACGTCTCCAACGTACAGACAGGTCCCAAGCAGGGGCTCCACTCGGGTGTCACCCGTCTCATCCTGCCACTCCACGGTGGCCCCCGGAGCCACGAGCCGAGCGTTGGGTCGCAGTCGCAGGTGCAGGTCTCGGCCGAATACTGTGAGGTTGTAGAAGAGGCGTCCTCCAGGGTCCTGTGCAGCGCCTCCGGGCAAGCCCAAGGTCTGGTCCGGGGCAGCTCTGCGGGCTCGTACCCCCGCCCAGGCCGTCTCCAAAGACACCACGTGGGACACCAAGCGGCCCTGGGCGTCAGTGCGCACCGGCACCGCCAGGATGCGCTCGGCTCCGTGCCCCGGGGGCCCGCCTGCAAGGGAAAGGGGCGTTAGACTGACGGAGACGTCGGAACCTCGGAGCCTCAAGAGCCTGTCTGCAGAACCCGGCGCCCCCAGCCCTTGCCTCAGTTGAAGAGAAGGGACATTCCACCACGAAGCCTCCAGGAAGGGGCGTTGACAGGACCACCAGTCCGGAACCACGTCGCCCTGCGGGCCGTCCCCTCTAGAGGACCAAGCCAGCAAAAGAGCTGCCCCAGTGGATTCCCAGTTGAGCCTCCCCGGGCACCTCACAGTTACCCTAAAGGGCGACCCCCTCAGAGCGCCCTCGCTCCTTATTAATTATACCGTCCTTGGTAGGACACGGGGCTCCTCGGAAATTATTCCACCTTGGTCCCCTACTCATGCACCCTGACCCTTCAGCGGTCCCTGCTGCCCAAGTGTCCTCACCATTGGCCTCCGGAGCAACCAGGTTCGCCCTCTCATGGGCGGCCTGTCCTCAGTCCAGCACGCGGGCAGCCCACTGCCAGCTCCCTCTCCCCGTACACCTAAGCCCCGGGAGGGGTGGAGCAGGGTCCCACTAATCTCCAGGGAACCCCTCCGGGACACCCCAACCAATACTCAGGGCCCGCAGGCGGCGCGCTCCGCACCGGCTCCTCCCGAGCGTCCCCGGGCGCCGCCTCGCCCTGGCTCCCCCGGACCCGCTGGTGCTGGTTCTGCGCGCTCCGCCGCGGGGTTTTCCCGGCCCTCCAGCGCCTCACTCTGCATCCCGAGAGCGGCAAGTGCTCCGAGGCTCCTTGCGTTCCAAGGCACCCAGGGTGCGCCCCCTGCGCGACCGCCCCGGCCCCGAAGTTGGCCAACTTGGCCCCGGGCGCGGCGCACAGAGTTTGCCTAAGTCGCCTCGGACGATGCTTGAGGAGGGGGTCGGCGGGGCGCGCCGGGCGGGTTAGTGTGGCCGGAGGGTCGCGGGGAGTGGGGACGCGGCTGGCACCTACCTGGGGGCTCAGTGGCGGCGACGAGGCGGCCGCTCGCGGGCGGCGGCGGCAGCAGCAGCAGAAGAGGCGGCGGCGGCAGCAGCAGCAGCAGTAGAGCGGGGCAGAGCAGGCGGCGAGCGGCTCCCGCCGGCGGATCCATGGCAGCCCGACCGCAGCCGGGGCCCCGCACTCGCAGCCGGCGCGAAAGTTCCCCGCGCGCTGCCCAGCCCACATCTGGGGGCAGCTGGAGCCGCCCGCAGCTGCAGCACCGCAGGGCGCGGGGCGGAGGAGGCGAGGCGCGCAGGAGAGGGCGGGGAGCACGGAGGGAAGGCGGGGAGAGCGAAGGAGCGAGCTAGAGAGCCGGCGAGGGAGGCGGGAGGAGGAGGCGAAGGCGAGCGAGGGGGAGGGCGGGGACGGCGGGCGTCTCAGCCTGCGGTGACCCGGCGCTTCTTGGCGCGGCCGCCGCCCGCTCCCCTCCTCGATTCCCGACTCGCAGCTAGGCAGAGACGCCCCGAGGCAGCAGCAGAGAAGCGCTGGAGGCCGGCCAGGGGGGGAGCCCACCGCGCGTCCCAAGTCACCTCGAAGGAGTGGCACCCCACCCGGAGAGCCCTCTGTAGTGCGAGTCTCACTCTGCCGCCTTGGGACTCCAGGGGCCATCTCACCCTCATTCTGTGCTTTGTAGCTGGATGAGACACGGAACGAAAAGAGGGTCTGGGAGGACACTGAGCCTGTTTCCATGCCCAGATGGGGGCTCCAGAGGTGGGTCGGTGCTTATGCCCACGGAGTACTCCCCGAGGTTACCTCAAAGATCAACTTTTGCCCTCACTAAAAGACAAGGTTCCCTCAGTCCCCAACTCCTCTCTCTCCCTCTTCCAGTTCATCAGTCTCTAGGTCCCTCCACACCCTCCATTGCAACCTCTGGCGGAGCCTCTTCCTGCCCTCTCTTAACTTAGAACACAGCTTAGTTGCTGACCTCACCTGCCTCGGAGGGTCTCCCGCCACGGTCTGCCCTTGTGTCCACCAGAAACGATCCTGAACATTCTTCACCTTTCCAAGGGAACATGCAAGGACAGAGGCAAACGTCCTGCCAGTTCGCTGTGAGTTCCAGTTGCCAGGATCCATCCCTCTCCAGCAGGGTCCTGGTTCTCCCATTTCCTGGAGTCACTGTCCTGTCAAGACTGTTGTCCCTGAGCACAGTGACTTCCCCCAACTCTTGTTTTCCTGGGTATCTCCTTCAGGACCCCTTGTATTGGAACATTTTTGCAATGTTGTGTCCAGTTTTTGTTTTGTTCTTCCAGATAGGATACCTGTCTCTTCGCTCTTCCACTCACCCTTCCCCTAGCCTGTGTGGCAGGGCCTAAGGCAGGAGGTCCAGCGAGGACTTCCTTTGCATAGGAGGGCCCAGTCTTATGGGGCACCTACATGATTTGTACAACTAGTTCTAATGGTGACTTCAGATCCTTGGTTCCGTCATTCTGATCTGACAACCACCCAGTGGACTCCTTATCTCCTGGGGACACCTGAGGCTGGATCTACCCTTCAGAAACAGTGTTTTCTTGCTGTCAGCACTGAAAGATGATGAAATTATTGGGTGCAGCAGCCTATGTGTGTGCTTCCAGCACTAGGAAGTCTGAGACAGGAGGATTGCCATGACTTTGAGGCCAGCCTGGTCTATGTATGTATTTCCTGCACTAAGAAGTCTGTGCCAGGAGGATTGCCATGACTTTGTGGTTAGCCTCGTCTACAGAGTGAAATCCTCTCTTAAAACAGACAACCCTCAAAAGAAAAGATGATAGAAAGATAAAACTGTGACATTTCAGTTTTTAAAATTCTATTTCTAAAATTTCTGGAGGAATTGGAAAAAATGAGCCCACATTCCTGCTTAGCCATAGTTATTAAACAGGATACTTATCTGTCATTTGCTGAAGGTCCCTCCCCACACATGTATCCTGACGACATGATCCGATCCATTTGACCTCTGTTGATCCAGTTTGTCCCAGAGTTGGAGCTGGAATCCCAGTGTGGCTGAAAGGAGATGGTTCTGGAGCAGGGTGCCCTGGAAGACCCCGAGTGTGCCCTGAGTCTGAAGATGACGGGAACAGGCGGGCTGGGGCTGGGCTAGGCTAGCCTGGAGACCGCATTCGCCTGTGATTCTCCAGGCCAAATGAAGGAAACAAACCCAGTAGCTTCACCTACTTCAGGGCCTCACCCCCTCCCCTCTCCTTCCTGCCATGCGGATGGTCATTATCAGTTTTATTTTTTTTTCTACCACCTACCACTTTCTACTGCTATCTCCTTATGTAGCACTCAATAGTTTACTTTAAAAACAAAACTGAAGGATACTTTGAATTAGTGCCGTGAAGCAGAAGCCAGCATCTCTCCACTTCACATAAATCAAAGATCACTGTCCCCAAAATAAATAAAATGAAAAGTGAGGAGACAGATCCTAGTTACTACTGCCTACCCTAAGGGGTGATGAAGCTGAAAAGCAAGTTTGAGACAGATTTCTGAATGGGGACAGCAGAAACCCTTCACCAGCCCGGTCCTCACAAGAACCCCCTGCAAGATGCTATGGATGAATCAGGCACATAAACTTCAAATTTCAACTCTTTAGTGGAGACTGAGGGTTATTGACAAGTCCCAGCTGACTGCTTATCCTCTGTGTGTGTGTGTGTGTGTGTGTGTGTGTGTGTGTGTGTGTGTGTGTGTCCATCCGTCCGTCCGTCCGTTCGTCCGTCCGTCCGTCTGTCTGTCTGTCTGTCCACACATGGCTGAGTTAGCAGAGTGCTGGCCTATCAACCCCAGCACTTCAGAGGTTGAGGTAGGAAGATCAAAAGCTGCAAGTTTGGGGGCTGGAGAGACGGCCCAGCAGTTAAGAGCAGTGGCTGCTCCTCCAGAGAACTAGATTCAATTTCCAGCACCCACATGGCAGCTCACAATTCTGTAACTCCAGTTCCGGGGCGGGGGGGGGGGGGGGGGGGGGAACATCTGGCGCCCTCTTCTGGCCTCTATTGGCACTGCATGCGCATGGTGCACAGACATACATGCAGGCAAAAATACACATAAAATAAAAATAAATAATAAAACCTATTTTAGAGAAAGAACAGATGAAAGAAAGCCTCCAACCCTCAGTTACTCTGATGAAAAGGGTCCCAGCTCTCTGCTCTGCCCTGGATTTTCTGATCACAGATGCCAGGACAAACTTCCTTAGATACAGGAGCCCTCTGAGAGCCATCCCTGAGCACAGATGTCTGATGGAAAGCAGCTCCCAGAAGGCATTCTGCTCCCATTTCAAGGTCGCCTTCCTTGGCAGGACCTTCCAAGTGGATGCCGGCCATAGTGTTTTACAACCCTCCTTTCCAAACAGCAAATTCAGGGGTTGTGGGAAAGGACTCAGATTCTTCCCATCCCATCGGGACCCACGCACAGAGCATCTCAAGTGAGAGGAGTTAATGACCTTGTCGTGGAGTCTCTGGAGACAGCAGCTCCATCCAACTCCAGTGTTGGCAAACAGCAGGTGCGGTGGCTCCGTCAGATGCGCTGGAAGAGTTCTGGCCAGGAGTGGCTTTGGTAAGCAATATGTCAGGGGAACGCTGATTGAACAGAAAGTGGTGGCTGGTGGCCTTCTGGGAGTGTCACTATTGTTGCCTCCCAAGCCACCCCCACATACACACCCTGACAGGGAGCTGTGTCAGGCCAGGGAGGAACGTGGGTGGTGGCGTTTACGCAGCACTTTCTTCTTGCTATTCTCCACAGGAAGGTGTCCCTTGGTCACTGGGATCAGTACTGCTTGGAACTGAAAGGACATGAAAAATAGATGCATAGGGATCAAGGATCAGTCAACAAGCCTCAACCGAAGCAATAGGGATCCAGGGAATGATACAGCCCAGTGTTCACTTGTGACTGCATTTTCATATGTGCTCAATCTAGCAGAGAGAGCAAGGAGAACTTCAAAAGGGACACCTGAGTGTGGCAGGCAATGGCATCTAGGCTCACTTGGGACAGGGTCTATATCTCTAAACTTACCTGTATCTGGCCTCTCACTCAGACCAGGGTAAAGGACTATCTGGTCTACCACTTTCTTCCTGAAAGACCTCTGGATCTCTTCAAGTGCTTTCAACTACAAATAACCCAACCCATATGCATCCTAGGGAAATACAATATGTCCCCCTACAAGATGTCTGTGGGGCTGGCAGCTCTAGAGGTCAGGCAGCTAGGAATACAGCCATCCAGGTGTCTCATCACCCTCCTGGAAAGCAGCTAAACGGAGGATTGAGGCTGAGTCAATCAGTTGCTGGCAGGTGGAGTGGGCCCTCCTTGCAGAAGCCTGGGATGGGGTGGATGTTGGGTGTCCATGCAGCAGAACCTGCTTCATGTGCTTTTCTTTCCAAAGAATGCTGCACAGGAAGTACTATGTGGATTCTGGGGTTATCAATAACAACAATGAAACATGGAGAGCATGAAGGTGCAAGCATTATGGGGTGGGAGCACTATAAGGAAGTGGAGCACTATGAGAAAGTGGAGCACCATGAGGAAGTGGAGCACCATGAGGAAGTGGAGCACCATGAGGAAGTGGAGCACTATGAGGAAGTGGAGCACTATGAGGAAGTGGAGCACTATGGGGTGGGAGCACTATGGGGTGGGAGCACTATGGGGTGGGAGCACTAAGAGGAAGTGGAGCACTATGGGGTGGGAGCACTATGGGGTGGGAGCACTATGAGGAAGTGGAGCACTATGGGGTGGGAGCACTATGAGGAAGTGGATCACTATAGGGTGGGAGCACTATGAGGTGGAGTACTATGGGGTGGGAGCACTATAAGAAAGTAGAAGGGGATGATGGTGGATAAGACCAAAATACACAGTATAAATTTATGAGAATTTCAAAGAATAAATAAAAACACTAAAGAAGTGAAGAAAAGAATGCCATACAGTCCCAGGACATGCACCCTTCCTTGGTGAAGATGTTTTCTAACACGACTTTGTGTTTATATTCTCCTACACTGCATAACTTGTAGATTGTGTAGAATTCATCAATCCATACATAAAACGCAAAGGGCCCATTCTACCTCACTGGCGGTTGTGTGTACAAACACATTTTTTTCCTAAGCTTTCTGCTCACATCATCATTTCTTAAAGGGCCCTGTCCCGCCCTTAATAAGACATACATCCCTATCTTTGCCTTAGGATGTTGCTTCTTCTAGATCAAGTCCCTTACCCCTAGTCAAGCCATATTGTGAGCCATTTCTGATATCAAAGTGAGTCTTTACAGGGTTTCTCTGTGTAGTCCTGGCTGGCCTGGAACTCTGTAGAGTTGTCTGGCCTCAACCTCATGAAATTCGCCTGCCTCTGCCTCCCAAGTGCTGGGATTAAAGGCGTGAGCCACCGCCCCACCAGGTAAAAAGGTGAATATAAAAGGAACCAAAGCCTCCACAAGGGCTGGCCATGATCCTGAGGATGAAGCTTTAGGACTACAACCACCATCTGCCATGTAACGGAAGCTAGATACAAAGTCAAGGATCACTGGTCATTGCTGAAGCCACTGAGGACTCTTGGGGACCTCCAACCCTGCTTCTCTTATGCCTCAGAGGAAGATCCTTCCTGGGCACAGATTGTCCCCTTCTTCAAAGCTCCAGGACAGTGTGTGTGTGTGTGTTTGTGTATGTGAGTGTGTATGTGTATGAATGTGTGTGTGTGAGTGTGTATGTGTGTGAGTGTGTAAGTGTGAGTGTGTATATGTGTGTATGTGTGAGTGTGTATATGTGTGTGTGAGTGTGTGAGTGTGTGTGAGTGTGTGTGAGAATGTGTGTGTGTGTGAGAGAGAGAGAGTGTGTGTGTGTGAGTGTGTATGTGTGTAGGCCACGGGTTGATGTTAGGTGTCTCCTTCAATCATCTTCCAACTTATTTTCTTAGGCAGGGTCTCACTGACCCTAGAGCTGGACTGCTGGCCAGCAAGCCCCAAGCATTCCCTTAGCCACTGCTTCCCTGACCCTGACTAACACACTGCCCTAGGTCCTCCAGGCACAACTCAGATCCTCATACCAGCATGACAAGCACCTTAACCACTGAGCCATCATCTCTCCAGATTCGGTTTGCTTTGTTGGCTCCATGCAGCTCTGGGGTGGGGGTGGGGCTAATACAGTCCTTTCACACTGTCCCTAGCCTCAGTTCTTATCCCTAGGATTTTCCCTTCTTAGGCAATCTCACCCTTTCCCAGGGGGTGGCAGACTCTCTATGTCTGTGACCCCAGGCAGGATTAGTGTAGCCTATAAATGCAGCTCCGCTAGCCATCCAATCAGAGCACTTCAGAGCCCTGCCCACCCAACTCAACTCAACCCAGAATGGCCTTCATCTCCAACCCTCCAAGCCCCAAATCCACTTGCCCTCAGCCAGAGACCCCAGAACATCTCAGGCCCTGTCCCTGGTCCCCTTGCCCTCTAATTTGCTCTACAGACTGTACCACACCTCCCGGCTACAGCCTGTACCCTCCCCACACACATCAGTGTCCCTCCCAGACCTGCATGATGCCACAGAACTTAAACTAAGCCACTGGACTTTCTTTCCCTCTGCTCAGATATGTGGTACCAGGATAGCACCCCACCATGACTCATCTGGTGAGGGCCCTGTCCCCACAGCAGCGCTGGGGTCGGACGCCCATATCCATCTCCAACAGAGGACAGATGTGACCCACTCCCCAGTCAGACTGCTTCCTGTGTGAAGGTTCCTTTGGAAGAGGCCACTTTCCGACTTGTGCTTTCTTCCCCATTGGGGTTTTGCTGGCCAAGGCATCTTGAGTCTTGCTTCCTGAGGTTACAGAACGAAGGGCTCCTCTCTGCTCACTAGCGTAGGAGGCTTCAGCTCCTGAAGAGGTCCTAAGGCAGGCTACTTCAGCTGTGTCACAGCCCCTGGGACCCTCACTTGACCTCCCCAAGGAGCCTTTTCTTTAACTATATGGATGTGATTTCCTGTAACCCAGTGGATTTTAACACTCAAGCGGTTTAGCATATGCGAAGAGCTCAGAGCTGATCCATGGCAGAACAAGTGTACCATAGCGTGGCTGTGTGTACCTCGAAGGATTGCGATGCAGACAGGGGCCCTTACAGATGCTCCTGAGCTTACACAGGGCCTCGTCTGATGACCCTTTGTGAATTGAAATGAAACCCCATGACTCAGGGCTAAGGATATAGTTCAGTCATCGGAATGCTCACCTAGCTTGCATGAAGCCCAGATTTGATCCCTGGAACCACATAAACAGGGTATAGTAGCACTTGGAGTGTATACCAAAGGATCAGAAGTTTAAGACTAGCCTCAGTTCTGTAGTGAATTGGGAATCATCAGCCTGAGACCCTGTCTGAAAGAGGTAGGAGGGGGAGGGGGAGAGGGAGGGAGAGGGAAAGGGAAAGAGAGGGGAGGGGGAGAAGGAGGGGAGGGGAGGGGCAGGGAGAGAGAGGGGAGGGGAGAGGAGGGGAGGAGCAGGGGGAGAGGAGGGGAGGAGCAGGGGAGAAGGAAGGGAGGGGCAGGGGAGAGGGAGGAGAGGGGTAGGGGGAGAGGAGGGAAGGGGCAGGGAGAGAGAGAGGGGAGGGGTAGCGGGAGAGGGAAGGGAGGGGTGGGGGAGAGAGAGAGAGAGAGAGAGAGAGAGAGAGAGAGAGAGAATACATGGCTTATCTCCAGCATCATGAGAGAGGATGGGACTCGTATCTTGCCAGCCCAGGAAAAGATCCAAACTCAAAACTCAAATCATGGTGTCTACTGAATATGTATTACACTTGCAGCATGATGGAGAACTCCTACATGAAGTCATTCCAAGTCAGTGTCTGTCTGCACCTTTAATGTTTTTCAGGATATGTTGACCATGACTTTTTACCTCCCCTCACTGCCTGGAGACCCAACTGCTAGCATTGGTGAAAGGAATGTCAGGGTGGATTTTAGTCCTACACAAGACCAGCAATTGACCAAACAGCCCAGATACATGTCCAGTAAGTATTTGTGGAATGACTTGATAACATAAGATGATTTTTTTAAAAAAGTAGATAAAATAAGATACGTAATATGTGGATTGGGGGGGGGATAGACTGCATGGGACAAAGAAGAAGAAGCCAGAGAGAGGTGTGGGCTGATGACTGATGGGAGAGAGAGGGGTAACCAAAATGGGTTGCCCAAGCAATGAGCATCTTAAGCCAAGACTGGAGTGTGCAAAGGCCCTGTGGCAGAAAAGAGTTTTCCACGCTCCAGCGGTAAAGAGGCTTGGAGGTGAAAGGCAGTAGGATGAGGTTAGGGACAGACAGAGGGAGCTAAGGGACCAGAGGCAGAGCAGGGCAGGATGTGGCTTCACCAGTCTCCGGCATTAGCATTTTGTTTAAAGCCAAGGAATAAGGTGAGTCTGAGTCCATCTCAAAATGCTCTGGGAAGCCGGGCGGTGGTGGCGCACGCCTTTAATCCTAGCACTTGGGAGGCAGAGGCAGGCGGATTTCTGAGTTCGAGGCCAGCCTGGTCTACAGAGCGAGTTCCAGGGCTACACAGAGAAACCCTGTCTCGAAAAACAAAAAAAAAATGCTCTGGGAAGAAGATGCCCTCACTGAGATAGATAATGGGATGGGGCTTCCCAGTGCCATTTTCAAGAGAGATGCATGCCCCTGCCTCATAAGCACTCGAGTTTGTTCACAGGAACTGTCAGGCTGGCTTCTGGTTCCCTCTTCCCGATGAAATAGGTACAGTATGAAGAGCACCAGAAGTCAGCTCTGTTTGCCAGTTAGCAACACGCTTGGGCAAAAGATCTTCCCTGCCCCACCTTGCCCTCATCCTCATGACATCCCCCTCAAGGTGAAACCCAGCTTAGCCACTTCCCCATGAAGAAGAAGAAGCCCCGGCAGGGTGATCCACAGGAGTATGGAGGTCTCTAGTGCTCAGCATAGCATGATGGTACCCAGACAGACTCTCAGGGAACTGGAGCCTCCTTCTGGTAAGTCTGAGGTAGGCGTAGAGTCATTTCATTTGCTTAAAATGCAATGATGCTAACTGGTGAATTGGGACTCCCCTCTGGGGACCCACGGAGGTTCTTTTCTGTTTTTCTTTTATCTTGAATTATGTGCTTGCATTTTTTTTTAAATGCAAGAGGGGGAAGGGAAGGGAAGCAGAGGAGAGGGACATCTAGCTGCCCTAGGCTGCTACTGGCCACTTCTGCCCACCAGGTCTTCTTCTGTCTTCCACCATGGGGTGAGCAGACACTGGGACTGGGCCCCCTCTGTAGCCTCTGTGTGATCCCAACCCTTGGCACCTGGACTATGCCACATGAAGGCCTCCACTGTAGTATGAGGTTGCCAGAACTTTCTAAAATGCCTACAAGGTCTTGTTTCTGGTTAGAGTTTGACAGTGGCTCGGAAAGGAACTGCCTCCAGGGTCTTCCAAACTTGAGCATAGAAGCAGGAGCAGCTGGGAGGGAGGGAAATGGGATGGGACAGGGGACAGGAGATTTGGGGATCCCCAGGACAATTGTCCATTTCAAGGTGTGCGAGGGGATAGCAATGAAAAACAGAAAGACAATTAGAAGCCCTTGACAGGCGACCTACCCAGGTGACCTGGGGTAAGCCGTGAACACGCATGTACTCAGGTACACAGAGACCAGCCCGCACCTGTGCGGCGATGCAAACACAAGTGTGCCTCCAGATGCACGCCAACCTGCAGCCCAAGAACGCCCACGGCTCCGGCTAGGCAGCCATGCACTGCAGAGCCCACATGGTGCTCCGGCCTCCCTAATTGCATTTCGGAAAATGAGAAAGAGGAAATCGAATGACTTTCAGGCAGCCGCCGTTCCCCCATGGCGATTTCCCATCTCCTTTCTGAAGGGCCAGGCAGCAGGGCAGCCTCCAGTTCTCAGCTGAGCCTCCAGACTCCTTAGCAACCCTCGGCGGGGTCCATGCCGCAAGCTGTCTCTGGCTTCAGACAGTGGCCGGCCAAGCTCTGCTGTGTCCTCACCTGCCCTGTGTCTCACAGCCGTGGAGGGGAGCTGTAGACATAGAGGGTGGGGGCCTACTGGCCTGTTCAGTGGAGGAGCAGAGACCCGCGGAGCTTGGGACCACATCATTTCCTACCCCTATGAAGTCCTGTGCCAGGGAGGGGCAGCTGCTTTCCTGGTGCAACCTTCTCCATGACTGTGCTGTGTGTGGGCCCGTTTCCTCCTGAGACTCTTTCCACTCCATCCTGCTCTGCAGACCCTCTGAGGGCAAGCTCCCTTCAGCCCATGCCACACCCTATTCCACAGGACATCTGACTGTGTCCATATTTGTCTTTGTGTGTGTGTGTGTGTGTGTGTGTGTGTGTGTGTGTGTGTTCGCCCGTGTGCACACATGTATGTGTGGACATCATAGGTTGACATCAGGTGTCCTCAATCTCTCTGCACCTCAGCTTTTGAGACAGGGTCTCTTGCTGATTTTGTAGAATGGTTGGCCAGGGAATCTCCTGTCTCTGCCTCCCCAGCTCTGACACTATAGGTGATTGTCACCATACATGGCTTCTTTTGTCGGTGCTAGGAATTGAACTCAAGTACTCGTGCTTGTGTGACAAACACTTCACTGGATGAGCCACCTCAGCACCCCCGCAGTGGAGATTTTAAGCCTGATCAACAAATCTCCTTGTTCCCTTTAGTGGCTGGGCCCCATAAATGATGGAATTCGCAAAAAAAACAGTCCCAGGACCAGGCCACCACAGGAATGGTCCAGGCCTCTGAACAGCTGAGGCCCTGCTCACCTCAGTCTTCCTCGAGGGTGGAACAGTAATTTTCTGTGAGAACTGCAGAACCTGGATGTTCACAAACAAGCCATCACTGTTGAAAACTGGCTCTCACTCTCACCCTGAGTCCTAGACTCATAGGACCTGCAGACTTAGCACCAGGCCCAGGAGCTCAGGCTGAACTGGGGCCTTGGTCTCAAACAACAACTTGGACTCGCTGTGGTGTGAATCTTAGCTTTACTGGGTCTCTAGCTTCGGCCTGGCTGGACCTCCAGCCTTGATCCTGACCTTTGCCCTGGACCTTGACACCACTGTACCTCAGCCTTCATTCAGCCTGTGTCTAAACTGGACCCTAAATTTTAGTCTTGCATGATGACTTCATAGCTTGGCCTCCTGGGCCTCAGAACTTAGGCCCACTGATTCCCAGACTGTACCTAAGAGAACCCTAGACCTCAGTTTAAACCCAAATAGAACCCAGATCTTTGATCTTACTCAGCACCAAGGGTTGACCTCACCAGGCCCCCAACATCAGCCTCAAGTGACTCTAGTCTTTAATCTCCTCAACCCCACAGTTTAATCTGCTATAACCCCAACTTTGAATTTTCTAGGCCCAAGCTTTAGCTGAGACTGAACTCCAGGCCTCAACTTAACCCCATGGTGTTTGGTCCTCCTCTTTTACACAAGGTTTTTCTCTTTTTCTTTTCTTAAAAACCCTTAAAATTTCACCCTTCCCCCCTTTGAAAGGGTCTCATGTATCTCAGGTCTCAGATTTGCTAAGCCTTGGGCCTGGACCTTACTGGCCCCTGGTATTGGCCTCCCTCCCGTCAGCTAGCTCCCACTAACAGACACTTTTCCTTTCTCCTCCAGCAGGGGAAGTTAAGGTTCCCAGATAAAATGCCTTCTGCGGGAGGCCTACCCTACCAAGCAAGCTGTTGTTCGAGAGAAAGAGAAAAAAAAGCAGCTTCCAGCCTCACTTGTAACAACCTCCGAATGTTGTGCAGCTCTGCAGCACAGGGTGTACACGGGCCGGGCTCCTCACGGTTGCATAATTTTCCAGCTGTTTTCAAGACTATTTCATTTCTTCGTCTGGCAGACTCCGTGAGCCATATATAAAGATGATATATATGTGTGTAAATATAAAGCCGAGCATATGTGAGCAAGGCGAGGGCAAGTGTGAAGTGGGGAGAGGAGGCGGGGAACGGGACTCGGTAAGAAGACAGATGAAACAAGTGTAAACATTTAGAATGTCACCTTCGAGACGTCTGGGAGACGGAACGAACTTGGACTCAATTAAACCCTAAAGGAGACATTGGTTTGGTTGAGTTGGTTTCAGATTTGGTGGTGTTCGATCTTCCTCTTTTATAAAAATATTTTCATTTTGTCTTCCTTTTTTCTTTTTGAAATCCTTAAAACTCCATCTTCTCCCCCCCCCCCGCCTTTGAGATAAGGTCTTATGTAGCCCAGAATGGCCTTAAACTCACTATGTAGTCAAGGATGACCTCAAACTTCTGCTCCCCCTGCATCCGCTATGCTATTGGAATTCTCCAGCCTTCAAAGTCATGACAACAGAATAAGGCTCCATACTCACCAAGGGTCCAGGATGGCCTTGATCTTCTGATCTCCCTGCTTCTGCCTCTTGGGTGCTAGGATTACAGACCTGCACCCCCATATCTGGTTTATGAAGTGCTGGGGACTGAACCCAGGGCTCTGGGCACTTTAGGTAAGCACTCTTCCTACTGAGCTACTCTGACCCAGACTTCATGATTTTATTTTTATTTTTTGTTACAGACATTCTATGTGCATCTTCTTGCCATTATTTTGGTCAGAATTTATTTTTATCTTGTAATTTTTTGATTGGTACTTCTAGTAGATGTTCCAATGCCAGATACTTCTTAGCAATATAAACCAAATTGTCCCACTCTGGGGTAGTAACAAAGTGACAAATGACCCACCAGACCATCTACAAGGTCCCAACACATCCTCCTGTTGGGGACCTCTGTTGGATAGGACAGACTATGTGTCACGCTATAAGGCCTCTTGTAGAAGCAGAGTCTTTTGGGATGGCACCCATAGAGTTGAGGAGCCCACCAGGTCTGTAAGATTCACCTCTCATACCACAAGCTAGAGGTTTACAGGCAGCACCCTACTCATCCTACTGGGTAGTGCAACCTTTTCAACTGAAAAGGTTATACGTGCATATAAACACCAGATCTCTAGAGTCTTAGCTCCTTTAGTTTAAAGGAAATATTTACTGGGCACACAGGCTTTTAAATTCAGTGTGGCAGCTGACTGTCATGGGGGCTGAGAAAGAAGCCAGCCTCTCCCTCTACCTCTGCCCTGTCCACACTGATTACACAAGACACTGTTCCACAGTGTTCCTCCCCACACACCCCCGCCAGGAACCTCATGGTTAAGAGTCATTCCTGGGCTCCTGCCTCTGCAGGCTGGGTGGAAGGAGCAGCTGAGCAACCCCACTGAATATCAGCCCACATGGAACCCGTTGAAGAGGTCAGCAGCTTCTAAAGGGTCTGAAAGACTGATCAGTGGGTAAAGCATTTGTCACCCAACTGTAAGAACCCTAGGGCAGCGTCCCAGAACCCACCAAAAGTTGGAGACGGTAGGCCACATCTGTAATCCCCACACACGGAGAGATGGACAGCAGAGACAACGGAATCTCGTGAAGCTGGCTCACTGGCCGGTTAGCCTGGTGTGTGCGATGGTGAACCCCGAGAGACCCTGTCTCAAGCAAACTGGAAGGTGAGGGCCAACACTGAAGCTGTCCTCAAGCTTCCACATGCGCGCTGTGGGACACACACTCACACAGAGGTGTGGGGAGAAGCTTCTAGAAAGATGAGGAGAAAACCACGATACTTCTTAAAGCCTCGGGAGGAATAAACAGTGAGTCATCACTCTTGCTATTCATAACTGAAAATTTGCTACTGTTAGGAATCGCGGTGTAAAAATATCTGATATGCAGGATTTGACCCTCAAAGGGTCGCGACCCACAGGTTGAAAATCACTGGTTTAGGGTGTCCTTTTCCCTTCACTCCCTGGGTCGCTTCTGAGAACGACGCCTGAATGTACGCCCCTTGTGGCAGCTGCAGGCATTGCAGCTACTGTGATTTGTCTGTGAACTGTCCTCCACAGGCTCCTGGTTTGCATTATTGTTCTCAGGCTTACCCTGCTATACTCTGAATTTCCAATCTCTGTTTCCTTCAATCCTTTTTTTTAACGTACAGCTCAGCTCAACTATCTAATGGTTCCGGTCTCCCCCCAAACAGCACCACTTACTTGCCTGGGAACAAGAAAGCAAAACTCCAGCCTGTGGAGGACAGTTCACAAACAAATCACAGCAAGTGCAATGCCTGCAGCTGCCACAAGGGGTGTTTTTAATTTCTTTGTGTGTACATAAGTGTGTGACCATGTTCACATGTTCACATCAGTGTATGAGTGTACATGTGTGCGGGGGCAGAGGCTAAAGATCGATGTCAGATGCTCTCCTCAGAGACTCCCCACCCTATTTTTTGAGGCAGATTTTCTCGTGGAACCTGGAGATCTCCAATAAACCCGGGCGAGCTGGCCCTGGGCTCCTCCCGTCTCTGCCTCCCCAACCCTGGAATTACAGACACATACCACCACCGCTGGCTTTCATGTGGCTGTTGGGAATCCAACTCGGGTCCTCACACTTGTACAACAAGCACTGCATCCTCTGGGGCATCATCTCCCCAGCCCTTCCTCTGCATTCTTCTCAGAAGTAGCTGATGGTGGCTCCCAGGCTGTCTCCTCTTCTGAGCTCCATCTCCCGCACAGGCAGCACGAGATAGTTCTTGCTGTCCATGGGCTCACCCAGCCAAGGCCAAGCGCACTTGACAGAAGTAGCAGGAAGTCACTGGAAGCCATGGTTTTAGCAACTGCTTTACTCTCTCTAACACAGGCCACCCTTTTCCTGGCCACCGGCAACGGTGATTGCCTCTGAAGACAATGCCGCAGACTGTGGGCTCGGGTTCTAGGTTCTGCTGTCAGCCACAGCGCCCACATCAAAATGGCAGAATAAACCACCCAGAATTAAACCAGAACCTGTCAGTCTCACTCAGCTGGAATGCAGGCTTGGCCTCGTAGCCCCACCTCTGTGGAATAGATGCATTTTACCAACCAGCCTGTAGGGGCAGCAGCTCCCGCGGGGAGACTCGTGGCATGGGGGAACTCAGAAGTTTCTAGAAGGGTGAGCAGAAAGCCCAGAGCTCTTTGTTCCTGACTCAAATTAGAAGCCTTCTTACTTCAGTTCACACCCTCCTGGCAGGCAAGCCACACGGCCAAGCCCGACGTGAGCATGCATTTTTGGAAGAGAGGGGGGTTGGTATGTGTTTGTTTTAAACAGCATCTCAAACTTGTCACATTGTTGCAGCTGCACTTGGAACCCCTGATCCTCCTGCCTCTACCTCCACAGCCCTGGGAGTCTCGGTACAGCAGGACATCTGGTTCCATGCTCAAACTCCTTGGCTTCTGGACCATCTCTCTGATGGCTGCTTCCTCTTCTGCACATGTGTGCGTGTCAAATCTCACATCTCTCTCCCTTACAATGACTCTTACAATTGCACTTTAGAGCTCACCTAGATGATACAGGACAGCCTCCTCCTTCAAAGGCTTCTACAGAATTGTATCTTCAAAGAGGCTTCCTCTCAGTGACGTATTTACATAGGTTGTCGGCTGAACCTTCCCTAGCAAAAGTGGCCAAAGCCACTCCAGAACACAGAGAGCCAAATTCCCCACACTGGGCTTGCCCTTGCCTACTAAGAACCGGCTCGAATCCAGAGAGAGGCTGAGGTCGAGGTGAGGATGTCAAGTCGGATTTTGAGCTATCTGGCCTCAGGGTGACCAGGAGAGCTTGCCCAAGGGTAGGAGCTCACTGCATTCTTCTCTGAGCCTGCAATTGAGGTCCAGCCAACCACTGCTTTTTCCCTAATGCAAACGCATTTTATAAGCCATGCTGTCCCTCTGACAGGAAAGCCCTGCTTTGATGAAACCAAGCTCTTTAAAAGGGAACATTTTCTCAAAAGCCATAAGAGGATCCCCGTGAAATTAAACCGGGAAGACAGACATCGTAAAGGCCCTAGGCGCTGGTTCTGACTTTTAAAATTGTCTGTTAAATTAAAGTTGGGCCATAGAGACTGCGTGCTCGGCTTGCATTCCTGGGGGACAAGCTCTCCTCCAGTAGAGCAACCCAAGGGTAGATAGAATTCATACCTGCAAGCCTGTGTTTGAGCTCCAGGGGCTGGAAGGAAGCTTTCTGGGATAATCAGGAAATGAGGCTCTCCATTGATTGAGAGCTGTCAGACTAAGTCTTGGGACAGAGAGGAAGCCCCACCATAATATCCCAGATGTCTCTAATATTTCAGTCAGGGTCATTTAATAGGTGACAGAAACTGACTTGAAGGGTGTGATGGTTTGAATAAGCTTGACCCAGGGAGTGACACTATTAGAAGGTGTGGTCTTGTTGAAGTGGGTGTGGCCTTGTTGGAGTACGTGTATCACTGTGGGTGAGGGCTTTAAAGCCCTCATCCTAGCTGCCTGGAAGTCAGTCTTCTCCTAGCAGCCTTCAGATGAAGATGTAGAACCCTCAGCTCCTCCTGCACAGTGCCTGGCTGGATGCTGCCATGTTTCTGCCTTGATGACAATGGACTGAACCTCTGAAACTGTAAGCCAGCCCCAATTAAGTGTTGTTTTTTATAAGAGTTGCCTTGGCCATGGTGTCTCTTCACAGCAGTAAAACCCTAACTGGGACAAGGGGAAAACCAACCTATCTCACTAAACTAAAAATCCAGGAATCATTTGGCCTTGGACATCTGAAGTGCCATTCTCAGGATCCAGGTTCTTTCCTTCAATTCTCTACTTTCCTTCCTGTGGACTACCCCAATCCCAGATTAAAAAGTGTTCTCATGGTGCCAAGAGAGCCTCCAGCTCTCACACCCTCAAGCTCTAAGGGGAAATAGACTGCTTCCCTCAAGAGTTAGAGTCCTGGGAATCTGGCAGACCCAGACTGGGGAAGGTGCTACCTCTGTATTTATCTTATAGCCTCGGGTTTACTGAGGGGCAGGCTTTGATGCTGACATCTACCTTGTGTTACCCAAAGTCCATAACTCATAGACCAGGGATGATTTGGAGTGATGTTAAATAGCAAGTTCGTCCTTATAGTCTGAATTGACCAGCATAATGATGGCTCTGCTAGTCTGCTCCAACTGCCATAACACAATTCTGTAGTGTCAGTAGCCTAAAAATCAGAAATTGAGACGGGAAGCTAGGGGTTGTGGTGCAATGTGGTTGGTTTCAGATTTACAGGCTTCGCTCCTGAGTGCCCAGGGTGAGGGACTGAGCATCAATTGCGTTTTATAAGAACGCCAGTTCGATCATATCATCATCCCTCTTTAAAGGTCTTTCCTCCTGGGCTGGGGCAGTAGCATGGCACTGGTGTCTGGTGACAGCCCAGATGTTTGGCTACATCACACCATGGTGGAAAAGGGAGAGGAGAAGTAAGTACTGTAATAGGGCCCAGACCTTAGCACAACTGACTCCATGATGGAAATACCATTCAAGCCATAAAACTCAGCATGTAGACAGTACCACCTGCCAAAACTAAAACAAAGGCCTAATCCATCAAAGTCCATATAGTTCTGGGAAAGTCTCTAAATGTACTAACCTTGCCTTTTGGGTTCTGTAGGTCTGCTTCTAGATAATTGTTCTTGTTAACCGAATAATGTCAACCCTGAACATGGTTTCTGTGCCTTAAAAGCTCACCCAGATAAAGGCTCTGAGATACCCTGAGATCCTGAACATCCAGGGGAATCTCAGGCTGGCTAATAAAGACTTTCTGCTGGCTTAAACCCGTGTCTAAGCAGTCTTCTCTGGTAGATACCCTACAACTGCCCACTCTTGAGAGAATTCATCTGTTCCTTCGAGATTCAACTCTCTCCGCCAGACAGGTACTTCTTTCTCCTGTGACCTACTGACCTACTCACCTACCATGGGGCCCAGTTCCTAATGGTTCCACCATATCTCAGTACTTCACATGGGGAACCAAGATTTTAGCACATGAGTCTTTTTGCAGGAGCCCGAGCCAACCACAGCATGGAAATCTCAATGGTTACCAATTCAGCTGATAGGTGGAAGTAGGCTTCCTAGAGCAGACAGGAGCTGAGGTCAAGGCCATGAAGCCTCTGCAGCCTCCCTCTTATGGGTCACCAGCAGTCGCCCCACCTCTGTCCCAGAACCACCCCTCCAGGCTAGGGGTAGAGGGCACGCAACCTGTGGAGTTCAAGTCATCTAGATGCTGCATGCATAGGAGCTCAGACCCCAGCCACAGTGCCTGCACCCACCTTTTAGATTCCAGCCTCAGAACCCCAACCTCCAAAGCTATCAGCCCTTCTTGTCTATCCATACCCTCATCTTAACCTCCTGGTGAGCACAAGTGAGGCATAGCTCACCTTCACAGCTATGTGAGTCTTTGGGGATTTACTGGTTAAAGGACAGAATCACACCATGCCCAACACCAGGAGCAGTTCTCACTTGGTAACACATCATGCCTGTGTCCTGAGATGTGGCCAGAGAGATACCTTCTGACTCCTCGTGATAGCTCAAAACCATGGCCACAATTTGTTCAGCCACTTTGTTTGCAGATGTGGGGGAGGGGCACTAGCAGACTCACAATCAAATAATAAATACCCTTGTTTGGCTAAATACTGGTTCATTTATATATAAAATAAAATTCCCATTGTGGAATTGCTGAGTCTGGTGGTTTGACCCCCACAGATTTGTGTTTGAATGTTTAGCCATAAGAAGTGGCGCTATTAGGAGGTGTGATCTTATTGGAGGAGGTGTGGCCTGTTGGAGGAGGTTTGTTGGAGTGAATTGTGGGTGGGGTGCTTGTGGTAAGTGGGTTTTGAGGTCTCCTATGCTCAGGCTCCGTCCAGTGCTGAAGACAGTCTCCTCTTGACTGCCTGTGGATCAAGATGTAGAACTCTAGGCTCCTCCAGCACCATGTCTGCCTGCATGTTACCATGCTCTCCACCATGATAATAGACTAGACCTCTGAAACTATAAGTCAACCCTAATTAAATGTTCATCCTTATACGAGCTGCCTTGGTCATGGTGTCTCTTCACAGTAATTGAACCCTAACTAAGAAACTGGGTTAAAGTTAGCACATCTTATGAGTTGAACCAATACTGGCAGATGGTGCCAAAAGGCTCCGATGGCCCCTTCTACCCACCTTGTATGAAAGACCCTTGCCCACCCTTCTTGCCATCTTGGAATGCCTCTGCCAACCTTGATTTATAAAAATTCTATGTGAGAGTGTGGTCAGTCTTAATTTTTAACCTCCCCCACTATAAGATAAAAGGCTGAGTGCTAGGTGTGTGTGTGTGTGTGTGTGTGTGTGTGTGTGTGTGTGTTGCAGGTCCCTGCACAGCACCCAGTGGGACTGGGGTCAGGGCAGGTTCTCCTGAGACTGTGACCTCTGAGGGCAGATGAATGAAGGACTGCAGGAGGAGGGGGAAGAGAGAGACTCCAGGGACAGAGGCTCAGAGGAAACCAAGTGGGAGTCCATGCTAGACCCATGTGATGAGTCTGGGTGGGATTCCTTTGTCCAGGGATTGAGGTGAGGACAGGACCTGCCAGCGGCTGTGAACAGAACAAAGGCTTCAGCTAAGATTGACCACAGAATGACTATCAGGATTTCCACTGTGACCCAGCTCCACCATTACACAATCCCTTCTGGGCCTCAGTTTACCTATCTGTAAATTCAGGGAACTGTCCCATTTGATCTTCCTGGTCCTTTTAACTCTAGAATATTCTGAGTGATCAGTAAGTTCCTGAACAATCAGTCTTGTCACTTAGCTATTGCATTAGTTGTTTTTCTCAATAACTGCGGCAACAACTACCTCACAGAAACAGCTCACGGGAGCAGGGGCTCATAATTTAGGGGTACAGTTCATCATGGAGGGGACATCATGGCTGCAGGAGTTTAAGGTGGCTGGCCAAGTTGTGTCTGCAGCTAGGACACAGATGGAAGCTGGTGTTTTTTCCTTTTTATGCAGTTCAGAGCACCAGTCTGTGGAATGGCCCTGCCTGTACTCCATGGGTCTCCTGGCCTCACTCATCCCTGTCAGGAGACAAACCCACAGCCCACCAAGAGTGAGTGTAAATGCATGCAAGGTGAGTGTAAATGCATGCAAGGTGAGTGTAAATGCATGCAAGTTGACAATGAAGAGCAACTATTATGAACACTAATCAGAGGATTCTGTGTTCACATCCATGTGTGTTTGACACAAACAGCCATTTTTCTTTTCCTTGTCTCTTTTGACAGAGTTGCTAAGACATTGATTGCAGATGGGACAATCTCTTCAATACGTGGTGCGGTGCTGGGAACAGTGGACAGTCACAGAGCAAATGGAACCAGACGCCCTACCTCTTGGCAAATACAAACAAAAGTCAGCTCAAAATGTACCAGAGGCTTCCCTAAAGGGGAGACCGGAAACTTCTAGAAGAAAGCACAAAGGAGCTATGCTGAGACACGGGTATAAGCAGATCCTTTGTCTTGAAAACGCAAATAATGAAATTGAAAATAGCTAAGTGGATTCTTTCAAAATGAAGCAGGTTTTAAAAGTTGACTGCAGCCAACAAGTGGCCTTGGGAGACCCGGGAGCAGGATCTACAGCTGCAGAAAAGCAGTGAGGAAGAATGGGAGCTGAGGGCGTGGCCTCAAGAGCTGAGCTAGACGGTTGAGAGCGAAGCCCCGCCTCCTGTCCCCACCCACCCTCCTAGGTCTTTCTGTGTCCCATCTCCATTTTAGTAGAATCTCATTTTGTTATTTCCATTGTCTGTGCCTATCCTAGAACACACCAGACTAAACGGTCTTCAACTATTCCTCGCTCCCTTCTGTCTTAAGGTTCGTTTTACATTTTGAAATTTGTTCTTACAGCCTTTTTGATCTGCTTTTAGGCGAGATGCCCCTCCCCATCCCACGTGCCCCAGGACCATCCTTCCTCCTCTTCCCTTTCCCTTGGATACCATTCACCTCCAACTCAGGGTCTCACTCCTTATTTCCCTTCAGAGCTGGAAGAGAACATCATAGTTGTGGCCCCGAATCATGTACGGGAGACTTAAACGATTCATAGGGCAGTGTGGGTCCGTGACTGCAAAGAGAAATTCCAAAGTGCAGGAGCGCTGACAGACCCGGTGAGAGGATGAGAGGACAGAGAGCAGGGTTCCTTCCACTGAGGGCCTTACTTCTCATCAATCAGTACATGAGCAGCAGCTGGCTGCAGCTATGCCCCACTCACAGCTGGGAGCCCAGGCTCCAAGGAACACAAGGAAGAGGCTGTTAATCCCCCCATGGCAAGAATAAGACCACTACCACAATTTGGGGGTCAAATTTGAAGCACGTTTTTTTTAAATACTGACCAGAACGATAGACACTGGCAGGTCTATACCCGGGATTCCCAGAGTATGGCGTCAAATTGCATTAGCCAGGGGTTTATAATCCAATCAGGGCCAAGCATACATCCTGCTGTACTTCCTGCCTGAGTACCTCCCACTTACATTTAATCAAGGTCATCATGTGTGGTTGAAGCAACCAAACTTGTTTACAGAAGCAAAAACACTTACATGAACAACCGATCCCAGCATTCCAGGAAGTTAGCTGTCTTTGGAGAAGTGGAACTCATAGGTTACAGGCATTTTTGTTTTATAGATCTCTTAACTTAAAACATATTTTATAGGTCTCTTAAATTTAAAATGTATCAGCCCTCACAAGGCCAGGAATCTGTGAAGTGCAGAATCACCCCCACTCCACAGATACCCTCTCCTGGGAAAGGTCCAGTTAGCTACAGACAACCACTGGAATGGGATCACAAATTCTAGTCTGGACAGTTGAAGTTACTAAAAAGACATGGCTATTGAGATATAAAGAGACATGAGCCTGGCTATGGTTTGACTGGATCCTACCTCCCCCAAATACCATCTATAGAAAATGCAAGCCTGAGGTTACATGCTAATGGGTGGTATTTGGGGGCAGGACTTTTGGAAGGTGATTAGGGTTATGAAGGTAGAATCCCAGTGTTGGTGTGAGTGGCTTTATAAAAAAGAGACGCAAGTGTAGTGAGAATTCTGGAATTTTGGTTTCTTTAAAAATCACAGAAATAGTATATGAAAGTGCTTTCATTTTCATTCCAAGGGTAGATAGGGATATGAGGCTGCTTCAGACTATCTGTAGCAGTTGACAATGATTTGTCTCATGCTCTAGCAGAAGCATGGTTTTGCTAGCTGTAGATAATTTCTGTGATTGTGTGTCATTTGGAATTCTGGGAAATTTTCAAAGGTTCTATGAATTTGAGGGCCCCAAGAGTGTTGTTAATTGTTTAGGGAGGTTGGTTGCATTTTGTTAGTAGCTGTGGTCAAAGAAGAAACAAGAGGAAAGAAATTAGATTCAGGGATTTTTCTAATTCCTTTCTCCCCTCTATCCTTGTTTCTCTCCCATCTAGTGTTAGGGAGTGAAACTGGGGAAATACCGGGTGGAGAAAGAAGAACCCACAAAGTAACAAAGATCAGCTATACCCAAGCTAGCATTCTTGCACGGTCTCTGTGGTGGTGCTTTAATAATGAGGCCCTCATCAGGAGTCAGAACTCTTCCCTTGGAGTTCAAGTTCACATTCTAAATAACACATTTGTTCATGACTGTGGGGAAAGGGGAAGAGATAGACACACGGAGAGAACATGTATATATATGAGCATGGTATATGTGTGTGCAGTGTGCATGCACGTACACGTGCAGGTATGTGTGCCTATACATGCATCTGGAGGGCAGAGGGTGCTATCTGATACCATTCCCTGTCTCACTCTACCTCATTTCTTTGAGACAGGGTCTCTCTCTGAACCTGGAGCTAGGATGGTGACCATCATGCTTCTTTTGTTCCCCCAGGATCCCAACATAAAGTACTGGGGTAACAAGCATGGTATGTGGCCACGCCCGGCTCATTATATACGCACTGACATCTACATCTTATGGTTGTACAGCAAGTGCTCTTGGCCACTAATTCATGTCTCCGATCCTACCTTTATCCTCTATACATGTTCCAGTCTGTGGCACTCAGTTATAGCAACAGAAAACAGACTAAGAGATTACTTGTTGCTGAAGGCTGGTCTGAGAAAATAGATCATCACAGTCAACAGCCTGGGCAAATTGGCCAGGCCAGGGTGACACTGCCCTCCCCCAAGTCCTCCAGGCTGGACTTAGCATCCAGATTCTCCTAGAATCACTTTCGGATCCACCACCTTGGCGCCTACTGTTCTCCCTGCCAGCCTGGTCACCCCCTGACATTTCCCTTCTAATGAGATGTTCTAAATGGCCTCTGTGCTAATTCAGACTCTAATGGAGATGTCCTCATCCTTGGCCATTCAGATCATTAGTGAAAAGGTTAATGGCTCCCCCACTGAGCCAACAATTGGGGGATTTCAGGTCCCCTCTCCCTGCCCATGTCACTGAGCAGGGGCTCTCAGCCCATCAGAGCCCAGACTGGAGAGCTATGGACCCCAGGTGTCAACAGAGAGGCAAGGCGACTCAAACAGAGCTGTGGTGCACAGTGCACACTGATAACAGATGGTTGGAAGGGACACCACTGCCAACATCATCCTCAGGAACTGAAGGACCACGTACAGACCAGCTTTTATCTTCTTCATCTGCTGTCCCTGCTGGTGGCCTCTCATCTTGTTCCTCTGGAACCATGGCTTATCTCTGCTGAAGCCCCTCCAGATCTGCAAGAGGCTGTCGGGAGTCACAAATCATGTCTCATAGACCTCCCCCCTCCACCAGCCACCCACTAGTCTATAGAATGTCAGGATTGGTCAGTGAGCACAAGCCCCAGCTCTAACTGGAAGGCACGATGTACACAATCCCCATCACTTTACCCTGCAGCCCTTGCTGGCATAGCCTCAAGACTCATGTGCCCCTAGACTGACAGTGGGGACTCCTTCCGGTACCTCTGCTAGACCCCACCCTGCACCTGGCCTGATCTGAGATCTCACATTGCACTGAAACCAGGAGGAAGATTAGTCTGAGAGGACCTGTGAAAACAGGAGAATCTCCTGCCATAGCCCACTCACTGCTGGCTGTCACACCCCCACACAGCAGCCCTACACCCTGTCCATTGAGGATCACAAGAAATTGCTTGAATGCCCCCTAGGTGTAAAGGGGAGTGGCTTGTGCACACCTGGGTCACCAGGACCTGGCATGGCCTTGAGGACCCAACAGGTCTGCAGTTCTGCTATTATCATTCCCTCCTCTTCAGCCCTTCTGTGTCTCTGCTCTAGGTGTATGGAGCTCTTTGTTATGTGACCCACTCCACCATCTCCAGGCACATTCTTAGCCTCCCAGGCCTAGAGCCCAGAGCCCAATTCCACGGCGACTTGATGTCCCATCGTAGCGCACCACCAGATAGGCCTCATGTTCCATTGAAGGCTACTGTGGCCTAAGCTGGACCATCACCCACCCACCCCCAAATTAATGGCACCCACTACCTCAGATGTAGCTATATTTATTTTGAGGTATTTGGGACGCTTGAGGAAATAATTATAGTCATCTTGGTGAGCTTTAAGCCAAAATGTCCATATAAGAAGAATTAATGCCATGGGGAATCCACAGAAGGGACCACACAATCATACAGAGAGAAGACAGTCTTCCTCAAGCCCGGCAGAGAGGCTTTAGGAGAAAGAAGCCTGCAAACACCTTGATCTTGAGCCTCAGGCTTCCAGGATTGGGAGACAATACATTGTTACTTTAGCTACCCCGTCTGCAACATTCTGTCTTGTTTCTGATAGCACCCTGGCCAAGGGACTGCTCCAGCTGCTTCTCAGGAAAGCCAGCAGAAGAGTATCTGGACCACATCCTATCCAGAGAGGCCCCCCTCTCTTCACAGGCTGGAGCTTCCATGATGTTGCCCTCATGGGCCACAATGGTTCCTAAGATATAGGCAAAGGGGCGGCACAGGATAGTTTATTATGTAATGAGATCCAAGCAGGAAATGTATGCCCTTGATCTTCTCTCTCCTGTCTATCAAAAGATGCTCGCCCATCCACACACACAAGGCATGCATCACTTCCCCGTGATCCACCCTGGTGGCTCTTGCTCATACCTACCCTCTCCCCCAGGTGACATTGGGTCTGCCCACCTCTACGGACTACTCCAGCATCTCTGTTCGGTCCACCTTCCATTCCACAAAGCCTCCCACGGCAGGTTAGGGGAATTCAAAGTCAGAGGAATTGAAGCAGGATAAGCCCTCAACTTTCCTGCTCTGTCCAAGCAGATATTGTTGTAGTCCACTCATTCCTTTCTGCTAGTGCAGACGCGAAGGCTGTGTTATCTGTACACAGAACCATGGTCTGGGCAGGCACAAACTGTTTGCAGAAATGGCGGATGAATACAGGCTGGCCAAGCAGGAACTGAAAGAAGGGAGGTGAGGATTTGGGAGGCTTTATGGCTACGGTCCCTTTGTCTTAGGGATGAAGGTCTAGGTCTGCAGTCCAGAAAGCAGAGAGCAGAACCCTAGGCCTGTTCTATGTGAAGTTGCTGCCATACCACAGCCACCTGCATCCCCCACACCTGGACATCCATCTGGTCCTCGTTGACTTCTAAGGCTGCCCCCACCTCTGATCTCAACGCCCAGTCACATCATCGAACCCCGGGCAGGCTGCTTCCCACTGCATTTCACCTCCAACTCTAGGAGGCTTCCTTTCTTGTAAACCAGACTGCAGCCCTACCCCTCCCTTCCAGTGATCTCTCCTGCCCTGAGTTTAGGCCAGGTCCTGAGGACCATGTCAGAGTCCCACCCTCCCTCTCATCTCCAGCCCTCAGAGCCAACCTCATGTCCTTATCTTCCCAGTTAGCTGGCTTAGTTCTTCTATCTGGAACTCCCGCCTCTGGTTTATAGCAAACTTACCTTTTGAGAGGAAGAGAGCTGGGGTGGTATTTGTTAAACTTGCCTGGCTTATACTAAGTCCAGAATTTGATTTTCAGCATCCCATAAACCACTCCTGCCCACCTGTAATTCCTCCGCTTAGGAGATAGAGGAGATGACCAGCAGTTCAAGGTCATCTTTGGCTACATAGCAAGTTCGATGCCAAACTGAGCTATGTGAGAGCCTGTTATACAAGGAAAAGGAGGAAGAGAATAAACAAAAAAGAGGGAGGAGATGTGGAGTCAGGCCTCCATCAGGGTCAAGTTTTGGAATCCCATATTTCATCATCATAGGGATTCAGGATGCACACATGGGGGTTGGGCGGTGGAATAAATGCAATCACCAGACTCTGCCCTGGATTCACAGAATAGCAATTATCAACCATAGTACAAGCTAGAAGGGAGAACTGGTAGGGACCTAAAGGTAGAGGCTCCTCTGCCCAGGCAGTTCCTGGCTGCCGATTTTAGCTTCTGCATTAGTGACTTTTCTTTGTCTCATTTCTCACATCCTACCCTCTCTCCCCTCTCTCATACTCAGGGATCAGCATATCCCTAAAGGGGATAATGTGGATGTCCCCACCATTATCTGAAGGAATGAGGAAGGACCTTGTAACACACACACGCCCATAATATTTTTCTGCAAAAACCTGGCTGAGGACATGATGGGACCCATCTTCCATCACAGGTATCAGACCAGGAGTCTCACTGGCCCAACCCTGAGTTTTCAGTTGTCATTAAAAAGATGAGTCTCAAAGAAAATTCTATTAAAATGAAAATTAACACTCCACACACCCCATGAGGCTGGAGTTCCTTATATCTACCCTGGCAAAAAAAAAAAAATCTTGCTTGTGTGCCCAAGGGGGCCTGTGAGAGATTGCTCTCTCCAGTGTGGTGTGTAATAGTGAAATCTCACAACGAACAGGAACGTCCAATGGGCTGCAGACACAGTGAGTCGCAGGGGTCCACATGGAGAGGGAAAAGCTATCTTCCTGCAGCCAGGATCCTCCTCTTGCTCTCCCTCCCACCCTTTCTCCTCTCTCTTTCTTTCTTTTTAAATTTGTGTGTGTGTGTGTGTGTGTGTGTGTGTGTGTGTGTGTGCGTGTGTGTACCTTTTTATTTGTATTACTTGTATGTGTGTGCACACAAATATGTAAATATGTGTGGAGGCCAGAGGTCAACATTAGATACATCAGATGTCTTCCTTCCTTTTTTTTTTTTTGAGGGAGAGCAGGGTCACCTAGGACCTCATTTGGCTATAGCAGCTGGCCAGCAAGCTCCAGGGATCCTCCCACTCCTGTCCTTCTAGCCCTGGGCTATAGACATCTGCCACTGTGCCCTGCCTTATGGGTAGCTGCTAAGGATCCAAACAGGTCCTCGTGTTTTCCAGCAAGTACTTCACCAGCTGAGCCATCTCCCCAGTCCTTGGAACCTTCCTTCCTTCCTCCTCGTCACAGGCAGGTGAATTTAACTGACAGTTCAAAAGCTTGAAAACTGCAACTAATAACTTTGACCTTGGGTGCCTATCTATAGTGTAGACTCTTTTTTTGTTTGTTTTGTTTTTCCTCTTGGTGCTGGGATCAAACCGTGAACTCGATAGAAGCTAGACAAGTGATTGATTAATGAGCTACACCTTGACAGCTCTTTATTTTTGAGACAGGTTCTCACTATGTATCTTAGACTAGCCTTGAACTCATTATCCTCCTGCCTCTGCCTTCTGAGTGCTCAGAGTACAGACGTGCACCACTATGTCTGATTGGGGCATGGTCCTTGAATGACATTTTAAGACAAAAGGCACAGATTCCTACCCATGCTATTGAATTCAGAATGCAAATGGAAAAAGAATGAAATGGAAATGAGCTCATTTGCATATGCAAAATACCACTCCTCCTATGGGGACCCTCTCCCCAGCCATGCCACAGGAAGTCCCACACTCCCTCAGCACAGAGGATTCAGGTGAGGTTTTCTCTGACATTCTGCAGATCCACACAGTCCTCCAAAGCCTGTACTGTCCAAGCTGAGCAAAGCCTGCTATGTAGTGTCCAGGCTGATCACTAAGATCAAACGGAGTGTTGTACCAACACTCACTTGTATTAGGGTGCTGGGGTTGCCAATACAAAGACTCTTCAGTAGGAGACTCAGAAAACAAAATTATTCTTTCGCTATCCCAAAGCCTGGATGGCTACACACCACAGTGTGGACAAGTGAATTTCTCTCAGGCACTCTCTTTCTCTCTGTTGTGTACATGACTGTCTTCTCCCTGTTTCTTCCTGAAGTCAATCTATGTCCGCTTGTGTCTTCATCTCGTCTCATAAAGGCATGTTAGGACCCACCTGTAGGGATAATCTCTTGTGCATTGTGTAAAAGCATCATCTGTCAATAAGATCTGATGGCCAATAAGCTGAGGCAGTATCCAGAAGGTGGGACATGCAGCAGAGAGAGAGAGAGAGAGAGGAACTCTGGGAAATGGACAGGCAGGAGGATGCACCACCCGAGGCGAGGTCAACACAGAAGAAGTCACTGACTAGCATAAATGGGTAACTGAATTCTGAGCTAGTAGGAAAGCAGGCCAGTGTGTAAGGCCTTGGAATTAATTCATAAAGAAACCTCGATATGATTATTCAGGAACCTGGGGAACATAGAAAAGCCCAGGACAGTCACCCACCCATGCCACCGTGTCTTAACCTCCTCTTAACCATTTCAGCATATGCCTTCTACAAAGAGAATTCCTAGCGTGTCTTGTGTGCTTACTGTGGATGAGGTGCTATTTCAAACGACCCATCCTCCCTTCTGTTTCCTTCTTTCAACAACCCTCTGAATAATTTTTGACACCCTCACATTAGAGAGGAGAAGAGGCTCAGAGAGGTAAAGGCAATGGTGTGAGGTCACCCAGCCTAATCATCAGCTGACCTTCCTAGCCCCGGGGCGGCAGCTTCATTCCATTTCGTTCTGAGATTGGGTCTCATGTAGCCCTAGCCAAGGCTGACCTTGAACTCAGCATCCATCCGCCGAGTGCTGGGATTAAAGGCATGCCCCGCCATTCCCTGCTTTCTGTCTTCTTCTAATGGGCACATGGTAATTGTATGCAGTTCCAGGGTACAGTGGGATAGTTCCTATGATGTGTAAGGAACAAACCTGGGTAATTAACCTCTCTGCCTTCTGAAGCAACTATCATTCCTTTCTTGGAACCTTCAAACGCCTAGCTTCAAAATCGTTCTAAAATAGATAATCAGTTGTTTCCACTCTGGCCAGTCTGCTATGCTCTAAGGCATTGTTTCTCAACCTGTGAGCTGTGACCCCTTTGGAGGTTAAATGACCCTTTCACTAGGGTCACGTGTTAGATAGCCCACATATCAGATATTTATATTACAATTCATAACAGTAGCAAAATTACAATCATGAAATAGCAACAAAAATTATTTTGTGATGGGGGGGGGGTCACCACGACATGAGGAACTGTATTAAAGGGTCTCAGCATTAGGAAGGTTGAGAACCACTGCTGTAAAGTACAGAGCCTCAGCTTCCTCAGCCTTTCCCCTGAAGGTGGGCTTTGGAGGGTAGGGATTGATCGTGCCACCCTGATGCCTGGCACAGGGAAAACGCTGCATGAGAGACTGATGGCCAGAGAGGTGCTCTCCTTTAAAGACCACAATCCCCAAAAGGCTTCCCCAACCTCCTCCAATGCTCAGCTTCCTGCTGGGGTCTCGGGCCTCCTAGTAGCCAGCCCTAGCTCCCAGGCCCCAGGCCTGACAGACACAGGCACCTCAAAGCCCCTGAAACAGCACAACCCTTTGGTAAAAATCAATGCCATTGCCAGCCAGCAGCTGGGCCGAGCTTCCCCGGGCTCGACCGTATCCCAGCAACAACACGCACATCTCCTTGTCTGCAAGCTCCTGAGAAGATCCTGCTCCCAGACACCAGGGCCCAGCTAGTCCCAGCTCAGAAACCACTGAGCCTACAGCCCCCGCTCAGGCTGGAATGGGCTGGGCAGATCCCAGGCTCCTGCAGACTCACCTCCTGGGCCAGAAATAGACCCCTGCTAGAGGAAGCTAAGAAAGATGTCCTGGTCAGAGTTGTCAAAAAACCATCATAGGTTCCCTATCCTCTGTCACCCACTCCCCCCACCCCGTCATAGTCCTGCTGCTCTTATGGGGGAGGGGGGTGGCAGTTATCCTCTGGCCAGAACAGGCTGCAGGGAGACACCCCCTACCAGGACAGTGAGAACAGTTGGAATCTGACAAAGCTCTGGAAACAGGTGCACACACTGGATGCTTTGCAGAGAAGCTTCCAGAAAGCACCATCCTCCCAAACCCACAGACTCTTCCAAAGAGGACACTGAGGCCCCCTGCTGTTGGGGGAACACAGCCTCTTCCTGTCTAGTCTGTCTCCGCTTCCCCAGGACATCAGTCCATGTGGTCGCAGGCCCAATTCCAATGCTACAGAGGCTGACTGGCGTTGAATCTTCCATTGGTGCTTGGCTGAGGTGGAGCTACCAGCCAGAGCCCCTGGGGTAGAGGAGGCAAGGAGATAGACACTGCAGGCTGGGTGCCAGTCCTAGGCTCGCCAGCCTGCTCATCGGCACGGCTGTGTTCCTAGTTACCACCGTCTTTGATGCGACTGTCTGTTGTGGCTTATGATATCTCCTTCTCTATTGCTAACTTACTGAAAGTCCTGTGGTTCCTTTCCTGCTTTCTCTCAGCTTTTCTTGTAGAAACTGACGGCCCATTTCATCTGCCTCATTTATTTTTCCATTTTCTCATGTGCACCATTGATTCCTTTTGAAGAGTCTTCTTTTCCTGGTTGGTCTTATCTATGGCTGGCAATGTTGTGAAGGCAAGAGACCACCAGGTCTTGGATTTGGGCAGACTTCCCATGCTGATAACTTGTCAATCTTTTAGAATGTTGGATCCTTAGTTTCTCTATATACATTCTTGGGACAGACATACATGCCTGTGGACGTGACCCATGGATGACTCAGGGTTATCATTTTAAAGCCTCTGATCCAGGACATGGCTTACCACAAGTACATGGGTCATTAGTACCAGATGTTAGCATTGGTATAGAGAGTCTGGGATGCTTGTGTGTCTGAATTTATGAGATCAGTAATTTTCGTCCTCTTTTCTTCCCCACAAAGAGGGGAGCCTGTACACAGGGGTGCAGGGGTGGAGTGGGACAGCTCACCTGTGATCCTGGATCTGTCAGTCTATCTGTTCCTTCTCCTTCTTGCCCAGCTATCCTTGGAAGAAGTGAACAAACACAGCAACCCCACCCACTGCTATAGGATTAGGTGTGTAGCTTATAGGAGACCGCGCAAGATTTTTAGAGTTCTTCCTCAGTGTTTTTTAGAAGGCTTAGGTGACACCTCTTTCTGGCCTGGGACAGGTCTCAGGGGCTGATTGAGAGAGACCTCACAAACTGATCCAGGGTACAGTTACAGCTCGGTTCCTAATAGGCCAACAGCTGTGGAGGGAATTGACTCTCTGCATCTCCCACCCAACTATTTAGATAAGACTGAATTTTGGACCTTTTAATTGAAATTGGATTGAGTTTCAGGAAACACTAAGATAGAATGAACATTGTTTGCATTTAAGAAAGATGTGAGTCATGGGTCTTAAAGGGTTATTTCCCAAGTTCAGATGCTGACTGAATGTTCAACATGATATTATTAAAGGGCAGGGGTCTTTAAGAGGTGGCTAAGCCATAAAGTTCCTTCCTTATGAATAAAACCCAAGAAATTGGAGATGTTGAAAATCCCATTTGCAATATTTTTAAAACAAAAACATTGGAATATCTCTACTCAAGGAAGTAAAAACAAAACAAACAAACAAACAAAAAAACCCTTCAGTGAAAATTTCAGAACACCGCAGAAAAAAATCAGAGAAGATGACAGAAGACAGACAGGTGCAGACTAGACAGAATCAATATTGTGAAACTGGTTTCATTACTAAACCAAGTTTAGTAATGCAGATTCAGTGCGGTCCCCACCAAGACCCCAATGATAGTCTTCAAAGTGATATAAACACTAATCCTAAAATTCATATAAAAGCACAAAAGACCCCCAACGGACAAAGCAACTCAGAGCAAAAGGAACGATGTTGGAGTTACCAGCACACCGGATTTCGAGTTATACTGCAGAGTCATAATAACAAAAACAGCATGGTTCTGCCTCAAAAGTAGATGCACAGATCAACAGAGAGAATAAAAGACCCCCATGTAACCCCACACATCTGAAGCTATGTGATTCCTGACAAAGATGCCAAAAATATACACTGGAGAAAAGCCACCATTTGATGCAGGGGACACTGGATGTCCACTGTAGAAGAATAAACTAGATCCCTGTCTCATCCTGTACAGAAATCAGCTCCAAATGGATCAAAGACTTCTGTAATGTAAAGCCTGAAACTCTGAAACTGCTAGAAGAAAACATGGCAAACCTTCTAGACACAGGCACATGGGGAGGGGGGAGGACTCGCTGGCGGATTAGGAAATAAAACCAGTAAAGGACAAACTAGATTGCATGAAATTAGAAGGTTTCTGTGCAGCAGTGGGAGCAAGTAACTGAGGGAGAGTTACAGGGTAGGAGATCTTTCTAGTTATGTATCTGAAAGAGGATTAATATCTAGAGTATATAAGAAACTCGATAGCTCGCAACTGGAGAGATGCCTCAGCAGTTAAGGGCACTGACTGCTCTTGCAAAGGACCTGGGTTTGGTTTCTAGCACCAGCCCCAAGAAATGTGACACTCTCTTCTGGTGTCTGGGGGTACTGCTCACACATGGTACCCATGAACTCACAGGCACATGAAGCAAAAAAGAAATCTTTAGACAGAAAGGGCTCTAAAAACTAAATACCAATAAGATTCCAGTGGATAAATGAACTAATGAATAAATTCTGGAAAGATGAAGGGTGAGTGACCCATGAATATATGAAAATGTGTCCCACACCCTCCTCTGTCAAATGCAAACCGGTTAAAACAACACTGAGAGTCTGTCTCACCCCTGTCAGAACAGACACTACTGAAAAAACAAATAAATGCTGTTGAGAATATAGTGTATAAGTCTTATACACCACTGGTGGGAGTGTAAATTAGTCCATCCACTATGGAAATCAGTATGGAGATTCCTCAACAAACTGAAAATAGAATTACCACATAATCCAGGTAGCCAGCTTCTGGGAATCTATCCCAAGGCCTCTAGAGCAATACACCCCACCGACACTTTCACACCTGTTTCTTGTGGCACTATTTATAACAGCCAAGTCACGGTGTCAGCCTAGTTATCTGCCAACAGGTAAGCATATGGAGAAATATGGTTCATATACACACCTGAGTTTTAGGCATTAAAAACAAAATTATGTTGTTTGTAGGAAAATGGATGAAACTGGAAAGAATCGTATGAAGTACAATCAGTCAGAGAGATAAGTGCTACAGGTTTTCTTTTATTTGTGGAATTTAGATTTTATATAGACACATAAACGCAGGCACACACACACACACACAAAATACCTGAAACAAAATTTTTTGGAAACAAAATGTAGCTTAGGGAATGATGTAAAGAAAAATCCTGTATAAGTTCAATGTTCAAAGGAACTTTCGACCTCATAGGGTGTGGTGGCCCATACCTTGAATTCAGGCATACAGGAGGCAGAGTCAGACAGATCTCTGTGAGTTCAAGGCCAACCTCATCTACATAGCAAGCATCTGGCCAGTTAGGTCTGGATAGTGAGAGTTTCTCAAAGTACTCTTGACCACAGTTGTTCGTTGGTCCCACAGGTGCTCACCTCACCTCCTAGCTATGGCCACCTTCATACCTACCCCACCCTCACACTCGACCCTCCTCATCCCCTCATTTCCCCATCTCCCCATAGTGTGTTAGTGGCATGCACTACTAACACACTCCATTTATTTCTGTTTTCTATTAGTAGCCACTATAGCATCCAGCACCTCCCGGGGCGGTGAATTCTTTTTCCACTGCTGTGTGCAGTGTCTAGGGCCTTGGGAGGACCACACGTGGACTTGTTGAACAGTGAGTGGATAGTGGATAGTGGACCCACAAGGGGCTGCTCTTAAAAGACACTGTTTAGTCAAATGGCGAGAAGCCAACCATTGAAGCTGGGGGGGGGAAGGGTCCCCAGACTCAGGGAACCCCAGAGGTAAAGGCCCAGAGGCAGCAGCAGGCAGGGGTCAGAGTAAACAAAGACTGGGGGCAGGGGGAGTAGAATTTCGAAGTGCTGCAATGGAAGGCATTGTGGGTAGTGAGGCATGGGGTGGTGGTGGGGGGCTAACCAGAAAGTCCTGGGAAGCCTTGGAGGGCTTTCTGTAGGACAGAAACAGAGTTTGAAAGCAAACTCTGCCCTGGCTCTCAAGAGGATAGTGGAAGGCGTGGATCAGAGCTGAGGAAGGAACTGAGAGGAGAACCTGTGAGGACTTCCTGGGAGCACTGGGAGCAAGAAGCCGACAGAAGCCACAAAGACCCCACTCCAGGTTCTTCCCTGGTACCAGCTAACCAGCTCTCTCTCTCTCTCTCTCTCTCTCTCTCTCTCTCTCTCTCTCTCTCTCTCTCTCTCTCTCTCTCTCTCATTCCAGCACTTGATGATTCCACAAAACAGTCTGAAAATGCTGAGAAGTCTCCCTAACCTCTGGAAAATGGAGGAATTCTCTACAGCAGGGTTTTCAACCTGTGGGTGGCTACACCTCTGGGGTTAACCTTTTCACAGAGGGTCGCATATCAGACATCCTACATATCAGATATTTGCATTACAATTCATAACAACAGCAAAATTACAGTTATGAAGTAGCAACAAAAATAATGTTATGGTTGGGATCACCACAACGTGAGGAACTGTATTAAAGAGTCACAGCATTAGGGAGTTAGCTCTAGAGGGAGTTTCACGGGGACATGTTTAACTGTGAGAGCCTTTTCCACAGGATAGCTGTCTTTCACTACACTCAGATGGCGATTGTGCCAATGATGCCGTGCCCCAAGCAAGGCTAGCAAGCTATAACCAAAAATACCAGAAAAATCCAGACGTTCAGTCCCCTCTCAGTCTGTTAGCCCTTTCTCGGGCTGTGAGGGTGCAGAGGGGAAGGGTTGGGAAGGGGTGTATAAAGTGGGACGGGACAAACTGGGTGCAGAAGGGGCGGAACCCAGCCCAACCCAATCAACCCAATGGCAGAGATAGCTACTGAACCCCCACCCCCACCCCCAGAGAGACACAGGCGAGGAGAGCATGAAGCATTGTTGACCTGAGCCCAGCTCTGCAGCAAGGAGACCCTCTGTGGCTGCAGGGAGCAGAGATATTGCACACTCAGGAAATAGCCACAGCCAGGCCAGGCCACAACCAGAGAAGGCTAACAGGGCTGCCTTGCACAGAGCTCTAGAAGCAGGCTCGTGGGAAGCAGGAAGATTCCCTTCAGAATAGTCATTTCCCCCAGAGCCACCCACTTCCTGTCCAGAGACCGAGCGTACCCACAAGGGTAAGGTGGTGATTAAAGTTACTCAGTACTTCTGTCCCAAGACCGCAAAAATGCCCCACTTTCCGTTTACATAACCAAGGGAGACCTTCACTGCAGAGCAAAGGCGATGTGCCCAGAGTAGCCTGGTGCGCCACAAAACAGCCTGCAACTTCAGAAGAGAACAAACACCACTCGGCCCCACAGGGTACCTCTCTGGTGAGGCACCTGTGCCAAGGCGGGCAGGTGTTCCAGCATGTGACCAAGCTGGGGAGGGAAGCCGGCTTTTGAATGCCTTGGGTATGAACTACAGAGGCTGGAGAAGGGAGCGGGGGCGAGCTAGGCCAGCCTGAGGTTTGGTGTCACCCTGGGAGGATTCTGGTCAGGAATTCGAGAGACAGATTGCTGTCCTAAATTCGACCACAATTCTCCATTGTCCCAGGAAAGGACACTCTAGATCCGGTGTGATTGTTTGGGAAAATATTTTTGTCCACTTAGCAGACTGGGGAGGAGTATGCAGAGAAGAATTGCGGGACACTGGAAGCTGGACCAGGATGTGGGACAAGAGATGATCCCAGGAAGCATCCCAATTAAGGGGCCTTTGTGGACAGCCAGTGCCGTTAAGCATCCATAGCCCATGAGGTGTCAGGGACTGTGTGATGGTAGAGGTCATCCTGGCTCAGGATGGAGCGAGCTAAGGCATTACCCTCCCAAACCACACCCCACACCTAGAACCCTCTCTGCCATGGTAGTAGAAAGGGGGAGGAGCCAAGTTGGGAGAAGGCACAGAGTGGGGAACGCAGCTGAGGCAGTTCCTCTGCCAGCTGACATCTCACGAACTATTGATGTTGAAGCCCTAGGCTCACTGGAGACATGGCATGGATGGAAGTCACCTGGAGCTTCTGGGGGAAGACCTTAGACAAGTCACAATGCCACCCTATGTGGGCCTGTGACAGAATCTAGCTGGAAGAATCTCCTAGCTTCTGGCAAAGAGACTTATCTCCAGTCCCCACGTCAGTGCCTATGGAGCCCCCAAGCTCAGGACAACATAAAGGCACTAAGGGGGTTGAAGAAGAGAGTTTGGGTTGCACACATTTGGAGAAGGTCATTGCCATGACATGAGTGATCCCCCTCCAAGAGGATCGCATATGGGGCCTGCCATCCTTTGATCTCTAGTCTAGTGCCTCCATGGGGTCACATGGGCGCCTGTGACATGGACAATAAGGGCCTGACTCCCATGTGGGCACCGGTGTCAGCCAGGCCGTCTCTGTGGATACAGACTCTGAGATGGCTGCTGCCTTCTTCTAGGGTTCTTCAAGTTCAAGGAGACGGGAGCCTCCTGCGTAGGCTTGCTCTTCTCTCCCAAAAGGGACAGAGAGACTAAGAGAGGAGTCGGCGTGCAACGAGCTTCCAGATGGAAACCAGAGGCGTAAGAACATTGAGGACAGAGCGTGGGACATGGAGCCAAGTTCAGGAGGCAGAGGGAGCGTGGCTGGTCCTGCCTGGGCACAGTCCTGGGATGTCACACTAAACAAATTCCCTTTCATCTTGTAGGACATGGGAAGTGGTGGGCAGTTTTCACAAGCACATAAAGACACGGAGAGAGCAGAAAGGTCCCTGGGAAGATGGGTCAGAGGTGAGTAGAAGGACTGTGGTGGCATCTGATTGGACACTGTAGACCCATGACTGTGAGCTATGGTTCCTTAACACCAAGGGACCCTCGGCATAAGAGAGACAAGGACAAAGGGGGATTCTGCACATGAGACTTGCAGGAAAATCGGAACAGAGAGCTAAGCACACATTTGCTTTAAGTCCCCTATGATGGGAACGTTGGTTCCCTGATCATCTCAGTGGTGGTGGCCACCTCTTGCTGGGGGACTGGCAGAGAGAATCATATCCTTTAAGCCATCGAATCTGCAGTCAGAAAGCCCAGCAAGGAAAACTTTGGGAACCATTAAAGTACACGTGTGAAATCGGCAGCTTCCATCAGAGCTCCAAGAGAGGCAGCCCAGTAGTAATGGGACTGATAGCCTCATTTGGAGGTGAGCAAACTATGAATGAGGAGACCAGGTAATGAATGGAGCCTGTGAAAGGTCCAAGTGTGACTTAAAAGATACCAAGACCAGGTCAGGTCCAACCTCATACATTTTAAAATCTATTGCAAGGGCTGTTGACTCATGTGTTTTGTGATTTTTCTGGGGAGTCTATTTTGATTCACCCCAGAAAGAGAAGGCACTCATAGACTGAAGCCATGATTCCTGCCCAACTCTAGCTTGATGAAGCAATGGAGGGGGATTTACAGACAGATGGATGAGGGGTCACTCTTCCCCCGAGACACTGCTAACTACCCTCAGATCATCAGGTGAGGCCGTGAGCCCTCCCCTCCTTCTATAAGAGAATGTTAGAGGGCCCAATCTCATGGTGATCTTATGTGGGTAATTATAGATGCTCGAATTTCAAGGCAACCTCAGCCAGGTCATGCCCAGAGGACAGGGTTCTAGAACCTCACCCACCCAGTTGTGGGTGATCCTCCTTATTTTGTCTAACTATAGGTTAGAAATACTAAAAGAAACTTCTAGAAACAGTCCCAAAGTTTTAGGTAGCTTTTTTTTTTTGCATTGTATTATAACTTTTCTCTTTTATTTTAGCTATTGTTAATGTCTTGCTGAGTCTAATTTATAAATTTAGCCTCATTGCAAGCATACAAGCAAAAGAAAAGTGTAGTGTGTAGGGAGCGTTATACTGTCCCTAGTTTGGGGACTCCCCTGGGGTCATGGTATAAACCTCCTACAGATAAGGGAGGAGACATCTTTCTGTCAGCTTTACTCAAATGTGTCCATCCCCAGAGCCTTCAACAACACTGAACTATTTTATAACGTACATTCATTTTTCATAATTACTGTGAAAGAACAACACATTGCTTGCTGGTCTTTAATGACTCATAAAGTGAAGCCATTCACAAGCCGCTGGCTGATGGTCTGGCTTTCTTTTTACGAACTCCTTCCTCATTAGCTTTGGACACTTAGTCCTGGAGAATCCGAGCTGCACCAAGCCCTTCTCTCTGTTCTTGGTCACTTTCCCCTCCATGTTTATGCAACTGGACACCTCCAGCCTGTGGTCCCTTTTCATTTTGGTTGTGTCCCAGTTCGTTTATGAAGCCATCTTCGCTTTGCTGTTATCGGGTTCCCTGCAGCATCTGTGTCAGGGCACATGCTCTGAGGACGGGCAGCCTGAGTTCAAAGCCAGTAACAGCTTGCTCCACCACACCAGGCAAGGTCATTGCCTCCCGTGGAGTTCAGAACTTCCTCCTTAAAGGGGACATACAGACCGTCTCCAACCATAGTGGTTCAGTTTAGGACTTTTTTTTACCTTTATGGTGGCACAAAAGCAATGCACAGTAAAAACCATACTTTCCATTTTGAGTTTGGACCTTTTCCCAGGCTAGCAAGATGCAGTGTATTCCCCACCAATACCGAAGAAGAGCTGCAGCTCATAGCCTGTGATCACATGGAGGAAAAGCCTATACTCTATATGCAAATGTACCTGGGCTGCAATCTTCGAGCTTCTTGTGTCCCAGGGCAGGCTGTGAATGTAATCATAGCATTCGAAGCTAACAGTATCGTGTTACCATATCAAAGAATTGAACAGTGCCTTAGAGGGGTCAGCAAATTTGTTTTTGAGGGAGTATATTTGACACTTTATACACTTCCTGTTTGGCATTTCTGCCTGAGTATAAGCTAATGTACAACCAAGCTACACTGTGATTGTTCAGTGGACTGGGTATATGAAATACATTTGGGTCTTAAGGATATTTTCAACTTATGATAGGTCTATTGAGAAATAAGCCCATCATAACTAACTATGGTAACACTCATTTAACTTAGAGCTGGAGACCCAATTGGTCAATAATAACCCATTCTACAGGCAAACTCAAATGGGACTTTTGACTAGCTACATATTTTTAAAGCATTCGAGGTTACTGGGGCTTGAACTCAGGACATCATGCCTGCTAGACCAGTCTTCTACCACTGAGTTCCATCCCCAGCCTTTGTGTCTTAAATTTTTGGAAGTGAATTGTCTAAGCAGGGAATGTACTAGGCCACCTCTTTGAGTCCACATCTGTCCTGATTCCAGCTGTTACACACCCAGCCCCTCTAGGCATTTGAACTTGCATGCTCCATTTATGCACAGGTAAAGATTCTTCCTGCCCCAACCACTCACCCAGGATCCCCTTGGTCAGAGGCTGTCTCTTCTTCTCAAAATCCCTGTCTGGGATTCTGAGACTAATCAAACAGAAGACCTGGGCTGTGTGAGTCATCATCCTTCTCTCTGAGTATCCCTTAGTAATTCACCATGGGCAGAGCCTGTGGGAGAACCTTCTGCCCGGCTTCAGACAACCACATCAGAGTGAGCCCCTGACTGGTGGTGGTGAACTCCATGTGGTTAACCCCAGCATTGTGCACATCAGCCTCCACACTTTATTTATGGACATGACAGATGACAGAGGAGATTTTTCTCCTCCATGAGTCTCCTCTGCTCCTCAACCCTTCAAATTTGGAAAGGAGTCCCTAACTCTAATGTGGGCGATACAAACAAGAGAGATTAGACTTACGTGAGAAAAATCATGCCATCCACTAACTGTGCCTGTCCACTGTATTAGAGACAGAGACGGAACTGTGGACTTCCACACTGAGACAAAGAGCAGGGAATGCTGGGAGCTGGTGGCAACAGACAGCATTGCACAGTGGCTGGGGGCAGGCAAGGTGTGCTGACCGCAGCAGTGTTTCAGAGCGGGAGAGATTCGTTATCATTTCTGTCTTTTGCAATTTTTTTTTTGTTTTTTGTCTTTTTTGGTTTTTTTTTTTGTTATTTGTTTGTTCATTGAGACAGGGTTTCTCTGTGTAGCCCTGGCTGTCTTAGAACTCACTCTGTAGACAAGGCTTGCCTCAAACTCAAGAGATCTGCCTGCCTCTGTCTCCCAAGTCTTGGGATTAAAGGTGTGCTCCATAACCACTGCCTGGCTTGTTTCTAACTTTTGAAGAGTTGCTTTATTCTTATTTATATGGGGGTGTATATCTGTGTGGAACTGGAGTCACAAACAGTTGTGAGCCACTGTGAGGGTGCTGGGAATGAACCCCAGTCCTCTGAAAGAGCAGCCAGTGCTCTTAACTGCTGTGCCATCTCTCCGGTCCCCATGAGATTCATATTCAAATGAAATAGCATGGAAAAGTGTTGTTGTTTTATTTTTTTTAAATTTGTTTGTTGTTTGTTTCTTAAGTTGTTTCTTGTGTTGGTCAGCTTTGCATCATGATAACAAAATTCCTAACCTAGGCTACTTAAAAAGTAAAAAATAATCTAATATGACTTTACCATTCCAACTTCTGTATGTTTGGGCCACGGTGAGGCTAGCACACCACGGGTCGGGGTATGTGTTGGAGTGAATGCTCCTGTCTCAAGCCAGAAAGGATATGATCCCACAGTCCCCTTCTGGGTTACATTTCCAAAGATCCAAAGACCCAGCCTCTTAAATATCCATAGCACCTCCCAACACTGCCTCCTGGGGAGGGCGGGGCAGGGGTGGGCAGGGCAGGAGTCACAGGTAGGAAGTACTATATTGGAATTATACAATGAAAGCCAGGATGGTGTGTTTAAAATCAAACTTGTCCTTCTGCCTTCTGTAACTCTAAAACAGTCACAGTACATAAAGCAAATGCTGCAGGCATTAGACAATAGTCAGGTAGGGTCAGAAGGAAGCCCATCAGAAGACACCCATGGTTCTTGACCATGCACAAACTTCCTGACCACAGCACAAAAGGCCTAGCACACCTTACTGAGGGACTCTAAGTCAAGAAGGCAGAGAGAGGGTCTGGGCTTGAAAAAGCACCTCAGACTTAAAGATTTGGGCAGCATAGACGAGAGAACTGTGTAGACAGGAATGGCAGAGTTCAGCCTGAGAAATGAACTGTATGATGGACAGTAAATATAGAGTCAAGAACAATTAATACGTGAGCAAAAGTCAAACTGAAACACTATGTGTCGCACAATGCTAAGAAACATTAGAGGTCTGACAACGCAGAATGGAGAGAGAGATGCATGCATGTGTGCGTGCGTGCGTGCGTGCATACATGCACACTGTGCTCCCTCCCCTTCCACCTGGTTGAAGTGGGGTCTCTCTTATTTTTGTTGATGCCCTGTGGACACCAGGGTAGCTAATCCATGAGCTCCTAGATGATTCACAGGCCTCTTCCTTCCATTCTTGCTGTAGTTGTGCTGGGATTACAGATACCTGCCACTGGGTCTCCCTTTTTACCTGGGTTGTAGGACTCCAGTTCGGGTCCTCAGGCCTTTTACATATTGAGCCATCTTCCAGTCTAAAAGACATCTTTGAAGCATTAAGCTGAAGACCATGTCCCAGAGTCATAGTTCTCAACTTGGGGGTGTGGGTGTAGAAAGGTAGTTATCTCCCTCAGCGGACATTTAGCAATCCCTAGGGATATTTTTGACGGTCCCCATGGAGCATATTACTGCCATCTAGTGGCTGGAGACTATAGATGCAGCCAAGTATCCCACAGTGCACTTGACAGGCTGCACTGATGCAGTCCAGGTACCGGAGCTAAGCTAGATCTCTGTGGCCAGCCTCTCAGTGCCCTAGTGGATGTCTTATTGATCACACTCTTATGTAATCGCCCCATGTGCTCACACTGCCATATAGCCCCCATAAAGAAGCTCCAACCAGGGAAAGAGAGGAGCCCAAACTAGACCCCATCAAGGCCATTCAGTAAGCTTGTGAATGAGTTTGCAGGAATAGTCTGCAACCTCAGCCATACATAAGCATTATGAGATTGCAGCTCCCTGTAAGAGCTTGACTGAAGTATCCTGAGAGACCCTGAACCAGAAAACTGCTGATCTAAGTCACCTTCCATTCTGGGTTCTCAAAAGTAATAGAACAATGAATTCTTGTAATTGTTTTAAGGTGTTGGTTTTGGGGGATGATTTGTTACACAGCAATGGATAGCTGATACAAACCTGCTCTGGAAAAGCCTAAAACCAAGCCTCGATAGGGTCAAGAAGATATGACAGAAATTTAACTGTGTGCTAGAATTAAATTCTTAAAAGGAAGAAAACATGACCCAGTGTTTTAAAATGTATAATCTACAATGGCTAGCACACAGTAAAAAAATTACAGACATGAAGTCAGGTGTGGTGGTGTTTTTCTTTAATCCTAGCACTGGGGAGGCAAAGGTAGATGGATCTCCAAGTTGAAGGACAACCTAGTCTACATACAGAGTTCCAGGACAACCAGGGCTTCATAGAGCGATCCTATCTCAAAAAATTAATAAATATATAAAATTACTAGATATGCAGTCAAGCAAAGTTAAAAAATATAAAAACAGTGCATACTCATAAAAAATGCATCTGACAAGGATTCTGAGCTGACCCACGTGTTAGAAACAACAGACAAGGATTTTAAAGCATGTTAGAAATATGTTGAAGAACGTAAAGAAAGATATTACTTTAATAAGTGAACAGATGGGAAATCCCAGGAGAGAAACAGGAATAACAGGAAAACAATAAACAGAAGCTCTGCAAATGAAAGGAAAGCTTACAGGTTGGCTTCAAAACACATCTGAGGTATCAGAAGAAAGGATCGATGAAGTGGAGAAAGATTTCCACTCTGAAGAATAGAGGTAAAAATCAACCCTATAAACATGAAAAAAAAACATGACTTGCAAGAATCCACGAGGCAGTCCATCCATCCAAGTGTCCATCCAAGTGTCCATCCAAGTATCCAACCAAGTGATGGGAAGGAAAAAATATCCTGCAAGGAAGAAGTTACTAGAGAGGGGCTGGCGAAATGGCTCAGTGAACAAAGAGGCTTGCTGCCAACCTAGATGACCTGAGTTTGATCCCTGAAACCCACATGCTAAAAGAAGAGAACAGACTTCTGTGAGTTAACCTGATCTCCACATGCCTATTGTGGTATGGGCACGTGATTGCATGCATGCCCACACATACATACATGTAATAAAAAATTAAAGAGATAATAATTTTAAATTCCCCAAATATGGCTAAAAAAATCAACTGGAGACTGCAGGGAGGGGGGGGAATAAACCCTCAAAAGGCTACACATAATGGAAATACAAGTAAGCGCACCTTAAAGTTACACTATGAAGCCCAAATTACAGGAATATGAACTGTGAAGATGTGGGTCATTGATGGAATGACAGGGGCTGCCATAGGGAGGAGGCGTAGTACAGCATAGATGAAGGGAAAGAAAAGGGGGGGACACTCGGGGGTGGGAAGGGTTAGGCAGGGAGAGAGCTGGGTGTTGAGAAGACAAGGGCACAGGGTTAGGATTAGCCCAGAGGAAGGAAGTGTGAAAGTCACACAGGAACCTACTTAGTATCTTACAACCCAAGGGAGGCTACAGTAGAGCTGAATGGTCAATATTCCATAATCCAGCAGCAGCGAGAGTTACCAGACAACATCCTCCGTCCTAGTGTGGGATGCACCTGTAGGAGTTGGTCAGGGAAGCCAACCGGCTAAGCATTTCTTTCATTTACAGAGCTTCCTGTCCGTCCTCTTGGCTACACAACAGAGCTAGAGGATAAGACCCTATTTCTGAAAACAGTTAGCTGGATTCTGAAAGCAAGCTGGAACTAAGCTGGAAGCATCCTCCCTGCTTTCAAAGAGTTAAGTAGGCTAATGGGGGGTAAAAAGCATCAGTGGTCTTATGGGAATCAACCTGTCAGGTAAAAATGTGTCCACCAGGGCAACAGTGGCATGACTGTGGTGGAGGTAACCAACCATCTCTGATTGGATCTGAGGCCTGATCCATGGGAAGAAACTCATTCTTACCCCAGTAAGTAGCCCACGCCTAGAGGAGGTTGTAAGCCCAAGAAGGTAACTTATTACTGTTGTTTACCTAAATTGACATAGCATCAAAGTTGCCTTATGAATTTCTGTGTTTCTACTCACAGACAAAAGCTGCTCCCAATCTTAGTCAGAGAGGCCTCTCTTTGTAGTGAATTGTGGTGAATTCAGAGATGTGTGGCTTCCTAAGATGCTGATAAGTTATTGTTGAGGGCTCACTCACCTCTAATGAAACTTTACATCACACCTCAAAGGCTCAGGAAACATTGCTACAAGGGGGTAGGAAGTATATAGGAGTAGCATGCAGGGTGAAAACATGCACAATAACCAGTACAATCATGGACTCTCAATACTCAAAGTTACCTGCACTTCACAAGACTGGCCTTCTCAACAATCAATAATAGAAGAGAGAAGGCCTACTCCTTCTGCTTAATTATTGGCTGATGATAATTTCAAGGAGATGAGGAACCATTGTCTTTGGCTGTATATCCACTGTTGGTCACACTAGGCTCCAATGGACAGGACCACACCCATACAGATGGTCTTAGCTTAACTCAGCAAAATAAATGTAAGAAATAGGTTTGTAGGGAAGAGGAAGTAGACAGGGGTGATATGAAGCCAAGAAAAGGAGAGAGGGAAGGAAAGCAGTCAATGTGCATTATATATCCATGAAATGGTTTTAAAAACTAATGAACAAAAAATGCAATAGTAGTAGTAATAATAATAATAATAATGAATAAAAGAAAATATGACATGAAATGTTAATAAGAAAACTAATGTTATTTAGCTTATTTGAAATAAGGCTGAAGAGTATTTTTGAGGTAAAGAAAGAGATTTCATAAAGGCAAGAGGAATAACTCAAAAGGAACCATGAAATTTCAACTCTACCAAATAACTAAGCTTTGAGATTCATAAAAACAAAAATTAACTAAAATAAAGAAACTAAAGTAAAGAAATGGACAACTCTTTATTCACACTAGGGAGGTTTAACATCTCCCTCTTAGCAAGGTATAGAACTAGGAAATAAAGACAAACAAAAGCTGGTAAAGGGTCTGGAGATGTGCTCGGCAGTTAAGGGCACTTGCTGTTCTTCCAGAGGACCTGGGTTCAGGGCCCAGCACCACACTGAGAGGATCACAGCTGTCTGTGCTCCAGTTCTAGGGGATTCCACTCCCTCTTCTGATCTCCACAAGCTTGTTCTAACTGACAATGTTGGGACATCTCACTACACAGCTCCAAAATACACATTGTTTTTCAGGTACAAATGAAATGCTCCCGAAAATAAATAATATTCTGGGTTATAAAGTAAGTCTTAGCCCATTTTGAAAGGTGAAAGTGCTAAGAGTCAGCTTCCCAATCACAAAAGAATTAAGTCAGAAATCATAGCAAGGTATTAAATAATTCCTCCAGATATTTGGAAAAATGAACAGCATACTTTTAGATAACTTGGCAGGGATGCTGGGATGAGCCATGGAACAGTGCTTGCCTTGCATGTGTGCAGTCCTGGGCTTGATCTCTAATGCTGCCAAACATCAAGAAAATAAAAAGGATGAAGGAAGGGAGGAAAGAAGGAAGGAAGAAGGAAGGAAGGGAAGGAGGAAGAGAGTGAGGGAGGAAGGGAGGAAGGAGGGAAGTCATTAGAGATAGCTGAAAAATAGTGGAAACAAAATAATTAAAATTTATGGAACTCATTTAAAGTAGTGCCCACAAAAAAATTTATAACTTTAAATGTCCATAAGAATAAAATGAGAAAGCAAATATTAAACAAAATTAATCGCTGTCATATCTGCATTAGCCATAAAAAAAGAAGCAAGGAGAAAAACAATGACAAACCCAGTTGAATGGGATATAAAAAAACAACCAAATGACCCAGTCTTGGTTACTGTTCTATTCCTGTGAAAAGACACCATGACCAAGGCGACTCTTATGAAAGAAAGTATTTGAATGGGGGCTGGCTTACAGTTTCAGAGGTTTGGTCTGCTATCATCATGGCAGGGAGCATGGCAGCATGCGGGCAGACACTGAAGCAGTAGCTGAGAGCTACATCCTGATTCATAAGCATAGGGAGAGAGAGAGACTCTGGGCTAGCGTGGGCTTTTGAAACCTCAAAGCACACCTCCAGTGACACACTTCCTCCCAGAAGACCGTAGCTCCTCATCCCTCTAATCCTTTCCAACAATTTCACTCCCTGGTAGCTAAGCATTAAAATAGATGATATATATTTTGTGTTTTTTATATTTTTATAAAATATTTTAAAGTAGCCTATGGAGGCCATTCTTACTCAAACAACCACAGACACAGAAAAAGAATAAAACCAAAAGATAGATAATTCAAAATACGGACATTTTTAAAACCCTAGTAAGACTGAACAAAAAAGAGCTCAAACTCAGAGATACATTATATTTTAATTTGTGGTTGACCAATAAAAGTCATATATTTTACTCTATACAACATTATAAACACTACATGCACACACACACACACACACACACACACACACACACACACACACACCCATACATACACACACTCAAAATATCTGAAGTGGAAAAGAAGAATTAAAAGGATAATCATAAAATTTCACCCCCAAACTTATAACAATAAAATTCAGCAATTTAGACAAGTATTCCTTGATCCATACAATTTACCAAAAGTGACACAAAGAAAAATAAAAAAAAAATAGCTGTACTTTTCAATATCCTTTTGCTTCATAACCAACCTCCAAACTTAGCAACTTAAAGTAACACTGCTCATTCTGTTGTTACTAAGTCAGCTGACCTCAGCTGGGTGGCTCTCATTCACTGATGCCACACGGCAAGGGCTGGTGTCTGGTACACCACCCTCCCCTACATGGTATCATAACGTGGTGTTTTGGTAACATAATGGTCTCCAAGTCATTGGACTTTTGACATGGTGGTTGGTTCCAAGGGAGATTTATATGAAAATGCACAATGATTGTGGGAAAGTATAACACAGTTATAGGATTCCCAGGATCTAACTTTCAAAACGTACCAAAAGTCTCTGGTAAAATCCAAATGCTAATTTTGGGAAAGAAAACCGATCCACAGTTCAATGGGACAGAACAGCTCCCAGAAACAGAGCCAAGGATGTACACTCCGTTGATTTCACCCAAGGTGCCAAAGTGGTTCAGTACAGAAAATGCATTCTTTTCTATTGTAGCATAACAAATTTCATTACTTAAGATGACATTGATTTATTATTGCACATATAATTATATATTTCATATGTTTCTATAGGTCAGAAGCCATAGTGTTGAATACCTGGTTCATTGTTTAAGATCTCAGATGGCTAACAGCAAGCTGTCAGTCACCCTACATTCTCATATGGGACCCAGATTCAGCTTCCAAAAATGTCCCTATTTGTTGCAGAACTGAAAAACTTAGCTCAAGCCAACAGGAGACTCTCTGTGTGAATTCCTATGATCTCTTTTAGGATCAGGCCAATGGAGGATACTGTTGCTGCTACTGCTTCTCCTTCCTCCTTCTCCTCTTCTTCCTCCTGCTCCTCCTCCTCCTCCTGTATTATTTTTAGTTTTTGGTTTTTGGCTTTGGTTTTTTGAGATGAGGTCTCTCTATAGAGCCCTGACTGTCCTGGAATTCACTTTGGCTGGCCTTGAGTTCATAGAGGCATATCTGCCTGCCTCTGCCTCCCAAGAGTTGGTATTATAGACCTATGCCACCACACCCAATGGTTCTTCTGACCAATCCAAAGTTCTCTGATTGAAGACCTTAATCAAGTTTCCAAAATCTTCTGGGATACAACAGCTTTTAAACACAGAAGCGATTACCTTTCCAGGAAAGGGAATTAGACAATGTGTCTCATTAATTCTTTATGGTCAACTTGACTAGATTTAGAATTATGATGGAATCACACCTTGGGAGTGTCTATGGAGTTTTCACAAATGTCTAACTGAAGAAGGAAAACCCATTGAGTTTTGGGGGTTTGAGGCAAACTACCAAATATGAATCACCAGCTGCAAACCAGTTCACTCAGCAGACACCACACACAAATCAGCAAAGGCAGTTCAACTCAGAAGAAACCATGAAGCCTGAGTCCATGGAAGCTGCAGGAACCTCATGAGAAGTTCTTTGGCTAATTTCTCTGATGAAGTCACCACCAGCGAAGCTCAGCAATGCAATGTAAGACGAACCAATACACGCATGCTATCAGTAAGAACAGCAAGGTAGAGCAAAGCAAACCAGTGCTCGACCTCCCAATGTTCATGGGGTCATATTTAACATCATGCTTCCTTTCACATGTTTGCTATAGCAAAACGTCCTTTCACCTGTGTCTGCTTCAGCAAAACATTATTTCACATGTCTGCTTTAGCAAATCATACTTTCACCTGTGTGCCCCAGCAAAACATCATTTGACATAACTGACTTTCCAAGCAAACCAGAAGTTTCCACTTCACCCTTCCATTGCTTATAGCAAGTATCTTGGCAACAAAAAAAGGTAATTAATACAGTTTGTGTTCTAGGGATCTGGAATCTGGAGGGGTTTCGATTGCTTCTATAACAAATTATCCCAGTGTGGTAATTAGAAATAATACGAACGTGCTATCTTACAGTTCTGTACTTCAGAAGTCTAGAAGGGTCTAAACAGGATAAAATCAAAGCATCATCAGGGCTACATGATTTTCTAGAGACCACATAGAGAATCTGTTTCCTTGCATGTTCCAGTCTCTAAAGACCACCTACGTTCTATGGCTCATAGACCCGGACTCCATTTTCAATGTCAGCAACAGTAAAATAAATTCATAGCATATACATAACTCTGGATTTCCTTCTCCACATTTAAAGACCTTCTTTATTACATTAGACTGCCCTAGGCAATTCAGGATTTTATTGCTATGGTCAAGAGATCAGCAACTGTGATTCTGTATTTGTTCTTCCCATCAAGGTTCCCAGACACTGGACGTGGACATCTTGGTGAAGTCAGTAGTTATCCTGCCACGTGAGCCACCCCAGTGCTCTTTCTGTTCAGATTAGTATTTTCCAAAAGTGGTGCTTGGCCAAGAACATCTGTGTAGAGAAAGGGAATCCAATGCCCACCTCACCAGTTAACAGAAAAAAAAAAGATAGATGCAAAAGCTAAATCTAAAAGATACATAAATGGTCCATAAGGACATTAAAAATATTAATTATCATGGCCTAGAGAGATGCTTCGGAAGTTAAGAACACTCTCTGCTCTTCCAGAGGTCCGGTTTGGCTCCCAGCACCTACTTGGCAGCTCACAACTACCTTTAACAACAGTTCCTGAGAATCTGACACCCGGGCATCAGGCATGCATGCAGTATGTGGACATACATGCAAACAAAATACCCACACACATAAAATAAAAGTTTTTAAAAAATTAAAAACCAATGTTCATCACCATGCCAGGCCTGGAAGTGCAGAGCTGTAATTTCTGCTACTCTGGAGACTGAGGCAGAAGGATCACAAATTCAAGACCTGCTTGAGATGGTGAGTTCAAGGCCAACCTGAATCACTTAGTTAAAACCTGCCTCAAAAGAATAAAAACAAGGCTAGATATGTCAGTTGTAGTATCCCTGCCCAGCAACAAGCTTCATCCCTGCATTTAACCCCTAACACCCATACCTGCAAAAAGAGTTGATCATTCATTATTAGAAAAATGCAAATTAAGCCTAGAAGGTAAAACTTTACATGTATTGGGATAACAAGAAAAAAGACTCCCGGAGGATCCGGCTATACCACTCCTGGGCATATACCCAGAGGCTTTACCTGCATGCAATAAGGACACATGCTCCGCTATGTTCATAGCAGCCTTATTTATAATAGCCAGAAGCTGGAAAGAACCCAGATGTCCCTCAATGGAGGAATGGATTCAGAAGATGTGGTATATCTACACAATGGAATACTACTCTGCAATTAAAAACAATGAATTCACGAAATTCCTAGGCAAATGGTCAGAACTTGAAAATATCATCCTTAGTGAGGTAACCCAATCACAAAAGAACACACATGGTATGCACTCACTGATAAGGGGATATTAACCCAGAATCTCGGAATACCCTAGACACAATTCACATAGCAATAGATTTCTAAGAAGATGGAAGGAGAGATCCCTGGTCCTGGAAAGACTGGATGTAGGGGAACGCCAGGACAGAGAAACGAGAGGGGGTTGAATGGGGAACAGAGGGAGGGAAGGGGGCTTATGGGACTTTCGGGGAGGGAGGAAACGGGAAAGGGGAAATGATTTGGAATGTAAATAAAAAAAAACTTAGAAAATAAAAATAAAAGAAAAAAGAGAGAGAGAAATACACTAATCCACAAGAACAAATCTTTCTTTAAAAACCTCACCCCCCAGCATCCTTACATCACCAATCAAGTTTTTCAAATGAATTTTGGTGAGGACAAACCACATCCAGAGCACAGCCATGCCAAAGAAAACTGAAAGCGTGTCCCTGTGAGAATGTGCACATTGTGTGTCATCCCCAAGCATATGGAAACATTCCAGAGCTCCATCCGCCGAGGGATGGAGATGCAGTATGTCCACACACAGGTCACTCCACTGTTAAGAGGAATCGCTTCCACCTACTGAAATGTTAAAAAAAAAATCATTCCAGAGATGAAGTACCGAGAACCGGACAGTGGTGGGACACCCACAACATCCTAAAGATACTAAAGACTATGGGCTGGCATGCTTTTAAGGGGTAAATGTTATATAAATTACATCGGGGGGGGACTTAAATGGGAAAAGGCCATGTACTTATGAAAAGATACTATCAAAGATGAAATACCTAAGATACCCTGACTGGACAGTAATAGATTTTAGAAAAGATTTTAGTGATAGGGAATATAAATTTATATATCCCCAATTAAATGATATCGTTATGCTCACCCTCCCCCCCCCAAAAAAATAAACCTCACCTTTACGTCCAAAAATAACCCTACTGAATTTTTGTTTTACAAAACACAAGGTTAAAAGCCAAGCTTGTTCTCTGGAATCTGTAGGCATCTGGAAAGTGATTTTTCATTGCCCATGACTTTTAGGGGATTGGAGGGGAGTGGCAGAGGGAGAGAGGGAAGTCATGACTTGGCCCAGAAGGGCACAATGAAGAGGAGAAACCAGACTGGACAATTGACTCAGTCAGTATAGAGGAACAAAACTTATAAAATGAATATATATATATTCTACAATACACACACTCACACACACACACACACACACACACACACATCAAACAAAGAAAAAAAAGATGATGTCAAGCAGGAAGATACCACCTCCAAATCTGAATTTTTTTTCTTACTTGCAGAGTAAGAAATTTAAACATTTGACCCAGTTTTCCTGTCTGGGTGTCATTCTGAGTTCTCTCCCACTAGCAACCAAGACCTGTGCTGGTGCTGTTCTTAGGAACCAGAGAAGAGCACCCCTGGGAGACTTTCCCCAGGTAAGTGGTACACCTTGTGTCCTGGGTGCTAGATTCAGTGACAGGGAAGCGGGAGCAAAAAGGAGGCCAATGAACCTTCAGATCAGTTAAAATGTTGAGTGGGAAAGTCCAAATCTTGAGGCAAGAGATGTGGAGTCCTGGTCACCAGCCTGCAGACGACCAGAACGAGAAGGAGCAAGAGCTGAGGACCAGGCTGTGTGCAACAACTGCTTGCCGGAAGAGGCAGAAGAGAAGGTTGGGAAAGTAGACGTCCACAGAGTAGAAGGAAAATAGCAGAGAGCTGAGTCTAGGACTTGGTGAGAGAGCAAGGGGCATAAAAGAGAGGGAGCCTGTGCTCTGAGAGCCAAGGAACCTATGCAGGATTCTGGCAGCTGCCCCGATTTAAAAAATAGAGTATAACAGATCAAAGATCACTCGCCTTTTGCCAGCCTGGCCTCTTACCTCTGAGTTGATTTATCCTGTCACTGATGAGGATGGCAATGACGATTTCCTCACCAGCATCAGGAAGAAACGCATCTCCATGCTTTAACCGTGGGCTAAGGACCAGTGGCTCGCCAGGAACCTGCCAGGTTTTCAAGCTAGAGAGGTAATACTGAGGCGTCCAGTCCCATGGTCAGAACAGCCACCTGGTTCTCAGCCTCACGGATGTCATTTGACTCTTCTTGCTACTTTAACATCAGCCGACTTAAACTCTCCAACACGTGTGTGTTCGTCCCGTTGGGTGTTCTCTGGAGACCCTGACTAATACAACCCCATTGGTTAGCTCCCTGCTGCTCCAAACTTAGGCAGCAAATACTCCTCCGGACATTCAAAGACACTCCCTCTGCTAGTTTAGCTCCTGGGTGGTTTTCACAGCTCATTAGAGACACCAGAATGAGCCTGGCCTCCATAATGAGCTGGTGTTTCCTTACAGAGAGATGCTTCACCCCTAATGAGTTGCTATAAGCACACACCCACTGTGGGTTAATAGTAGGGAATTCACATTTATGATAAATTCAGCTAGTTGGATTTGTTTGGTTTTGTGTTTGTTTTGAGACAGGATCTCATATAATCCAGGCCGCCATTGCACGGATGACCTTGGACTCCTGACCCTTCACTTCCACCTCTAGCTCTACCTCCACCTCCCAAGTATAACATTACAGACATGTGCAGAGAGACTTGGGGGGTCTCCCTAGGGAAGAAGGGGATTCAGGGGAACCCACACTGCTCCTGCCAACGCAGTGGCAGCCCTGAGGAAGCCACTTTGAGGACTCACATCAAGCCGGCTCTCCTGGCATGCACCAGGAGGCTAAGGCGGGATGAACACTGAGTCCAGGAACTTATGGGAATCAGTTCTCTCCTTTCGCTGTGTGGGTCCCAGGGATCTGGCTCAGGTCATTAGACCCAGCAGCAGGTTCCTTCACTCACCACTGCAGGAGACCTTGTCTTTAAACACATTAGGAATACAAAGAGCTGTGTGGAGGGAGGGGTCAGTGCTTTCCAGAGACCTGCTGATGGCCCCATGTAGAAGGACAGCCTTGCCCAACCCCATCCTCCTGGCGTTCACAGTGCAGGCCATATCCAGGTGATGCTCCTCTCAGACCTGGGTGTGTCCCACCAGGAAGTCACTCTACAGTCTTTCCATGTTCCTGTGCACCCAAGTCTGCCTGTGTGGATGAGAAAGCTGAGAACCCCGGGTGCATTTATGGAGCAAACCCCTGAGCCCAGGGACCATACTAATGGATTGTCAGGTATGGCCACGATGCGGCTGAGCTAATGCCACGTCTGCTGTGGCTGCCATCTGTGGCTCCTCCCAGTCGGTGACTCCATCCAAGCCCTGCACCCTGGCTCTCTATTCACTTCCTAAGCTCCAGGGGATGCTGGCTCCAGAACCGTGTTCTGGAAAGCTGTGTTCCCTGGAGAGTTAAACCTGGAACCCACCATCGGGACATTGCACGGCTGACAGCTCAGACTGCTCTTGCCTCTTGGGCCCCTTTCCAGACTGACTGATTCATGCACCTTCGAAAATAAGACATATTTTCATGCCAGTTGCTACATTTATTAAGGAGAAATGTGTTTAATTGACTGGCTTGGAACCTACCCTCTTGTCAACAGGGCAGCAGCTTGGCCTCCCCCAAATTCTTCTCAGTCTTTCCTGGGTCAGGGTCAAAAGCTTCCGACCAATAAAAGGAAGTATGACCACCAGCACGTCTTAGGAAGCCCACCACCCCCCTCCCCCACGCCTGCCTGCCACCCTGTTTCAGAATCCTCCCCTTCCATCTTGATTCCATAATCCTGAGGCTCAGGCAATTAAAATAAAATATCCTTATAGTCTCTCGATGTTTACTCGACCAGCTGGTAATGAGCTAGGCAGGATCGTCTCTGTTACATAAAGGAAAAGAACAAAGAATTAGGAATATGGAAGACATTCAAATGTCTTAATTAGTGCTTCCATCTGTAAAAAGAAAAGGAAAATGTTTGTCAGGAAAAACCACGCCCAGGTACCTATCTTGGGAAGGCCAGGGTCCCCAAAGGCCCCATTCGGGCGGCAGCAGCATGGACGAATACATGGATATCAGTCCATCCCAGGGGAATGCTGGGAACCTGGCTGTGAGCTTAGTACGGATCCTGGGGAGGGAAGGGAAGCAAGCCAGGCCTGGGAACGGGAACGGATGTGGTCAGTGCTGTGGGTGGAACCAGGGACAGGAGCCCGAGCTGCATACAGCTCCCACAAGTCTTGGCTGCCCCTCCTACCCTCTACCTGCACCAGTGGTGAACCTTGGGCTTAGCTGGGGAAAGTCCTGGAATTCCAAACCTCCTCTCTCTCAAGACCTTTTCCTGGGGTCCCTTCAGTATGTTCACTGAAACATGAGCTCCAATATGTACCTCAGAGACCCCCCTCTTTATTTCAAGCCACATGCATTGCCACAAGGCTACCCCAGACCTCGGGAATGTGATAGAGAGGGCCAAAGAGCCAGACTTGCATGGTCTCTAGCCCTGCTCCTATCTGGCCACACTTACCTCTCTTTATAGGGCTATGATCCCAAATGGCACCAGACCCAGATCGAAGCCAAGAGCACTCCCCAAGGCTCTGGGATCATCCCGTGAACAGAGACTGCTATTGCACAGAAAGGAGCGGAGCTTAGACTAAAACCCTCTTAGTCCAGAAAATTCTGAGCTTTATAGCACAAGGCATATGCAGCGGGCTACAACTTCAGCCAGCAGCTGACATCAGCTGCTGTGCCTGGCCCAGGTACCCTGGTCTTTGGGTGGATGCCCTGAACCCACATCTGTGCTTCCTGGCTCTCTCCTCCCACAGTTCCCTACTCCCCCCGGCATCTGGTACCCACATCAAAGCAGAAGGCTAAACCAGCTAAACATAACTGAATGAGGCTTGCCCACAGTCTTAAGCAAAGGATACCTCTCTTGTGCATGAAGGAATGAGAGAAGCGGAAAGTGAAGCTGACCCAGGTAGCCTCTAGCTTCCAGTTTGTGCAAGTTAATGGATCAAGAGGCTTCAACAACGGGGAAATCATTCTTTCCTACAATACATTCTGAGCTAGTGCCACGCAGAGTCCTCTGAACTGGCTTCAGCCAGAACCTGCTTTTATGCCTTCCATCTTCGAAAAAAAATGTCACTGGACCCTTGGGGAGGGATAAATTCCCGGGATACCTTGAGCTCAAAAATAGCCAAACTTCTACCTTGTTAGTGAATGTGTTGAATAACTTCAAGAAGTTTTGACAATGCCCCTGCCTTAAAGGAACACACAAAGGGAGGGGCAAGCCTCCGCCACCACGGTGCACTGGGTGAAGGGACTTTCCCTGCTTAACTCTGGGAAAGAGTAGTTGCCCCCCACCCCAGCTGGGGACAGCTCAGCAGAGGTGATGATTTTGGACATGACTTTTTAAAGTTTTCTTTTATGGTGTCTGAAGTGATGGCTCAATAGTTAAGAGCACTTACTGCTTTGGGAAAGGACCCTTGTTCAATTCCCAGCACCCACATAGAAGCCGTAACCATCTGTAACTCTGGCTGCAGGAGGTTTGACATCCTCTTCTATCCCCTGAGGGTAGTAGGCACATATGTATATGGTGCACAAACATACGTGCAGGCCAAACACCCATACATATCAAATAAAGTAAATAATGTACTAAAAGTTTTTCTTTTTTTTAAATTTTTTAGTCATGTGTTTGGGGTGGGGTTATGTACACATAAGTGCAGATATCATGGATGGCCAGGAGGGGGTGTCAGATCCTCTAGAGCTGGAGTTATAGGTAGTTGTAAGCCACTTGACGTGGGTGCTGGGAACTGAACCCTGATCCTCTTAACCTCTGAGCCAGCTGTCCCGCATGGGTCTGAAGAAAGAATTTGGAATTCTCTGATCTGGAAGGAGAATTTGGAAAGTCAACCAGAGCATACAGGGAACAACTGGAACAAGAGAAGAAAGACCAAAAAAACTGCTATGTTGAGCTGCAGCAAGGCTGCAAGTGGGTCATTAATCAGGTGGCATGTGTAGCTGATCCTTAGAGCATCCCTCAAGCTGCAGCAAACTGGTCCTACTTGAACCAGCCCTGCACTGCAAAGCCTACATATTTCCCTCCTCCAACTTTTATTGACTTTTCTTCCTTATTAAGCAGACTGACGTTTCCCCTCTGCTTTACACTTACCTAATACAATGATTGATGATGGACCTCACAGAAGTTTACACATGGTGCTCTGGGCAGGTCACCATGGAAGACAAGGAGGCCTCAGGACCTAGTACCCAGCCCTATGCCCAACACACGGTGGAAGAAAGGATAGGGAGTTAGGCAAGAGAGAGAAGCTGGGTGCTGGAATTTGGATAAGATTTAAGTACATCCCTTCCCAAAGGCTCATATAATGATGCTTTGTCTCCATTGTAGGAGACTGAAATGATAAAACTTTTCAAAGAAAAACACGACCAAATGGTCAGAACTTGAAAATATCATCCTTAGTGAGGTAACCCAATCACAAAAGAACACACATGGTATGCAGTCACTGATAAGGGAATATTAACCCAGAATCTCGGAATACCCTAGACACAATTCGCATATCAATAGATTTCTAAGAAGATGGAAGGAGAGACCCCTGGTCCTGGAAAGACTGGATGTAGGGGAACGCCAGGACAGAGAAGCGAGAGGGGGTTGAACGGGGGAAAAGAGGGAGGGAAGGGGGCTTATGGGACTTCCGGGAAGGGAGGAAACGGGAAAGGGGAAATGATTTGGAATGTAAATAAAAAAAAAAACTTAGAAAATAAAAAAAAAATATTTAAAAAAAAAAAAGAGCCGGGCTGTGGTGGCGCACGCCTTTAATCCCAGCACTTGGGAGGCAGAGGCAGGAGGATTTCTGAGTTCGAGGCCAGCCTGGTCTACAGAGTGAGTTCCAGGACAGCCAGGGCTACACAGAGAAACCCTGTCTCGAAAAACCAAAAAAAAAAGAAAAAGAAAAAGAAAGAAAGAAAAACACGACCTGGAGAGATGGCTGAACTTGAGAGCATCCACTGCTTTTGCAGAGGACCTGACTTCAGTCCTTGGCACTCACTCCAGGCAGCTCAAAACCAGTGTGACTTTTCTGACTCCCTGTTCCCACATCTGCGGACACCTGCACTCACTTGCACAGACGTGAGCAAGTACATGTAATTATAAATATATATTTTATTTATTTTTATTATAAATAAAGAAAATAACTGGGTTGTGATGGGTCATCACTCTCAGGAAGGATGAATGTGGCCATTATGTGACCAGATTAATTTCTGAGAAACAGACTTGCTAAAGAAGCTTAGAGGTACCTCTGCTTGTAGCCAGTTCCCTTTGCCCTTCTCCGCCATGAAGTGATGGATGACAGTGTTGAGTTGTCTGGACCTCCAGTGACCAGACATATGAACCTGTTTATAAACCTGTCTATAAATGGTCCTGCTTCACGTACTTTGTTATAGTAACACAATATGGACCTAGGTGGGGAAAGAAAGAGAAGTGGGAGATAGACTTGCAAGTGGACACACCCACATGTTCACATTTACACACTCATGCCTCCCAGGCACATAGTACACTTGAATTTGCTATAATTTGCTACATAAAGTTGCTGTTCACCTTGAGAGCCAACTATGAAGCATGATAATGTATTTCATTATAAGGTACTTGGTCAGTCCTGCTTCATCTCTTGCCCCTACAAACTTACTGGTGTAATTCCACTGTCACTGGCACCCTGTGGTTCACTTCTTCTGCACACAGCCTTCATTCAACACTCTCCCTTACCTACATCCTACCCTGCCAGGATTTTGCCTTCTTTGGTAAGGTTCCAGGTTGGCTGACCCAGGCTCTTGAAAGCCACAGAGGTAGAAGAGGCAGGACTCAGGTGTGTGGCCTGATGCTCTGCTGATTCTCCCTGTTCTCTTGGTCTCAATCTCCCTTCTGTACCTTCCTAGAGACCCCCCACCCCAGCCTATGATGGACTGGGAACAGTTGCTGGGTGTGATAGTTCAACTGTCAAACTTGACACAAGCTGGAATGACATGCAGAGAGTCTCAGTAAAGGACCATCTCCATCAGGTTGGCCTGTGAGCATGTCTGTGGGTGTAAAAGTATTTTTTTATTCTCCTGGCATAATTGTCATCTCCCATCTAATAACCTAGGCCTAGTCCTGGAAGCTTCTAGCCTCCGTATGATCTAATCTAGGCCTAGAATGTTTTCAGCCTCTGAAACTTGCTGCTGAATAAGCTCACCCTCTCTAGTTCTTTCTGGTCTCTGGCTGATTCAACTCAGCTGTTCTGGCTCAAACTCCTCTCTAAGCTGACTGATTCAATCTGGCTTCTCTCTTGGCCTCTCCTGAATTGCTCTGCTTGGCCTCAAACTAACTCTAGCGATGTTTTCTAATCTGGCTCCTCATTCTCTGGCTCCTTCTGTCTTTACCTGTGTCTAGCTTTTTTTCTCTTCAACGTTTTTAAGCAGACTCTTTTTCCTGTCTGTTCTCGTGAGAGTTGGGCATATCCTATCTCTGACTCATTCTGTCAAATCTTTCCCTAACTCGTCACTCTGTCTGGCACTCAATTAGACATCACTTTCAAGCATGGGTACGCCCTTTCACAAACTAACTTTACCTTCATTGTTTGGGATTGAAGGTATGTACTAAAGGTGTGTCTATAGTACAGCCAGAAGAATTGAAGTTGTGTTCTAAGGCTGAGCCCCACACACCACAACTAAAAAAAAAGCTTTTTTTTTCAACAAATAACACAATATCAGGGTTCACAGTGCTGAACATGGAGGGATTGTCTAGACTGATTTAATTAATGTGGAAAGACCCAGCCTAAAAGAGACCACTCCCTAGTGTGGCCCCAGACTTCACAGATGTAGAGAAAGCCAGCTGAGCAATAGGCATTCAGACACTCATCTCAGATGCTCAGTCAAGAGACTGTGGATGTGAGGTAACTCTCTGCCTCAAGTCCCCGCTAGCCTGACTTCCATGAAATGACAGACTGTAGCCTAGAATTGTGAGCAGAGATGAGCCCTCCCTCACCAAGCTGCCTTTTTTTTCCTTTCAAAATTATCTCTTGATTAATCATCATTGTCTGAATATAAGAATAACTGAGATCACTTACTTACATTGGATAACAGCTCTAAGAATACAACCTGAAAAGGTTTCACTTAGGATGGGAAATTATGTGATTGGTTTACAACTATCTGTGTTTGTGCTTTGTAAGCATTTAATTATTTCTTTCATTTTTGAGATTATAATATAGTTACAGCATTTTCCATTTCCTCCCACCAAACTCTGCCATATACTGCAGCTCCTTTTCTTTCCTTTAAATTCATGGGCTCTTTTCCCATTAGTTATTGTTACTTACATACATACATACACACACACACACACACACACATACATACGTGTGTATACACACACATTTGTAAATACAGCCTGCTCAGTCTGTGTAATGTTATTTGTGTGTATGCTTTCAGGGTGGGCCATTTGGTACTGGGCAAACAGTATGTTCTTCCCTTGGGGAAGTCTATTTCTCCTGATGTCAGCATCCCTTAGTTGCCTGTAGTTCTTTGTGTAGGGTTGAGGTTCACAGGCTTCCTCTGCCCCCACACTTTGGCATTTCTATTACTCGCCTTGTTTAGCTCACATTTGGGAAGTCATCTCCTGCAATTCCTAGGAGATACAATCTCACGAAAACTCCTTGTTCCTTTGACTCTTTACAATCTTTCTCCCCCCTCTGACCACCACCACATTCCCTGAGCCTTAGGTGAGTTGTTCTGTAGATGTATCCACTGGGCCCTAAGTCTCTTTTTGTTGGAGCGTTTTATCGCAACAACTGAAATGAAGCTAGAACCCTAGGTCATCTTTGTCCAGATAGTCAAGGAGTGAGACACCCAGTTAGGCACTAGAGAACAAGTGGGAGGCTTGCCAATGTGTTAGTGAGAGCTAGCATCTGACACTCTTGACCCCGCCCCAGATGAGGGATCTCAACCCGAGACTACTCAGAACAAGGGTGGCCAGCCTGAGTTTGAGACATTTTTCTTTCCTCCTCCCCAGCTAGGGTGGTTTTCTTTGAGCTGGTTGGAGCCAAAATAGGCTGGAAATGAGGCACAAAACAGGCAGGACAAGTGGCCAGAGCTCTGCTCTGAGGAGACATCCTGGTTCCAGCCTGTGGCAGGACAGCATCCTAAGTCAAACTGACAGAAATAGCTGAGCATTATGCTTTGGGTGGCCAAAGGCAAAAGGAGAGACTACAGCTGGCCCTGGCAGAGGACTCAGAAGCAAGAAGCCAGGCTCGGACCCCTGCCCACAACCCAAGGCTTAGCTGTGGACTGCCTGAAGTCACCACCAGAGGCAGGGCCAGCCGCTGATGAGGTGACAGTACCATACTCCCTGGTGGTCCAAGCTGGGTCAGAGTTTCCCAAGGCCATCTGGGATGTGAGTGACCAGGAGAAGCTGACCCACCCCTGCTTGAAGGAATGAGGTTGTTTCTATTGCAACGGAAAAAAACAACACCCAAAGGAACAGGACGCTCCGCCAGGTCTGCAGTAACCAGCTTGTCCTCTGGGCTGGCCAGCTCGCAGCAATCAGAAGAGCTGCGCCTAGCAGGCCCAGGATGCAGTTCCCACGATGCAGTTCCCACCTCAGCCTCATCGTCCTCCCAGGATACTGGCAACCTGACAGCCTTCCCACCAGACCTTGCGCTTGGCGGCTGGGATGGTTGAACTATTGGTGAGAGAACCAGCAGGGACTTGGCATCTGGTGTGACCGCTGTTTCTTGGTGTCTGTGACCTTCCCAGACAATCTGTCCTGAGTCTCCATTTCATCATCTGAAAAATGGGGGCATTTATGCCCCAGCTACTTTGGCAATGGCACAAAGAGATGCAGAAGGAGGCATGATTCCCACTTGTGCCTGTGTGACCAGGGTCCCTAAGCTGAAATCTGAATGCTCCAAAATCTAAAGAAGGAGACATAAGTGGAAAATTCCATACCTGACTTCGCACATCCAAATGCAAGCACACAAAATATCTGGTGCGGAGTGAGCTGCAGGCCACATGAGTGAGGCTTAGGAAGCATAAATGTGTTTTGTGCGTAGACTTGGATCCCAGCTCTGAGGTATATTCCTATCTCCTTACATCTAAGCAAACATTCCAAGATCAGGATCAATTTTTTTCAAATATAAATAAATACATATACAAAATCTAAAGCATTTTGATTTCCAAACCTATCTGACAAGAGATAGTCCACCTATGTGATCAAAAGTGATTGCAGACCTCAGAGCCATTACCTGGTACCTTCTTCTGTGTTAACCTGAGAAGTGACCTTGAAACCCACAGGTGTACCCTCCAGGAGTGTGGAGAACAGGGAGGCTCAAGCCCAATTGAAGGAGGCGCTCTCCGCTTAGGCAGCAAGGGCCAGGACACTTCCTAGTTGCTGAACCCTTGGCCTGAATTTGACCGAAATGGCCCAGAAGGTGGAAATGGTGCTCACACATAATATTGCTACTGGAGAGGCTGAGACAGGAAGAGTGTAAGTTTGAGATCAGTCTGGTCTGCAAAGTGAGTTCTAAGACAGCCTAGGCTACACAGGGAGATCCTGTGTTTTAGAAAGAGAGAGAGAGAGCCCGGATGTCCAAACATTGTGTATTCTGCATCAGTTTGTACCCCACTGATGGAGTCAAGAAAGACCAGAAAGTCTACTGGAGATCTTAGTGGAGAAGCAAAATGGGGCATGGAGCAGGGGAGTGCCAGCCAAGTCATCTTCTTGTGAGCTGCACACCATATTAACTGAGCCCTCCAGGCCTAAGTGCACACCACTTGTACAGTTCCAAGCTGCCACAGCTCTTCTCTGCGTTTGGCCACCACCTGTTGTTCCAGCAACAGGGAACCTCTGACTCTTAGTAAAAGAGACAGGGGCTAGGTCTGTACCTCAGTTGGCAGAGCACTCGCATAGCATGTATGATAGTCTCGAATGAGACCAAGTAGCCCATAAATGTGGAATGGTGGGACACATCTGTCATCCCAGCACTCAGAAGGTGGAAGCAGGAGAATCAGGAGTTCAAGGCCATCCTCTCCTACATAGCGAGTTGGAGAGAAGCCTGGGCTAAAAAGTAAGGATTCTTCAGTCCCACTTAGAAGGGGGAACAAAATAATCATGGGAGGCAGAGGGAAGGGGAGACCTGAGTAGGAGAGGGGAGGGGGGAGAAAAGAGAGGCAGGATCAGATATTTGGGGAGATAGGTGAGAAGCTCAGAGGGCCAGGAGAACAAATGGAACAAATATGCTGCTGCCAGAGGTGGGGGTGGTGTGGGGGGAACCTCTAGAAAGTTCCAGAGACCTGGGATGTGAGAGGCCCCTAGGACTCAGTGTGGGTGACCTTAGCTGAAATGCCCAACAGTGAGGACATAGAACCTGAAGAGCCCACCTCCAGTAGTTAGACAGGGTCACCAGTGGAAGGATGAAGACACCAACCCACCTTCAAAGTTTTAACCCAGAATTGTTCTTGTCTAAAAGAAATGCAGGGACAAAAATGAAACAGACTGAAGGAATGTCCGACCAGTGACCAACCCAACCTGGGACCCATCCCATGGGCGGGCATCAAACCCTGACACTATTACTGGTGCTATGTTGTGCTTACAGACAGGAATCTAGCATGGCGGCCTCTGAGAGGTTTTACTAGCAGCTGACTGAGACAGATGCAGATACTTAGAGTCAATCATTGGACTGAGGTCTGGGACCCCTGTGGAAGAGTTAGGGGAAGGCTTGAAGGAACTGAGGGAACCCCATAGGAAGACCAACAGTGTCAACTAACTGGACCCTGGGAGCCCCAGAGACTAAGCCACCAACCAAAGAGCATACACTGGCTGCTCTGAGGCCCCAAGCACATATGTAGCAAAGGGTTGACTCCCTTGTCTGCCTCCAGTGAGAGAGAATGCACCTAATCCTGTAGAGACTTGATGCCCAGAGAAGAGGGATGCTGGGGAGGGGGACCCTCTCAGAGGTGAAGTGGAAGGAGTGGGGAACTCTGGAAAAGGGGGACTGGGAGGGGCAACATTTGGGATGTAAATAAAAAAAGCAAGCACTGGATCCAACTCAACTGTGTTGGGCAAACACACTACCAACTGCAAACTGAGTTCTGCTGCTTTGCCCAGAATGGTTTTCCCTTCCCTGATCACCCAGTAACCATGAGCCTAGCCCCATCCACTCCTTTCTCTCTTGTCGATCATGTTGGGCTCTTAAGGGAAGAGATTGAGTTCTGAGTCTCCATCCTTTGAGAGCCCTGTCTTAGTCTGTTGACTTTCTGCCCTTTCGCTCCCTCTGAATCCCCTGCCTGCCAGAATCAACAGTCAAACATCTGATGTGTTTCTTTGCATTTGGAATATGTATCCTAGTTAACTTTCTAGTGTCATGACAAAAGACAATGAACAAGGCAATTTATGAAAGAATCATTTAATTGTTAGCTTGCCTTTATTTTTAGAGGGTGCATCCATGACCATCATGGAGGGAGTAAGAAGACAAACATGGTACTGGAGTAGTAGCTGAGAATTTGTGTCTGACCCACTGCTATGAGGCAGAGGGTAGCTAGCTAACTAGAATATAATGAGCTTTTGAAACCTCAAAGCCAGTGACCCTCCTCCTCCTCCAATAAGACTTTCTAACTCTTACCAAACAGTTCCACCAACTGAGGACCAAAATTAAAACATATGAGCCTATGGGACCCATTCAGACCACCACAATACACTCATTGATCTGGGACTTTAGGTCTTATGGTCTATTGGCATTATGGGATAACTGCAGCAGAGGTCAGGGGTGTGCCCAACCCCACTCCTCACAAGCCTCAAAGACCCAGGGGCAAAGGGAAGGCAGAGCATCATTGTTGGACACTACAGGGACCCTGTGGCATCCATCTGACTAGAGTTAACTGGTTCCCATCCCCTAGCAGAATCACCCAAATTTCTGTACACAAGTTTCTTGGATTTTAAATGGTGGACATCAGTGGGTCAAGTGGCACCTGCATTGCTTGCTGGATAAAATGCCCTTATGAGGACTGAAAACTGTCCTTCTGTTGACTTTCTATACATGAGTCAAAGCAAGAGTCCCTGAGACCAGCCCATAGAATCAACCCTTCTCAAGCACCCTCCTACTCAGCAGCACTGATTCAAGTCCATGGTACTTTTGCACTGTTAACAACAGTGACCATAGGCACAGCTCTTCATCTTACTCCATTGTCTTCCCTCAACTGGCACCAGGACTGGGAAAGGTGGAGTCGGCAGTGAAACTGGGCCACACTGGAGCATAAGGTGCCCAGTTGATTGGTACCCCATCCCCAACTCCTACCTGTGCTTCCTCCATCCCATCCCACCCTTACCCTGCTAGAGTCAGGTGAGTGCAACATACCTTCTACTGGTAGATTATTGTGCACTGTTTGAGCTCACTGAAAGACAACCTTTAGAAGATGAATTTCCTTCTCCCAATTCACACCCAAGCATGTATGTCTCAAAATGTCCTCTTGGGCCCATTGTTTGGAGATGGCATGCCTCTGCCTCAACTATATCTGTCACAAAAGACAAGTAAAACAGCCTGTGGTGATCGAAATGAGAATGGTCCCTGTGGCTTCATGTATTTCAATGTTTGGCTCCTGGTTGGTGGAACTGCTTGGGAAGGATTAGGAGGTATACCCTTGTTAAAGAAGGTGAGTCACTGGAGGTGGACTTTGAAGTTTCAAAAGCTCATACCAGTCTCTTTGCCACTCCCCCTCCATCTCCCTCCCCTTCCCCCTCCCTCTTCTCTCTCTCTCTCTCTCTCTCTCTCTCTCTCTCTCTCTCTCTCTCTCTCTCTCTCTCTCTCTCTCTCTCTTTCTGCCTACAACTTGCGGGTCAGATGTGAGCTTTCGGCTACTGCTCTAGTACCATGCCTGCCTACAGCCACACTCCCCACTATGAAGATTATGGACTTGCCCTCTAAACCTGTGAGCAGGCCCCCAATTATATGCTCTCTTCTGTAACCTGCCTTGGTCACAGGGTCTCTTCACAGCAATAGAACAGTAAGTAAGACACATGGGAGAGTAAAAGCATTGTGTCCTTAAGAACAGTCAGAAGGTGAATCATCTCCAATAGACATTGCTGCTGTTTATCCATGATATTAAAAAATGCCTGCAGAGGGAGAGAAGATGAAAGCCATAGGATGCTCAGTCAAGTACTCGAGCCAACTGCCTCAGCTTCCCCAGTCTGTTTGCTGAATGTCGTGAGCACCTGATTTGATGATGCTTTGCTATCTGTTTGTCTGTCTCTTGCTCTTTATTCTTTGACTTTGGCTCAATTATTCAAAACAGGAAATATGGCTATCATCATAGGTCATTCTCCAAAATATCGAAGCAGTTGACCACCCATAACAGCTGGGTCAACTCACATGGCTATGAAAGACTACAGATGATAGACAGAAACAGGAAGACAGTAGAGTTTGTCTGGAACATGATAAAAAAAAAAGATCATCCATGGGGGTTGACCTTAGCATCTGGAGTTGACCACATGATAGATCCACCTGTGGCCAAGCCAGGTATCTGACACAGCACATAGTGTGGGGGAGGGAACCTATGGCAGCTGCAGAGTAGAGACACTTGGAGAACCTGTTTGGAGTGCTTGCCCCAAGGCAATGAGGTGCCTTTGGGCTGGCATGTCCTGAGTCTTAGAACAGTCCTGCAGTATGCACATCTGTGATAGTGCCCCCAGTGTCACTTCTGGCGTGCACACCAGCTCCATGAGGAAGATATGATGCCATTCCCAGCTCATATGTGAGGAAACAGGCACATAGACTATAATCCTTGCCCAACAACCCATGTTTACAGGCCTGACCAGCTCAATCCAGATCCTGTACTCAGATCACCAATAAAGTGGGTCAAAGCAGGAGAGGTGCCTATGCAGTCAGGGACTTGAAGACCTGGAAAGAACTCCCATAGCCCCCCACACACACCTCAAAAAAGAGAGAGAGAAAGGCAGACAGCAAGGAAAAGACAATGAAACCTGGAAGCCAGAGGAGACTTAGAAGCTCCTGGTTGAGAATACCATGGACAGCAAAACCCACTGTGGTGGGAGAATCAGAAGACATACTGAGAGGTTGCCAGTAATACCTATACTAGGGTTAAGTCCCAGTGTCTTCCTGCTAAGGTATTGAGTGGTTCTCAGTTTCTGGGCCATGACCCCTTTTGGAGCGGCATTGCTTACATTAGATTAATAACAATAGCAAAATTATAGTTACAAAGCAGCAACAAAATAATGTTATGGTTAGGGGTCACCACAACGTGAGGAACTGTATTAATGAGCCACAGCATTAGGAAGGTTGAGAACCACTGTAATAAGGCTTGGCAGTGACTCAAAGCTACACACCTAGACTTGGCTAGCCCTAAGGCTCTCAGGTCACCCTGTGCTTGTGTCCCTGGCAAGCCCTGATCAGAAACTTGACCTCTAATTTTTACTAGATGCTGGAAGCTAACCTGCTGGTACTGGCAGCTATCTATCCTCCCCAAAGTGTGATTTATCTGTTTTCTGTTGCTATAAAAAGCCATCTGAGACAGACTAATTTCTTAAAGGGAAGAGGTTTATTTAGCTCAGAGTTCCTGAGATGCAAGGTCCAAGATGTGGTGGCCCTGTTGGTTCAGGTTCTGCTGAGGCTGCAATAGTCAAAAGTGAGAGAGGAGAAGGAAGGCGAGATTAAATCCCAAAGCAGGCAGCCAAGACTTCCGGATGGCTCAGCCCAGAAGGTGCTCCGCTGTATACACAAAAGGACCAGCATTTGGAGAGTAGAGGCCACCACGTGATGGATCCAGCAAAAGACGGCACAGCAGTGCATTCCTGGAACTCTAGCATCGAGGAGACAGAGACAGGAAGATCCCTGAAGCTCCTTGGCCAGATAGTCCAGTTGAATTGGGGCACTCCAGGTTTAGTGAGAGACCCTGTGTCAAAAAATAAAGTAGAAGGTAGCTGAAGAAAACACTAGATATCTACTTCTGGCCTTTACATGCACTCACATGTGCCTGTACATGTGCACGAACATCATAGAGGGGAGGGCGGGGCAGGGGCTAGAGAAAGCCTGAGACACCAGGTCTAGGAGTCTTCCTCAGCACTATCTACTTCTTTTTGAATCAGCTCTAGACCGGCCTGGAGTTTGCCAGGGGGCCAAGCTGACTAAGCCAACAAGTCCTAAGGACACAATGTCATGCCCAGCTTTTGTTGTTGTTGTTGTTTACTTGTTCTTGTTCTTGTTTGTTTCTTGTGCGAGTGTGGTTTTCTGTGTGTTTGAGTGCAAGTGCCATCAGAAGCCACAGAGAGTGTCAAGTCCCTGGAGCTGGAGTTGTAAGTGAATGTGAACCACCTAATGTGACTTTAAGAGAAAAATCAAGCAGCTCAACTTCCAAGAGCTCATCCACACAAAGATAATCAAGTGTCACCTCAGGACACTCCACTCCAACATTTAAAGCCCCCGTGAAAGTAGGAATCAAAACCACAAGACGATAGCGCCTCACACCGTGTAAATTGGCTAAAATTAAAACAACTGACAACATCCACAGCAAGGAGAACTCAGAGGCAGGAAAACTCTGGTGTGGCATGGAAGACGAGATCACTGCACAAAGGATCAGCATCTGTGTAAGCAAAAATCCTTTTATCTGGGCTGGTAAGGGTCAGGGTCTTGCTGCTATGCCCCAGAGCCCATATGATGGAGTGAGAAAACCAACTCTTGCATGTTGTCCTGTGACCTCCATTGGCAGAACATCACTGCATACATACACACACACACACACACACACACACACACACACACACACACGCATACACACACACACTAAAGAAATACAATGTAATAAAACTTAAAATATATTTTTAAATACATTATCCTATGAGTAAGCATTCCTATTCTTAGGTCATTATCAAGACAAATATGTTCACAGTTCACAGAAAAGCTTGTGTAAAAATGTCTACTGCAGACCCAGTGGGATGGCTCCATTGTTAAAAAACAAAACAAAACAAAACAAAACACTTGGGCGCTCTAGTAGAGGTCCTGAATTTGATTCTCAACTGGCTCACAACCACCTATAACTCCAGCTATGGGAGATTTGATGGCTCTGTCCTCCACAGGCACACACATATGCACACTCCTACACAGACGTATAATTAAAAATAATAATAAATAGCCCAGCAGTAGGCAGTTCTAGCGTTTCCTTGTACCTAGGTACATGTTCCACTCTAGGAGAACAGCAGCTGGTAACTGGTTGGCATTCTGAGCCTAGTTGTGCCAGCTGTGCTGTGAACTACACCCAGATGTCTGTAGAGATTAATAATAATAATAATAATAAATTTTTTAAAAAATATCAAATACAACTGTAGTTGTGACTTCTAGAAACTGGAATCACAGCAGAGTCATACACAATATCACAAAATAACTCAAAAAACGGACCATTACTTAACCTTAGAAAAGGGTGTGAATACAGGTAATGACACAGATTTGAATTTTCAAAACCATTTTGATGACAGAAAAAAAGCCAAGCACATCATGGGACAACCTGGGACCAAAGGCCAGGAACTAGGGGAAAAACTAAGAGGCAGAAGGGACTGGCTAGAACGATGGGAATGGTCTATATCTTAACTGAAGCAGTGGTCCCATGACTGTATGCGTCCATGTAACTTCAACCTAGATGTTTAAGAAACAGTGCACTTGCTCCTGGGCAGGGGGAGCATAGTGATGTGAGTGGCCTGCACGGCCACCTGAGGTGGTGTCCAAGCTTGTGCTGCCCATGTCTGGTTCACGGTCCACTGCAGCTGGGATCTGAATTGATGTCGATGGCCTGTGTAGTGGTCATGCCAGTAATCCCAGCACTCAGCATGTGGAAACAGGAGAATCAGAAATTCAAGGCTAGCCTGGGCTACATGAAAGCCTGTGTTAAAACAAGACACGGAGGACTCTGTGATGTGATTCCCCCATATTTGATCAGAATTCAGTTGTGTGGTTGTAAGGTCAGTTGTGCGCATGTTCCAGAGGATCAGAGTTTGCATCCAGAAGATGCAGCGCTTGTAGAGTCAATACAGAGTGACTAGGGACCCTGAGTACAAATTTCCTGTATCTAGACCATGCAGCTCCCGTCCAAACTGTTCCTGAGGAAAAGAAATATGTGGCATCCCAAGAATCTCCCTCCATGTCATCCTTACCCTGCTGATGAGCCTCATTCTGATGACCCTGCAGCTGACCTTCAACCTGGTGGTGTCCCCCCCTGTGCCCCGTAACTGTAGACCCAAGAGTCTAAGCAGGGGCAAGAGGCACAGAAGACCCCAAATCTTGCTGACACTTCTTCCACCAGGTCCCTCGTTGGGGAAGAGGTCAGCAGAGGGCTCAGTGGAAAGTCACTACGGTTACCTAGGCAGCCAGGACCTCTCTGAGCTCAGCACACCAAGGCCACCTGAGGTCCCCTGCTGCTGGTTGCCTCTTCATCAATTAGACTCCCGTTTCTAAGCAGGCCCCCAAATTTCCAGATCTTCGTTGCCCCCTATGGGAGCTTCTCCATCCAGGAGCCTCAGCTCCATGGCCCTGGGGATCACTCCAGGTGGGTAGAAGATCCAAGTCAGGCCAGTGAGACTGACAAGATGTCCATTGAGACTTCACAAGAAAGATGCTTCTAATTCTACCTTAGTTTCATGGGGAGAACGTTCTTAGTCAGTGAAGAAAAGCGACTGCATCACCCTTGGCAGTCACTCTGCTACTGAGAGAAGGAATTCATGAGTGGCCTTGGAGCCATTGACCTGCTTGCTGTAGTCTGTCCGGAAGCTCACACTCCTTCCTGCCGAGTGTTTAGGTCATATAAATCAGTAAGTCGCCTCCCGACACAGCTGAAGACGAGGACTCAAAACAGCACCCTCTCTCGCTCCCTCTTTTTCTCTTGTCCCTCTGGGCGATTTCCCTTTCAAACACTCATGATGGCAATATGGCTGCCACTAGCTCCAGGCTGTCCTCTTCTCGGGTTCGGGTGCGCAAGACAGAAAATGTTTCTTCTAGAACATTCCCACAAGAGCCCTTGGATTTAGTCCACTTGAAACAACTTGATGAGCAAGTGATCATGTAGTTGTGGCCGGATTGGGGGGTGGGGGTGTCATCCTGAGACCCTGTGGTGTGAGGATCAAGATGGGAGGGAGGAAGGGAGAGAGGAAGGGATGGAGGGAGGGAGGGAGGGACTCAAAGTCACATGAGCACTGTTCCAAAGAGAAGAGGAAATGGCTACAGAAAACTCAAAGTCCACAAACTAGAATCCCTGCCCTTTGATCAACTCCAAAAGGGTCACCCCACCCAAGTGTTCTCATCTTGTACTCTCAAGAAGGACTGTGTCTACACAGGGTAACCTGTCCAAGTGGCAGTAGCCTTACCACCACCTTGCTGCGTCCCATAGCTCTCACAGGCAATCTAGAGACCGTGAATCCCAACCCATACCCATCCCCCTAACGTGAATCTTGTGCACACCCGGCCTCAGCACTGCCTCTCTTCCTTGCCTGCTCAGCCTGCAGGTAGCCATCGATGACTTACCTGCTCACCAGCCAAGCCAAGCAAAACCTTCTTCTCAAATGGGTGGAGACAGGTACCTCTCAAGGAAGGAACCTGGGTTGTGGAAAGACCCTCCCCCATGAGAATCTAGGAAGTGCAATGCATTGCACTGAACCCCCTTACCCCAGAGGATTCTACTCTTCCATCAGATCTCAGCCCTCACCATATACATACAGACAGACAGACTCGCACGCACGCGCATGTGCACACACACTCACACAGTGGGAGGTGCAAACCTAGCCCCCTTTCTTTTCTCCCTGGCCTCTTTCTCACAGCCTGCCCCTGAGCTTCCAAAGGGAAACCTGAGGCCCCAGAGCCCCCTGTTCTAGGCAGGCCGCACACTCCTGCCTATCCAGGTAAGGGTTAATAAGATTGGCTGTCACTGAGATGCAGCCACCTCCAGACTCCGGATGAAGATAGAACTGGTATTTATGATTCCTACCCAGCACTGCTGGGAAGGATTTAAGGTGCCTATGAGGATACACATATATAACGAGATTGCATAAATTAAATGTGGGAGCAAAGAAAAAAAAGAGAACGAAAAACAAGGATAGAGATGTAACTCAAGGGAGGGGGTGAAAACAAGACTCTAATGAGCTGCTCACTGGATATGGGCGAGCCTTGAAGCTACCCCAGAGCTTTGTAGCAGCTAGCCTGAAAAGCAGTCTGCTGGAAGCTCCAGGCTTGGTAACATTAAGATGCACATACAATTACCTCCCAGTGGCGACAGGGATGTCTCCCAAGGGACCAATGGCAATGGCTAGGGATGGGAAGGAGAGCTTGATAAGATGATCTTCCCTGGGCTGTGGACTTGGCGGCAGAAAAGTGTCAGGTCCACGGTGGTTCTGCTGCTGTGTTGCCCCAGGTCAGACTAGGAGCTGCAAGACTCAGGGGGCCCAACCCAGCTTCTCTTCCTGCCCCCTCCCACGGAAGAGCACCCCACCCCCAAAGTGCCTAGACCACAGTGCAGTAGCTAGCCCCATCCCAGCCTTCCTAGACCCAAAAAGTCCCTTCCACCCTTCCTTGGACTTCCAACTCTTGGTTCTTTGTGCCTTGAAAAAGTACTTCTTAAGTACCTCCCGGGTGCAGTCTGGACAGGTTAAGGCTTTAGATGGGAAAACGTTTCAGCCACTCTCACCTTTAGGAGGTGACATGGGGTGAAGAGACTCCTCAGCCATCTCATGAGGGTCCCTTAAGGACCACAGGTGGTAGCATGGCTCAGAAGCACTGTGGAGGAGTTTCAAGGTTACAGAAGCCAGCCTCATGGAGTCAGGTAGACCAAGGCCAATGAAAAACTAGGGACTCCCAGAAACATCGAGAGACTCCATGGGACGGGCAGAGACCCTGCAGCCCAGGTAGGAAGGGAGTAGGAACCTGAGACCACTTGGATCTTAATGCAGATTCCAGGATACTCCCAGGGTCATAGGGCTCTGGACAGCTGTGCCACACAGAGGTGATTCTGTTGGTGTGATAGTGTCTACGGTCTTTGTGTGCATGAATAAGAAAACAACATATCCTTATCCTCATCATAAAACCAGGAACCCAGGAGATTCACCCCAGTGCCACCATTTGTTATAGGTAGCACTCGCCTTGGCTCAAAACCTGTGAAGGTTTCTTTTTTCCTTTTCTTTAATATATGTATATATATTTTCTAATTTTTATACATATAAAATATATGTAAATACATTTAAATATATTACATAATATAAAATATATTTTACATATAGAATATCTGTATCATTTTTATATATTTATAAATAAATACATGATATAAAATATAAGTAAATATTTATATGTATGTATTTTGTATATAAATATATAATACAATATTTTTTAATTTCCTAAGAAAGACAGCCAAATGAAGATTAAACAAAAGCAAACCTGAGGAAATCTTTGCAGCTTATATGACTTAACAAGGAACTAATTTGCTAACGCACAAATAGACCTCAGATAGGGCAGGAAATAGGAAGGATGGAAATATGCCAGCAATCAGAATCATGAGTGTGGAGTTGTGTTAAAGTCGGACAAGATGACTCGCAAGTGTTCTGTTGTAAAGCCCTCACACTTGACATCTCGATAGAAACCCATCCAGGTCCTGGAACCAGCATATAGGCACCAACACCTGTCAAAACAGGAACAAAGACCGACTTGACCTGCTAAAACAGGAGCAGACGCTAAGTCAATGGTCTCAGAATGCCCTGAGAAAGTTCCTAAATGCTTTTTGGCTTCTGTATTTCTGCTACTTGCTAGCTATTCTTGTTAACTGAAGTATTTCAACTCAGAACATTGTTTTTGTACAAAAACAAAAACAAACCAAAAACCAGTGAGGTCTGGTGCTTCATGATTTGAGCAAGTTTTCCATGCTGCCACTGGCCAGTTATAAAGATTTTCTATTCAACTCCAAAGAGTCCATGTGTTCTCCAAAGAAGTAACTCACAACACTGTGGTCTTTGTGCCACCCAGTAAGATGAAGAGGTTGATTAAGCTTTATCTTTGATAAGTTAAAGGTGTTGTGAAGATATTTCTACTACTAAAAATATCTGGGCCAGTGACAGGATTCAGTAGGTATAGCTGCTTGCCACAAGGCCTGAGAACCTGAATTCATCTCTCCTGATGGAAGGAGACAACAATTACTGCAGGTTGTCCTCTGATCTACACACACACACAAACACACACACACACACACACACACACACCAGGGGCTTGCATGCATGTATGTGGACACACACAATATTAATTAATTGTATTTTTTTAAAAACTTGAACTAGGCTAGGCAAGATGGTACATGACTTTGATCACAGTACTTGGGAAGCAGAGGCAGGCAGTTCTCTGTGATTTGGGGGCCAGCTCGATCTACATGGTGCGTTCTTGGACAGCTAGTTCTACATAGGGAGACTCAGTCTTAAAAACAGAAAAACAACAACAATGACCACAAAAAATTTTTTTAACTTTTCCAGAATTTGGGACAATGTTGCCTATGGGAGGGGAGGGAGCAGAGCCCCAAAGGAGTGGGTGGTGGGTTGAGTTCCTGATCTGAGAACAACTCACCACACCTGAGTTTACTACAGATATAGTTTATGCACATAGTACAGGAGCTGTCACGGTGTTTCTAGAAAATGCTCTATCCATTCATAATAATCAAAAGGTTTAATTGTTTTCCAAAGATAAATCCTCTGAGACATCTCTGCTGGAGAGGAGATAGAGATATTCGTGGACGCTCCTTCCATCCCAGAGGTGTGTTCATCTTTGGTGGCCAGTGCACAACTCATTCATCCTGAACTTCTAGGCCCAAAGCTTCCTTACCTCTCAGATCGTATCATACTGATATTGCCCCACACATGGAACTTGTGAGTATAAAAGCTATGTCACTGCAGATCCAGAAAACAATGTAACATTCCTTATTAAACTCGACCATTCCCTGCTGGAAGCTCAGGGCCCCTGAGGAACCAAAGCTCATGGATTCTCAAATCCCTTATACAGTGGTGCAAAATTTGTGTATAGATATCTGTACATCCTCTCGTGTCATTTAAATAATTTCTAGATCATTTATGTCATCCCATACTCTAGGGGGTCTCTACACGTACCATGGCCAGCAGAGCATTGATTCAGAGGAGGTAAGAAAAAAAAATCGGTTTAACATGACTCAGTAGCTGGTGTTGGCTCAAACTTTGAGAATCTGACACAAGGCAGTTTATTTCAGGAGTATTGAGCACAGCACAATTTGGAGGGGAAAAAAAAGTTTCTTGGTGATAATTAACTGAATCCCATGTGCACAACAAAGCTTAAAATATGATTACATTGAAACCCTTGTAAAATACAAGTGACATCTTCCATAAAGATAGGTTATACAGATTAACTAAGGAGCCAGGCTCAAGGTGAACCATGCTCATGATAAGATCAGGGGAGCTCATGTTGCCCAGTGCGTACAGACAGCACAGAGGTCATCAGGCTGTTCACCACATCCACTCATCTGCCCTTCTGGAACAGAAAACAGGTTAAACAACCCTCCCTCAAGGAGACACCACTGTGTGACATTCCTGGTTTTCCAGGTGAGCACAAGGACGCACACACCTCCTACACAGTACGAGGTAAGTGTCACGTGAGCAGTTTTACTGTGCTGTTTATGGGAAAAGGGCAAGAAAAAAAGTTCCAGTATTCTTTATAATTACTCCCCTTCCCCCAAATATTTTTCATCCAAAGCTAGCTAAATCCATTGAATGAAGTGGATACAAAGGCAAGCTATATAGTACTTCCATATACTTGATTATGACATTGCCATAAAAAGACACTTTTCAGTGGCTAACAGGCGATTGTAGTCATAATATGTCAACTGAAAAGCAAGATGCAGACGGTTTATTCAATACAGTACAGCTCAGGAGGATGTAGTCCATACAAATATTTGACTAAAGAGTCATAAGACTTCCAAGATAATATATCCTAAAAGGCTGTCCTAGTGACCGGACTGATGAAGTCCTATTATAGGCTCTAAGGTACAGGTACAGATAGCATTTTTCATTATATATTCTGTTGTGCTTTTCAAACTTTAAAACGGAAAGTAAATATTTAAAAATGCAAACAAGGACCAGTGAGGGTGCTCAGCAGGTAAAGGTGCTTTCGGCCAAGTTTGATGCCCTGAGTTCAGTCCTCGTGACCCACAAAGTGGAAGGAGAGAACTGGCTCCTACAAGTCATTCTCTGACCTCCACATATGCACTGTGGCATGTGCACAGACACACAGACATAATTAACCAATCGTTTTAGAATACAAGCAAAACTCACAGTAGATGGGAGACCTCTCAAATCTTGCCTCAGCTTAGCCTTCCTTCTGTCCACGAAATCTCCCAGGAAGCCTTAGGAAAGAAGCACTGAGGTTTATCAGGGCATCGCCTCTCTATCAGCTGAGCGGCTGCCTAAATTCCCCAAGGAGGGTGGAGTTAAGTGGGACTCAAAGTAGAAGCTTGGGTTGCTACTACTTGATGGACGGCCATCCTTCAGCCAACCCTAAGGACAGGAGAAACTGGGGCACTAGATCTGGAAAGAGCTAGGCAAGGTGGGAGACAGAGCAGCTTGGCTCAGTGCAAGGGAGAGGAAAGGGGAAGGACAGCCAGGGAGGAGGCGGCTCCCAGGCCCAGTGACACAAACTTGAAACATCTGCTTGGCTGTGTCGGGGAGTGAGGTGTGAGCCACATGGTGTGTGTGTGCATAGGTTAGTGTCTGCAAGCCTTGGCTGTTCATCTCGGTTGTTCTGTAACCTCCTATCCCTGTTTACAACGATCAGGCACATTTTCTCACATAAATATCTGCTCTTTCTCTGCCTGTTCTTTACTGGCCAAAGTTGACTCAGCCAGCTCACTGGGAAGCCCTGCCATCTCCCGCCGTCCTGAGCAAGGCTCTGGTGGAAACCACTACATCTGAATTTGGCGCCCAGCCTTAGCTGTGCCCTCAGGAGGCTCCCCAGACCCCTTTTTTTCTGAGCCTTTGTGCATTTTGTACCTTTGTAGCTATACCACACATAGACAAAATTTTTATTACAAGAGGGTCAGCCTTAGAAAGCAGGTGCCCACAGGCTTTATCTTTTACCTATTTAAGATTGTGTGACCTGTCTCATGAGTACTTTAACTTTCAGTCATTTGTTTGTTTGTTTGTTTGTTTCCTTACTTGTTGTTGTTTTGGGGTTTTGTTTGTGTATGCTTGTTTGTGTGTGTTTGTTTGTTTGAGAGAGTGTTTCTCTGTGAAGTTCTGGTTGTCCTAAAACTTACTAAGTAAACCAGGCTGCCCTCAAGCTCACAGAGATTCATCTGCCTCTGCCTCTGTCTCTGCCTCTGCCTCTGCCTCTGCCTCTGCCTCTGCCTCTGCCCCCGCCCCCGCCCCCGCCCCCGCCCCAGCCCCCGCCTCCGCCTCTCTCTCTGCCTCTGCCTCTGCCTCTCTCCTCCTCTGCCTCTGCCTCTGCCTCCCAACTTCTAGGATTAAAGTCCTGTGCCACACCTGGCTCCAATTTGCAGGTTTTTTTAATGTGTGTGTGTAAGTGAGACAAACAGAACATGAACACTTCATTTACACCAGGCTTACCACAAATTCACTATGTAGCAAGGGATGACCTTGGACTTGACCTTCCCGCCTCCACCTTCTGAGAGCTAGGATTGTAGGCATGCACAACCATGCCTGATTTATGCAGCACTTGTAATGGAAGGCAGGGCTTTGTGCATGCTGGGCAGACACTGCCTGCTGAGCTGCGGTCCTTAACTAAATCGAGTCTTTTTCCTCTTTATTTCTCTACTTTCTAACACAGATCACTGGTTTGTGTAGCTAACCCTCTTCCTGCACCTCCTCTTTGGTCACGCCTGAATGCCCTTCCTTAGATTACTATAGCTGTCAAAATTCTTTCCACCCTTCAAGTTCAAGGTCAAATACCCAACCCTGGCCTTTCTTTCAGGCAGTCACTCTTGAATTTCTGAGCTGTGGGCTTGGGACACCAGCTGCTTTGGCCTTGCTCTGAAGGTCACATCCATGAGCCTATGGTCCTCAGTCCCCTATCTACACTAGTGGCTGATATCACCTCCCAAGTCCAAGGCTGCCCCCCACCCCCAGAACTCTCCTCAACATTCTCAAGGTGCCTCCTATCCAGTTAGGAGACTCCAGGAAAAATGTCTTCCACAAGTCCCTCTGAGCACCAAGGACAGTCACCCTCCCCCAGGCAGCTGCTCCAAGCACAGGTCAGTGTGACCCCAGGCCCAGGCTTGCAGTGCATACTACTGTCATATTTCATAAGGACACTGGATCACAGCCGTCTGCGGCATCTTCCCCACTGCTGTGTGCAAGAAGGCTGAACTCCATCGAGAAGCTGAGTTCTCTGGAAACAACACACTGGAGGAAAGAGAAAGGTGAAGGATGGGAAACTTAGTTGAGCAATGATGTGAGGACTTCATCACAACCCCGGGGTTGGAGAAGCCACTCAGCAGTCAGAGTACCTGCTGCTCTTTCAGAGGACCTGAGTGTATCCCATCACCCACCCACATCAGACAGCTCACGACCACATGCAACTCCTGCTCCAGGAAATCCAGCGCCCTCTTTTGGCCTCCACCGGCACCCACACACTTATGACAAACACACAGATATACACAACATACTAAGGACTGGATAAGAGCATTTGCTTGCTGATCAAGCATGGTGGCTTGAATTTGGTTCACAGACACACTGGAAAAGCCAGGCGTGGCCGTGTGCACCCATATCCCCAGTGCTCTGGGGACTAGAAGACAGGAGGTCTTACTGGATGCCAGCCTCGCTTTAGCGAGAGATCCTGTCTCAATGGAATGTGGTGGAGAATGATGAGCAGGACACCCAACATCCTCCACATAGGCACATGTGGGAACACACATACTCAGAGAAATGGAGCCTAATATTATCTGACTTCATTCAGCAGCTGCCTGATGTTGGCTTTCTGGGACTCATGTGGTTGACAAATGGAGAGCATGTACCCCAGAAAGGAATGAGGACCCTGAGACCTGACAACTGGGGCTCTTCTGGTTAGGTAGCAGATAGAAGACTGCTTCCTGAGATGAGCTGAGGGAAGGAATCCATGGGATTGTTCATGAGCTAAACACAGGGCAAGCCACTAAAGACCAAAGAAGCAAGGTCTCTGGGTTTGAAAAGCCTCAGGTGGCTTTGGGGGACCAGGGGGGGGTGCTGATAAGAGAAGCAGGGTCGACCATGGGGGAGGGACATGAGTATGAGGAGCTCCACAGGAGGAGACAGAAGGCTCCACAGCTGCTCCTAGGTCACTCTGGCCGTTGTAAGGGATGACACACTTCCCTGGATGCATTCTCAGGGAAGTGGCACTGGGAAGATGGCTTTGGTTTGCTGTGTTTTGGTTTTTGGCCTATAAAGCTCACGAGGTACTGGGCAAGCCCTACCTTGCCCTCAGCTCAGCCCCGACATCCAGGAGACACTCCTGAAACCATCCTCTGCAAAGGCAACTCCATAGCCAGGGTGACCTTGGCTTTCAGTGCTAGAGAAGACAAATCTCTTTTCTTCCTGCTGAAAACATAATCCATCCTTTCATGGGTCTCTGGGGACTGGTGGCGCAGTACACACATTATGGAAGCTTTTGCCTGGGCTCGTTTGAGTTGTCTGCGGGGCTGGCCCAGCTCCCACTCTTCCTTCAGCCCTTCAGAGACCATGAAAGCATTGCAGCGCCAAGGGGCAGGCTCAGGGGCATTCCTGAAAAACACTGTGTCTCTATCCACTGCCACTGGCCTGGTTTCTTGGTTTAATTTTTTAGTTTAGGCATGAGTAAGTGCTCACTGCTCTCCAGGCACCAGGAAGCAGGGTGACCATCATGGTCTGTATGGGTGGAATCCAGTCACAGTTGCTGCATGTGTCAGAGACCCACAGGTCCCCCAGACCTGGAAGTTCTTCCCACAGAGCTGACAGCACAGGGTCTCTAGTTGAGTGACGATGAGAAGGCAACTTGCTTGGGAAAAAACTGAGAAAAGACATCAGTAAGGGTAATGGTGGGGTAAACTGAGACCGGGACATGCAAGGCCAAGAATACTTAATGAACGCTTGAATTTGAACTTGATCCTGGAAACCTGGTGAGATGACTCAGTGGGTAAAGGCACTTGCTGCTAAGCCTAGCAAGCTACGGTCCATCTCTGGGACCCACACACTGGACAGAAAGAAGCAAATACCACAAGTTGTCTTCCAATCCCCACAGGCACACGCCATGACACGTGTGCCTACATACATCCACACCATAAATAAACAAATAACACTACAGGAGACCTTGGAGAGTATTGATCAAAGAAGTTACACAAGGGTCCTAGAAGGATCGGGGTACAATCAGGGGGGTCTCTTGCAGGAAGTGGCCCTGGGGGGATTCATCATGGGAGACAAAAGGAAGGATGTGAGGAGGTACCATGATAAATGGTCAGAGTCACATACAAAATTGGCTTTCTCTCTCTCTCTCTTGTTTGGTGATGGGGATTGAATCCAGAGGTTTGTGCAGTCTAAGCACAAACTACCCACAAACAACAGCCCAGCCCTGCAAGACGCATTTACAATCGGAATGTAGACAACTGAGAATCGGAATGAGGTGGACATTCAAGAGAAAGCCAGTGTCGGACATCCCACTGTGGAGGAACAGGAGGGTCACACACCATTCATTTGGAGTGTGAAAGCTAGAGGTTCCTAGGGCCTCTAGGATGGCTCTGCGTGTGGGTAAAGGTGCCAGAAGAGATTCAGGGAGGGGTCCAGATCTGTGGCTCTGTGGCATGGCGGGAGACAATGGCAGGGAGCCCCTGTGCACCATACACATCTCCTCATACATGTGGATCAATGCTGTGTGCAACATGAGGCAAATCCTTGTTTTGCTTTGAGAAACTATCTGGAACACACACGAAGCGTGGGAAGAAAATGAGTGAATTGTTGCTGTGAGAAAGGAAGACTTTTCAAGCTATGACCCAAAATCAAGCAACCAAGGAAGCTGATATATCACCCAAGGAGGTTTCTGACGGGCAGAAGCCACCTGGAGCAAAGTTTGGCAGTCCACAAAGAAAATATTTACAACTCAGAAAGTGTCAGAAGAACTAATTCCCAATATATAAAAGGCTCTTTGAGACTAATAAGAAAAAGATCAATAGTTCAATAGGTTGTCAAGAAGGGCATAACAGACAGTGAAATACAGAGGCTCTCCGGCAGCTGCAAAGATGGCCAGCTCACCTGTCAGGAACTGCATAAGCTGGCCCTGCGATGCCACCTCACTGCCGGCCACAGAACAGCCAAGCCGGCAGCTCCCTGGGTTACAACACTGAATGAAGTGAGGTTCCACCCCAGAATGGCAATGTAGTGATTATCAAACCGAGCCTGTGCGTGTGTGTGTGTGTGTGTGTGTGTGTGTGTGTGTGTGTGTGTGTGTGTGTGTGTGTGTTATGGGTGAGGAGGGAGGTCAAGACCAGATCTCTCTACATAACCCTGATAGTCCTAGAACTCACTATGGAGACCAGGCTAGCCTCAAACTCACAGAGATCTGCCTGCCTCTGCCTGCCTCTGCCTCCCAAGTTCTGTGATTAAAGGTATGCACTATATTGACCAGCTTCAGCACTCTTTTTTAAAATATTTTTTATTTGAGGCTGACAAAATGGAATACTACTCTGCAATTAAAAACAATGAATTCACGAAATTCCTAGGCAAATGGTCAGAACTTGAAAATATCATCCTTAGTGAGGTAACCCAATCACAAAAGATCACACACGGTATGCAGTCACTGATAAGGGGATATTGACCCAGAATCTCAGAATACCCTAGACACAATCCGCATATCAATAGATTTCTAAAAAGATGGAAGGAGAGACCCCTGGTCCTGGAAAGACTGGATGTAGGGGAACGCCAGGACAGAGTAATGAGAGGGGGTTGAACGGAGAAAAGAGGGAGGGAAGGGGGCTTATGGGACTTTCGGGGAGGGAGGAAACGGGAAAGGGGAAGTGATTTGGAATGTAAATTAAAAAAAGAAAAGAAAAGAAAAACAAACAAACAAACATACAAACAAACAACCCAACTAACCAAATAAACAAAAAATTGTAATCTTAAAAAAAAAGAAAAAAAAAAAGAAAAAAGAAAAGAAAAAGGGTCATCCCTGTATCATGCCACACCCCATAAAGACTCACTTTAGAAAGCTCATTTTGAAGGAGCCATCTGTTTGACAGCCAGACCCCCTACTGAGGTATCGAGGTGTCCATCCGTGTAGAAAGGTTTGTCCATTAAAGTCGAAGTAAGGAGTGCTGCCTGTTAAATACAGAGAGAAGGGATTCATGACATCTGCTTGGGTTTGCATGAGGGAACACTGGGAAGATCCAGACTGACTGATAGAGATGTTGTCAGTCAGACAACACAGCGGATAGGACCAGGGAACAGAGTAAAGGGGTTTCCCCTGTGCATTAGATGGTGTCCATGCCATCCTCCTGTAGTTCCACACCACTCTAAACAGAGGCCACAGCCCTGACCCTGCACCACTGTTTGCAGACACCTGGATATACCCGTTAGTGAGTACATGACCTGAATATTTGTGACCCTTCCCCAAACTCACACTCCATACTCTGATCCACACAAGGGACCGGTTCTTTGGGGCTTTGGAAAGGTGACTAAGCCCTGAGGGTTCTACAATCATAATTAGTATTGGTGTCCTTGGAAAAGAGACCCATGGGCCTGTGCTGTGACAGAGGACCGTGTTGATGTCCGTCTGTCCTGCTACAGAGACCATGCTGAGGTCTGTGGCACATGCTGATGCCGGAAGCCATGTGGTTGTCTGTGATCCATGCTGTAGCCAGAAACCATGTGGAAATCCATGATTATAAAAGACAAGGACGCTACTTTTGCAGAGGTGTAGATGACTGCAGACTCACAGTTGGGAAAGAGAGTCACAGAAGGCTCCTGTGACAACCCCTACCCCCATCTCACCCCCACATTAGCCTCTCAACCCTAAAAAGGAACAACCTAAACAGGAAACCATTGAAGAGAGGTCTTAAAAATTGTGATAAGGATGCTGACATGTAGCTCTACACAATTGATGGCTTCTGACAGGGTTATGGATGGGGAAAGATTCGTTTCTTTAAGGGGCTGGCCACCAAGAATATATGGGATACACAAATTGTACTTGTGGCGGTGTTGGTGTTGTTGTTGTTGGCTTTTTCCTTCTTTCTTTCTTTCTTTCTTTCTTTCTTTCTTTCTTTCTTCCTTTGGAGGGGTGTCATAAGGGTCTGGGTCAGACCCAGGAGGACTGGGAAGTGAGTGTGATTGAAGTAGGGTGCATTATATTAAAATTCCCAAATAATCAGATAAAACATTATGCTGCAAATAAAAGAGAGGCCCCATGTAATCTTGATCATCCTTCTCACTATGTGTGGACATAGCTGGAAGGTGCCGTGAAGCAAAAACCAGGCCCTCACCAGACCCATCTTTGGAATTACCATTCTTCAGAATTTTGAGCCACTCAATTTGTGATGTTGTTAGAGCACCTATATGGACAGAGACACTGGGTATCACCTAGCTCAGCCACCTTATGCCTTGGACTAAGGGTGTTGAAATGTCTTCCTATGTGACACTATTCTTGGGAGACATGAACACATATCTACTCACCCCAGACCAGGAATTGAAGACAGACCAAAGCACTGATATCAAGAAAGTCTAATTTGGTGAACCTATAATTGTTACTCAGGTAACCTATAGGACTATGGGTGAGGGTTACTTCCAGAAGCAGGGAAGACCCAGTGGCAGCTTCATCACCGAATTGCAACCCTGGAGATCTTTGTACCACTTGCAGGCAGTTCAACAGAACTGCAAGTCTCCTGTTTATTCAAGCTTGGGGAGGGAGAAGCACTGTAAGTCTGTTAGATTTCAGGGATTTTCCTGAGACTTGTGAGTTGTTTATTTCCTGAGTGTTAGTGAACCTCCCTCTAGGATATAATGTTTTAATTCAGAAAAAATGTTAACACAACACTTAACAGGAAACAGAAAGGATTCAACTTATATGTCTGATGAGAGCCAGAAAGCTGCCTGAATTCCACTCCCAGGATTCAAAAATTCCTAGACCTACCTGCCTACCGAATCAGCTACTATAGTTAGTCTCAAGGAAAAGTTAAAGATGGTTCTAGTCTCAGAGTCTGAGGACCCCAAGAGACAAGAAACTTAGGACTCCCACAATCTGTGAGAGCCTCCCAGTACCTCTCTATTAAGCTCCATATACATTTTCTATTCATATCTCTTCTGCTCCTAGGACAATATATTAAATCAGAGACCTCAAGTCTGGCTCCCCTGTACTATGGGGCTACTATTAGTTATGGTTACAAATGTTTTAATGAAACACCACAACTAAAAGCAACTTGGGGAGGAAAGGGTTTATAGGCATAATGGTTTTATGTACTGTGTAAAGATTATTTATTATTATTCAAATGCCAATTTTTCTGCCCCTATACCTGGTTGCAATACAGACATGGCATTGTAGTGTTTATTCTAAGAGTCTCCTGCCTCAAGTTTGTGTAAACATAACTCCCCATTTATTCTCTTATTTGTCAATAAAAGAGGGTCAGCCAATAACTGTGTATCAGAGAGAACAGAGCTGAACTTCTGCCAGCCAGGGGAGGGAAGAGGGAGACAGAGAGAGGGGGGAAGAAGGGGGGAGGGGGGAGAGGGAGAGAGAGAGAGAGAGAGAGAGAGAGAGAGAGAGAGAGAGAGAGAGAGAGAGAGAGAGAGAGAAGTGGATTCACCACATAGAAGAGAGGGTCGAGAGGAGACACCATGGGAATACATCTGGAGCAGAGAAAGCCAGATAATACTAAAATGAAAGTATCTCAAGGATTTTGGCATCTCAAGACTCAGCAATGTGGCAAGGGTGTGGGAGAGCACACAGTGCCAGGTCTGAGCAGGACTTTTGTAGCCAAGGGTAAGGAAATGGGAGGACAGAGGTTTATTGTGGGGCAGGAGACAGGTCAGTTGCTTTGGCGGCAACCTTTGGGTAAACTCATAGAAAGCTGACTTGCTGGAACTAAGAATCTGTTTTACAGCCTCATGTCTAAGGGGATTTTCTTTAATTCCTACATATAAGGGATAGAGGGCATTGTTTCATTCCTTCAGCTGCTTCTAGAGAAGTTTTTGTTGTTGCTGCTGTTGTAACCTAAAATGATAGCTCACTGTTTTGTGGGACCATGCATACACGTGTGTACATGTGGGCTTATGCACATGCAGAGACCAGAGGAAGGTGTCAGATGTCTTTCTCAAATCCATCTCACCCATATCTTTTGAGACAGGGTCTCTCATTGAAGCTAAAGCTTGTCCTTTCACCTAGGCCAGCTGACCAGCAAGCTTGAGATCCTTGTCTCTGCTATCCAATGCTGGGCACAGCAGCGCCAAGCGTCCGACCTTGGGTACTCTGACTTGCACAGCGAGCGCCTTCCCCAGTCAGTCATCCCCCAGCCAGACCTCACTGTGTTCTCCTCTGCACTCCCCAGTCACTAGGGACAGCATCTTCCATTTTGCTTTTTTACTGTTTGTAGTTTCCCATCTCAGATATTTCAAATTTTTTCTCTTCTTGAAATTTCCAGGTTAGGATGAGGACACTGTTCTTGTTATTTGTCTGGCTGTCTTGTTTTGTTTCATTACTGCTATTATGGGCTTTGGTTTTAGGCTTCCGTGTTTTGGTTTGTCCTTTTCGTTGTTAGTCAAACTGCTTCCATGGTCATCTTACATATTGTGGACCTCTCAATCGGTTTTCTCATTTGCTGATGATCTATCTTTTGTTACAAAGAAGATTCTCAGTTTCATAAGGAAATGTGTGCCAATCTCTCTTTTGCTGGTTTAGTTTTTATCTATGTGACAGAGGCATTCTTTACTTCAAGGTTGAAATTACATTCTTTTTTTTTTTCTAGCCTCAAGTTTATTTGTAAAAACAGCATAGGACACTGGTCATCTGCAAATAGTGTGTGGGTAGGTGTGTCACAGCAGTCCATCTGTCTTCACATTGGCAGGAGCCTTTTTTTATGGGGCCTTCACAGGGGCCTGGGCACCTTTGGGAGCCTGAGTTGGAGTTGCAGTCTCTGCCTTGGTTTGAACCTTGGGCTGTGGCTGGCAGAGCCTACGACCCTTGGCCATGTAACTTCGAATCTGCTTCCCAAGCTTGGGGTGAGTGATGAAAGCCATATGACTGAGTTTGCCGCTGGGGCCCTTTGGCATCCTGGGCTTGATGGTCTGAGGCTTCACAAGGGCCTTGATGGCCTCTGGGCATGCACTCACTGCCTTTGCATTGTTGGCCTGCGTCTTCTTCAGGCCTTTCTTGTGCTTCTTGGCAAAGCGCATGTTCCTTGGGAACTTGGCGTCAACCCCCTTCAGAGATTAGGATCTTTGTGACTGGGGTTTCTTGATGCCATTTCTGTGCCATTTGAGGGATTGGTTTTGTGTGGTGTGGTTCTTGGACTTGGCCATGTCTGCACGGTAACTCACAGCTCCTGCAGTGCCTAGGACCAGAAGAAAAAAAGGGAAACTACATTCTTATCTTCCCATTCAATCTTTGGTTTCTTATGTTTGGGACTCAAAGCAATCTGGAATTTGTTTTCTGATAGGCATAACGTGATGACTTAGTAAAGGATTCTATTGCTGTTATAAAATACCATCACCAAAGGAACTTGAAGAGCAATTCATTTCATCTTACACTTCCTGGTCATAGACCATTATCACTGAAGGAAGTCAGAGAAGAACCTCAAGACAGGAACCTAGAGGCAGGAACTGAAGCAGAGGCCATGGATGGTTGCTGCCTACTGACATTTCTTCATGGCTTGCTCAACTTGTTTTCTTATAGCACCCAGGACCACCTGCCCAGGGGTGTCCCCACCCACAGTGAACTGGACCCTCCCTAGTGAATCATCAATCAAAAAATGTACCCCAGGGCTGGCATACAGGCCACTCTGGTGGGGATGTTTTACAGTTGAGATACCCCAAATGCCTGTAGTTCATATCAACTTGATATAAAACCTGCCTACTAGCCAGCATAGGTAAGGATCAAAATTATTTTGATATACTAAAACTAAGGTACTCCAGTTAGGGGTTTTTTGTCCCAATTATATCTTGTCCTTCCCCAGCATGACCCTGACTGAGCCCTACAGAACAAATTTCTGGTCCCTAAGGCTGGCTTCAGGCTGAGCTCTGCCTGTGAGCGCATTCTACAGGGCAGAGATTTAGTCTCCTTATTCTGCTCACACGGCCTCTTTGGAACTAAGCACATCTCTTTGACTGCTCCAGATTCCCCTGGGTCATCATCGCGTGCTCACAGCTTCAGTCAGATACCCAAACCCTCTTTATCCCTCCAGCATGGAGTCAGCTTCTCAGCTCCCCACCCCATATACACCACCACTCTCTTACATTCAACTCCTCCTGCTTTCTGTACTCTTCTCCTGGGTAGTCCTGACTGAACAAATAAAACTGACTAGCCTCAGTGTTATGAGAAAAGAAAGAGAAGGAGCGGGGAGAGGGAGAAGGCAGAGGAGGCAGTGGGGCGTGGCTCCTCCCACTGACTAGAGACACTGGTCTATCTTATACTGAATTTCCCATAAGCACGTGGCTTTGTCCCCATCCCTCCATGGCCTACTGATTGCCCTGTTTCTTGTGTCAACATCCCAGACCTGGGCCAAGCTCTGCAGATTCTAGTGTGCCCAAGATTTCTAGCAGAGCCTCGCTGTGGTTCTTTTCAAAGTGACTCGCTCTGCTTACCTGGACTTTCTTCTGTGTGAATCAACTTGTTGGTCCCAGAAGGAACCGGCCTTACTGAGATTTTGGATTGCCCATTGAGTTTCTATTAACCTGGAGAGATGGCGATCTCTGTAGCATTGTTTGTCTCCATCCTTTGGCGCGATATTTCTCCGCATCAAATGAGATTCTGGTTCCTATTTTAGAGAGGGTTTGTGATTCTTCAGCGTCTAAATCAGACATCAGAGTGACCTGGCAGTGACATCTGTCACCAACTGATCGCTTGGGCAGATCTAATTGATCTGGCTAGCTAGATGTGTGTCTCCTCCTCCACCCCTCCTTACTTCATATGCATTCCTCCCAGAGTTAAACACTCCATCACAGAAGACATTCTGCCCTGGTTGTGGTGGACTATGTAATGAGTAAATAGCCACAACCCCACTGCTAAACCCCTGAACAAGCTCCTGACATCCATCCTTCCATTCCACTGAAGTCACTCTCGAGTGTTTTCCAGATTCTATGGCCATCAGCATTTGTATCTTATTTCTTTTCTAAAAAATCATTGCATTCATCTATTTATCAGTGTGTGTGTGTGTGTGTGTGTGTGTGTGTGTGTGTGTACGCACACACACACACATTTGTGGAAGCCAGCGACAACTTACAAGACTTGGTTCTCTCCTTCCACTATGTAGGTCCCAGACCTTGAACCCAGGTCTTCAGACTTGACTGCAAGAATATTTATCCACTGAGCCCTCTTACAGGGCCTGATTTTTAGTCCTGGTGGGTTTTAATTAGTCCCTGCCATGATGGGGAGCGGGTAGGTTGTTTTGTGGCTCATATGTTTCTCCATCTTGCTGAACTCTCCAATTAACTCCAGGCATTTGACAGCTCCCTGAGACTCCTGATTTTTCTAGGTAGGAAATCGTGTCTGTCTACAAATAACAGCACACTTTTCCCTGTGCAAATTTAGCTTCTTTTATTGCCAAGTCTCCAATTTTTAGCAAGAAGCAGAGGCAGAAAATTTGACCTTAACTTGATCCTGGCTTTCGATAGAAACAACTGTCACCATCAAATATGATGTCTGATGAGGACTTCTGACAGAACGGACTGCACCAAGCCAAGAAATTTCTTTTCATTTCCAAGAGTTTAAATTGTCATTGGCCATGTTGTTGGTGTGTGTGTGTGTGTGTGTGTGTGTGTGTGTGTGTGTGTGTGTGTACATGCATGCCATGGTCTACCCATTGAAGTTAGAGGTCAACTTGAAGAAGTTGGCTTTCTCCTTCCACCATGTGGGTCCTGGGCATTGAACTCAGGTTGTCAGACTTGACAGTGGGTACCTTTACCTGCTGAGACATCTTGACAGCCCTACGGTTTTAATCAGGAACAGAGAACATTCTGTTCCCATAATGGTGTTAGGTCATGTGATCCAACCCTCCTTGTGGTAAAAATCAAGAAAACCTGACTGCTCAAGACGTTAAATCTTTGAGAATCTTCCAGAAAACTGAGGGCATCGTGGAAAATGCCCACACCAGGATGAAGAGGGTGGCTCAGCAGGTGAGCCTGGTGTTTAGAATTATGCAGTGGGAAGAATTCAAAAATGCCTCCAACAGCCCCACCCCCATTATTCTCAGACCTTCTCCAGGTTATTCCAACATTAACAGAGAGGTTCTCCTGTGAAGTGATTCACAAATGAAAGTAGCATCTCAAATCGTCAGTCCTTCACATCAGGCCAGCATCCTTGGTGGGCCCTAAAATGAAAAGGTCCCCCCACCAGACCTTGGCAAATGATAACCAACTTGTGAAAGATGAAACCCAGAAGATGGCCTGGATAGATTGAATCAGAAGTTCCCTCCATAGGACTCAGATATTTAAATACTTGATCCCCAGTCGGTGGCACTGTTTGGAGAGGTGTAGGAGGTGTGGCCGTGGTAGATGAAGTGCATCATTGAGGGCAGACTTTGAGTGTTTATAGTCTCACTCCAAATCTTGTTTGTTCGCTCTGCTCTTTGCATTTGACAGTGTGAGCTCTCAGCTCCTGCTCCTGCCACCATGTTTCCCCACCATAACGGACTCTCATCCCTCTGGAACCATAAGCCCAAATAAACTCTTCCTTTTGTAAGTTGCCATGGGAATGGTGTTTTATCACAGCAACAGGAGAGTAACTGGCTATGAAGACAGAAGGCTTCGATATTAGCACCTTCTGGAAGCTGAGAGTGACTCCTGGCCGGCAGCCTGCAGGGGAGCAGGAAACCACAGGGAAGCGAATTCTGTCAAGGAACCTGGGTAGGCCTAAGAGAGCATGCTGAGCTCCAGGTGAACATGCAGTCTTGTGAGTACCAAGCTAAGAACCGACAGCCCCAGCTGGTCAGAGGGATGAGGCAGGGGGATCACTTAAGTCCAGGAGTGAGACTCCATATGCAAAACAAAACCAGGACCACTGAGATGTTTCAGCAGGTAAAGAGACCCAATGCCAAGCCTGATGACCTACAAGGTAAGAGAGAAATGGATTCCACAATTTGTCTACATATGCAAGCACTGAAATAAATAAATGTAAAAAAGAATTTTTAAACTGGGTATAGTAGTCTGTGCCTATAATCCTCGGGAGCCTAAAGCAAGACAATTCCATGAGTTTGAGGACAGCCTGGACTATATAATGAGGACAGCTTGGACCACAGAGTGAAATCAAGTCAAAAGAAAGAAAGGAAGGAAGGAAGAATGGAAAAAGGGAGGGAGGGAGGGAGGGAGGGAGGAGGGAGGGAGGGAGGAAAAGAACAGTGAGGCATACTTTGAATTGCAGTATTTGGGAGTCAGAAGCAGGCAGGTCTCTGAGTTTGAGGCCAGTCTTGTCTACATAGGCGTTCCAGAGCAGTCAGAACTACAATGACACCCTGTCTCAGAAAAATAAAGAAGAGGAGGAGGAGGAAGAAAAAGAATAGCCGGGCAGTGGTGGCGCACGCCTTTAATCCCAGCACTTGGGAGGCAGAGGCAGGTGGATTTCTGAGTTCAAGGCCAGCCTGGTCTACAGAGTGAGTTCCAGGACAGCCAGGGCTACACAGAGAAACCCTGTCTCGAAAAACCAAAAAAGAAAAAAAAAAGAAAGAAAAAAAGAAAAACCAAAGAAGAAAAGAAGGAGGAGAAAAAGCAAAAGGCATAAGAGAAGAAAGGAAGGAAGGAAGGAAGGAAGGAAGGAGCAGAAGGAAGAAAGAAAAAGATGTTCTAAGAAGCCCGCTGTCTAGAGCCTGCCGTCTGACCCCTGCACTGTGAGCTAATGTTGGGTTCTTCTCAGCCACTACAGCTGCAATAATGACTTTATACAGACAAGAAATAAGCATGCTTGCTGCTCCCCAGGGAGCTCACTGAGACTCGGGGTGACACTTGACAGCTTCACCAGGAAGGAGACCAATGAGAGATTGATCTGTGAAGCCTCGATTCCTGCTGCATCACGGATGAGCCCCAGACATATTAGACCACATGAAAGAAGCTGGCCCTGAGATGCATTTATCAGAAATATCCAGAACGGGCAGGCGCATTTAGCTGTGGCTATGAGACACAGAAAGGGGAAGTGGGGTCTAATGCTAATGGACGGAGGATGAAGACAGTGTTTCAAAATTAGTCTCAACGCATACAAGCATACTACGCTGTTTGCTTTCCCTCTCCCCATGGCTCCACATGCCAGGGAAGAGAACATGGCTGCCCTCCCAGAGGACACAGATACAGGGCTTCAAAAGTCATGTAACTTACTCCGTTTTGTGCTGCTATAGATAAGAGTACCACATACTCTTCTGGAGGCTGGAAGTACTGTCCCCTCCCCTGTACTGGATCTCTACCTCTTGTAATCTCGTCTTCCTGGAGCATGGGCACTGGATTCTTTTCTTAACCAGCAGCTAACAATGACCTTCGTGCTACATCTTTGCACAGCAGAAAACAGAACCACAAAGAGAGCAAGAGAGACTGAGCCAGCACCAATCCCACCTGTGGTGTAGACCCACCCTCCGGCGCTCCCATTCACAATCACCTCAAAATATCCCACTTCTTAACTTGGTTACTTTGCAATTAAGTTTCAGCTCAAATTTGGAGAGAGACCCACACTAAAATCACAGAACCAGCCAACAAGCTTTGCCCAAAAGGTGTAGCTACATGGCTCTGGGGCCCTGGCATAGGACAGTGCCACAGTGGGGGCCGGGGTGGGGGGGCGGGAATCCTAGTCTCTGAGGTGAAGGTTTGTGATCTGTTCAGGAGGCAGCAGGACCTTGAGCTCAGAAGATGGTGGGTGAGTATCTGAGATACTGACAGTGGGGGGTCCCTGGAGCTGTAGGCTATACTGTAACACACAGGGATGCTCAGATAGGAGTACTCAGAGGCATCCTCCTGTTGAAGGACGGATAGATTGGGGCAGCCATGCCCACAGTCCTGCATGCACCTCCTAAAGGCTACTCAGCCAGCCTCCCTCCTGCAGCTGCCTTGTGTTATTAAATTATTCCTGGGAAGTTAGGGACGAGGCATGAATAATTCAAAGCAAGGGGCTTTAAATCTAATCACTCCCTGTACTGCCTGAACTCTGACATGGTGACCGGAGCAAACACAGAAAGCTAGGGACGGGGGATGGGGAAGTGTGTGGGGTAGGTCATCCTGAATAAGAATGTGGGGTCAGCATTACACACAAACATTGCAGAGGACAAACATGGTGACACCCCAACCCCGCTGCTATGGCACTCCCACCTCTCAGTGAGCCCTTGGCAGCTGAGGCTGGTCCTGGGCCTTGGAAAGTGACTATTCATGCCAGGCCTCAGTTACCTTGTCTATAAAATAGAAACAAAAATAGGGTCTGCCTCCTGACATTGGGCTAAGTATGCAAAGAAGTAGCCAGTGTAAGACCCCTTTTCCATGAAAGACATCTCCGGGGACCCTCAGTGTTTAAAACCAGATGGTGCTGAGCACTGTTTGTTGTTTGTTGTTTGTTGTTTCACATGTAGCCTACTTTGTGACATGTGACCAGACATCTATTCACCCGAGACAGATCAAATAAATGATTCCACCCAAGTCTAGCTTGGAGGACTAATGAGTTTCCTGGGTTACTTATAGTAGCATGGATGAATGACCCAAAGCAACAGTAACAACACTAAAAAGCCCACCCCAGCATCGGTGATGCCTCCTGAAGGCGAAGACTCCCAGAGTTCCTTGCACGACTTGCAGGAACTCACTGCTCATTGCAGGAACAGACAGCTCCACTGAAGAGTCTTCTCTCCCCAGGATTTACCCCTTTAGCAGCCTTGGGGCGGGTCTCGTGACTCTCTTAAATACCCAAAGCCTTTTAGAACCTTGTGAACGCCCCCACTTCCTTCCAGGAAAGAATGTTTTCATTCAAAGGAAATAGTTACAGGACACTTAGACAAAGTTTCACCTTTCATTTGCAGAACCCCGTGTTGGCGTCCCTAGACCAACCTGAAGGAACTACCACCATCTCTCCTGTGCTTTGTTCTTTGAATACAGGTGCTGCAATGCTGTGACCGTGGCCCTAATAAGAGACAGCGACTGAAGAGCTAAGGTAGCTAAGGGGCAGTCACTATATACAGCATGGAAATGCTGGACAAATGGGTAATTCCTACTCCACACTAAATGAAGCAGGATGACATGATTTCATCAAACCACTTAAACCAGAAAACAGAATGCTTCTGAATCACTTCTAGAATTTTCCATTGAACTTTTTTGGACTATGGTTGACAACAGCTATATAGAAATTATTGTGTGCTGGCACATAGTAGACCCAGGCCTTGGGGTGGGTGTGGGCTCCATTCCACCTTTATGAAAAGCACACAGGTCATTGGGATGGAGAGATGCTTCCCATGTTTGCTCAGTGGTACAAGTTTAACCTAACGAAATGAGCCTGTAATCCTGCTAACCATCATAAGCAGAAATGCATCTTTCTCATAGAGGGCAAGAAAATATAGTTTTTTATCATCTCTGCAAAGTTCCCCTCAGTCCCACCACTTTTGAAATGGCACATGATGAAGAAGCTGAACATGACACCATCATCCTCAGGGTGAACTAGATGGTGGCCTGCACTTCTGATAGTTTGGGCAGCATCCTCTGCTCCAAGGTTAGGAGAACAAGCCATCTCTGCCATCCCAGACACCCAAGAACATCCCTGCCCTCGGTGTATAAAGTGGCACTTGGAGCCAAGAGTGGTAGTTACTGGCTACACATGACATTGCCTCCCTACCCACCCAGCCCGTCCCCTACCACCCTCCTGTAGAATCCTGTCCTTCCTCCTCAGGAGGAGTCCACACTTTGGGTCAGGCCTATATCTGAACAAATCTTCCAGACACTGTCACTAGACCTGTGAGACCCCAGGCCTTCATCTATGCACCAGCTGACATCTAAGAGTCATGGGTTGGAGCTCCCTCTATAGAGGGATTCGAGCATTGCTGCCGGGACTCAGGGCCCAAGAGACAACCTGAGGAAAGGAGCGCTCAGGCAAGAGACTTCCTCTCTTTGACTGTGATCCTGGCCATCGGCCTCCTCCCCGATGTTCCCTCCCTCAGCCTCTGGGCCTCAGTGTTCCCCCACATTTAAACAGGGATGTGGTCTCACTCTGTAGCTATTCTCTGTGGACTAGCAGGCTACATTGTGTCTCCCAAATTCATATTCTGAAGTCCTAACAACCAGTGTTTTGAAGTAGACCATTAAAGTTAAATGCTATTAGCGTGAGCCCTAATTCAACAGGGATGGTGTCTCTATATGGTTAAGAGGGTATTTGAGATGTGGCTCAGTGAATAAGGGGGAATACTGGTCTTCTAGAGGACCCAGGTTTGGTTCCCAGCACCCACCTGGCATCTCACAACCATCTATAACTCTAGTTCCAGAGAATCTTAAGCCCTCATCTGGCTCCTGTGAGTACTGAGCATATGTGATGCACGTTCATACATGTAGACAAAGATGTATACACATAAAATTAAAATAAACAAATTTTATAAGGATGAGATTAGAATCATGTAGGATGGCCCATCTGAGTACTTGGAATGTGAAGGCAGGAAGATCAGAAGTTCGAGGTCACCCTTGGATGCAAAGAGTTCAAAACTAGCCTGCCTACATTAAAACAGGTCTCAAAAGAAAAAGCAAAACCTAAGGAGGAGGAGAAGAAGGTGAAAGAGGAGGAGGAGATATTATGATGGTGGTAATGATAATGGGGGCACAGCCACCAACAGAGGGATAATCAAGGAAACAACCAAGAAGAGGGCAAAAGAAGAAAGCAACCCACAGACACTTTGGCCAAGGCCTTCCAGCCTCCAGGAGTGTGGGGAAGGAAATGCCTATTGCTTAAGTCACCCAGATATAACACATTGACACAGCAACTGAGCCCCATACTGGCTCCTCCTACAGGCATGGAATGGGATCTCTAAGGCTGTCTTCCAGACACCAGAATTCTAGTAGTAAGTCAGCAAATGGGCCTGTGCCCACCTCTCTGAGCTTCAAGTAGAAACATCAAGAAAGATGTGCCTGAGCCCTGGTCCTCTGAAGGCTGGCCATGATCAGGGTCAGGGCAATGGGAAGGAAGGGGTTTTCTCACTATTTAGCTTTCCCAAACTCTCCTGAAGAGTGGGAGGCTCTGGGAAGGGTAAGGCTTGCAACACAGTCCAACTTAGAGTTGGAAGTCTGGGCAGAGGTGGACCAGGGAAAGGAGTCAGAGAATAGTGGGGAAGAATCCTGCAGACCAGGAACCAAGAAGTGCTGTTTCATGGTGAAGACTGGACCTGGAAAGGGGACCGGTTGTCTGCAAATGACACACAGTATGTAATGGTGTGTGTGAACATGCATGTATGGTAGCTATAGGTCAACCTCAGGAGTCTTCCTCAGTCTCCCTCCATCTCATTTCTTGAGGCAGGATCCCTCACTGAACCAGGAGCTCATTGATTTGGCTGGTCAGTGAGCCCCAGGAATCCACTTGCCGCCACCTCCTCTAAGTGGTGGGATTACAGTCATGTCCCACTGCATCCATGTTTACATGTATGCTGCGGATCCAGACTCATGCATCTGAAGCAGGCACTTTACCAGCTGAGTCATCTCCTCAGCCCCTGCCATAGGGATCTTTCAGGGACACCCTCAAACCATACCTGAATGTACCACTCGTGGGGAGCCCATGTTGCCATTGAACTACAGCCCCCAGGAGCCTGACGAGAGTGTCACTCCTCCCTCGGGGACTGTTCCTTCCCAGCTCCAGTCATGAGCCAGCATGGTCTGCACCCAGAGGTAACCCTCATCAATAACTTGGTTGCAACATTGTATCTAGGCTTGGTTGTAACATTGGCAATCTGTTCCCACAGATGACACCCAGCAGAAACAACCTTATGTAGCCAGCTCGTTTAACAATGTCCTCTCGACCTGCCACATACTGGTCTGAGCCACTAGAGAGCCTCAGACCAGATTCTCTCTGTCTCTGACTCCAAGACCTTGATGTGGACTCAGTCTCTAACTTCAAGATTAAAGCCATTGGTTGGGGACCACCTGATGCTCTCTTATCTTCCTGGATCCCTGTTGCACCCTGTAGAGCTCAGCTCAGCAAAGGGCAGCCATTCTTCTTTTTGGCATTTTTCAGATAAGTGGATGTTTTTACTCTGGGATTTAGGAGTGACCTTTATCTGCAGGCTGGAAGGAGGCATCTGTCACCAATATGAAGTCTCTAAGTCTCGCAAAGTCTACTCCACGGCTCCCCCAATCAGCACCTCACTGATGCCTTCGATAGGGCAGGTGTCGAAGGTCCCAACATCTACACACTAGAAACCAAGCTTTCGGCCTCTGAGCCTCTGAGGAATACCCTCGAACCGAATTGGAAGACCCCACTTGACCAGGGAGAGATCCCCACCTGTGGGTTGTTTATCCAGTTCCCAGGGCTGGGCACACACAGGTGCTGAGGAACACAGGGAAGAGAGGAGCGGAGAGCCACCCCGGGAGATGGTGTCAGAGCTGCCTGGACTCGAGAAGACACAAAGCCTACCTAGGACTCTTCTCCACCATCTCACCCGCACAGGGGTGGGGGTGGGGCTCAGCTTCTTAGAAGCATGTTTTTGACTGACAGCTGCTCAGAACAGGGATAATGACAGCAAAAAAAAAAATCTAACTGGGGCAGAAGGAAAAGCTGCACACGTCCAAGGTGGGAGTGCTATAACTGAGGGTGTTTGGTATCAGGTAGGCAGCCACAGGTCAAAGTCTAAATTATAAAGCTGTCCCAGGGCGTGTGATATTAGGCAGAATCTTTTGTAGAGTCTCTGTTTTTCTAAACTATTTGGCTCACCCCAAATCAGCACCTGTCTGGTAGCCCAACCTCTTGGGGTCTCACAGAAGGAAGACAGCCAGCACCAGTTAGCAGGAATGATTTGACACCCCCCCACACACACACACACAAGCCACCTTCCTGGAACCCAGGCCCAGCCACAGGGTCTTCAGACATTAGACTTAGCTTCAGAGTTCCTTGAAGCCCAACGCCAACCACATACACAGGGTACAGGAGTCAGACGGTGCACATGGAGAGAAGCAGGGACCACCAGCACCCACACAGGATTCCCTTTCAGTCTTAAGGAGCCCCATCTCCCAGACACTGGAAGAAGACTTGGGGAAATTTGAGGCTATCGGGGGAGGGGGACCCAGAGCTGGGTGTAACCCAGAGCAACTCCACCCCCTCGTTTAAAACAGGACTGACAGCAGGGACCCCAAGTTATGGGGACATTGCCATGTCCTCCCTCCCAGGAGCTCTCTCTGAGTTAGATACAAGAGTCAGAGGACACAAGTAAGAAGGGCTGTCCCAGAGTAGACAGGAAGGAAGAAGCTCCCTGGAACCAGGACCAGCCAGCTAGAGTGGGGCTATAGTCAGCAGATTCCTCTCTGCCTCCTGACCAGCCACTAAAGGCCGAAATGCTGCGTCCATCTGCCTTCCCAAGCTGAGGCCACCAGACACCAAGCCTGGGTGAAACCTGCCCCTGGCAGATTCTGCATCCATGCAGATGTCTTCCCCCAGTCTCTGCCTGGAAACAGGAGGCTTTCTGTGCAGATCTGCACCAGACGGCCTTCATCTCTCACTGTCAATAAATCGGGCGTCTCCAGGGCAATGACTTTTACTTGGTAAATACTAAGCAGCAAGAGACAGCGACACAAGCCTCCAGTCTGGGGAACTGCAGTCAGAGCTCGGCTACCTATCGATTCGGTGTCCTCCCTCCTGAAACCAGGCATGCTGGGTGATGCTGTGGAGGCTGAGTTGGGGGTGCAGACACCCGGCCTCTGATCAGACTCCTATCTGCAGGGAAAGGAGGAACGGGCCCCAGCTCCTCCACAGCACTGTGAGGTGGGGTCCAGACGGAGGGCCCAGAGGCGATCTAGGTTGGATCGTGACAGCTGGTGGAAAAGCCCATCTCAACAGAGAGAATGGCTGCTGCAGCTTGATGACAGATGAGAGGAAGCAGGGAGGCCTGGACACAGGCAGCAAACATACCCAGATGGTGGTCCTGATGGCAGACCACACTGAGGTCCCTGCCCATAGTGGCCATGGGTGAGCATGTATGTAGTTCCCTTTCCTTAGCACCCACCATTTCATACACATTCTGCAGAGACTCAGGGTCTGGGTGATGCTGAGCTCACTTCCCAGGCCCCAAAGATGGACTCCTGTCCTGTGCCTAGAGCTTGGCCAGTCTGTGTATTCCTTCCCCTAATTTCTCTCTCTCTCTCTCTCTCTCTCTCTCTCTCTCTCTCTCTCTCTCTCTCTCTCTCTCTCTCTGTGTGTGTGTGTGTGTGTGTGTGTGTGTGTGTTTATACCCTCAGACATATCCAGCCTGTAGAGAAACAGAAGCATTGGCCTTGCTGCCTACTCACTGTGAGGTTGGGGATAGTTTTATTGGCAAAGGCACGTGAAGGAATTATGGGGTCCCTTCCTTTCCAGGATGCAAATTCATGTCCAAACCCAGAATCAAGCATTGTTGCAGAGTGAAGACTCGGTTTCCCGTGAGGAGTCTGTGTGAGACGACTCCAGGGCTCTCATCTGACTCTGAGAGCTTCCCTGGTAAACTCTTAGCCCCTTTGACAAAGGAAGCAGTTCACCCTTCCTCTGATGTGCTACAGCTCAGTCACTTTATACAAAAATATTAATGGAAGTTATTGGGGGACAATCAATTCTTCACTTTCTGCAATTCTAATCACCCAACCACCTTAGAGGAAACCACAGTAAGCTTCGCTCCTGTCAGATACAACATCTGCATATAACAAGAAAATGGAATGAAAAGGTGAGTGGATGGCTAGATGGATGCTTACATGGATAGTGAGGATGGGTAAACGCATGATGGGAGGTAGGTAAACAGATGAATGGATGGATGGGTTGATGAATGCATTGATGGGTCAATTCATGGACAGATAGTAGGGGTGGACAGGTTGCAATGATGGATGAATGGGAATGGGTTGATGGATATATGTATTGAATATGGAGAGATGGATGTATTGATGGACATATGGATGAATGGATGCATGGACACACGGATGTATTGATGATGGATAGATGGATGCATGGATGAATGGATAGATGGACAAACAGACTACAAAAGGACAAGTGGGTGATGAGTAGGTGGGTGAATAGGTGGACAGATGGATGAATGGATAGATTGATGGACAGACAGACAGATACTGAAGATGTATGAGTGGGTGATAGTGGGCAGGTGGATGTATAGATGGATAGATGGAGGGATAGATGGGTGGGTGGATTTCTCTGAGGAGAAAACAGTCTTTAAGAAGATAGGATTGTAAATTTCACTTGTTTTTACCTAAGACGAATACCACATAACAGGCTTAACAAAATACTTTTTAACTGTACCAGACTGCCAGACAGCACTGGCAGGGTCATCAACCTCAGATCCTACACACATCATGTGACATCCTTATGAAAAATCTGGCAAAGTCAAGGGGAATGATTTCATAATGGCTACACACAGAATCACACTCTGAAGCTGTTTCCTGAAAACTGCTGTTGTCAGCGCCCTTTAACATGCACTTTGAGATGTAACATTAACTATATAATTTATACACTATATTATATAAAATCTTTTAGGGATATGAAGGATGGTAAAGCAAAAAAGCATTTTATTTTCCTATTTCTTGTGAGTCTCTTTCCCTTGGTTCTTATATAGAACAGACATTATCGTTTAAAGGGAGGGTTGCTGGGACAAGAGGGGGGTCAAGATTGAGATATAAAGTGAATAAATAAATTAATAAAAAGAACAAAATGTGTGTGTAGACAACTGTTGGGGGTCAGTTCTCTCCTTCTACCCTGTGAGGCAGGGTCTCTCTTGTTGTTCTGCTACACTGTGTACCCCGAGCTAGCTGAACAGCAACTTTCCACTGATGCCCCTGTCTCTGCCTCCCATCTCGCTGAAGTTCTAGGACTACAGCTGTGCAGTGTCACGTCCATCTTTTTCACGTGGGTTCCAGGAATTTAATTCAGGTTATGGGGCTTGTATGGTGCTTTTCCCTACTGGGCCATCCCTCTGACACCACAACAATTCATTTAAGAGAGAATTTACATAACTATTTCCACTCATTATCCAAAACAGCAAAAGAAAACCCCCTACTTTTTCTACTTTTTTTTTAAGGGTCTCTACAACCATTCATTAGTTTCAGGCTCTCTGAATACATGAGAACCTCCAGACAGCCTTTGGGGACATTTCTATCGATTGTCCTACCATTGAGACCGTAGAGACCAGAAGAGAGGTGACTGACAGCACAGTCACAAAGGGACTGGCTGGTGGGCAAGGTGACAGCACAGTCACAAAGGGACTGTGGCTGGTGGACAATAAGCACAGGTCCAGTCGGGAGCCTTTCTGATCTTTGTCAATACCATGATGGTGGCTACAGAACAGGACCCTCGCCCCTTGTCCATCAACTTTGCGTTATTTATAATAAAATGTCTAAGATATCGTGCAAAGAGAACAAGGTCATCATAACTCACAGTTTTGGAGAACCAAGTCCATGATCAAGTGGCTATACTAAGGTAGCACATCACAGTCAGAAAATAGAAGAAAGGCCAGGGGGTTCCACAGTGCCTTTTGAGGGGCCGCACTCCCAAAGATTCCACCGCCTCCCATTGCTCCACCCTGTGTACCAAACATATAATAAACTTGAGGACATATAGCTTCTTGGGGAAAAGTTGAAATCTAAACCACAGCACACCCTACTGAGGAAGCAGTCTCCCTGTGCCTCCATCGTGAGCATCTTGTGGAATGCCCTTCTTCACGGGATGAGACATCAGCCAGGTCATCAAGGGGCGCCTACCCAGAGCCAGTTCCGCCTTCCCTGTTGAACCATGATCTGGGTATCCAGACCCAATCAGCCCCAAGCTCATTTCCAGGGCTCAGAGCAGGCCTCTTCTATCCTGTAGGGTCCACCACACCCTTAGTTGACTTGAGGAATGTGCAGGAAGCAGTTAATGACATTGGTGTGGGAGCCCTGCATGGCGGAAGCAAAGCAGTAACAGGCTACTGGGCAGAGGTTTCCTCTTTCCACCACTGTCCAGTAAAGAAGTCGCAAGGGTCCCAGAATTTTCTATTTGAAAAAGGCCATCAAAATGAAACATTTTAAAGATTGGAGTCAGAAATATGCTAACTGTCTTCTAATCATCTCCTAATTTGTAAGCTTAGTTGAGAATTTTTCCCTTCTTAGACCCAGGGTTCTCAGACATTTTGATCTCAGAGCCCTGTCTACACTTTTAAAATCTGGGAACCCCAAAGAGTTTTGTCTGTGTGGGGTTACATTTATCCGTACCTACTATATTATCATTTTCAGCTGAGACATTTTAAAAAACATCCGTCCATTATATAATGTAAAAGATAACAGTAGTAAGCCCACTGCAAGCTTATATAACTAACACATTTTTAATTAAAAAAAAAAACTAACTCTATTTTCCAAAAAGCATGAAGCAGGGAGAGCAGTGTTGCCTGACAGATCTGTGAATCTCTTTAATGCCTGGATTAGAGGAAGACAGCTGAGTTCTCCTGGCTTCTGCCTTCAGTCTGTTATGATGTGTGTGGTTGAAGCACAAGGGGACATACAGAACTCCTGCTAGAGACCAAGAGCAGGGAGGAGTACTTTAATAAATTTTCAGGCAATTATGGGTAGCAAATTCCTAATATTAGTTGCCAAAGACCCAAGAAGGGTCTCTGAAACAAGGAAGGCCCCTGGGGTGCAGTCTCAGGGAAGTCCTGGTTCCCGGGAGCCTGGTCCTTTGGGAGTATGCAAGTGTAGACCCATGCTTTGCTCCCTTTGCCACATGGTGTACTCTGCTACTGCAATGGGAAATGCATAGTCTGCTCCGTAGCAGTGCATCCATCCCTGTGGTGCCTTGAAAAGGTCCCTTATCCCTGTGCGACAGTAAGTCCATGCAGCCATCAAACCTGGGCTTTGACTTAACCATATGTGTTGGTGAGTATCAACTGTCAAGTTGACACAACCTAGAGTCAGCTAGGGAGACAATCTAGAGGAGGAGTTGTCTAGATCGTGTTGGCCTGATTGTTTATTGAAGTGGGAAGACCCACCATTTCACAGGCTGGGCCCCAGACAGTGTTAAGTGTGGTGAAAGTTAGCTGTGGAGACCCAGCAAGTGAGCTGGGATCCATGTGTTTACACTTGGCTCTGTTCACACTGTGCACGAGATGCTTCAAGTTCCTGTCTCTACTTCTCCGCAACAGTGGACTGTAACTGGGGCATGAGCCAAATAAATTCTTCCCTCCCTGTGTTGTTTTTTGTCAGAATGTTTGTCACAGACCAAACTAGAAGGCCATGCCTACAAGCTCACTAACTTGTTCCTTGAAGGATTAGCAGGCAGAAGACATGAGACCCCCACATCAGAGACAAAAGACAGTTAAAGCCTACTCTAACTGTGATAGTAGATCCTGGTTGTCACCCTGACCAGGTTAAGAGGAGCGTAGAAATTAGTAGACCATAATTCCTGGTACATCTATGAAGGATTTCCTAGAAGGATTAACCACAGGACAAAAACGATCCTTGAACATGGGTGGGACAATCCCACAAGTGGGGTCCTGGATAAAAATTAAGTAAAAGATGGAGAAAGCCCACTAGCTGCCTGGATTCACCCCAGGATCCCTGCATGATGCTCTGCCTCACTGTGGTCCCAGAAACAGTGCCCCCAAAGGTGTGGGACAAAGGTTTTTAAGCTGGGAGCCAAAAGAAATCTTTCTCTCTGTAAGTTGTTTCTCTCAAGCATTTGGCGAAGCAATAAAAGTTGAACATGGTGAAGTCTCACAGAGGTGAAGGAGAAAGGTTCCGGGTGGATCTGTATACCCAGTGGGTTTGTGTTTCAGATTAAGATTTCTGAGCTTGTGGACCCATGCCTTCTGCCACATGTAGTAAGGAAGCTATCCTTTGTCCCTCGGAGAAGAGGTATTCATTCCTCAATGCTGCTCTACGAACATAATTCTGAGCTTAGATGAAAAGAAAACGCACTAGCCTATTTTTTTGTTACTCTAACAAAATACCCAAGGCTAGTTATTTTATAAAGGAAAATGGCTTGCTTAGTTCACAGTTCTGGAGGTTCAAATGTATGATGTCAGTGTTATCCTGGATCTGGCAAAAGCCTCATCATAGATCACATCACAGGGTCAGGGGCACTGCAAGAAGAGGTCTCACAGTGAGATATGGATGAGGGGACAGACCAGGATTTCTCTTCTTACAACAGCCCTCTTGTGAGAAGTACCTCAGCTCCCAACCCTTCCAAAGGTGACAGCCCCAGTTCTTAATTGACCTGTCATTAGGCTCTGCCTTTTAAAGGTCTCAGCACTTTTCACATCACCTTACTGAGAACCAAGCTTCTAAAACTTGGAGCCCTGGGGCACACACTGAAGCCACATTCAAACCTAGCAAAATATAAGGGCTTACGTCCTCTGCATACTCAGAAAAAAAATGCAACAAGAGATCCATGGAGGCCTGGCCTTCCCTGCAGAAATGTGTTATCCTGGTGATTTGCAAAAGACTCATTTCACTAAGTCATGTAGATTCTTTAAATATCAACTTGCCTCTTTAGACAACATTTTAAAATCCATATTCATTAATATTGCTATCAACTAAGGCCAGTGGAATGGATCATTAGGTAAAGATGCTGCCACCAAGCCTTATGACTTGCATCTAAACCCCTGGATCCACATTATGGAATGAGAGAATTGAATTCTGCAAGTTGTCCTCTGAGCTGCAAGTGTGCACCACAGCATAAGCATGCCCCTCTACCTGTATATATATATATATATATATATATATATATATATATATATATATGCATATACATACATATATGCAAATTTTACCATATTCTATACCAAAATTCTGACTTACCCTTGAAATCTCAAATTTTATCCTTAGGGAACAAATATTGTCAGTTGTTTTCTATGAAGGCCTAGTTTGCTTCATATGTCTACAATAGAATGTCTTCCAGGTGCCTGAGCCTCAACCAGCACAGTGTAGCTATCCATCAATCTTTCCAAGTGAAAATTATAGTCCCTGAGCTAAGTGGCTAGTTTAGCTTGCAACTCAAACATTACAAGGTCTTATTTCTGGAGACTACTGTTGTGTCTACTTCCTGCTTTTGACACCAAACAATAAGACGCTTACTCGAATGAGTTTACTAAAAAAAAAATCAGTAACTGTTCCTACTTTATGAAGGTCAATACTAAGTGAGAATGACATCTCACCAGCCCTTTGTCTTGGTACTTTATCAAAGCAACAAAAACGAAACCAGCACCCTCAGATGAAGAGCAATCAGATACAAAATCAACACACTGGTTGAACAGTTCTGTTTATATAAAGGGCAAGAATAGGCAAAACTCTCTTACCATGGGTATCAGAACATCTAGATGCATATTGGGGTGGAGAGTGTATGGGCTAGAAAGGGATGTGACAGAACATCTAGCTGCATCTTGGGGTGGAGGGTGTATGGGCTAGAAAGGGATGTGACAGAGCTGCCCTGAAGTGTACGGGGAGACTCCATCTTGAAAGAAGAGTTTATTACTTGTGGTTCCAAATACAAGGAGGAACATGACAGCTAGGCCACATGGGGGCACACTGAAGCTAGTTGGAAGAACGAAACATAGGCCAAGGTCTTTGTGTGTGTGTGTGTGTGTGTGTGCGAGGTTGCATGTGCTTGTGTGAGTGTGGTTTTCAAGAGAAATAATTGTAACAGGGTAGAGAAGTTAAGGTTTATAATAGGATGATTTTATGCATCCTGAAAACATTGAGGATAAAGGCATACATACATATGTGTGCTGGTTGGTACATGTGTGCTTGTTTGCTAGTACATAGGAAGCTGAGAGACAAGCTTGGGTGTTGTCTTCATGAACATCACCCAGTTCCTTTCCCATTGAGCAATAGCTCGCCAACTAGGCTAGGATGGCTGACAGCAAGGCCCAGGAATCTGCCTGCCTCCATCTTCCCAGGACTGAGGTTACAATGCACACCATCATTTAGATTCATGTGTGGGATTTACATCTCACACTCAGATCTTTCCTCACCTTTGCCCCTACTGACCAACCCATCTCCCTCAGCTCCACGATGTTTTTAACCTTTTTTAAAAATTGCCAAAGGCCAGATAAGGAAAAGGCAGCTGTGGTTAGGACCCCATGTCTGTATCACACACTTTGTAGCAGTTGACATCATGTGAAGATCATGAGTGGGGTAGATTGATCATATGGCAAGACAAAGAGGCAGAACATAGGGGAAGGTGAAGTCACCTTGATCTTTCAAAATACCCTCACTCCCAGCCGCTACTGAAAACCCACAAGAAAGGCCTAGATAGTCCCTTCTCAAGGCAGTGTCCCCAGTGACCCACTTATGTTAGGCCCTTCCTCTTAAAGGTCCTACTACCTGATACAATGATACCGAGAACCAAACTCCCAGCATGTGAGCTATGGAGGCATATATGATGTTCAAGCCATGTACAACTCACCAAGTGGCCTGGATTTTTCTACCATTACAAGCAATGAGACTGAAGTTACCGTTTAACTTGCCGAAGCTTCAAAGCAAACGTATCCTCCAGGGTGGAACCAGGTGATCCCTGAGTGTAACCTAAAATGGCGGACTTAGCTTCACACGAGAAATGGAAATCTACAGACCAAGGGCCTGATGCTGTCCTTAATGGGCCCCACATAAGTCTTCCAGTCAGACTCCCCTAGCAGCCACTGCACTGTGTCCTAGGGCCTACAGCACAAGGCTGAAGCTCACCAGTCTCCTGAGGCCTGGTTCATCCACACAAACAGGCAATATAATGGCATGACTTAGAGCGAGCAATGAATGCGCATGGACTAGTGTGGGATTACCAGAGTAACTCTGAAAAGTTAGTTGAAGCACGTTCTGTGAGTTGTCACCTCTGATGTAGTCCAGCAAGTACTGCTCACAGATGAGAGTGTAGAGGACACCATCTGTACCCCCGTCTTACATGGCTCAAGTCTTTCCAACCTGAGCCAACTGCAACCCAGTGGATGTGAGACTTGGCCACAGTTGGATTTCACAGTTACTATGAAACGCCTGCTTTGATAGTGGCTAAGCTCTGGTCCAGCCAAGGACAGTCTGGAAGAGGCAGAGCTGGCCCAGATGCTCACACAGATGGGTACGCAGACTCCATGGGCAGCAGCTTAGGGAACCATCTCTGGTCCTGCTGTGGACAGCACAGGTCCAGGTGGTATATCCAGAGCTGGCCTTCAACAGTCCTTCCTCAGTCTTGGGAGGGAATGGTCTAATTATCACAGCCCTGGCCTGTGCAGCTCTCCACAGAGCAGAACCCAGTGAGAGGAGGCCTGTACTGCCAGATGGGCCTCATTAGGATGGGAGTGTGGTATTTCTTATGCAAATGAAGGCAAATAAATCCTTTGGAGAAATGTGAACAGCAAATACACAGGAGTGTGGATTTCTGCTGGGGTTTTGCCTAAGAAGAGGAAAAGGAGAGGGACCCAGCATTGCCCTGGAACACCTTTAACCCCGGGTGCTCTATATTTGCCTACCTGGGCACCCCAACAGAAAGTTGATGCCCCTGGGGGCTCTAAGGGATGATCCTGGCACAGGGAATTGTTGGGGGATGAATAGGCAGAGATGGCAAGAAGGCCCAGCTGCTGGGACAAGTCATGCTCTACACTACCCCAGGGACCCAGCTCCAGCGACCTCAGCAGTTGGCGAGCACTTGACAGGCCAGCCTGATCACCCCTCAGCCTCCTCACGGTACTGAAGGCTTCAGCCTCTCCACTGCTCCCCTCAACTTTACACTTTTCCTCATCAACTCTGCCCTCACTGAGCCATCCTCAGCAGCTCTTCTTCTCTCCCAATGGTTTGGGCTTTATTTGTTTGGTTGTTTTGTTGTTGCTGTTGTCGTCGTTGGTGGTGGTGGTGGTGGTGGTTATTGTTTTTGTTTTCGTTTTTTATGACAGGGTTTCATGTAGCTCCAGCTTGCTTGGAACTTGCTATATAGCCTCTGAAGAGGATATTGAATCCCTGATGTCCCTGCTTCCTCCTCCCAATGCTGGAATTATGAGCTTGTGCCACCATGCCTGGCAGCTGAACCCCGAGACTTGAGCACGCTAGGCAAGCACTGAGCTACATCCCAGCCCCTCCTCAGGGATCCTTCCTAACGCACGCTGCTCCCCCGGGGCCTCTCCCTATGGCTTTACAGTCCTGTCCACCCTGGACTCCTCTTCAGTGACTGCAGCAGCTCATCTGAGAGCTGTGTGGGCCTCCTCAGAGCTGTCATCACTGAAACCCGTAGGCAGGGCCTCCACCTCACATCTGTCTGTGAAACGCACAGCCCAACACCCTCCCACAGGAGTCGCCAGTCCACTGATCAGGCCCAATGCAGGCACCTCCCTTTCCTTCTCCAACTCAGATTCAGCAGTCAGTCAATCATTCCAGATGCTCTGTAGCCCGCATCTCATCCTCGCCCACTCTATGTGTTCTTTGCACCCGCTAAAACCACAGACCTGGCCTCTGAGTCTCCGGTGTCCCTAGCCACCAACTGAACTGGTACAAAATTCATCAGTCATTCATCTAGTCTCAACTAGACTCATATGCAAGACTCCCCAATGGGCCCAGCACTCACCCTGACCAGCCCTCATCTATTCAGGCCTTTGTACTCCACATACAGCTCTGTGGGCATTGCCCATTCCCCTCAGGGTTCAGGATCTCCCTGCCTCCACCCATTCTGATCTGGCAACCTCAGTCTCTAAGGAAAATCAGAAGTGACTTACACAACTTCCATCCAGGAAGCCCTTCCCCGGCATCCGTTAGTCAGAGTCCCAGAACTGTAACACACACCTGAGGTAATCATCTTATAAAGAGAAAAGGTAGCCGGGTGGTGGTGGCGCACGCCTTTAATCCCAGCACTTGGGAGGCAGAGGCAGGCGGATTTCTGAGTTCGAGGCCAGCCTGGTCTACAGAGTGAGTTCCAGGACAGCCAGGGCTACACAGAGAAACCCTGCCTCGAAAAACCAAAAAAAAAAAAAAAAGAGAGAGAGAGAAAAGGTCCTTCTCTTAAAAAAGACTTATGTTATGTCATGTTACATATATATATATATATATACACATATATATGTATATATATACTCTACCTGCATGTATACCTGCATGCCAGTAGAGGGCATCGGATCCCATTACAGATGGTTGTGAGCCACTATGAGGTTACTGGGAATTGAACTCAGGACCTCTGGAGGAGTAGCCAGTGTTCTTAACTGCTGAGACATCTCTCCAGCCACCCTCCTCCTCTTAATTAAAATTGAATCAAGTCTATGATTTTATTCGTTGGAAATCTAGAACCAGCCCACCAAGGATGCCAAGGGGTGAATAGTCTATATTGGCACCAAAACCCATGTCCTTCACAGGGCTTCTCAAAATGACTTTATTTACAAATAATGTCATTGTCACTTAACTAGCTAAGATGGGGTCATGCTAGAGTGGAGTAGGTCCTTCCTTCCACAGGCTGATGTCTTCATAAGAGGGTAAGAAATACAGAGACTCACCCACCCCATGCGTCAACAGTGAAGGTACAAAGATGTGTCTCCAGGTAAGAAACCACAGGGGCTGCAAAGAGGAAGTAATGGCTAGGTTCTCCCTCAATGTCTCAGAAAGAGCACAGCCTTCCAGAACCTCAGTGTTGGATTTCTGCACTCCAGAAGCATGGTTATAAGGCACAGGGTCTGTGGATATTACAGAAGACCTAGCAGCCAATAGAGATGTCAATTGTCCCCATGGCCATTACAAGCCTAACTCAAGTCTAATCAAACCCAAACAGGATTTGTTCAGGCTAGAGCTTTGGTTATGTATGTGTGTGATCGTGAGTGACTGTGTATAGTTGTATGTGTGTGATTGTGTGTATGAATGTGTAAGATTGTGGGGGTATGTATGATAATGTGTGTGTGTGGTTATAGGTGTGTGTGGTAATATGAGCAATGATGATTGTGTATGTATGTGCTGTATGTGATTGTGGTGTGGTTGTCAGTGAACATGCGAGTGTGTGTGTGTGTGTGTGTGTGTGTGTGTGTGTGTGTGTGTGGTAGGTGAGTGTCAGGGTTACATTGAAAATGGGTTGGGATTATATCTTACTCTATTTTCCCTCATTGTTTTTTGTGGGTTTGCTGAGGGGAAGAGATTTAAGAGTCAATCTCATGGGAAGAAAATACAGTTCTGCAAAAGGAAAGTGACCACACTTGACCAGCACGCCCTCCTGGATGTGGTTACTGACAAAGGGAGGGCTAAGAAAAAGAGAGAGAAGAATAATCAGAAGGGTTCTAGGTCACGATGGAGGAGGACCATCACATCTGTGGGCAGGGGTGTCGAGAGAGCCGGAAAGCCAGTCAGCTAACACAATGATGCTAAAAGGTGGTGCTCCCTTTGCTCTAAGTCCTGAAGGATTGGGTTTTAAAACCAGATTCTTCAAACAGATATGTCAAACTCAAGATGGTGGAACATATTTACATGATATACGTATTCCCTCAATAAGAAATGGCAGGAGAGGTCTGAAGAATTGGCCCAGTGGTTGAGCTCACTTGTTGCTTTTGTGAAGGACCTAGGTTTGATTCCCAGCACCCACATGGTAGCTAGCAATCACTTATAACTCCAGTTCCAGGGAATCTGATGCCCTCTTCAGAACTCCATGTTCACCAGGCAAACACATGGTACACAAACATACATGCAGGAAAACACTCCTACATGTAAAATAATAAAAATAAATCTCTTAAAAGTAAAGAAAAGAAGGAACGAGAAAAGGGAGGGCATACAGGGCAGAACATAGTGGTGCCCGCTGTGGCCCCTGAGTTCAGGAGGTGGATCAGGAGGATCGGGAGTTCAAAGCCATCCTCTGCTACACAAAGTGAATAAGAAGGGGGTGGGGGTCAGAGGTGATAGAAGTTGTGGATGAAGCATCCATTTCCCAAGTGTCCCCAGCACAGGGACTGTGAAACAATGACCTCATATCTTTCAGGAAAGTTCTGGAAAACGTAAAGCAGGTGAAATCTGATTTATAAGAGATACTAGAAGCAGAGGAAAATTCATAGTAGATGGAGAATTCTCTTCCCACCAAACCTCCTTCCTGGTTCTTGTAAGGGGGCTCCTAGCACATGAACAGATGCCCACCCATTGCCCACACACACCGACCTAATGAAGGGTCTCCCAAATGCTCATGAGAAAAAAATTATGAACCATATAAAAATTTCTGATTAAACTGTGATGGTCTCCATGTGCAAAGACTTAAAAAAAAACTGAAACAAATTTAGGAATTCCCAAAATGCGGAGCTTTTTAATTAGCATAAACCAGTGTGAAAGGCATACAAGTCCCTGTCTGAGCCCATGTGCAGCACTGACTCACACTCTTCTTGTGTGTGCATGTCTATGAGTGCACAGAGTGGGGGTCAGAGGTAAACCCTCAGGAGCAACCGACCTTGTTTTGTGTCTTTTATTTTTTATTACTTTTGTTGGTGGTACTGTTGGTGCATGTGTGCATGTGTGTGTGTGTGTGTGTATGTGCGCGTGCACACGCGCATGATGCATGGAGGGGCATGGTTGCCATGGTTTCTGTGTGGAGACCAGAGGACAACTTTGTGAAGTCAGTTCCCTACTTTCCATCTTTACTCAGGTTCCAGGAATCAGATGCTGGTTGCTAGGTCTGCCTGGCAAGCGTCTGTACCTGATGAGCCGTCTCTCTAGCCCCTACCTCGGTTTTCAAGACACAGTCTTTCACTAGAACTTGGGACTCAGTAATTAGGCTTGCCTGGATGGTCAGCGAGTCCCAGGAATCCTCCTGCCCCCCACCCCTCCTCCCTGCTCTGGGATTGCAAGCATTCACTACCACACCAGCTCGCTCCCTGCTTGTTCCTGGGTTCTGAGGCTAGAACTAAGGTCCTCATTCTGGCAAGGCAAAGGCTTCACTGCCCTGAGCACTCACTCCATCCCCTGACTGACACTCTCTCCACACCAACAGCTCCTTCCTTCCTTCCCTCACGACTCTGTCCAAACAAGGGAAATCACAGTCCCAGTTTGGTCCATTGCTCAGACACTACCCAGAGGAGAGACAAAGGAGCCTGGTTTTAAGCAAAATAAATTCCGTTTTCCTTCTCCTCCCTCTCCAGACATTCTAAGCTGCTGGGCTGTTTGTGAGTTGGCCTGCGAAGACCTTCTGTGCTGAGGCCTCCAGTTTCTGAAATGTGATCATCCTCACAGCATCGCTGGTCCCGCCAAGTCCTGCCACTCCTGCAGCCGCCCGGTGTGTCCTCTGAGTGGGTTCCAGAAGCCGTGATGGGTTTCACTTATCACCTCACCAGCCCCTCTCCAGCAGCCTGCAGAAAAGCCACCCGCCCTGTGGTGCAGACTGGAACACACTGGCCTCTGCTGCACAGTGGGAGACAGCTCTGGACGTTCCTGGGAAATGGGAAGGTGTATGGTGGCTGGAGCCTCCTTCTGTCTCAATTCACAGGCAGAGTCTGCGCGCCTTGCCCACAGCCAGCCAGCTGAAGGGTACACACAGGGATTGTGCACAAAGACAAACCCATATACACTGTCACTCTTTATTATTAAAATTAAAGTCCCATGCCGGGCTCATTTCACATCCAGGAAATTAGCAAAGGATCAGAAAGAACATTCTGGCAAGAGTTCAATGAATTAGGCCCAGCATTCACATAGCGCTGCTGAACACAGCTCTTTGTAAGAACCTACAGGTCCCCAAAGGAGCTAGCTCAAGTCACCTCCATCACTTGCTACCAAAGAGAACTCATTAAAACAAGGACCATCTTTGGAGACATGTAGAGCCTCAGCTCATCACACAGAGTTACATCGAAAACGTATGACGTATCAGCACTGTAGAAGGAGCTGCGGCCTTACAATGATATAAAGTCTAAGCAACAACATGAAATAAGTCCACACCTGGGGCTGGGAGATGGCTCGGTGGGTAAAAATGTCTGCCTCTAAGCCTGAGTTCGTTTCCCCTGCACCTACGTGGGAAAAAAGAATCCGCTGCATTGTCTAACACCATCGCTCTGGCCCAACCACTACGCGAGGGCCTCTGGGGGGACACTGAGCACTCAAACCACAGCAGGCCTTGAATCTGGCTCGCTTCAGCAACATGTCATTGTGCAGAGAAATCTTCCTAAAAGGGCCAGTCTCCACTTGCCCTCCCTGGGTTTCTGAGCCTCACTGCTGCCTTCTGAGGAATCCAAGCACGGCACCTGCGATCCCCACACACTGCGGCTTCACCTCCCACTACATCACAACACAGGCTGCCACTGCCTTGTCAAGAGTTACAGATTCCCAAGCTCGGTCCTTGCCCACAGTCTCCAGCCCAGTCGGCCCCTCTATGCTGCCCAATGGACTATTCATATTATATCAGATTCAGTGTCGTTTTACTGGTCTGTTTTAATTGTGTGTATTTACAGGGCATGATATGATGAGCTGATATGTCCATCCATTGTGAAATAAGCAAATCATTCCCTTTGTCTATCCTTCCTTCCTTCCTTCCTTTACTTATTTACTTTATTTCTTTCTTCCTTCACTCCTAAGCTCAATCAATGCCCCTATCTCAGCTTCTCTAGTAGCTGGAACACTATTCCCAGCTTGCACTTATAACTTGTGGTGAGAACATTCAAAAAACACTTTTCTAGCTGTTTTAGAACTTATGAAATGTTATCTTTTAATTATTTTTTATTTTAAGTGTGTATGTATGCGTTCATGAGTGCAGTGCCCTCAGAGGCCAGAAGAGGGAGTCAGAGCCCCTAAAATTGGAATTACAGATGCTTGTGGAGACCATACAGGTTCCGGGAACTGAACCTGGGTCCTTTGCAAGAGCAGTCAGTGCTCTTGAACACTGAGTCATCTCTCCAGCTCATATTACTGCTAACTAGTTACCCTACTACACAACAAACACTAACACTTATTCCCCCACCTGCTTATAACTCTCCCTAGAACAACTCCCCTCATCCTTCTTACCCAGTGCCTAGTAACAACTGTTCAGTTCTCTAATTCCAAGGGTTTTATTTTTCACCTGAGTGAGATCATACAGTCTTTGTCTTTCTGTAGCCACCTTTTATATAATGTCATCCAAGTTCTTTTATCTTGTTACAAAGGGCACAATTGGTCTTTTTCTTTTTTATGGCTGCATAGTATTCCATTAAGAATATAGACCACATTTTCTTTATTCATCCATCCACTGCTGAACATTTAGTTCATTTTAGACTTTGGTTATTGTTAATTATGTTGCAATAAATATGGACAGATAGAGAGCTCTTTGGTATAATTTCTTTACCTTATTTTCACAGAACTAGGATAACTAGATCACATGTTGATATTTTTGTTTGTGTATTTCTATGCATGTGTGCATGTGGGCATGGTGGAGGAGGTACATGCATATATACCATGGCATACACGTGGAAGTCAGAGGACAACTGTGGAGTTGGTTCTCTCCTTTCATTCACATGTGAAGTCCAGAGATTGAACTCATGGCCAAGCTTGAGTGGCGTGCCCCTCTATGCTCTGAGCCATCTCTCCAATCCATCTTTTCATGTTTTGGAGGTTATAATGCTTTCCCTAGTAAGTGTGTTGATTTACATTTCCAGGGGATGAGAGTGCCCCTCTCCACAGCTGGCCAGTCCTTATTGTCCGTGCTTAGCATTTTGGAAAACTTCTAGAATGTTCCTTATTCTCCATGCCCTTGCTAAACTTGTTATCTGGCTTTCTGATATGTGTACGCAGTGGTGTTTCAGTGTGGTTTTTGTTTTTATTTTTGTGTTGATAAGGACACCAACATCTCATCAAGTTCTTAACCATTAACAGGCTTCTGAAGGATTTGCGTTCTCTACTTTGGGCTGTGTGTCTTTTCTCATTGAGTCATGAGAGATGTGTATATTCTCTAGATAGTAGTCCCTTATGAAACAGGCAAATATGCCTACTTTCTGGTAGTCTGACAATTTCTTTACAATACAAAAGGTTATTTATTTTGACTAAGTCCTATTTCTTTCTACTGTTGCTTTTGCTGTGTGAGTGAGCACCAGAACGCGAGTGTGCAACGGGAATACTTTTCTAGCTTTATGGAGGTACATTTATTTGCATGCTACAGGTCCATCCAGATTTCCTATTTCTTCTTTTTAAATTATATTTTCATTTCTTTATTGCATGTGTATGCATGTACAGTTGCCATGGCACACACATGAAGGTCCGAGGACAACTTGCAGGAGTCTGTTCTCTTTCTACTTTGTGGGTCCTAGGGATTCGAACTCAGCTCCTCTGGCTTGTTAGGAGGCTTTACTCCCTGAGCCATCTCACTGGCCCTCCTATTTCTTCTATAATATCTTGTCTATTATGTTCCTCTATAAGCTTTCTTGTTCTGAAAGGTTCAAGAGGTAAAAGAGTCTCTGGTTTTACCTGGGCAGTTTGTATGTTTAGTTGTTTGATGGATTGGTTTGGTTTGGTTTGGTTTGTGGTGCTGGGGATTGAACCCAGAACCTTCTGCATGGTAGGCACATCGCCACCCCTGAGCTCTATCTCCAGCCCCTTGCCCTGTGACAAATTTTTACCACCTGCTAAGACCCAGCTGACATACAGTTTGCCATCTTCTCAAAACACCATGTTCATCTTCCCCACAAAGCTCTGGGCTCATCCCCTGCCTCAGTCACACCATGACTGAGTGATCTCACCACTCTCGGCCACCGCCTGCTTTTCACACCAGGAGGTTATAAGTTTGTCAAAGTCCAAGAATCGCCCCCTCGCCCCCTCTCGTCTCCAGCTGGGTCAGGGCCAGTTGAACTGACTTGGGCTTGGTTGCTTCCTAACTGGCGTCATCATGGGTGCTACGTATGTGCAACACGGCTGTTTGAGCTCACTGAGAAACTGTCTCCAGAAGGATGGGCCGTTGCTCCCCCATCCTCGCCCCTACTCCACTCCAACTTTCAAACCCACGCATGTTTGTTTCAAAGTGTCCAAGGCCCCTTGTGTGGGAATAGGCTGGCCCACTGACTCTGTGAGAAGAAAGCAAGAAAACACCAAAACAGAGTGAAAACATTGTATCCTTGAGAAGGGGCAGGCCAGCCATCTCCAACAGTGGTCACATTATTTATGCCAAGCTAGAAAAAGGTCTGCAGTGGGAAAGAGATGCTGGAAGCTCAGTCGTGGGAAGCTCGATGTGGAGAGAAGGCTCAGTTGGGAACCCCCAGCTACCTCCCTCAACTTCCCCAGTGGGTAGATGTTGCAAGTGCGTGGTTTGATGACGTCATCACAGTGGGTTGCTTCTTCTTGGAAGCCTAACCAGACAGGAGACTGTGCTTTGGCCAGGCCTCTGTTCATCAGACATTCTGGCCGCCCCCACCCCCAGTTGCTTTCTGCTAGATGATTTGATCAACCCATCCAATGATATTTAAAATGCCTGTATATCTCTTGCTATTTCCTCTTTTACTTAGGCTCACGGTGTTCTTAGTGAACTAGCTCATTCAAAACGGAAAGTATGGCTGTCTTAAATCATTCTCTGGCCCGTACCAAACGGTGTCAAGGAAGATGGGTACCCTTTCCTTTCCCCAGTGGAGAGCCTCAAAGGTAACTTTTAAAAATAGTAGGAGTAGAAAAGTAAGCCTGAGAAAGTGAGAGATGGTGCCGGCGGCGAGCAGACGCCCTTCCAAACGGCCCTCCCACTGGCACAATCAGTTCTTTCTAGAACCCGGGGACCACAGCATTGTTTTTGCTCATAAAGTGTCTTTATGTCACCCTCTTTCTTTCTCCTGAGGTATTTGGCCTGAGCAACCTCACAGATGAGCTTTGAAAAGTAAAACCAGCTCCACTGTTGCAGCCGCAGCCCCAGGGGTCCTCAGGACGTTATCATCAGCCATCTAAGGTGGTAACACATACCCAGGCTGAGCAAAGCTCGGGCGGAGAGCTCCCTTGGGCCCAGGGGGGTTTTATGGGATCCCTTGACTAATTAAAATTCACTCTCGCAGACAGCTGTGATCTTTAGTGTCTTATGCACCTGAAAACTACATCGTGACATTTAAGCCACGCTTGCTCCCTGAGATGGCCCCAGCGGCAGCCACAAATCCCAGGCAGAATGGAAATGCTAAATTCCGTGTTTGGGGCTTGATTTGAAGGGCAAGAACACTCAGATTCCTGAGGTTTGCCCTTCGTCTACCATCCGCCAGAAGGACCACCTCTCTCCCTGTCCCGGGGCTGGCTCGGCCTTCGGAGAAGAACAGATAGCATTGTTATAATGCTGTTATTGGCTAGTTGCTGACGATAAGGAATACAGTTCAGGGATGTACTCAATCCCACAGGGTGTGGAGCCCAAGCAAACCCACTCTAGCTTAGCTCCAGGATAGAATAGCACTGGGCCACTATGTCCACCAGAGGCCCCAAATAGGATCCAAAAACCTGGAGAAAGCATGAGAACTCCTATCTTATGACTGAAACCCTGCCTGAAGCACCCCTTTTCTAGATATTGGGCCTTGAGGCACACAGAGGAGGAGTATGGCACCCCTCCATTTCCTTTTGTGGTACCCATGGCAAATGGGATACTTTATGAGAATGGGGGTTGGGCTCTTAGTTCATGGAGACTCAAAGCATACATTCCTGACCTGGGTGAGTTCAAGAAGTGTCTTGAGATGAGCCCCAGAGTCCCCCCACCCCCACCCCCTTTACAGGAGCAGTTGCCTGCCCAAAGAACTAGCACTTGAATGTGGTCTTATCTCAACCAACCCTCCTGTCTAGGCTTAGCATCTAGCAATGGTTAACCTTGATTGCCAACTTAATTGGCTCTGAAACCAATTAAACAACATGTCTATGAGCAGATTAGTGAGTCGATCTCAAGGAAGCTTTAACTGAAGGGGCTCTTCCACTTGTGTGTAGGACCTTCAGCTCAGAGATAAAGAAGTCCCAGGAAAAAGCACCCATCCTTACTTTCTGTTGGTGAGTGCATCTGCCCTGTTGCTGCTGCTACCCCCATCAGACCCTGACATCAGAACCCAGCTTCCTCTGCCTTCTAACATCAATTGAAGATCAGCGGCTCTCCAGACCTATGGTGCCAGACTGGGACTGTGGAGACACCCATTCTCATGAACTGACCATCTACCAGGTTCTCAGCCTGTCCAGCCATTATTGGACTACTGAGACTGTATCATGTAAGGCATTCCTTTGCAAAATATACTTATTCTGTTCATTCTGTTTCTAGAGAATTCTACCACACTCCTGACTGTTGGGGAGGTGGGTCCTAGTGGGTGGCATGATCCAGCCGACCTCTTCATGACAGCCACAGAAAGCACACCATCCATGGTCTGCCTCTATCTCAAGACAACACTCATGGTGACTCTCCCACCAGCACCCATGAACCAGGGAAGACCAACTACCTCCTCTCAGGGTCCCACCCATGTCCCCAACACAGACATCCCTTTATGGACACACCGTGCTGAGAAGCTCTATATGTCCTCAGGAGCAGTAGGGAAATTGGTGTCCTCTTGTGGAGGTAAGGCTCAGAGGCAGACCTGCCCTGGTGGTCAGAAAGAACAACTACCCAGGACCTCTTGGTCATACCAGCCCCACAGCACAGGGTATAATAGGGCTTGGGAATGTGAGGTCAGGTGACTTGCCATGGAGAGACTTTTCAAGTTCAAGTTACTCTGCTCCTTTGCTTCCTCTTGAGATGGATAGCCAGAGGAGAAGGCAGAGATTTTGCAGAAGAACATCAGCATGGCTTGCTGTGCAAGCATGAGAACCTGAGTTCGAGCCTCCATACCTGCATACAAGCTGAGCACGGTGATGAGCACCTATCATCCAACACTGGGGAGATGGGGACAGGTGGGGGCCCCTGGTGGGCAATGGCCAGCTAGCTTAGCCAAACAGATGAGTCCCACTGGTGAGTTCGTCTCCCTGGGAGAAGGTGAGCAATTAAGGAAGACACTGTGCTTAATAAACATGCACACACTCTAGCGCGAGAAAGAAAGTGGGGAGGAGGGAGGACAGATGGAGGTTAAAGGTCAGATGGAGGTTAAAGGTCAGATGAGGGTAGGCTTGTCAATCGACGAAGTGGCCTAAGCTCAGATAAACCTGACTCCTGATTGGGCAGCTGTGCTGGTCCAACTCAGTCCACTTCCTGCTCTGTGCTGTTCTGAGTCCCCTCTATCACGCACCTCCAAGGTTTGTTTGTTTGTAGGGGCTGATGCCTTCGCTGGCCTTCTCTGAATGCTATAACAAATTAGGATAGATGGGCTGGTGAGTTGTGGTATTTCCCAAAGCTCTGTAGGCTGGCTAATCAAGATCAAGGTGTTGGCAGAGTCTCTGGTGAAAGCCCAGCTTCTCACTGTATCCTACAGGAGAAGGGAAGTCAGCTCCCTCGGGCCTATTTGTAAAAGAGCCCATCTAGTCCTGAGGACACTGTTTCACCACCCGAGCCCTTCCCCCAAGGCCCCATACCCCAACAACCTCACACAGCGGTCATGTTTCAATGCATGAGGTTTGGAGAGATGTATCCAGACCATACCAGTACCTACTTGCATAGGAAGATTCATCCTAAAACTATGTGCAGGCGCTTGGGACGTCCCCAGCCAGCCACTGAGATCGGTGCTCCCCAATCCTGCCCAGCAAGTACAGCTGATGTCCACACCTGCTAGGGACATGTGTGAGTGCGGACACCTCCAGAGGAGCAGAGGGGGGCTCTCAGCAAGGTCAGGTTACAGCAGTTCCTCAGGGAAGACAGTGTGAAGGCTGAGCATTGGCCATCTCAAGAAGAGAGCCCATTCCAGTCAGTGAGGCGGCCTAGCAGGTAAACGCTTCCATCAAATGTGAAGGATTATTCCATCCCTGGGACCTGTGGGATGGAAGAAGAAAACTGACTCCAGTAAGTTGTCCTCCACACATGGACCGTGGTACAAGTGCACATGTACACACTCGAACACACACATACAGGGTGGGGGGTGGGGTGGAGAAGGAGGGGAGAGAGGAAGAGAGAGAATAGTGTAATAAAAAAAAATATTTATTTCAGAAAACAGAGGCAGACAGATCTGAGTTCAAGGGACTCTACATAGCAAGTTCCAGACCAGTCAGAGCTACAGAGTGATATCCTGTTGCAAAATTAAAGGGTGGGGAGAAAAGAAAAGAAAAGAAAAAGTATTAAGAGAACACATATAACTAATTGCACTGTATTGTTTTAACTGTTCTGTTTTATTAATATTACTAACCCATGCCTAATTTACAAAATAAACCTGATATAAGTCTATGCACACAGACACCACGGTACATTCAGGACCCAGCACCACTGGTGTAACAGCCACTGGGATCTGGAGACATGGACATGTCTCCCTCAGGTAAAGAAGTAACTGCATTTCTGATTAACTCAAGCATTCTGAGCGGCTGTCTGCTGAACGCTGCGGACGGGTCTGTGGCGCCAACCCAGGCTGCCCCTTTCCCCTTGTCTGTTGTTGTGTTTGAGGTGGGGCTGAGGTCATTGAATGGGGACCTGCAGAAACCCCCAATGACACAGTTACTAGTTTAATTGGAAGGCACCTGTTATTTTGTTACTGTTGTTTCAGTAAATTGATTTTTTTTCCTCTGATGTTTCTTGTGAACAAAGTAAGATAATTGATTCTTACATATTGATCAGATATCAAGCATCTTGCTCAACTGCCTTACTAATTCTATTTCTCTGTAAATTTGGGGGTTTTCTTCTCATAAAACCAGATCATTAGATAACAATTCCAACTTGGTTTCCAATTTTAAAATACTTACGCAATGAATTTCTTTTCCTTCTTTGTCTCTAGGATAAAACTGGATCAAACTGGACCCTGGGCCCTGAGCTCATCCCTGATGCCTTAGGACTACATCCAGAATTCCACTATCAAGTATGTGTGAATCGCTCATTAGTGCATATTATCCTTGGACCATATCCATTTTTTTATTCCTAAAAGTGCCTTATTTCTCTGTATTCGTAGGTGCATGTGAGTACATGTTTGAGTGGGCACACATGTATGTGTGTGCACATGGAGGCCAGAGGTCAGCTTTGTGGATTGTTCCCTGGGAGCCATTACTTTGTTTTTTTATTGGATTTTTTTTATACGTACGTGTGTGCTATGAGTGCATGATTATATACATGCTACCGTGAGTGGGGGCACATGTATGTATGTGGGTTTGTCTGCATATGTGCACACACACACGCACACACATGGAAGTTCAAGGTTGATATCAGGGTGTTTCCCTCTATCTCTTTCCACCTTGTATATTGGGCCAGGGTCTTTCACTGAGCACAGAGTTCAATGGCCCTCTCAAGGATTCTTTCTGTCTCTTCCATTTCCCTTGCCCATGCAATAACTACAAGTGGACCTCAATACCCCCCTTGACTTTTATACGGATCCTGGGGATTGGAACTCTGGTCCTTACTTACCTATGATAAGTGCTTTCATGCTAAGCCATCTCCCTGACCCCCACCTGTGCCTAGAGATGAGGTATAGTGATTTGAATGCAAAATGTCCCCATAGATTCATGTATTTGAATACTTGGTCCTAGCTGGTGGCAGTATTTGGGAAAGTAATGGGACCTTTAAGAAGAGAAGCCTCAATGAAGGAAGTGGTTCACTGGAAGAGAGCTTTGAGGTTTCAGAGCTTAACACGCGCTTGCTTTCTCTCTCCCTTTCCCCCCTCCCCCCCGTTTGTGTGTGTGTGTGTCTGCTCTCTGGATGTGGCGGCAATGTGACCAGTCATCTTCTTTCTCCTGTTATCCCTCAGGAACTGTGGACCAAAATAAACCCTTTCTCCTTTAAGTTGCTTTTGCTAGGGTGTTACATCACGGCAATGAGGAAAGAGACCAAGACACAGGATCTTGTTTGGCTTGGAGCTCTCCGTTAGGCTGGTCTGGCTGACTACGTGCCCCAGGGTTCCATCCTCTCCTGCTCCTCAGTCTTGGGGTTATGAACCTCCACTCCAGGATTTTCTACACAGTTCTGGAGACTGAATGCGGGTCCTCATGCTTGAAAGCAGTTTCACATGCCACAGGATTCGCCCATGTAAAGCTCAGTGCTTGCTTGAATATACAGAGTTGAGCCCATACCTAATTTTAGACCATTGCACCATCTTCAGAAGAAACCTCATCCTCCAAGCGTCATTACCATTTCTGCTCCCCTCCTACTGTCTGGGGTTGGTTTTTAATGTGTTGTACGTTTACCTGGTTCAAAACTGAAAATGACAGGTTGCAAAATACCTGGGAAGTTCTAGCTGCTACCCCAGCTCTTCTTCATACCTACCACAGGTAGCCATTTCCTTTAGTTGTCTGTTTCCTGCATTTCTTTATGCAAATACATGGGAAAGCCCACAACGGGTAAGATTCCGATTCCTTATCCTGTCCTCACCGAAAGGTAATTTATACAGTGCTCTCCACCTTCCTCATTGACTGAATCCATCCCCCTGTACATCCTTTCTCACAGTCCTAGCTCATGTTTATTTAATCAGCTCCCTATCGGACCCTTGGCAGGGTTCCAAGCTTTCGCAATTACAAACAACACTGCTCTGTGTAACCTCTATCACAGATCCTTTAACACTTGTGAATCTCTGTGCAGGATGGATTCCTGGGGGTGGGATTGCTGGGTCAAAGGACACACAGCCTTGCTTCCTGTCTCTTTAAGCAATGCCAAACTACTATCAGGACTGCCCAATTTTTCATTCTCTGCCATCAAACCAGTCCCCCGCCCCCAGCCACACCTGATTATGTGTGGATTTAGAGCATTGGTCATACTGACTCACTGTCTAAGGTCAGTTCTGTTTTGATTCCTCCTATAAGGGCTCATCGTGAGTCTCTCTCTTAACTGTAAACTGGCCGCTGCTTCTCTTCACTCATCATAGTTTCCTCTTACAAAAAGCAAAAGGTCGGCTTAAAGTATCTGTTGCCCAGCCTACAAGACAGCTCAGCAGGTAAAAATGCTTGCTGCCAAGACTGTCAAACTGAGTTTGGCCCCTGGGACCAACGTTATAGAAGTCGAGAACCAATCCCTGAAAGTTGTCCTCTGACCTCCATACGTGTATACTGTGACTTGTGCCCAACCTGTACCTGTACACATAAAATCAACCAATGAAAAGAGGGTTGCTGTTGGAGTCAGACAAACTACCTCAAAGTGGAGCTTTAAAACAGCAATGATGAATGGTTCTTGGAAACTCTGTGGGTTCGGTGTGCTCAGCCGGATGGGTCTCCTAATCCAGTCACCACTTCCTGGAGTTACTCCCATGGCCACCAACAGTCAAGCTGAATGGGATATCCCGTGGAGACTCTCATTACTGGTTAGTTACTCTAATAACTTTGGCATTTCTCCAGATAGCCTCCTCCAGTGGTCAGATAGGCCTTCCTCACGGCATGGTGGTCTGGAGGGGTCAGAGGCCGACAGTGTCAGACCTCTTAAATGCCTGAATCATGAGGTCATAAGACATCTCTTCTACATTGTGCTGGCTGTAGCGAGTCTCGGGGCCACCCAGATTACAAGAACCAGAAGGAGATTTTTCACCACTGGGTGGGAGGAAGTGGTTGTGGGATGCAGAGACACAAAGAGCTGGCGACCAGCATCCTTTGAGGCCACCTGCCATTCACAGTTTCATTCATAGATCCTTTTTCATAAGTACAAACATCTCTTGCTAAGTTGTCGCTGTCTTTTAACTCAGCTTAAGTTTGCATGTCTGAGCTGTGTGTGAATGCACACATCCCTGTTAACATCATTCTGAAACAATTTGAGGTTCCCAGAAGTTCCCAGGATAACAAATCACTCATGCACATAAAATAAAATAAAATAAAAATATTTTTAACAAAATTAATATTTTTTAAAAAAATTTAAAGAACACATTGCCTCATGGTTTGGGGACTGGTGGGTCTCACAGTTGAACCTAGATTTTGTCACACACTGTCCAATGAGGTCTTTGTGCTACTTGATTTGTGGCGAGAGAGTGTAAATGTGTCAAGGCGAGATACAGCATGGCCGTAGCTTCAACTGCTAACATCCCTGTCTTGCAAATATGAGAATTCACTCCCTTGGGGAAGCTGTTATTGATCCCTCTTGTTTGTGTGTATGCTAATGTGTGGAAATGCACGTGTATGTATGTGTGTAAGTGTTCTGCATAGCACACATAAGGAGTCAGAGGACAACCTCAGGGGTCAATCTGCAGACTCCGTCTGTCTTTCAGTTTTCTAGAGTCTCACACTGGCCCAGAACTTTAGCAGGCTAGGCTAGCTGGCTAATGAGTTCCAAGGATCCACCTGTCTTGGTCTCCCGTCTCTCCATCACTGAGATTACAGAGGGGCATGTGCTCCAGAGAGCAGCAAAGAACTGTCTACCATCTGAGGAAGGCCGCTGACCTACCTGCCAACACTTGAATTTAGACTCTGGCATCTAGAACTATGGGAGAATACATATCTGTTGTTTAAACCATCCGTTGTGTCTGCCCTAGGAAACTAATACAACGTCCGTAGTGTTGACATTCTGGGGATGTTGTATAAACAAAACATTGGAGCATTATGAGGTTGGCCTGTTTGCTCAGCAGAGTTCCCTGGACACCCACCAAGCTTTAGGTGTTGAATAATCCATTAATTGTATGGGCTGCCACAGTTTACTCAGCCATGCTCCCACTAGAGCGTGGTTCCTTTCCCCCTAGTATTTATCTACTATCTACAAAGCTGATGTGGACAGTGCCATGCAGGTTTCTGCACAGACACTCATTTTCATGACTCTGGGAGAAATGTCCAAAACTGGATTGCTAGGTCATATGTGTGTATTTTTAAAGTGCCAAACTATTTTCCAGAGTGGCGAATACCATTTCACATTCTTACCAAAAACATATAAATGACCAAGTATTTTCTGCAGTCTCACCAGAACTTAGCATTGATGCTATTTTTACCTGTTTTGATAGATGTGCAGTGATATCTCACATGGCTTCAGTTGTGTCCCCTGTTATCTAGTGTGGTAGTCTGTTTTCTGTTACTGTGACAAACTACCTGAGATAGTGTCTTAGTTATGGTTTTATGTTGTGAACAGAAACCATGACCAAGGCAAGTCTTATAAAGAACAACATTTAATTGGGGCTGACTTACAGGTTCAGAGTTTCAGTCCATTATCATCAAGGCAGGAGCATGGCAGCATCCAGGCAGGCATAGTACAGGAGGAGCTGAGAGTTCTACATCTTCATCTGAAGGCTATTAGCAGAATACTCACTTCCAGGCAGCTAGGACTAGGGTATTAAAGCCCATGCCCACAGTGACACACCTACTCCAACAAGGCCACACCTCCTAATAGTGCCACTCCCTGACCCAAGCATATACAAACCAGTACCGATAGTCAACTTAAAAGAAGGAAATATTTATGTGGGTTCACAGTTTCAGAAGTTCCAGTCCACTGTCACTTTGCCTGATTGCTATGGGCCCATGGCAGCACAAAATGTCATTAAAAAAGTGTGTGGCAGAGGAAGTCTTTCAGGGTGCCCTAGAGAGGAAAGGGGAGTATCTGATGTTCCAGTATCCACCTCCTAAAAGATTTCCCCTAATGACCTAACTTCCTTCCATTGGCTGCCACCTCTCAGAGGTTCTCTCAATATAGCTCAAGATAGTGCTGTGGTCTAGGGGCCAATCAGAGTTCTTAACACTCGGACTCTGGAAGAGACCACAGATCCAGATTGGGGATCTCAATCATTGCCCCGGGGCTTGAGTGTTCTCTGTTTTAGGGGGTGAAATGTCCCCTCTTTAGCAATCGATTCTTGAGCCTGATGAGTCCTTTGTATTTCCTAGAGAAGGATCCTTTGAGGGGGAAGCTAGTGTCCTTAATATAATCAGTAAAACGTTTTTACTTACTAGACAGTAGGTAAGTGTGAAAAGGCAGATGTGTTGACACATCCTTGTAATCCCAACACTGGGCAGGTGGAGACATATGCATTACTTGGGCTCATTGGCAAAATTCTGAAGACCCAGGACACACTGAGACTGTCAGTAAACAAGATGCATGGGTCCTGAAGAACCTCTGTGGTTTCCCCATACACATTCACACTTGTATACACACACACACACACACACACACACACACACACACCACTACATACTGTATATCAGTATTCTATATTCAGGTTAAGTCTTTTTTTCTTCTTTTTCTTTTCTTTTTTTTCTTTTTTTTTTTTTTTTGGTTTTTCGAGACAGGGTTTCTCTGTATAGCCCTGGCTGTCCTGGGACTCACTCTGTAGACCAGGCTGGCCTCAAACTCAGAAATCCGCCTGCCTCTGCCTCCCAAGTACTGGGATTAAAGGCATGCGCCATCAATTTCTGGCTGGTTAAGTCTTTTTATCTTCCACGTATGAGAGAGTATACAGTTCCATCACAGTTCACATACTAACTCTCCGGCTCTACCCATCATCTGTAGATAACAAGACTTCATTATTCTTTCTGAATAATATCCCGCTGTGGATGTATGCTGCATTTTTATTTACCATCTGTTGGTGGGCATTTAGCTTGCTGCTTTTTCATTTTAAAAATCATATTACTAAAATGATGTGTTGTCTCTCTCTGCCTCTTCTCTGTGTCTTTCTTTCTGTGTGTGTCTCTCTCTCCCCATCTCCGTCTCTCTACCTTTCTCTTTTTCTAACTTCCATCCACTTCCTTCTCGTTCTGCTCCCTTAAACCCAGACTTCAGCCACCCATGTTCTCATTTTGACCCACATAAGCCTGGGTTCATCTTAGCCTTTGTCATCTTAAATATGCTCAGAATTCTGCACTTGATTCTCTCGTTTGTTACAATAGTCTTTACTCTATCACAGATGAGGTAGGAGTTCAGAAACTTACCGTTTTCTATTTTCTCCCCCACCCCCCATTCCGTGCCTTGACTGTCCTTGCCTCATCTGAATCTAATGTTTGTTCTCCATTCCTGCTGTTACTTGTGTCTGCCAGTGTGAGAGCCACAGCTAAGCACTCTTGTTACCCACTGGCACATCTTCCCCTGACGTTCCCCGCCTGCCCCTCTTCGGCTGATGGCAGAGCCCTTGGTAGCTGCTTTCTCACACTGTCCTGTTGATGTTTTTGGATGTCTAAAACTAAGTCTTCAACCTTCGTTCCTGCATCAGAGCTGAGCTGCATAGCCCTTGGCACACATTTCCTTTTATTGAATTTCTTGGGTATGTTATCCTACTGTCTCCTGAATGCTAATGTGGAGAAGTGTGATGCCAACCTGACTTCATTTCCCTCCAGGAATATTTTTGTCTAACTGTAGCCAAAATTCTTTATCGTACACGTCCCATCGTCTTAGAGGGTACCTGTCAGTGTTGACGCTCTGTGGCAGTTTTCTCTGGGATGCTGTGTGCTTTTTCAATATGTAGATTAAAACCTTTGTTTGGGGGAAGTGTTTTTATGTTATATTTTTAAGTAATGATTCTCTCTTTTGGCTGGCTTCCTTTGTAGACCCCAGTTCTGCGCATATTGGGTCTTGCATACCTGTTTTCTGGACCTGGCTCTTGCAGTCTGTTACCGCATAATTTTTCATTGTTTCAGTGTGGTGCATATGCATGGTGTAGCGTCTACCATTTCAGTCTCTTTAAATGTTCTGTTCAGGGCCACTAAGTACATTCATGATGTTATGCAACCAGCACTAGCAACATCGCCAAAGCCTTTTCGCCAAACTGAATCTCTGTGCTCCTTAAATAACTTCCCGCTTCCCCTGCCTCCTGTAACTAACCACCATTCTGCTTTCTGTCTCTAGGAACTGACTGTTCTATGTGCTGCATAGAACATTTAACTTTTTTGTGTCTGGCTTATTTCACTTCCTGTCCTCAGTCTCCATCCATGTATTTACTGGATGTGGTGGTAAATGTCTTTAATCTCAGCACTCTGAAGGCAGAGGATCTCTGTGAGTTCAAGGCCAGCCTGGTCTACCTAGTGAGTTCCAGAACAGCCAGAGCTACATAATAGAGAAACCATGTCTCAAAAAGAAAATAGATTTATCCAGGTTTCAGAATTCCCTTGCTTTTTCAGGGCTGAGTAATATTCTGTTGCATGGACATACCATATGCTGTTCACACATTTGCTCACTGATGGACACTGGCCTCCACCAAGAGTGAATTATGTGATCATGGACACTAGAGTTCAGATATCTGTTCAAGTGCCTGATCTCCATTCTTTGTATGTGAGCCCCAAAGTAACTTTCTGGATCAAATGGTAGCTGTATATTGTTGTTTTTTTAACATCCACCTGTTTTGTGCAGTATTTTACACTTTCCTGCCCTTTGTTTGTTCATTTGTTTGTTTTGTGTTTACATTCCACCAGCAATGCACGAGGGTTCTGATTTTCTACACTTCTATACCCACTTGTTTTCTGTGTTTTGTTTTGTGGTAACAGATAGCCTAATGTTAGCAGGGTTCTTTTGTCAGTTCTTGAACTCATAAGAATTTTTAGAACTGATTTAGAAGGAAACTCCAAGATGATTTTATTGGAGCTTGAGAGAAAAACCAGAGAAGGCAGGTGTGATGGTTTGTATATGCTTGGACTAGGGAGTGGCACTATTAGGAGGTGTGGCCTTGGAGTAGCTGTGTCACTGTGGGCGTGGGCTTTAAGACCTTAGTCCTAGCTGCCTGGAAGCCAGTATTCTGCTAGCAGCCTTCAGATGAAGATGTAGAACTCTCAGCTCCTTCTGCACCATGTCTGCCTGGATGTTGCCATGTTCCCACCTTGATGATCACAGACTGAACCTCAGAACCTGTAAGCCAGCCCCAATTAAATGTTGTCCTTATAAGAGTTACCTTGGTTGTGGTGTCTGTTCACAGCATAAAACCCTAAGAAGGCAAGCAAGTCAGAGGTCTCAGCAGCTGCCTAGGAGAAGATGGATGAGGAGCAAAACCATACTTTCCTGGAGAGGCTGGAAGAGGGCATCAGATCACCAGAACTGATAGTTGTGGCTTTCATGTGGGTTCTGGGAACCATACTCTGGGCCCTCACAACAGGGGCGCTCACTGTAACCACTGAACCTCCTCTCCAGCCTCTATTTGCCTTGATATCCATATACAATGTTAAGTAGGAGTCCAACTTCACTCTTTTACATGTGAGTATCCAATTTTCTCAGCACCATTTGTTGTTCAGAAGACCATTTTCCCCCATCAAATAGCCTTGGCATCTTTAGATAGTTATTTTTAAGGAGAATTAATCCATGATTTCCCAAGAAGATAAAATAAACACATTGAAATAATCTTATTTGAATCATGAATTGTGATAGTTTGTATATGCTTGGCCCTGGGAGTGGCACTATTTGAAGTGTGGTCCTGTTGGAGTAGGTGTGTCACTGTGTGGCTTTAAGACCCTCATCCTAGCTTCCTGGAAGCCAGTCTTCTGCTAGCAGCTTTCAGATGAAGATGTAGAACTCTGAGCTCCTCCTGCACCAGGCCTGCCTGGATGCAGTCATGTTCCTGCCTTGATGATAATAGAATGAACCTCTGAACCTGTAAGCCAGCCTCAATTAAATGTTGTTCTTATAAGAGTTGCCTTGGTCATGGTGTCTGTTCACAGCAGTAAAACCCTAACTAAGACAGAAGTTGGTACCAGGGACTGGGGTATTGCTGTGATAGGCCTGACCATGCTTTTGTTTGGAAGAGTGTGGATTTGGGGATTTTGGATTTGGAAAGCAGTGGAATGTTTTAAATGGAGCTTAATGAGGCAGCCTAGTAGGAATATGACAAGACTTTGTTTCTGGGGGTGATTTGTACTATGGAAGCCTGGTTCTAGAAGTTTCAGAGGAGAAACATTTCAGTATGTGGCCGAGAGATTGTTTATGTGATATTTTGGTGAAGAATGTGGCTGGGTTTTTGTTTTTTGTTTTTTGTTTTTTGTTTTTTTGCCATTGTCCAAAGAATCTGCCTCAAGCTAAGGTGAAGAGACTCAGATTAATTGCATTGACAAAGGAAGTCTCAGAAAGGCCCATCATAAACTTTGTTCTCTGGTTAAGTCTCATGAAGAGCATTTTAAACAAACATAGCAAGCTAAGAAAGGTAAAATATAAAATATATGGTTCAAATACTAAAGGGGCACCAGGAAGTGAAATGGAGCTGAATCCTGTGTTCATGGATATTAAATTGAATTAAGGGAGTGGTAACCTTGGGGCAAGATTCCATCTAGCGAGTTTAGGTCCAAGCAGGGTAGTACAAGCCTTTAATCCTAGGAGACAAAGATAAGCAGATCTCTGAGTTCAAGGCCAGCCTAAACAGAGCAAATTCTAGGTGAAGAAAAACTTAAATCCAGGTTTAGTTGACCACACCTTTAATACCAGTGTTTATCAGAAAAGGCCTGCAGATCTCTGAGTTCAAAGCCAGTCCATGGAGCAAGTTCCAGGACAGCCAAGCTTAGACAGTGAAGGAGTTGGAAAACAGAAAGCTGGTAATAATGTAATAGAACAAGTCAGGCCATGTTCCAACTCCAGCAAGCAACAGAACTCAGCAGCTTTGGCTACATGGCTCTGGCTTTAGAGTGAAAAATAGAAGGGACTCCTGGAACAATTGATGCTGGTTAGCTGGAGCTAAGAAATTAGCTGTTATTAAGAAGAGACCAGCATCGCTAAGGTGAAATCTTCTAGGAAGTGTTTTCTGAGAGCACAAAGAAGCTGTGTTCCGGAGATAGCCAAGGTTGTACCTCATGCTGCAGCTGTACTTGGTACTGTGTAAGAGTCACCCAAGTGGTACTGGTTTTGAAGGCATGAAGGGGTCATAGAGAGCAGCTGAGGCTTGGCACTGTGAGAGGCCATTGAAGGCCATTGGTGAAGGTGCAGCCTCAGTTGCAGTTGATGGTAAAGGACTGAAGGGGTAATGCAAAGTAGTTGAGGCTTGGCACCGTGAAGAGAGGCTATGAGAGGCTATTAGTGAAGCCTAGTTGCAGCAGAAGACCCCAGAGTATTCAAGATGCCCATACCATGGGATGATCACCAAGAACAGTAGCAGTAGTGGGATGAAGTCAACCAGAGCCTAGAGTGCTACGAGAGCAGAGCTGAAGAAGTGACACCAGCCCTTTGGAGGAGCCCAGAAGATCATGTATGGATCTCAGACATTGAAACAAGAAGCTGTAACATTGAAGTTGTCTTGGAGACCCCAAGATATTCAAGATGCCACAGTCACGGGCTATCTGCTGAGGAAAGCTGCTAACAGGAAGTGGAACCAGCCCAGGAGTAAAATGTTTGCTGCAATCAATAAAGATGAAAAAGGAGTTGGAGATCTGAAGACTGCTTTGACATCAGCCATGGAGTTGCAGAGTTTGGAGTTTGCCCATCTGATTTCCTGTCTTGTTTTGGAGATTACAGTTAAGTGGTTGGACGAATCTCAGAAGAGACTTTGAACTTCAGACTTTTAACATTGTTGAGACTGCTATAGACTATGAGGACTTTTGAAGTTGGACTAAATGTATTTTGCATTATGCTATGTTTAGGTATGGCCCCCATAGACTCATGTGTTTGGACAAGCCTATGGAGGCCAGGGAATGGAATGTGATGGTTTGTATAAGCCTGGCCCTGGGAGTGGCACTATTAGAAGGTATGGCCCTGTTAAAATAAGCATGTCACTGTGGGTGTGGGCTATAAGACCCCATCCTAGCTGCCTGGAAGCCAGTATTCTGCTAGCAGCTTTCAGATGAAGATGTAGAACTCTCAGCTCCTCCTGCACCAGGCCTGCCTGGATGCTGCCATGCTCCTGCCTTGATGATAATGGACTGAAACTCTGAGCCTGTAAGCCAGCCCCAATTAAATGCTGTCCTTATAAGAGTTGCCTTGGTCATGTTGTCTGTTCACAGCAGTAAAACCCTAACTAAGGCATAAATGAATGATAGAATGCAGTAAATACTGCAAACAATTTAGAAGCAAGTTCAAAGACTAGAGATACATACAGACTATACAATTATACACACATACACACACATATGCAGAGAGAGACACACACAAAAGACACACCAGAAGAAGGCATCAGATCTCATTACAGATGGTTGTGAGCCACCATGTGGTTGTTGGGATTTGAACTCAGGACCTCTGGAAGAGCAGTCAGTGCTCTTAACCGCTGAGCCATCTCTCCAGCCTGCTTTGGTTTTTCTTAAGCCCAGCAAATCTTGCAGTTCTGGAAGTCAGATGTTTAAAAGTGCTTGGCAGGCTGCCTTTCTTATGAAGGTCTTGGGAGAAAATCTGTTTTCTTTTCTTTTTTATTATTTTAATTGAGTATTTGGGAATTTCACATCATCCACCCCAATTGCCATCACTTCCCAGTCTTCTAGTCTTTCCATGTCCACCCCCTTCTTCCATGACCACCCCTTCCCTGCCAAAAAAGAGGAAAAAACAAGTCCATTTTGTGTGGTCCATATATTCACTGGAGCATGGTCAAATTCCTAGTAGCCATTCTCCCCGCCCCATAAGTCTTTCTCTGCTTGCTTCTAGGCCAGAAACTTTCAACTGAGGGGAGCCCTGCAGGTGGATGGAAAGGGGTAGGGCCTGTTCTTCCTCCTTTATATACATTAACAGGGCTTGAGGGGGGGCAGTCCATCAACATGGGCTTCAGTGGTAACAAGGGCTGCAGACATCAACATAACCCTTGACAGTATCAGGCCACTCATGACCCTCAGCATCTTCAGAGGCCACAGGCTTCAACGTGGACATCACCAAGGCATGAGGCAGCGGAACAGATTGCTTAAGTCCTCATGGATCTCAGGCTTCATCTCTTCCTGGGGCAACAGCATGGGCCACAGTCACCAATATAGCCTCCTTTGGGGACCACAGTGGTCCTTCGAGGAGGTCCAATTCAGCAAGTGAACCTTCCTTTTTCTCAAACTTCCCTCCTTGCCCAGGGCCAGAGAGATGCTGAGGCCCGGCAGCAGGTTCTGGGACTGAGTCTGTGTCTGGATAAACTCTAGGCTGCTGTACTCCATCCTATGGACTGTACTGGGCACGTACAGCATGTCCCCCTCAGCCCTCTCTCCCTTTTCACCACCGTCACATCCCCAGTTCTGCCTCTCTCCATGGTGCTCACACGGCTCTGTTTTTCTATCTTTGTATCTTTCCCACCTTCCCATCACATATTTGCTTATTGTAGTGGTGCCTGCCTGTCCTGGAGCGCTTTCCTGGGTCTGGGTGGCGGTGTGGGTCTTGTTTTCTTTATATCTAGCAGCTGCTTTTTTATTCTTGGACTCCTGACCCTGCATCATGCCACCGTCTGCTTCCATTGTCATGCCTCCTCCTGGTAAGACCTTTTGTGGCTTCATTGGAACTTCCCCTGATGATTTAAAGAAATTTCCCCTGTCCAGATCATGAGCATCATTGCATCGCCTCTTTGGCCTGCATGTTGGAAGGTTACAGGGATTAGGATGTAGACATCTTTGGAAAAACCAGGGTCTGCCTTCCACAGAGAACCTAGCACCCCTTCCACAGCAAAAAAAAAAAACCCTAATCTGCGTAGCTACAGATAAAATCAGCTGTGTGGCACAGAGCATGGTGGTGGTGCACACCTTCAGTCCCAGTACTCCGGGGGAAGGGGCTGTGGATTGCTGTGAGTTCCAAGTCAGCCTGGTCTACATAGCAAGTCCCAGTTCAGCCAAGGCTACATAGTGAGACCCTGTCTCACAGATTGGTAGATAGATAGATAGATAGATAGATAGATAGATAGACAGACAGACAGACAGACAGACAGATGATAGATAGATAGATAGATAGAAGATAGATAGATAGAAGATAGATAGATAGAAGATAGATAGATAGAAGATAGATAGATAGATAGATAGATAGATAGATAGATAGATAGATAGATAGATAGATAGATAATCTAAGGCTCCCCTAATTAAGAAGAGATTTTTGTCTGTGGATTGTGGTGTTGGCTCCTGCCTGAGAATTCAGCCTCCCCTACCAGATGGCCTGCCTTAGGGCTGAGACATGCCCAAGCAGTCATGTATAACAGTACCTTACAATCAATCCTTATATTCTCTATAAATCTCTCCATCTCTCTCTCTGTCTGTGTCTCTCTCTGTCTCTGTCTCTCTGTGTCTCTCTATGTCTCTGTCTCTCTCTGTCTTAGTCTCTTTCTTTGTTTCTGTCTCTCTGTGTCTCTGTCTGTCTCTGTCTCTCTGTCTCTGTCTCTCTCTTCCTCTGCCCACACATGGGTCCCAATAGAGGCCTATATATATATATGTATATTCTATATAGTCTAAAACTTATTCCCTCCAAGCCCTTACTTGTCCTCTCTCCAGCTTCCCTTGTTGCCATCTCTCTGAATTCCTTGTCTCCAAGACAGCCTTGCCCACACCCTTCCATCTACCAGCCAAAGCAGCTCTCAGGAAAACACCTTCTCTCTCTCCCTTCCATCTTCCCTATTTGAAGGTCTCTCCCGTGAGCAGTCTGCCCCACCACCTCCACCCTCACAGGTCCTGACCCTCCTAGTACAACCTCTAGATCTAGGCCCAGGGCTTTACCCCTTTCCCTGGTTGTTTGGTTCCCTGTAACCCATAGCAGAACAACTGAGGTAGATGCACCTCTCCATGGCCTTAGGTGGATGTCAGGTATTAACACTGCTCTATTTAAAATCTGTTGAAATCACTGTTGGCGTTTGGTGAATTCTTCAACTTTATTATAAGTGTTCTTTCTGATACTGGTTTTCCTATAAACAGACGATGTTCAGGATTGGGCAATCTAACTCTAATTAGCAGCTGTGGGACTCTCCCTTGCTACTGAGCTGCCTAGAGAAAAGGACTATGGGTCAAACAACTACCCTGTGCCAGCCTGAATCATCTGGAACAAATCAGATACCTTGAGGCAACCATAATGAGGCTGCACTGACTGCGTGGCCCCTGAAAACATAGCTCAGTCAAAGCACTGTGAAGCAGCTTGTACCAGACTTCTTCAGTCACAAGCCTAGGTGAACTATGTCCACCGTAGCCAGGGAGCCACTTCTGTGGTAGAAGGGCCGCCGTCACCAGTATTAAGGAGCAAGGGTGTGATTGGTCCCAGGCTAAGAGATGAGACACTGGTGGCTACTGAGGACTGAGGTTTCGATATCAAGCCCTGCAGGCAGACTGTAGAAGGGCCACTTGTCAACAGCTTTTGCCTTCCCACTGCTGCTGGGCTTCAACCAAACACTAAAGAACACGAAAACTGCTAGAGACTAGCTTTGTTTGCTAGGTCCTTCCTTTGTTTATGAATGAGAGGATCTCCTGTATCCCAGGCTGGCCTCAAACTGAAGATGACCTTGAACTTCTGGAACTGCCTTTCCTTTGCAAGTACTGGGTTATAAGTGTGCACCACCCCTGTGGATTTATGTAACCCTGGGATCAAACTTAGGACTTGTGTGGTAGGAAAGCCCTCTACCAAATGATCTATACCCTTTATCCCCAACCCAGCTTTTATAGTTTCTTGCCTACCCACTTCTATCTAGGTAGAACAAAAGAAACTTCAGCCAGCTTACTGGTATCATGGGGACCATTGCTTGGTCACCCAGTTCCTACCCTGGAAACCAAATATCATAAGCATCAAAAAAGCACTTGTACAGCCAAATGTGGTGGCCACATGCCTTTGATCCCAGCACTCCAGAAACTGAATCAGGTGGACCTCTGCAAGTTCAAGACTAGCCTGGTCTATAAGTAAGTTCCAGGCCAGTCAAGACTACACAGTGAGACTATGGGTCTAAGTCTTCCTTTGCTCTGAAGAGACACCAGCAGGCCTGGTGCTGGAGCAGTAGCTGAGAGCTTACCTCTCATCTCTAAGCAAGAGTCAGAGAAAGCATAGTGGAAATGGTATGGTCTTTGGGAACCTCCAAGCCCCCATACCACCCTCAGTGGCACACCTCCTCCAACAAGGCCACACCTCCTAATTCTTCCCAAACAGTTCCACCAACCGGGGACGAAGTATATAAACAGATGAGTCCATAGGGGTCACTCTCACCCAAACCACTATACCCTGTCTCAGAAAAAAACAAAAACAAAACTTGCCCAGTTGAGTAGTTGCATGGCCTGATTTGCCCACTATCTTCTCTTTACCTGGACCTAATGTGGAACTGAAGAGATGTATTTATTTAGTTTGCAGGAGGGATAGCATCTTTTGTTGTGTCTATCCAAGGTTTAATGACAGATGACTAGAACGAAGAATATTTTTGCTCCTTCAGGAGATGGCATCAGCTTTTATGCAGGTCAGAGAGGCAGGCTTGGGAAAGAATATGAAATTACCCTTTAGAATGAGCTTCACTAGGGGAGAGAGCCAGAGTCTGGGTGCTGATTGGCATGTTGGTTGGAAGAGCATTAAGAAATAAAGCAACATACCAGAGGCAGCAGGAAGTAGCCTTGAAGAGAGAAAGAGAGGCTTCAGGTCAAAAGCTGGAGGAGGACTAGAGACTCCTCACCATAGTTAAGAAATTGCAAGGAGGTGGGCCTGATTTCTGGGAGAGTCTAGGGTCACTAGAGGAGCTGGGCTAGAGGGACCAGTGTGTGGTCATACACTTTGAGACTAAAACATGTTCTACTCTGTTGATTCTTTCCCGTGTTCAAGAAAAAACATGGCTTTGGGACTACTTCTTCAAGATATCGGGTAGTTCTGTTCTGGCCCCACAATCTGGAGGTCCCAACCACCCCTGCCTTCATGGCTGTGTTGGTTGGACTCCACACAATGCATCTTCATTTTCTAAGCCACAATCCAAGTCCCTGACCCCAAGCTTTTCCATCGATCCTGGTCATGGGATTCTTCCAAGCATTAGCTCTGTAGATAAAGCCTGCGGTCTGCCAGAACCAACGCTGAGGGCCCAGTCCCTTACATGATGCTTCCGGTTCCACTGGGCTACAAAGAGCACAAGCCTGCTGCCTGGAAACAGCAAGAACTTGCTGGAAAAGCACACTGTGGGCTTGGTCCTAACTTTAACATCTTTATCTGTTTGAGATATCTGTACTCCCTCCCCCAACCCTGAATTCCTAGTGATCCTTGAATAAAGAGTCCTCGCTTTAAAAAAAACTATTGGGCAGTGATTAAACTGATGTTGAACTTCAGGGAGTTGCCAACATTTTCGTGAGTTCCTTAAATAGAGAGATCAAACATTGACTCAAACATTGATGACCAGCCCTCGAATTGTGCCTGCTGGTGTCAAGGGCACTGCGAAGAGAACCCTGGGGGGCGCCTTTCTGTGCTGGGGAGCCTGGCTGTGGAACGTCTCCTTTTTGTAGGCACCTCAGCCTCTTGCACCAGCCTCGTCTCTGGTACTTTTCCATCCTCGCCTTCTGAATTGCTGCCATTCGGTCCGCTCCCCAGATAAAGTCACATGGAACTTTTTAAAGTTCTCTCACACAGAGCTCAGACTCATAAAGACAGTAACCAGAGCTCCAGGAACTAAACAGAAGCGGAAAGGGGAGTCTAGGCCTCTTGGATACCGCAGCTGCCAGGAGCCGAGCAGGTGAGCCTGCTCCAGCCACCTGGCTGTGCATCCCCACATGTCCCCAGCGGCCCACTGCCATGGAAACCGCACATAGCATCGCCTGCCGCTCACTCCTTCCAGGAACCAGACAACCGGGGTTGGCCAGGCCACGGGGTGGGTAGAAAAGACAAAACAAAAACTAAACTAGCTGAGCCTTCCCTGCTCCGGGCTGATACCTCCTCCTCTTCGTGGTGCCTTGGACAAGATAACCACACTAATGACTTCCTCCCCTTTGAAAGTGGAAAGTCAGATCTCTTGCATGGGAGGTTCAGAGGCACCAGCAGCCCTGGGATCTGTCTCGAGTACGACGCATTTGAATAACAATGATAAGGACCGCTCTGAAGGGACCAAGTGGGAAAGTGGCCTCTCACCCTTTCCAGCCTGGAAGCTGAATTGCAAAGTTTCATACACCCCACACACACACCCCACCCCTTCGTGGAAAACAGGATTGCTAAATAGGCCAAATAGCAATCTCTCCACAGCACACTGGAAGTTAAGAATTAAAAGTTAGAGCCGGGCGGTGGTGGCGCACGCCTTTAATCCCAGCACTTGGGAGGCAGAGGCAGGTGGATTTCTGAGTTCGAGGCCAGCCTGGTCTACACAGTGAGTTCCAGGACAGCCAGGGCTATACAGAGAAACCCTGTCTCGAAAAACCAAAAAAAAAAAAAAAAAGAATTAAAAGTTAGAATATCTGTCCTCTCTTCCATGTCCTACACAGGTTCCAGAAATTAAATCCTCCTGGTAACATTGTAACCATCTCCCTTCTCCTTCTCCTCCTCCTCCTCCTCCTCCTCCTCCTCCTCAATGGAGCCGGGGCGGTGGGGGACAAAGGACAGCAGCACCACAAACCCCAGCGCAGGGAAACAGGAAGACAGTATATGAGTACAAGTCAGACCTGGTCTACATGGTTCCGGGATAGTCAGAGGCTGCACAGTGAGACCTTTTCTCGAAGCACATGCGCGTGCACTCAGACACAAAATACACTCAGTGAATGACAGGCTACGTTCTTCACAATCTGTCCCTGATCCTGAACCCTCCCAATCACCAACAGCTTGAACCTGAATCCCCACTGACTTGCCTGTCTATCATTCTTTAAACAGTCTGGGCTGCCTTCAGGATTCTTTATTCCAGCCAAGCACTCGAGGTAAAGACAGAAGGAGTAGGAGCTAGAGGCCAGCTTCTGCCACATACTGAGTTGGAGGCCAGCCTCAGCAACATGAGATCCTGTCTCAAAAAAAAAAACCATTAAATAAACCTTCCTCATCCAAAACATCATAAATCAAGTCTAACAGGACATCTCAGGACCAGTTCGACTTGTGTAAATAGAAGCTTTGATAATACCCTAAAGCAAATCCCATGCTGCAAGGGAAAGGTGTGAGCACATACGATTTGATAGCGAGAAAACAAGGAAGAATTAGAAATATTCTCCCCAAAGAAAGAGACTCTCAGTCATTGATGGGAGAAGATGGGATGATATAACCCCAGCAGAGGGACAGCCAGCAAAGTCTGTAAAGATAATGGATGCAAATGCCTTGAGATGCAGCAGTCCCACTACTGAAATCAATTCTATAAAGACAAATCCACACAGATGAATGGCCAGTACGCAAGTTTATTCTCTGGGCCGTTTGCTGGAACGGCAGGCATTTGGAACCCCCACCACTTGCTAACCATAATGGGCTATATAATGTACTGTTACTCATCCACAATAGTGGGGCAGCAGGTCTGCCAGTCAGCTAGTGAGTTCCAGCATACATTGGTAAGTGTGTGGCACACCACCTTTTTAAGGCAGAGAAAGGAAAAACACATTCACTTACAAGTACATAAAGACACACTAGATGGGCTAGGGCTACCTCAGTTGGTAGAGTTAAGTAATATGCACAAAACTCTGGGTTCAATCCTCAACACAGCATAAAACAAAGCCCAAAAACACATGCCTGGAATCCCAGCACTCAGGAGGCGGAGGCAGAAGGACCAGAAGAAGCTAGAGATCATGCTCAGTTACATAGCAAGTTCAAGGCCAGCCTGGACTACACGAGAGCTTTTCTCAAAAAAAAAAAATTTAGTCAATTAATTTTAAAAATAAAGACACACTAGAAATATAAACAAGAATCTAATAAAAATTATTATCTAGAGGGTCAGGGTTGTAACTCAGTAGTGGTGGTATACCTATTGCCTAGCGTGTGCGAGACACCGCAAGAAAACAGAGATGGGAAAGGGTTACTGAGAATGTCTTTCTTCTATATTATTTTGATTGCAGAATCATATAATGTCCAATTTCCACTGGGGATCTAGACAAAGTTTTTGGTTTTTTTTTAAGGATTTTAGTTACACACGTGTAAAACATTTTTTAACTCAGTCGCCTTCCTAAAGATGTACGAAGTTGGGTCTTGGTAGATATGTTCTATGGAAGCTATGGCCTCTTTTCCCCCTAGAAAACTACCCGAAGAGGCAGCGTCTTATCTCACTCATCTTTGGGTCACTAGACTGAACAATAGATACCTGCACAATAGATATCCATCAAATATCGACTGACTAGATAGGTGGTGTTTTGTGGAGACTGACAGGCACAGCTAAAGATGCCAAATTAGGCGCCGGGGCGCATGACAGGGGCTGTTCATTTTATTTAACAAGAATCACCATAGAGATGAGAGTAAGACGGTGGGAGAGATGACGGTTGCTAACAGCAGCAACTGAGCCTGGTGAGCCCCCGGAGGCAGAGCCTGTACCATATCTAAATAAGGGGGTTCATCTCTGTTTGGAACTTCAAACTTTGGGGGACACTTTTTGGTAAACTTTTATTTATTTTAACAGTGGATGTTGAAAATGTTAAAATATATTTTATCCCCTAAAATGTGTAGCTGTATTATAGGAGATTCGGGTTTTCTTGCCATTTTTTTTTCTTTGCTGATTAAAAAAAAAAAAAAACAGGAAATGAAATCTGGTTTATATATAATTTGTCACACATGTAATATACCCAACTTTGTAAGCACTCCAAGTTTTCATTAACTCTACTGAAATATATTCACATTAAGAAATCTCTCAGCCCTAATGTTGTTAGTTTCAAACTTCCCAACTTAGTTGTTTTGCTAAAAATGCAGATTGGAGCCAGATGGAGGGCGATGCACCCCCATTTGACCTTCCTCCTAGCCAAAATCCCACAAGTGACAGGAATGCCTTCTCTGATTAAAAGGAGCATGAAGAAGAAAGGGAGAGAAAGGGAAGGCAGGTCCATGCTGGCTTGGGAGGACAAGAAAGGCCACCATCACTGACCACAGCATTTGCAGTCAGTCTAGAGCTAGGTGTGTGAGAGACAGTCCCATACCCTCAGTGGTAACTGAGGCTCTGTGCACAGGAAGGACCAGGAACTCCTACCCTACTCCTAAGGAACAGAGCCTGGCCCACCCCCATCATCCTCAAAGACCAGAATCAGGTTCCTGGGACTTCTCAGACAAAAAGATGGGCAGATGGCCAAGAATCTACAAGCACTTAAAAAAGAAAATCACCACATTAAAAAAACCAAATTTTTTTAAATACGCCACCAAAGAATTCCAACCAAAGGAAAGTTATAGAAGAAATAAAGAAATTATGATATAATTGTCATCTTCTGCATTATAATAGAAATAGTTCATTCATTTAAGAAAAATTATAACTAGAGCCAAGTGTGGTGGTGCAGGCCTGGAAGCACTCGGGAGGGTGAGGCAGGAGGATGTGTCTGAGGCCACCCTGGGTTATGTGATTTAATCTCAAAATAGGTTATAAATAGTAGAAACTGGAAATTAGTTCTTTAAATACAATAGATGGGAGCTGAAAAGGTGAGTTAGCAGTTAAGAACACGTTTCCAGCACCCACATAGGGCTGTCATAATCACCTATAACTCCAGCTCCAGAGGATCCGACGCCCCCTTTTGGCCTTTATGGGCATCTGTACTTATATGTGTACACGTGTGCACACGCGCATAAAAATACAATAAAATTTTTTAAGTCAATAGAAAAAAGATAGTGAGCTACACATAACTGAGGGATAGTGGCATCGTGGAAGATGAAGCCAATTGTTTTGAAGCTAAATGTGAAAGGACAGAGAAGTAAACACTGTGGGTTAAAACTCACCAGATGCGGAGGACAGACCCAGACATTCCAACGTCAGCATGACGAGAGTTCCCGAAGAAGAGAACACATAAGCGGGGAATGAAGAAATAAGAAAAGAGCTGATGGCGGTAAGCATTCCAGACGTGGAAAGGACATTGCTCATCAAATTAACCAGGTTGATTTAATGTCAAGTGGATCAAATGAAAAGTAAGAGAACTTTCAAAATGTAAGCAAAATGAAGTAAATATTTATAAAAAAAAAAGGAAAATCTTGATAACTTTTAGAGAGAGGGAATAAATTAATCATAATATCATGGAAAATATCTTGGCATTAGATATACCACCAAAGCTGTGTGCTAGAAGATCATGGAATAATTTTACTGACATCCTTATGCAAAAAAAATTCTAAAATATTGTTTATTTTTACTTTATGAGTCTGAGTAGAGTATGTGTCCCATGTGTGTGCTTGGTATCCATGAAGATGGGGAGACAGCATTAGATCCTCTAATCTGGAGCTACAGATGATACTGTACTGGCATGTGGGTGCTGTGAACAGAACCCAGGTCTTCCACAAGAGCTGCAAGTACTCTTAATCACTGAGCCATCCCTCCATTCTAAAACTTATTTTTAATTTAGATTTCAATAACCAACCAAACTACCATTCAAGGGTAAATAATAGATAAGGACATTTCCAAGCATGTATAGGATCATGCCACCTTCCAAGAACTCAAGAAAATAGAAAATAAAGATTCAAGTTGGATTCTTATAGTCATATTGGGCAGCTCTAGTTCCCGGGGATCTAATGCCCTCTTCTGGCCTCCTGTATTTGCAAACACATAGATAAATCTTTAAAAAAAAAAATACTAAATTTCAGGCAGATGTGGTGGGGCACACCAGTGAACCCAGCACTTAGGATGCATCCTTGTGCACATACAGCCTTGTGTACATGCATCCCTGTGAACATGCATCCCTGTCTACATGCATCCCTGTGCACATGCATCCCTGTGCACATGCATCCCTGTGCACATGCATCCCTGTGTACATGCATCCCTGTGCACATTCATCCCTGTCTACATGCATCCCTGTGCACATGCATCCCTGTGCACATGCATCCTTTCCACATGCACACCTGTGCACATGCATCCCTGTGCACATGCATCCCTGTGTACATGCATCCCTGTCTACATGCATCCTTTCCACATGCACACCTGTGCACATGCAAGAGCAGGACTTAGGAACTATTCACTTAGCCCTGCCACACAAGCTGGAGAGATGGCTCAGTGGATAAGGACATTTTCTGTTCTTGCAGAATGTTTGAATTCATTCTGAGCACCCAGGGGCGTTACAACCACCTGTAATTCCAGCTCCAGGGAACCTAGCACCCTCTTCTGGCCTCTGCAGACACTGCATTCACATAAATGGATGCACATGTGTGTGGCACACACACACACACTTTTACAATTTAAAGGAGACTATATTTTAAATCTATGAGACTTCTAAAAGAAGCATAATTTAAAGGCTCTCTAAATCATTGAATCAATAAGCTAGTTTTGCTCTTTTGAACAAATGAAAATTTTTGTCAATTTCACATATTTGAATTCACTCAGGGTCAGGAGTTTTAAAAAGGGAAATCACCTAAGAAATGTATTTAAATGATTCCACAACTTTTCAGCTCCCTTAATGCAAGGACTGGGGGTGTTACGCCACCACTGAGTATTTACTTAGTGCGTTAGGTCATGGGTTCGGTCCCTAAGACCACATATCAAAAAAAAAGTTGAATTTTCCTAGCCTACCAAACACAATATAGACAGCAACATAGTATAATAGAAAACATCAGGTATTTACCTCATGACCACAGGATCACTACCCAGCACACCAAGACAACATCATCAAGGGACAAGATCCCAGTATGGATGCTACTGAATACTTCTATCATCAAGAATTTTAAAGATCTTTAAGTCAAGTTCTCATAAGCTGGGTACTGCTACATTTTGAATCTGAAATGTCCCCCACAAGTTCATGTTTTAAACACTCAGTTCCCAACACGTGGTGCTGTTCCATGGGCTGTGGAGACTTTAGGAGGAGGGACTCTGAAAGTTATTCCTAAGCCTGGTTCTAGCCTGCCATCTCCGACTTCTGGTTGGTGCCATGTGGACAAACTAGAACAAGCTGTGACCACCACCTCCTGCCACCAGGTACTATGTCACTCCACTGAGACTTCCTCACTGGGATGAACTGAAATGCCTCTTAACTGTGAGTCAAAAGGAATCTTCCCTCTATTAAATTGTCAGCTATTTGGATCATAGCACTGAAAACTAATCATTGCAGGTACCATCTGACTATCACCATAACAAGCAAACAGAAACATCTCCTTTGTCCTTTCAAGTGCAATAAAAACTTTCTTGTAACCGAGGACTGCAGGACATGGGGTGTAGTAGGTCAACTTTTAGCCCCAGATCTTCACCTGTGCCCACATAGCCTCAGTATAGGGAGAGAGCCATTTCCCAACCCTTGACCTTGGGCTCAGCCAATGGGATGTCAGCAGACGTGATGCAAGCAAAAGCTTGAGATGTGTTTGTGTGGCAGATGTGCTCCTGACATCACCCACCGGTGTGCACGCCCTTACTAATCCAAGGACAGGGATGACAGACATGTAGAGAGGAGCTGTCTGGCTGCCATAGCAACCACCTGCAAACTCTGCCTAAGATTCAAATGATTAGCGTTGGATGCCACTGTGATTTGGGGACAGCTTGTTATACAACATGATTGTGGCATTAACTAACTGACACTTGGAGGCCAAAACATTCAGGGCCAAAACATTTGGTGCATGGGGAGTAACTGTTGGGTTTTATTGTTAAAAGGCTTCTCTTCCTCAGGTGGATACTCCTGGAAGAACCACTCCTTCCTAATCACAGCTCAGTGACTCCAATGCTCTAGCGTGCTGCTAGCAAGAGCTGCTAGGGCAACAGTGCGGAGATAGCTGTCAAAACAGTCTTCAAAATGTTGGCACCCACTGACCCAGCAATTTCACTTCTGCATATTGATCCTAAGGAAAGAAAAGGGATTTCTGCACATGGCCAGTGTGGCTTGTAATAGAAAGAACTTCTCTGAACATCTGTTCTCCAAGGTTTTAGCTCCGTGGTTCCAGTCAATGCTCACAGCATTGTGAGTTTCACAGATGCCCAGAGAGAGGGAGCCAGCTTCTCAGAATCAGACAGTGCTAGTGATGGACATCTAACTGATCCCTCTGGTCCAGGGGGTGTCTATGATCCTAATCTCATTGTCATCCTCCCTAAAATAGCCAACATAGGTGTAGGACTCAGTAACATCTTTTTAAATGCTTTGGAAATAAATTACCACAGGAGACTATATAGAATAAAAGTAAGAAACAAAATTACCTCAATATGGGATGTAGCAAAACACAAATATGTTAATAAATAAAATAATGGGGGGATGTGACTCAGTAGGTAGAGTGCTTGCCTAGCAGGCGTGAAGCCCTGGGCTCCACCCCCAGCACTGCATAATCTGGGTGTGGCGGCACACACCTGTAATTCAGCATGGGAGAGGAAGTGAGCAGGAGCAGGAATTTAAGATCATCCTCAGCTACACAGTGAGACTGAGTCTGAAGCATATGAGATCCTATCTTAAAAAATAAATACAAGATACCTACGAAATTAAACATGTTCTACAAACTGAAACTCTGAGATTCTGCTACACACCTGTACTGCCTGGTTTTGTGTGTCGACTAGACACAAACTGGAGTTATCCCAGAGAAAGGAGCTTCAGTTTGGGAAGTGCCTCTATGAGATCCAGCTGTGGGGCATTTTCTCAGTTGGTGATCAAGGGGGGAGGGTCCCTTGTGGGTGGTGCCATCCCTGGGATGGTAGTCTTGGGTTCTATAAGAGAGCAAGTTGAGCAAGCCAGGGGAAGCAAGCCAGTAAGAAACATCCCTCCATGGCCTCTGCATCAGCTCCTGCTTCCTGACGTGCCTGAGTTCCAGTCCTGACCTCCTTTGGTGATGAACAACAAGGTGGAAGTGTAAACTGAATAAACCCTTTCCTCCCCAACTTGCTTCTTGGTCGTGATGTTTGTGCAGGAATAGAAACCCTGACTAAGACAACATCCATGCAAATGCTCATTCTAAAAACAATACATTTGGCCAGGCATGGTGGTGTACCCCTTTAATACCAGCACTGAGGAGGCAGAGGCAGGCAGATCTCAAGAGTTTGAGGACAGCCTGGTCTACAGAGTGAGTTACAGGACAGCCAGGGCTACACAGAGAAATCCTGTCTTTAAAAAAAGGACTCATTTGGGACTGGAGAGATGACTCAAAGGTTAATCCCAGCACTCGGGAGGCAGAGGCAGTCAGATTTCTGTGAGTTCTAGGCCAGCCTGGTCGACATAGTGAGTTCCAGGACATCTCAGGTTGCATAATGAGAGCCCATATCAAAAATAAACAAACAAAAAAATGAGAGCACTGACTGCTCTCATTGAGGAGCATGGTCAATTCCCAGTACCCACGAAGCAGTATACAAACACCTGTAACTCCAGTTCCAGGGGACCTGGCATCCTCCTTTCAGCCTCTGAGGGTACCAGCTATACACACTGTACTTACATACACATAGGAAACAGACTTATACACATATAGTAAAAATAAACTGTTTCTAAAACAAATAGACTAGCAATAGCAAGGCATGGAGCAATCAGGGCGCTTAGAGCGAAAGCGTGAGACAAGCGTGAGAGCCTTCCCGCAAAGGCATGGGCTACTCGCTGTAACGTCCTGTGACTCTGAAACTATACCCCTCAACCACTCACAACAATGAAATGGCCCGTGTCCACACACACACTTGTGTCAAGTTCAACTTAATTTGCAGTGGAAAAAGATTCGAGAGCCACACTGGCCAGATGGCATAGCAAGGCCTTGTGCTCCATGCTCAGCTTGGGAGAATAAAAGATACAAAAGCGATGAATGACCATCAGCAAGACGAGAAACAAGCAAACCGTGCTGTCATTCATCCCGAGGTTTTCACCACAGTCACGCCCATGCCTGCGCCCGCTCTCAGACTTCCAACCACACCAATCCCTGAGCCACACTCTCAGACTTCCAACCACGCCAATGCCTGCACCCGCTCTCAGACTTCCGAGTCATCTTCTCATCACAAGAAATTGAGGAGATTTTGGCATTGCATTGTACGTATTTCAAAAAAGAAAATATGTAGTTACGATTAATTTCTAGTATTTATTAACTAAGATAATCTTGAAATTACTGAGAGCAGATTTAAAGTGCTCTCATCACCAAAAAATGATGTAAAGCAATTACCTGCTAATGAGCCTAACTACTCCATGATGAATACATATTCAAAACATCGTGTTAGCCGGGCGGTGGTGGCGCACGCCTTTAATCCCAGCACTTGGGAGGCAGAGGCAGGAAGATTTCTGAGTTCGAGGCCAGCCTGGTCTACAAAGTGAGTTCCAGGACAGCCAGGGCTACACAGAGAAACCCTGTCTCGAAAAACCAAAATAAAAAAAAAATAAAAATAAAAAAATTTAAAAAAAAACATCGTGTTAGACACAATAAATATATGCAATTTTTGTCATATTTCAACTTAAAAAAATAAAATTTTGGGAACTGAAAGCTCAAAACTCCAGTTCTACAGGGAGTCTGACGCCCTCTTCTGGCTTCTCCAGGCAACTGCACTCATGTGCACATTTCTCCTCAATACATATGCATAATTAAAATCTTTAAAAATATTTTTAAGGGGGCTGGAGAGATGGCTCAGTGGTTAAGAGCACTGGCTGCTCTTCCAGAGGTCCTGAGTTCAAGTCCCAGCAACCACATGGTGGCTCACAATCATCTGTAATGGGATCTGATGCCCTCTTCTGGTGTGTCTGAAGACAGCTACAGTATTTTAATACTTTTATTTTATGTGTATGCATCTTAGTGTAAATATGCTCATCACACATGCAGGCACCCACAGATGCCACAAGGGGGTGTTGTATCCCCCAAAGCTGGACTTAAAAGAGGTTGTGAAACATCCAGTGTGGGTGGTAGAAACTGAACCAGCATCCTCTCAAGAACATCAGGCTCTCTTAACCACTGAGTCATCTCTTCAGCCCCTAGAATGTTTATATTTTTAAATAAAAATGAGTGTTTTGCATTTTAACAATAGCATATAAAAATAACTATATATTATTAAAAATTAGTTAGAAGCTGAGAGTGTTAGCACACACCTTTAACTGTAGCATTCAAGACGTAGAGGTGGGTGGATCTCTGTGAGTTCAAGGCAAGCCTAATCTACAAAGCAAGTTGTAAGCCAGCCAACACTACACAGGGTCTCAGAAAAACAAAGAAAAAAATTTAATTAGTTTAAAGAGAAGCATGGTAACATTTACAGCTCTCTGAAAAGATTCCTGACTTAGTGGGTGACAGCTGGATTCTCACATCTGCTTCAGGGCTCAGTCTATTGAATGCCACACATCTGGAAGTCTCTCTGGAAATTTCCATTCAATTATCAAGGGAAAATGAGAAGTATGTGCTTTTAGAAGGCAAATGAAATCTTAACACTATTATGAAAATATTTGGGGCCATACTTCTAAAACTACTGTATACAGTCTAATTATTGCATAAAAGTAGGCAAAGACCGATTTATGGATAAGTAACACAGTGCCCCCTAGTGGTACTTTTAGTTATTGCAATCTTCTGATTATGGATCACAGATGCATTTGTGCCTTAGATATGTCGATACATATTTTATGAGCTACATACACATAGTGTGTGAGTGTGTGAACATGTGGAGTGTGTGGACATGGGTTGTGTGTACAAGGATATTTAGTGTGTTGTAAACAGAGGATATGTGCATATGGCAAGGTATAAATGTTATGAGCATGTAGCATGTGCATATATGGTTTGTATGTTGTGTTGTATGAGATATATATGCATGCATGTGTATGCCTATGCTATAGTATCTGTCAGATAATGTGTGTGTATTGTAGGTATGCAGGTACATATGCTATGTGTCTGCCTTGTCTGTAGTGTTCTCTGTGACATGTCACATTGTGTGTGGTACGTGCACATACCATATGTTTTGCTGCAGTCCATTTGTCTATGTGCATGGTTTTGTGTATGTGCTGTGTGTGATGTATGTTGGCATATATTGTATATCTGTCTGTGGGACACGTATGAATATGTGGTATGTGTTTAGGACTTGTAGGTGGAAGAGTTAGCTTTTCGTCTTTTTCTGCATATGTGCCCTCTCTGCACTGAATCCTTTTGGTCTTTCACAAAGTGTGCATTGAACCACCCAGAGACCGACAAGCAGGCTGAAGTCCTCAAAAGGCATCCACTCCTCTCCAACACTCTTCCTCCAGCAACTTCATAGCATAGCCTTTGCCTCCATTTTCCAGCCATGACTCTCACGGGTGAGCCAGCTAGCTCCAGTGAATAAGTACTAGATATGGGATTCCAATTTGAGTCTTCTGACCGGCAAGAAACTTAATGATTTTGTACTAGTGTTGTAAAAAGAATAACATGAGATGCTAGTGTAATTGACATATTAGTGCTGTGACCTCAAATATAAATGTAAGTTCTTAGTATTAATGTCACCAGGTAACATTAAAATGCTATTATACTTCTCTGAGATTAAAAAACAAAACAAAACAAAAAAACCATGTGTAGGGGCAAGGATGTATTGTAGCTCAGTGGTAGGGTACCTGTCTAGCAAGCATGACAGCCTGAGTTAATCTCCAATACAACATGAATTAACAGAATGCGAACAAGCAAAGAAGTTTCTGAATAAAAAACAATATGAGGGCTGGTGAGATGGCTCAGCGATTAAGAGCACCAACTGCTCTTCCAGAGGTCATGAGTTCAAATCCCAGCAACCACATGGTGGCTCACAACTATCTGTAACAAGAAGCAAAGAACCTATGGGCCAGAGCAAGTAGGCCTGGAGCAAGAGGGAGAAAGGGAAGGGGGAAAAATAAAAAATTAAAAAAAAAAACCAATATGAATGTGTTCCTGGGAGCAGGAGTTGGAGGTGTCTCTTAGAATCCTTACCACCCTCTGCTTTCCCCCTGCTTCCCACGGGAGGAATCCTGGCTGCGCCTACAGCCACACCCCTGCCTATCCAAAGTGCTGTCCATCCTCAGCATCCTCAGCATCCTTTCTCCAGCATCACCAGCTTTCCACAATTCTGGCCTTCTCTAGCATATTAAGATTATTTAAACCCAGCACTTGGGAGGGAGAGGCAGGGAGATTTCTGAGTTCGAGGACAGCCTGATCTACAGAGTGAGTTCCAGGACAGCCAGGACTACACAGAGATACCCTGTCTCGAAAAACAAAAAAAGAAAAGAAAAGAAAAGATGCCGTTGCCCACGGTGGCTGAAGAGAGCAAACAGAACACCCCGGCTTACCTCCTCTGCTCGCTGTCTGGCTTTATTAATTTCTTATCCTTCCCCACGTCCCACTATCTCACTTAAGCCTACTCCAAACAGGCTTCTGTTTGCTTGGTTTTGCATGCGGCTCTGGGAAATTATTTTAATCAAGATCTCAGGTTGTTTCTGCCTGCTAGTCCTCAGTCAGCTCACCTTCCTTGTTTCCTCTTCTCTGTGTATGGGGGGTAGGGCGGGGCACAGGTGGGCCTCCATGTCTCAGTCCTCCTAAGCCCTGGGATTGTGGCTGGATTCCTGGCTACCTTGGCGACTCCCTCCCTGGGTCCTGTGATATGTCCTGGCCCTCTCCCTCCACCCCTCCCTAGCAGGCCTCTATCCCCGTCCACTTTGCCGGCTCTGCTTCTCCGTGGCCTTCTTTCCCTCTCTGCCCACCTACTTTTCCTTGTTCTCTTGTCTCATCTGTATATCCTCTCCCTCTTTGCCAGCAAGTGGAAAGGCAGCTGCGACTAGTTCTGGCCCAGGAGCTGTGAACAGAAGAGACAGGTCATTTCCCAGCACCGCCTGGCACACGACTCTCCAGCTGCCTTTTCTCTGGCTACAGCTATTTGAAAAGATCTTCACATCGAGACATGTGACCAAAACCCAAAGCAGCTGGATGGCTGAGTCACGCTGAGAGACAGATGGGCTGGGAAGAAGCCCAGACCTGCGGCAGGCTTCATAGGAGCAAGAAACAAAGTGTGGGGCCAGGTGTGGTGGCGCACGCCTGAAATTCCAGCACTTGGCAAGCGGAGGCAGGAGGATTGCAAGTTCCAGGTCAGCCTGGGCTACATAATAAGATCATCTCCAAAAAAAAAAAAAATGTCTAACCACAGATTTGGGGGCTGTATGTTACCAAGGCAGAGGCTCGGATCTGTCCTGACTTCATATAATTATCTTACCCAGGTTTGTACTTTAAATACTGTCTGTACACTACTAACGTCTACATTTCTAGATCTTCCTAGAGTCTAGACCAATGAGTGTTTCTCAGCCTTCCTAATGCTGAGACCCTTTAACACGGTTCTTCTTGTCGTAATAACCTCCGACCATAAAATAATTTTTGTTGCTGCTTTGTAACTGTGATTTCACTACTGTTATGAATCATAATGTAAATATTTGTGTTTTCCCATGATCTTAGGTGATTCCTGTAAAAGGATCCCTTGACCCACAACTTGAGTACCACTGGTCTAGACTCAAGTAGCCAATCACCTAGTCAACACTCCAATAAAGTGTTAGATATCCCAAACTCAATATACACAAAGTGGATTCTGTGTGTGTGTGTGTGTGTGTGTGTGTGTGTGCTGTGTTTCTGACTCTGTCTCTCTCTTTCTCTCTCTATCTGTGTGTGTCTTTCTATCTCTCTCTCTCTCTCTCTATCTGTGTGTGTGTGTGTGTGTGTGTGTGTGTGGTGTGCACATGTTGCTGTTGTGTGATGTGCACATGTTGCTGTTGCTATGGGCGTTTGCCTGTGTAAGTGTGCATGCTCATGTGTATGCACTTGTGGGGAGGCCAAACATTGACACCAAATGTCTTTCTCACTCACTCTCTGCCTTATATTTTGAGACAAGGTCCCAGTGACCCTGACACTCAGGGGTTGACTCAACTGGCTGGATTCTTGTTTCTCTGTCTTCTCCCTCAACATCTCACCAAATACTGAAGTCACAGATGCTTCCAGCAAATGCTGGGTTTTATGTTGGCGCTGGGGATCTGAACACAGGCCGTAAGTCTTGTATGACAGCTATCTTAATCAAATGAACCATCTTCTCCTTCCCTGCATTGTCCCCCACTTCTAGCCCCTGTGAATACCATGCATGTAAGTGGTATACAGACAAATGCCAGCAAAACCCACATATATATGTGTATATATATATATAATGATTTATATATATTTAAAAAATAATGATTTTTTTTTAAAAGCTGGGTCTGGTGACTCACTCCTGTAATCTCAGCAGTTGGGAAGCAGGCATGACGATTGCTACCAGCCTGAACTAAGAACTGAGTTCTAAGTCAGCCTGGAAATTATGTCATTTGCAGGAAAATGGATGGAACCAGAGTCCCCATAAGTGATGAGATAAATAAAAGACTCCAGCAGTCCAATAAATCGTATATTTTCTCTCATATGCAGAACTGAGATGTGTACATGTGTGTTCATGCATGTATGTATGTGTGTGTGAGTGTATGTGCACAACATGGAAGGAGGACTATTTGGGAGGATGAAGAGGAACACAGGGCGGGGAGAATGGAAGAAAGAAGATAATGGAGGTTAGATATGCATATGTAAGAAAATGTCATAACGAACCCTATTGTTTTGTACACCAGCTGAAAATTCACTAAATAAAAGGCAGCCATCAGGCACAGAACATAGAGATGATGCGCATGTCCCTGTGGTTGAAGAGTGCGCATGAGTACCACATGCATGCAGTGCCTAAGGAAAACAGAAGGGGGCGTGAGATCCCCCGGAACTGGAGTTACAGGTGTTGTGAGCTAGCCCACATGGGTGCTAGTGACTGAACTTTGGTCCTCTGCAGAAAATGCAATAAGAAGCTACTGAGACATCTCTCCAGCCCCCACGTTTTACTTTTTGTGTAATGAAGTGTATCCATTGTTGCTCTTATTGCTTCTGGATTTTGAGTCATAGGAAACTAGACTTGTTTCCAGTGTGAGTCATTGTGTGAGCAAACATCTGAGGAGCTGCCTTCCTGCGAGTGTTATTTAATGACATGCACATGTGTGCATGAACGTTTGCCCGGATAGCTGTATCTCTAGGCTCACAACACTGAGAAATTTACTAGCTCTATAACGCTTAGTTTAATTGTCAAGGAGACACACTGGGAAGGAAATCTCAATGAGAGGTTATCTGGATCTGGTTGGCCTCTGGGCACGCCTGTAGGGCACCTGTCTTGATTGCTTTAATTAAGATAGAAAGAGCCAGGCTGAAAGTAAGCAGCACCATTCCCTTGGTTTGGGCCCTGCTTTGTCTAAGAGCAGGGAATGCTAGCAGAGCACTACGCTTGTTTTTCTGTGCTCTAGATTATAGATGTGCTATGATTAGCTGCTTCAAACTCCTGTCACTGTGGCCTCCCTGCAAGGGTGAGTTGCAGTTTGGAACTGTGAGCTAAAACAGTTCCTTACTCCTTTAAGATTGGCATGGGGGAGGGTGTGTCAGGCTATACTATCATAGCAGCAAAAGTGAATCTCGGGCACTCATTTTTCTGTTCTGAGGTCAGTCTTACTCCTAAACTACCAGTTGTAAGGGAACTTTTTTTTTTTTTTTTTTTTTTTTTGTGAGACAAGGTCCCTTCACTGAATCTGGAGCTTGCCATTTTGGTTAGCCTGGCTAGCCAGCAAAATCTAGAACTGCAGACACATCGCTTCTCAGCCTTTTGGCTAAGACCAAGTGTAGAACTGCAGACACATGTAGCTATACCAAGCTTTTTACACTCTGCTATGGATCTGAACTTGGGATTTTTATAATTGTGTTCTAAATTTCTATCTTATTTTTTAAAAAGGTTGTGTTTTGATTTGTGTGTGTGTGTGTGTGTGTGTGTTTGCCTGCATATGGGTACGTTCACCACGTGTGTGCCTGTGGAAGCCAGGAGAGGGAAGGCATCAGATTTCATGGAACTGGGAGTTACAGATGGGTGTGAGTCACCCACCCTGTGGGTTCTGGGAGCCGCACCTGGATTGTCTGCAAGGCTCTTAACCTCTGAGCTGTCTCTCCGGCAAGTCTGCCCCTTACCTTTTATCATCTAGTTGTCTGTGTGTCCTTTGCTGCTTCTGGGAGTGACGCTTAGGGTGGTGTTCCAACATGGCAATTCTTTCTTCAGGGCTCTCTCTCTCTCTCTCTCTCTCTCTCTCTCGCCTATCTCATCTAGTTTGTCTTTTATTAACTTTAAATTATTGCTATGGGGCCTGGAGAGGCAGCTCTGCAGTCCAGAGCAAGAGCACTTGCTGCTCTTCCAGAGAACAATCGTAAGTATAAAATAAAATATCGCTAACAGAATCAAACTGCACACAGTACACACACACACACACACATACACACACACATACACACACATATACATACACATACACACACACATACACACACAAACACATATACACACACATATACATACACATACACACATACACACACAAACACATATACACACACATACACACACAAACACATATACACACATATACACACACATACACACATATACACACATACATACATATACATACACACACATATACACACATACACACACATATACACACACACACAAACACATATACACACACATATATACACACATACACACATATACATACACACATACACACACATACACACACATATACATACACACACATATACACACACATACACACATACACACATATACACACACATACACACACAAACACATATACACACACATATATGCACACATACACACATATACATACACACATACACACACATATATACACACACACATATATACACACATACACACACACATATACATACACACACACATATACACACACACATACACACACACAAACACATATACACACACATACATATACACACATACACACATATACATACACACATACACACACATATATACACACACACATATATACACACATACACACACACATATACATACACACACACACACACACACACACACACACACACACACACAGCCTGCTGTGCTGTGCTGTCTCACCACAGGCCCAAAGCAGCAAGGCTAAGAGAGTCAGTGGACTAAAACTCTGTCAGTCAGCAATAGCAGCCTAAAGTGGAAGGGAGAAAGCCCACAAGGCCTCAACCCTTCACAAAGGACTGTGGGAAACAAAGGAATGCTGGGAGTGAGAGAACTACTCTTCCCCAGAGAAGAGAACATCCATTGGTTATCCAATACCAAATGATAATTCCTAAAAAACATACACACTCATAACATTATACAGACTGAGCATGAGGCATTTATGTATTTAGGACTATATGGGTATACATAATCATATTTGCATAAAGCAACAATAATTGAAAAAAGAGACCATGACTTTGAAAGAGGGAAAGGAGGGGCATATTGTTAGCATTCTGTCTAAACTCCACCCCACAGTTACCTGGCAACAGCCAGGCAGGCCTGGTTCACTATAAAAGGGGGTGCTTGGCCCCTCCTCCCTCTCTTGCTCTTCCCCTCCCCATTCCCTTTCCCCTCCCCCATGTGGTCATAGCTGGCCTCTACTTCTCTACTCTCTCCCTCTCTTTGCCTTTCTCTCTCTCTACTACCCTCTTAACTCCCCTCCCCATGCCCTGAATAAACCCTATTCTATACTATATTGTCTTGTGGCTGGTCCCTCAGGGGAAAGGGATGCCTTGACATGGGCCCACTGAAGCACCCCCTTCCCCCATATCTCACCATACCCCCATAGAACATATCTTATACCTCTTTATTTTTTATAAACACATCACATATGGGAGGGGCTAGAAGAAGAAACAAGAAGGGAGATATGATCTAATTATAATCTCAAAATAATTTTGTCAAGATAAACCTTTTCCTGTGTTAAACTGATTATTAAATCATTGTGCCACTGTAGTACAAAGATGACTAAACCCAAACTCAAAAACAAAACCTTCCCAATACCAGGTCTGGTGGCAAATGCCTGTATTCTCAGCTCCCGTGAGCCTGGGACAGGAGAATACCCACTTGGAGTAAAGGTAAGAGAATAACCACTTGGAGAGGAGGTAAAATGAGAACCATTTAGGGTGGGTAGGAGGATAACTACTTAGAGATTAGAAAGATGACCACTTGGGATGGGTAGAAGGATAACCAGTTGTGGCGGGACTTCCTTTCCTGTCTGAAAAGCAGGCATGGACCAGAAAAGGAGAACTAGTCTTCATCCTGCCCTTTGGCCTGCTTGTCAATTTTCTCTCAAATTCTGGTCCCAGGCAAGCCTCAGTCCTGAACCTCCTGTACAGCACGTACAACATGCTGTGTGTGTTTACAGGGCTGTTTGGTTGGTTTTGTTTGAGGTAGTTTTGTTTTTGTTTTTTGGGTCCTTTGTTTTGTTTTGTTAGTTTTTTGGGGGTGTTTTGGTTTTGGTTTTGGTTTTGGTATTGTTTTTTGCCAGATCTCACTTAGTCCAGGCTACCCTCAAAATCACCTCATAGTTTAGGATGCCCTTGAACTTCTGATATTTCTTGCTTCCACCACCTCAGTCCTGGGATCACAGGCATTGAAAGAACACTCAAGACCAAGCTCTCAACACAAAGGAGATTTATTTTTCCTAGAGGGACAAAAGGCAGGGAATGAGAGACAAAGACAGGAGACCAAGGATGAGGGAGAAGGAGAAGGACAAGGGGAAGAAAGGGGACTTTTGCCTGAGAGGGACAAAGGACTGACTGCCTCTGGGCAGAGAAAACACAGATGTGGCCTACAGGCAAATTGCAGGTTGTAAAGGAGAAAAGGGAAACCCCAAGTTAGAATGACCTGGTTTGTTTTGACAGGCATTTTAATCAGGTAAGCAAAAGGGACTTTGGATTGCTAGACTTCAATGCTTTGATAGCTTCATCTTTGTGACTAGCCTCAGGGGGAGGAAGTGGCCAAACACGGGAATAGTCCTTGGAGGCGAGCTTTAGGGATGCAGTCTAACAGTTGAGTAAAAAGCAGAGGGAATGGGGAGAAAGAGTAAAAGGTAAAAGCTGTGGGGGACTTGTGTGCCGTGCTCGGGTCTGCTGGAGTCTGACACCACCAGCCCAAGTCTTGGGAGGTATTAGAGATCAAACTCACTCACTTTGTGGATGCTACATAAGCACTCTGTCAAGGGAGCTACAACCCCAGCCCCAGCCCCAGCCCCACTGTGTGTATTTTTTTTCTCTCTCTCTCCTCCAACCACTTCATCACAAAGGCTAAACTGGTAAACAAAAGAGAGGGGAAAGGAAGAAGGTGCCTGGGAGTTAGGCTGCTTCCTCATGAGCCACTACAAGATGTGAACAGCAACAGAGTCCTTCCTGTCCCCATCTTCCTGCAGAGATGAGAAAGGTCAACAGAGTAGAGGCTCCGGCAGCCAAGCGTGTAGAGGAGTGTGCAGGTACTCCACTAACCCGAGGCGGCTTCGATGTAGTGCATGGAATAAATGCCACTGTTTAAACTCACAAACATTTGGAGTATGTTCTGGGGATACAGAGGTAAACACAACCGACAAGCATCCCTCTGAGCTGGATCCGGGAGGGGAGAGGCAGACAGAGGTGCAGACAAATTCAGCTAGACAGTATCAGGAAGTGTGAGGTAAGCCAAGCTGGTTGCAAAGAGAAGGCAGGTCGGGAGGAGTGCATGTGTTGGGATGACTAGGAAAGTCTCTCTGAAAACTTGTGTGAAACTGAATTTGGAGATGTTTAAACAAAACAAAAACAGTCAGAGGGCTATGGAGATGGCTCAGTGGCTGAGAACACCTGCTGTTCTTCCAGAGAACCTGAGTTCAGTTCCCAGCACCTGTATGTTGACTCCGCCACTTACAATTCCAGTTATGGGAGATCTGACAACCTCTTATGGCCACTGAGGGCACCTGCACACAAGTAATATAACACAGACAAACATACACAGGGATAGACAGACAGACAGACAGACAGACAGACAGAGATAATCTGGGCAGGGACTGAGACAAGGTTTCATTGTGTAGCCCTAACTGTCCTGGAGTTCACTCTGTAGACCAGAGATCCACCTGCCTCTGCCTCTTAAGTTCAGGGATTAAAGGTATGTGCCATTACACCCAGCTAAATTTGTATATATTTTTAAAGCCAGCCAGTCATGCTAAAATTGGTATAGAGGGCAGAGCCTGTGCAAATAATTAGTTTGGACTCTTTAAGAATAGAAAGAAAAGACTGGAGAGACGTCTCATCTATTAGAAGCACTTGGTGCTCTTCCAGAGGACCTGAGTTCTGTTCCCAGTACCAACCTCAGATTACCTATAAATATCGATAACTCCAGTTCCAGGAGATCCAACACCCTCTGGCCTCTCAGGGCACTGTGCATATGTGCTATACATAAACTCATGCACACACACAGGTATACATAAATAAAAATGAACTCTCTGGGGTGGTAGTGTACTTTAATCATCCCAGTCCTGAGAGGCAAAGGCAGGAAGATCTTTGTGAAATCAAGACCAGCCTGAGCTCTAGGACAGCCAGGGCTACATTGGGAGATCCTGTAATAAATAAATAAATAAATAAATAAATAAATAAATAAATAAATAATGCCTGCCAGGCAGTAGTGGCACACAGCTTTAATCCCAGCACTTGGGATGCAGAGTCAGGTGAATTTCTGAGTTCGAGGTCAGCCTGGTCTACAGAGTGAGCTCCAGGTCCAGGACAGCCAGGGCTACACAGAGAAACCCTATCTTGAAAAACCAAGAAATAAAAAAATTTAAAAATTTTTAAAAAAGAAAGAAAAAGAAACTCTTTGGGAGCTGGAGAGATGGCTCAGCGGTTAAGAGTACTCACTGACTGCTCTTCTGGAGGTTCTGAGTTCAAATCCCAGCAACCACATGGTGGCTCACAACTATCTGTAATGAGATCTGATGCCCTCTTCTGGTGTATCTGAAGACAGTTACAGTGTACATACTTATAATAAATAAATAAATAAATCTTTTTCAATAAATAAATGCTTTTAAAGCACATGAAGAGATTATGAGGAGTTCATAAATCCACATCCTATATAATGATACCAAAAAGAGTCAGAAAGACTAATGGAAGAGGACATGTCTCATAGAGTCACAGGATAGCCAGATGGGTAGAAAACAGATATGGATCGATTAGAAGACAACAAAGCAGGGGTTGGAGAGATGGCTCAGTGGTTAAGAGCATTGACTGCTCTTCCAGACGTCCTGAGTTCAATTCTCAGCAACCACCACCACCAACCACACGGTGGCTCACAACCATCTGTAACGGGATCCAGTGCTCTCTTCTGGTGCCTCTGAAGACAACTACAGTGTACTCATATACAAAATGTAAATAATTTTTTAAAAAATGACAATAAAGCATAAATAGGTGAGGGAATAGGAGAATATATGTATAAATACATGGATGGATGCATGGACGAATATATACATAGATATTGTCAAATCCTGCATGGTTAGAAACTCGAATCCATTTTAGACTGCTTGATGGAAGCCAAATATTTCTAGTGTTCCATGTATGCTCTTTATTTTTTCCATTTTATTTCTATTTCTGTGTATGTGTACGTGAGTAGGTAGGTGCATGTTCCCTCAGAGGCCGGAAGAGAGAATAGACTCCCCTGGAGCTAGAGTTACGGGCAGTGAACAGACAAGGATACTGGGAACCAAACTCAGGTCTTTCAAAAGAGCAGCAAGCTATTAACCACTGAGCCATCTGTTCAGCTCCAGATGCCTCTTTCTAGTGATTTATATTCTTCATTGAGAAATAAATGGGCCTTTGATTCCACAGAGCAGCACAGCCCTTCCTGGCCAGGGTGGTTACAGAACAAACTCCTGTGCAAAGCTGTTAATGCCCTTAGTCCAGGCATGACCAGGATGGGTCTCGAAAAGCCAAATTCCCCAACCGCTACCTCTGAGCAAGCGGCTTCCATTCAGTTGTGCTGAATATACAACCAAAGTTACCACACCCTCAATGGGTCATGATAGAGAAAAACAGGAGGTACAGCTTACAAGGTGAGGATGCTGAGGTCAGACTAGGCCCTTCTCTAACTCACTCCATCATGTATAAAACTGTGCTTTTTCAAGCTGTGCTGTAGGAGATGCTATTTTACAGTTTTTGGCTCTGTTTAGGGAGGAGGGATGTTAGGAGAAAAGAAAACAAGGGAGGTTTAATAGTGATGGGGATTGGTTTGTTGTGGAATAAACCTGAGAGGGTAAAGATCAGAAAAGATGAGAGAGAGAACTTCACTTACAGGTGAGGTGTCTTATCAGTGGTAGGGATCTGGGCTGGCAGAGGGAGGGATCAAGGTCTGGTGTGGTCAAAAAGTGTTAACAGTTAAACTAGAATATGCAGAAATGGCGTTAGAAGTGTTGACTTCAGGAAATTGAAACAGTCACCGGAGGGGCCGCTGTTGATGCAAGAGAGTAGTCACAAGAAGGGGGGCACTATTCAGGCTACAATGGAGTTGCCACTCAAGGATGACTGGAGCCCCTGGATGGACCCACAACTTCACCATCTGTCAGGAACAGACCATGCCACACAGACTTATTTAATGGATGGTTTCTGGGAATAGAACCAAACTATAAGCTTGTCACTCTAAGGGTGAATTGAGAGGATAGGGAAACATAGATATTTTAAAATCAGATGAGGGAAAATAGGAGAATGGTTCAGCCACACCAGACCAAGAATAGTGTGTAACTCCCTGGATCCCATAAATTGATGGATTCTTAGCACTAAGATGACATGGCATGGCCCACCAGCCTGACACCCAGTATGCACCAAGAATCAGCAGTCTCAAAACACTAGTCTGACCCTGGAGCTTCAGCTCAGCTTGGGCCCTGTTGCCCACTGGAATGTCTGCTTGTCCATCTGGTTGCCTGATGGGCCTAGACGGACACACACACACACACCCATTCCTTAGACTCCACCCTGAAGCCTGTCTTTCAGCCTGTCCCTCCCCTGGGCCACAGCAGCTGCTTCCTCCCAGGGTTGGTCTCAGGTTCGTACCCATAGAGGCTCTATTGACATTTCCATCCGTGCACTCTCGAGCCCTTTGCACTCTGCCAAAGCCTCTTTAACTTGAATCCACTGTGTAAACCACATAATAGAGACCGATAGGGAGCTCTATTTACTGTGTGCAGTATGACAGGAGAATTAAGGTTGGAATCAATGAATCTGAGTTAGCCCCTGCCACATTTCCAAAATGGGCGGGACTGTCTGAGACACTGCCGCCACAGAAACCACCAAGCATCATGAAGGTGCACAGAGGGTGAGTCACTTCTCAGATCTTCAAATTCATCTGCATTAAATTTGGTGAGGGCCTCATTCTTTGAGATGTGGGTGGATCTCCTAGTGGTCAGTGTCCTTGAGCCTAGCCCTGTGTAAGGCCTCAGTCACAGGCTTCTCGTTCTGCAGCTTGGCGCAAAGGATATGATGATCTCGACAACGTGAACTTTCCTCTGTGCCTCGGAGCATACAGACACTATGCTAAGCATCTCCATATTGTTCCAGTTTTAGAGTCTATAATGCCAAAGGGAGTACAAATAGATAATTTCTCATAGCAGCCATCCAACCACTACCAATAATGTGTTACCATCAGGAAACATATTCTAAGTTGTCCAATCCTTCAATGATTCAAAAAGACTAAAATCCAGATTTTTAGGTGAAATTATTTGATCTCTACCTACCACAACTTTTTACTTGTTTGTTTGTTTGTTTATTTGAGACAGGATCTTACTACCTAGCCCTGGCTGGACTGGAACTGGTTACGTAAACTAGGTTGGCCTTGAACTCACAAAAATTTATGTGCCTCTGCCTCCAAAGCGATGGCGTTAAAAGTGTGCACCACCACACCTGACCTGCAACAATATTGTAATAATTTTAAACACTAGGAGTTCACTGTGATTTGATATGGTCCAAATTGTAAAATTCTAATTTGCAAATTGTTAAATTCTCATGACATTCTCATCTCAGTCTTGCCAAATTCCCTTCTATTCCTAGTAAGAAAATAGGCTGAATAACCACATATCTGTATGGTGACTTATCCAGGCCAGAGTTGGAAAGCAGAGACAATAATCACAAGTCAGGCTGTGTGCTACGTTTCCTTATTGTGAAATCTTACTTAGGAATGAGGTTGGTTCAATTCCTATCACACTTAATTAGTAGCAGAGTACAGAGCTCATTTCCAGTCCACCACTGCAGACCTTGCCTGCTAGGCTGTCACTAAGATTCATCTGATTTGAAAGAAAACTTCCCACCACCACACACACACCTCTGACTCATCTGTCCTAGTTTCTTTGGCAGCCCTTTTACAGCCTGTTCTGAAAAACACTGCCGAAAAAGATGAAGTAGAAACAACTAGACATGAGTTGGCATGGTAAGGCACATATTAATCCCCATGCTCAGGAGACAGAGGCAGGAGGATCACCAGGAGTTCAAGGACAGGTAGTGCTATATTACTGAGTTCTAGACCAGCCTGAGCTACAGAGTGGGAACTTAGCTCTGCTAGTAGAGTGCCTGCCTAGCATGGTGTGGTATCAGAAGCACTTGGGAGATGGAGAGAGGAGGATCACAAATTCAAAGGTCCTTCCTGTTGGTTGTGTGTGTTGGGGGTTGGGTGAAGCTCAGTAGTAGAGGTCTTGATTAGCATGTGTGAGATACAAAGTTTATCCCAGAACTGCCATCCCCCACTCCCCCAAAAATGTAGTTAAAGCACAACCTTGCTAAGTGGCCTATATGGGAATGAGGGGGACTGGGTTGTGGAGACAGGGTTTCTCTGTGTAACTGTGGCTGTCCTGGAATTCGCTCCGTTGACTATGCTGTCCTCAAGAGATCTGCCTGCCTATACCTTCCTAGTGCTAGGATTAAAAGCGTGCACCATCACCACTCGGCTACATGGCCTGTTTTAATGTCAGCCCTGGGCAACAAGAGGCCTTGTGTGGGAAAACAACAACAACAAATAAAAAAATCCAACAGTGAGATTTTGTTTAAAAGGAAAAAAAAAAAGGCGTGAAATGAAAGCTTAAAAGAGGAAGTTGTGTAGCAAAACGTTAAAATAAGGCGCATTCCAGGTCGTGGGAAGTAGAAAGTCCAAAAGTAACTTCCGAGTACTCCCGGCTGGGGATCACCTGCATTTAGGAATCGTACTTTCCCGAATGTTATACAAGGAAAGCAAGCCTACGTGAGCGCGAGCAGGGAGCCGAGCGCGAGCAGGGAGGAAGCGGCCGCAGCGACTTAAGGCCGGCGGACCAGGCCACCGGCGGGTCACGTGACCGGCCAACATGGCCGCCCGCGGAGATTGCCGCCGGGCGGGGCAGGATTCGGAGCAGGAGCCGGAGTCCGAGCCGGGGTCGAAGCCTGAACCCCAAGCAGGCCTAGAGTCCGGGGAAGAGTTCGAGATCGTGGACCGGAGCCAGCTGCCGAGCCCCGGCGAGCTGCGGAGCGCGTCGCGGCCTCGAGCGGCCGACAGCTGGTCGGCGCCCATCCTGACGCTGGCGCGCAGAGCCACCGGGAACCTGTCGGCGAGCTGCGGCAGCGCGCTGCGCGCGGCCGCGGGACTAGGAGACAGCGGCGGCGGCGGCGGGGAGCGCGCAGGTAGGCCGGGGTCCCGCGGGCTGGGGCTGCTACGGGGCTTGAGAAACCTGACCCGCCCGGCGAGCTGCTCCGCCGAGCTGTGCCGCGCAGTGCGGGGCTCTGCAATCGGTGTGACCCAGCGGGAGAAGCGCGGGACAGGGTGGCTGCGGCCCGGGACTCCCCTCCCACCTAGTGTTTCTTTGTGAACCCCAGAACAGCTGCGTCGTGATCACGGATTGACTTTAAATAGGAGGTTTAAATTAGAGGCTTAGACGGAAAGTCATCTGTGTTCATAGTTTGCATACTTGACAAATGAAGTCCAGTGCTGGTCCCCTGTTAACAATCTCGGCAGCCAGCCGATTTGCACCTGCGGCTGAGGTTGACAGCATATTCCAAAGTTGGTGAGAGCAGCGAGTCAGAGTCAGGAGGTTTTGGTTCCCTTTATTCTCCCGCCACTAACCCCCTGTGGGACGGGGACAGCCCATCACCCCTTCTACTCGCATTTCCCAATCTATAAAAATGGGGATTTTAAAAAAACTTTTAATCAGCTACCTTGTACAATCCGGTTCAGCTCTTATGATCTAGATTAGAATTTCAACATACCAGTACGAAAGGATAAAAGCAAATTATTATTTATTTTGGATGGCTGGGCATGATTCAGGTGCATACTTCCTGCACATGTTAATGTACGTACTCAGAACTGTGCTAATTATAATGCATTGGTGTTTCTGTTTCTAGACATACCTAAAATTACAATATAAAAGATAGCCAAGGTGTTGGGCATTGTGGTGCTCCCCTTTAATACCAGAACTTAGGAGGTAAAGGAGTGTGGAGCTCTGAGAGTTTGAGACACCCCCCCCCCCCGTACTTAGTGAGTCCCTGCCTCTAAATAAATAAACAGACAAATAAATAAATAACCATGTTTCACATGGCTAGGGCACTTACTGTGAATGGACCATGCAGACTTCAAGTTGCTGTAGTAAAGTGAGTGCTGACTACAAACTCCTGGGGCATGAGGTGCATACAATAGACTTTATCACCCAGATTTTATTTTAGAAAAACAAAATCACAGCAAAAACAACAAAAAAAAAGCTTCTTTCCTTGGTAATGAATTAACCTTGATTTTTGGTTTGGGTCTTGGTTTGTTTTTGTTTTGGGTTTTTTTGTTTTGTTTTTAGTTTTTTGTTTTGAGACAGGGTTTCTCTAAGTAGCCCTGGCTATCCTAGAACTCACTCTGTAGACCAGGCTGGTCTCAAACTCAGTGATCCTCCTGCCTCTACCTCCTGAGTACTGGAATTTAAAGATGTGCACCCCCACCACCTGGCAATCTTAGTTATTTTTATAACCTTTACTTTTGTGTGTGTATATGGATGGGTTCATGTATGTTTGTACATGTGTTTTTGTACTTGAAGACCAGAGGTTGGCTGTCTTCCTCAACTGTGTATCCACCTTATTTTTGAAACAATGGAGCTAACCAATGGGACACACTGTCCAACAAGACCCAGGTATCCTCCTGTCAGTGCTTTCCCAGCACTGAGAATATGAACAAATGCTGTCATGCCCAGTTTAAAATGCTATGGATCTGAACCCAGGTCTTTGAGTTTCATCTCTCCAGCCCTGATTTTTTTTTTTTTTTTTTAAATCACCATGCATGCCATGGTTGCCAGTGGAAGTCTGAGGATGCCTTTCAGGAGTCAGTTCTCACCTTCTACCATGTGAGTTTCAGGGCCGGAACTCAGATCACCAGGCTTGTCACCAACTGAGCCATCTCACCAGCCCTGGTTTTCACTTTTTGACTCTTATAACAGTGACTTAAAACGTACACATATTATGTACCTATACAAAAATATTTTCTTTCTTTATATCCATATCACATCCTTTTTCTATTTAAAATTGTTTTGGTTTTAGTTTTTTGCTTAAGCCTGTTGGCTAAGAGTGAAGATACAGAAAGAATCAACAATAGCTCCCAGATCTCAGGGAGTTTTGGGTGAAGATGAAAAGAGGCTGGTTAGTGAATTCAGGGTAGAACTGGGCAGGAGGAGTGGTTTCTGAAGTTCTGTACTGTAGCTGGAATAGCTCAGATCTGCAACAACTCTCGAATGTTGTCTTAACAGCTACTGGAGATGTTTTACTCATTCCTTCCCAACAGGAAAAGAAAAACTGAGGTGGTGGATATGCCAGTTGCCCTCATGATCATTACATGTTATATCCATAAGCTAAAATGTCACAGTGTACCCCTTAAATTTGTACAATTACTGTTGCAATTTAAAATATAAATATATGTTAACAAAATGGCCCAGTGGGTAAAGGTGTTTGCCTCCCAATCTGATGGCCTGAGTTTAATCCCTAAGGCCCACTTGGTAGAAGGGAAGAACTGACTCTCAAAAATTGGTCTCTGATCACCATATGTGTACCATGGCATGTGCAAGCACCCCAACTCACTAAAGAAAATGCATATGCATATATGGACATGTATTTTAACTAAGATACATTGGCCTAGGCTATCCTCCGAGGTCAGGATCACGAATGACTATTACTTTGCTGCATCTCATCCAAATGGAAAAATCTTCAGGAAACAACACCCAGAGCCATCACCTGTGTTAGCAATGCCTTATTCTAGAACATACCCCCCCCCACACACACACACCCTTAGGTAACATTTGTTAATCTCACAGAAGGAGATTCCTTGGTCAGATTATGCGAGTCTTATTTTCTGTCAGACGGGGATAAGTGGGCTTTGAGAATATATCATCGATCACAGGAGAAAGTGAGAATCATATAGCCCAGAAAGCTGCAAAACTAGGGGGGTTCCCAGGGGTTTTGGTTACATAGAAAATTAACAGAACATCTCAAAATTTTTTGGTAGAACATTTTCTCTAATCAGGGTAGAGTGTAGGGTATAGGGTATGTAATATGTCAAATAGGTCAAGACATGGTCAAACCCAAGTTTTACAGAAAACAGGAAAAACTTATTTTGACTTGGTAACAATTTTTTTTTTTTAGCTTGGTTTGGTATTTGGTTTTGTTGAGACAGGGTTTCTCTGTGTACAGCCTTGGCTGTCCTGGAAACTCACTGATTTATCCCTACCAGATCCTCTTGCTGTCCCTGACCGTGTGAACAGTACGTACTCTGCACCTCCAGCAGTACGAAAGGCTTGTTTACACGGTTGTCCCAAAGTGTGTGAGGAATGCGGTTTTGCAGCAGCTATGAGGGTCATAGACCATGGAAATTCTTCTGTTTCCTTGTAATCTCGTACTTTATCAGTCATAGACTAAAGCATTGTTATACCACTCATACTGCTCACTGATAGGTAAAATGTGCCCGTGCCTCTCGAGAATCATAGATAGTCGATAACCATCTGATGAACAAGGGTGTATCTGTTCTCTTGTTAGGGCAATGTAGACAACACTTCATTCTGTGTTTACCAAATGCCACAGAGTGTTAAATCTGTGCTCATACTATTCTCCACCACCACCTCCAGTTTACCTCCATTTCCACAGTAAGCCTGGATGGTAGTAGGGCTGGCTTCATGGATATGCCCCTACAGCCACTTCAATCAAAAAGCAAGGCTTGCAGAAGCCCCATGCTTGGAGTTGATGATCATTTTTTTCAGTGAGGCATTGTGTCTCACACCTCTAATCCTAGCACTAGAGAGACGGGGGCAGAAAAATTACCACAAGTTTGAGGTTAGCTTGACCTACATAGTGAGACTTCTGTACCAAAAAACAAAATGACACAATAATAATTTTTCCTCGAATCTCTGGAAGGTGGATAATTAATTTTTGTGATTATATGTGTGCCCGGGTGAACTTGTGCTGGGTGAGTCATATGTGTAGGTGCTTGCAGAGTCCAGGAGGGGGCGTCAGATCCCGTGGAGGTGGAATGAGCTGCCTGATGTGGGTGCTGGGAACCGAAGTCAAATCGTCTGGGAGAAGCAGCACACACTCTTAATTATTGAGACAGCTCTCCAGCTCTGAGTCTGTGTTTCGTAAGTGAAGTGTGCTGAGTCCAAGGAGCAGGGGCTCTTACAGCCAAACTCATATGCGATCCTCGTATGCCTTCTCAAAAGCTCTGAAACTGCTCCCTCACACTCCTCAGCTCCACTGTAGCCATGAGTGGCCAGGAAGGGCGGGGACAGAGCCCCTCTGAGGGCAGAGTGGGACCACTCCACTCTAGTCAAGCCACCGAGGAGGTGACTATCACCCATCAATCTATGGTAAGGGAAGACTGACATTGGTGTTTTGGTCCAGGCCCAGATTTTTATATGGTCTTTATGAATTTCATAGTGGTTACTATTATCTTCATCCATTTTATTACATTTTTTACCTCTTTAATGAGAGATAGTGTGGGGTGTATGGGGTGTGTGTGAGCGAGAGAGAAAGATAGACACAGAAACAGATACAGAGAGAGAGAAAAGAAAGAAAGAAAAAAAGCTACTATAGAATGTTGCAGGATGCTTTGATCCATGTTGGAAAATATCCCACATGATCCCAGGTGCATAGTTGTCTTGTTTTGCTTGGTGGGATTTTTCTTACACATGCAAGTGTTCATGAGTGCACATGTGTGCTGTTGAATCTTTCCAAGTGCCTTTGCAAAAGCTCTCTAGCTTTCCCCTCTCAACACGGCACTTTTGGTTTTTTGAGACAGGGTTTCTCTGTGTAGCCCTGGCTGACCTGGAACTCGCTCTGTAGATTAGGCTGGCCTCGAACTCAGAAATCTGCCTGCCTCTGCCTCCCAAGTGCTGGGATTAAAGGCATGCGCCACCACTGCTTAACTAACACGGTGCTTTCAGACACACTGGACATACATAACAGCGTATCTTGCTTTTTAGAGTGAAACTTCCTTAAAGATGAAGGCCCATAGGGGCAGTCTTTACATCACAGTTATTTAGAGGCCTGGAGTCTTGGCTACTCACACGATTGGGGGGCGGGACTTGCTGAGCCAGGAGTCGAAAGCTAGACTAGGTAGCATTCTGGTGAGCCATCTGGAAGAAAGTCTCATCAGGTCATGGTGTGAACTATGTCTGCCTGTTCTTATCTACGGGTTTTGTTTGGTTTTCTGTGCTTTTTGAGACAGTTTTGTGTAGTCCAATCTGGCTGCAAACTTGCTGTGTAGACAAGACTGGTTTCAGTCTCTGATCCCAAGTGTTTGGATTGAGGAACATGCTACCACGCCCATCTTCCATGTGTCAGAACACCTCTACGCACAACGGGTAGTCTTTTTCAAGTGACACAAGCCAGCTTTCCCCTTCACTCTAGTGACTAAGTGAGCTGTAGAAACAATCAGAGAAAATGTCTGAAAGTCTAGAAAGCCTGGGATTGTCTGTGCTGTCAACTCAGTGCCATAAACACTACCCCATATTAGTGCACCATGCAACTGAGGATAATATTAGTGCACCACGCAACCTGCGATAATATTAGTGCACCACGCAACCTGCGATAATATTAGTGTACCATGCAGCTGAGGATAATATTAGTGGACCATGCAGCTGAGGATAATATTAGTGGACCATGCAGCTGAGGATAATATTGGTGGACCATGCAGCTGAGGATAATATTGGTGGACCATGCAGCTGAGGATAATATTGGTGGACCATGCAGCTGAGGATAATATTGGTGGACCATGCAGCTGAGGATAATATTAGTGGACCATGCAGCTGGGGCTACAGCTCAATGGTAGAGTGCTTGCCTGATATGCACCAGACTTTGGGTTCAATACCCAACACAAGCTAAATGGGCGTGGAAACACATGCCTGTAATCTCAGCACTTACAAGATGAAGCAAAAGGATCAGAAGTTGAAGGTCATATTGTCTTTTATCTATTTCCTATTTTTAATGCATTCCTATACATGGATGTGTGGGGCTACACTGCTTGTATGTCAGAGGATAACTTGCAGGAGTTGGTTTTCTCCTTCCAACGTGTGGGTCCTAGGGATAGAACTCAGGTCTTCAAGCTTGGCTGCAGACCCTTTAACACACTGAGCCACTTTAACATGCTGGGCCAGATACTGACTTTAAACCTAAAAGTGTAGGCTGGAGAGATGGCTTGGTGGGTAAGAATACTGGCTGTTCTTTCAGAGGACTCAGGTTTGATTCTCAGCATCGGCATGGAGGCTTACAACCTTCTGTAATTCCAGTCCAAGGACATGAGACACCCTCTTTTGGCCTCCATGGGCACCAGGCACACATGTGGTACACATGCATATATGCAGGTAAAATACCCATACATGCATAGCATAAAAATAAACCTTTAAAATGCTTTTCTAAAAAAAAGAAAGGAAGAAATGTCTCCACTTCTGAGAAATACCAAAAATATATTTCACCAAGACTCACCAAATGGTAACTATACCTGTTAGTCGTCCATTTACACACACACTTTGTTTAACACAGAAAACTCAAAGTGATCTAAATGTTGCTTTTTTCATTAATCTTTTGTTAATGTAGTGGTTGGTTTGTTTGTTTGTTTGATCAAAAGTCTCTTTTCATGATGTCATTGTTACTGAGACAAGCTATGGGCTCAGGGATCACTTGCCTTTACAAAGCAAAGGAAGAATGCACAGGAAACCTAGGGTCTCACAATGAGTGCACTGACAGATCTCAGGGACCTGGTGTTCTGCTGCACACCTTTAATCCCAGCACTCAGGAGGCAGAGGCAGTCCGATCTCTGAGTTTGAAGCTAGCCTGGTCTACAGAGTGAGTTCTAGGACAGTCAAAGCTATGCAGAGAAACCCTGTCTCAAAAAACCAAAATAAATAAATAAATAAATACTTTTTAATAAACTTTCTATGATTTTGATATATTCATATTTTTTCTTGAAGAAGTCCTCCTTTCTATTATTTTTTCCCTTAAGTTGTACAGCTTTTTCCAATCTATTTATTTAAAATGTAAACATTTAATTAGTAGGTTTTCCCAACTGGTAAAAATAACTTTATCACTCCTATCCAAATGCTTTACTTAACCCACTTCTTCCTCCCTGCAGTCAAGAGGAAATATGGAGAACAATATATATATATATATATATATATATATATATATACACACACACACACACACACACACACACACACACAATGTCTTGCATTTAGACAAAAGCCAGCCATTCCCTTAAGGACTTAAGAAGATAGTTCATACTTGCTAAAAGGAGTCATTCTCCTTATCTCTGGCAAAAAGGACACATGGCTCTTCCATTGACCTGTGCCTCTGTTGCCTATTAGCATATCACAGACTATGCTAGCCCCTAAGCTCCCTCATTCCCTATTCAGAAGTGCCTGTTCCCAAGTAATTCCGGCTGGCATACCCCAACCCCTACCCTCAACCTCTCCCGTGCCCACCTCCACCGTCTGTTCCCACCGCAGCTTGGCTTCCCATCCCTCAGCTTCCCTTCCCTTCCCCCAGCTTCTCTTTCCTATATAACTCAGCCGTTTTGGCTACAAACTTTATTGACTTCCCTCTTAGCCACTCTTGGGCCTCCGCATCTCTCTGCATCCATTTACACTCTCTCTCCCCTTCCCTCTCTTTTCTCTGCCTTCCCCCTGCCAACACTCCTCTCATGGCCCTCATTTCTGTCTGGACCTCCTCAACCATACCCAGGAGCAGTCATGTCCTCACTTTCATTCACAGGGCATCTCTGAGTTCCCTTTTAAGTCTATGTCCTCATAAGTGTTCCCATCCAGAATGTACTTTATCAACGAGAAGGGCAAAACCTCCCACACAAAAATTAAGACTGAGCAAGTGATTTGCAGAAAAACAAAACAAAAAAACCTAGGAGGCAATAGATGATGAAAAGTTGCTTGACCTCAGTAATAAGATAGCTGCAAACAAACTGGAATCTCCTACGCCAAAGGACAGATAGAAGGCTGGCACAGAGAGGCAGGAGTACCACAGGGAGACCCTTCCACCATGCAGCTAGTGCACCTGAGGGAGCTTTAAGTTTGAAGTCTTGGGGGGGGGGGAATGTTAAGGTATTTTTGTTTTGTTTTGTTTTCTTTTAATGTGTGTATGGGGGAGGAAGGTATGTGCAGGTGCCTGCAGAATCCAGAAAACCTCGTAGGATGCACTGGAGCTGGACTTACAGGTGGTTGTGAGCCTAGGTGGTAGGCCTGGGTCCTCTGAAAAAGCAGTAAGTACATGGTCATAATAAGTTCACAACCGCATAATCTCTCCAGTGGTGGAGTCTATTTTTTTTTAAACTCTAGGATGCCATTTCCTGGGCTTGAGCGAGCATTTGGTAAGCACTTGTTCTAGATGTCCTGTACAGTTATGTAGATAGACTCTCACTCTCCAGGGTGACAAGATGAATAGAGTGGAAATGTAGCTCAGTTATTTCTAACAAACTTTTTAAAGAGTTTGCAAAACATAGAATGGCCACAAGTCGTGAATGAAAGCTGAGAGTCTGAAAGGAAAGAAAGAAGGACGCTTTCCGGCAGACATACATAATGGGACATAAAGACATCTGAAACCCTGTGAGCCTCGGGGAAGCTGTCCAAAGACAGCGCAAAATGGCCACCTTCCTCTGTGGGTGTGGCTCTGAGCTGGCTTCGTCCAATAGGAATGGTCAGGGGCGGGGTGGGGGTGAGGCAAGGTTGCCTACATTTTGCACCCTATCATTGGTCAGAGGAGAGACCAATCGCGGCGAATTTTGTTAGAACCTGCCCCCTAGCAACGCAACGAGCCGCTTAGAAGAAGGCTCAGCTTGTGGCAGTCCGCCTCTGCCGCCACATAAGGCGCCCCGGACTCTAGGATCTGTAGCCTGCAGAAATGGACTGCGATTTGACTACGAACCGCGGATATCCTCCCACCAGTGTGTCCGCACCCTGAGAAGCCCCTGACCCTCTGCCGCACCACTCTGACCCCTCTCACCTCCAAACCCCACTCAGCCCACTAACTAAGCTTTCCTTGCGTGTACCCACAGCTTCCAAAGGCCAGATGATGGAGGAGCGTGCCAACCTAATGCACATGATGAAACTCAGCATTAAGGTCTTACTCCAGTCTGCCCTTAGCCTGGGACGCAGTCTGGATGCAGACCATGCCCCCTTGCAGCAGTTCTTTGTAGTAATGGAGCATTGCCTCAAACATGGGCTGAAAGGTGAGTCTGGGAGTGTTCGGGGGCATAGGAATTTGGGCTAAGTCTTTGCCCTCGCTGGTGCCAAGCACTGCTGTGGGTGTAGAGAGGAGAGTAGCCCACAGAACAGACAAGTTCCCTGTGTTCTAGAGCACCATTGTCCAGTAGAAATGATACTGCAAGCACAGAGACCATTCTTAGTTCTCTGATAGGCACTTTTTAGTAGTAAGGCTTAAAATCTACCCTGTTTTGCATTGCCAGCACATGTCATTTCAGTCCTTGGCTGAAGTAGCCACACTGTGGGTGCACCATTAGTAACTCATGGTAACTCATGTGGCTCTTGGTAGCCTTGGGGAGTACAGTTAAAGGCCCAGACTGTGAATACAGAATTACAAAAGGCTATCAATTCAGGGAAGCGCAAAAAAAAAAGTGAGATGGTAGGGAGTGAAGACAGGAAACTTTTTTTGAGGGATTGACATGTGATCTGAGACTTAAGGAAGAGAGAACACTACAGATATTTGGGCCACAACATTCCTAGCACAAGGGAAGGGGGACAAAACAAAACAGATATAAAGGTGCAAATGGCCTGAACAGGCCCAACCGTGGCTTGAGGCAGACACTTGGTAGCCCAGAGTGTGTGGAATGGGAGATGGGAGACACGAAGTGGGGAGGGACTGGACCGTGCAGGCCCTTAGAGGTCATGACAGCAAGCTGTTTTTTCTTCTAAATAAATTTGGAGTTTAAAGAAGCATCGTGACTTAGTTTGCATCCTAAACAAGCAAACCATTCTAGCCAAATGAAGAACAAATTATAAGGGGAAGGAAATGAAGACTAGGAAATCAGTTAGGATATTGTGGCAGTTCAGGATGGAGGCGGCTCTGGCAATCAGGAGTCCAGCACTGATGCTGCCCCAGGACGAAGGGGGCAGGATTTCGCAGATTTCAGTTCATAAGCAGTAACCTCTTGAAGAAAGTGCGTGGGATCAGAGAAAGCTCGTTGCTGAAGGAAAGCAGAGCTGATTTGTTCTGTGGCCTCTGCCATCCAAAAGCCTGGGTCATAGGGCGGAGGGTGGAGCTTCGTAGCTGTGCTTGGCTTTTGAAAGGAAGACAGTGGGCCCCGGGAAAGCCTCCAGCCCATTCTCATGACTCACACCGATGTTTCCCCTTTTAGTCAAGAAGAGTTTCATTGGCCAAAATAAGTCTTTCTTTGGTCCTTTGGAGTTGGTGGAAAAACTTTGTCCTGAAGCATCAGATATAGCTACCAGTGTCAGGAATCTTCCAGAACTAAAGTGAGTAAGAAGTAGTAATGCCGAGTGTGCGCTTTCCACTCTGATGTCTGCCTCCTCTGAAGTCCTTCCTAACTTGGAACACTCTGTAATAGGAGCCATGCTTGACATGGATTCTAATTGCACCTGTGCTGCCCACTGGTCACATGACCTTGAATGAGCCGAACCTTTCTGGGCCTTGCACTCCTTTAATATGAAGACAGTGGCTGCCCCGTGCCACGTGGCTCATGTCCTTTGCATTTATTGTTGGACTGCAGATAGGGCTCAGCAGTAATGAGGGCTTGCTGCTCTCACAGAGGACTGCAGTTTTGTTTCTAGCACCCACAGCAGGTGGAGTGGGAATCAGGGAAACTGCAGACATGTCTCTAGCCCAGTGACATGGTAATTCACCACAAACATAAATTGCATATATGAGCCTGTGCCTCAGAAATGTTGTGAGACTATTAACACTTGAAGTGCCTGTGGTACAAATTGTCTAGTGAGCATGCTCTGTGCCCAGACAGTACCTCTCTAACCCCTAAACTACAGTGTGATGTGTGCATGTGCGCTAGCACAGGTAATTATTCCGTTCTATGTTTGTTGCTGTTCTTTTGCAGTAGTGGTCTGATTCTCTGTTTGAATTCTAGGACAGCCGTGGGAAGAGGCAGAGCGTGGCTTTATCTTGCTCTCATGCAAAAGAAACTGGCAGATTATCTGAAAGTCCTCATAGACAACAAGCATCTCCTAAGGTATCCTAGACAACAAGCATCCCCTAAGGTATCCTAGACAACAAGCATCCCCTAAGGTATCCTAGACAACAAGCATCTCCTAAGGTATCCTAGACAACAAGCATCCCCTAAGGTATCCTAGACAACAAGCATCCCCTAAGGTATCCTAGACAACAAGCATCCCCTAAGGTATCCTAGACAACAAGCATCCCCTAAGGTATCCTAGACAACAAGCAGCTCTAAGGTATCCTAGACAACAAGCATCTCCTAAGGTATCCTAGACAACAAGCATCCCCTAAGGTATCCTAGACAACAAGCAGCTCTAAGGTATCCTAGACAACAAGCATCCCCTAAGGTATCCTAGACAACAAGCATCCCCTAAGGTATCCTAGACAACAAGCAGCTCTAAGGTATCCTAGACAACAAGCATCCCCTAAGGTATCCTAGACAACAAGCATCCCCTAAGGTATCCTAGACAACAAGCATCCCCTAAGGTATCCTAGACAACAAGCATCCCCTAAGGTATCCTAGACAACAAGCAGCTCTAAGGTATCCTAGACAACAAGCATCTCCTAAGGTATCCTAGACAACAAGCATCTCCTAAGGTATCCTAGACAACAAGCATCTCCTAAGGTATCCTAGACAACAAGCATCTCCTAAGGTATCCTAGACAACAAGCATCCCCTAAGGTATCCTAGACAACAAGCATCCCCTAAGGTATCCTAGACAACAAGCATCCCCTAAGGTATCCTAGACAACAAGCATCTCCTAAGGTATCCTAGACAACAAGCATCCCCTAAGGTATCCTAGACAACAAGCATCCCCTAAGGTATCCTAGACAACAAGCATCCCCTAAGGTATCCTAGACAACAAGCATCCCCTAAGGTATCCTAGACAACAAGCATCTCCTAAGGTATCCTAGACAACAAGCATCTCCTAAGGTATCCTAGACAACAAGCATCTCTAAAGTATTGCATCACTGTATTTGTCTATTACTTTGTAGTTGCAGCATAGTCTATATGTCATTGTCAAAAAAAGAAACTAGAATGTTCATAGCTGAGATTAACAATTCCTAGTTTCGATGCTCTGAGGTTTGGTTTGAAGTGTTTCTTTATTGAACCCAAGTACCCCAGAAGCATTATGACTGAAACTCACAGGACTTCATTTTGAAATTCTGAAGATAATTCTCTCAGAATATTAATACTTATAATTTGGTAACTGGCAGCCCATTCAATAAGTTTCAATAAAATGGTATTTATTAGACTGAATGATAACAGGAATAAAATAACTTTTGAACTAGTGACAGTGAGTAAAATTTTTTATAAAGAACATACATATGTCGTCTAGCTGAATGAAGATTTCCTATCCAGTTTGTAAAATGTATATTTGTTAGCATTAGTGAAAACTTAAATAGTGGCTATCGCTGGGCGATGGTAGCACATGCCTTTAATCAGCACTTGGGAGGCAGAGGCAGGCAGATTTCTGAATTCAAGGCCAGCCTGATCTGCAGAGTGAGTTCCAGGACAGCCAGGACTACACAGAGAAATCCTGTATTGAAAACCAAAAAAAAAAAAAAAAAAAGTTAGTGGCTATGACTGAAATTTATGACTGACTCATTCTTTATATTTATGGTTTATAAACAAGTAGTCATTGTAAAAGAGATTTTCTCTAGACTGAAATTTATATAACAGAAATCTCTAGAGTTAATTCTCTTGTCTAAATCATATAAAAATATCCTTTTCATCATAGCCAAGACCCAAATTTTTCTTATTGTTGAACATAGCTTGTTTTAATTTTTGGTTTTTCTTTCCTTTTAAATTTATTTACTTATTTTTAGGGGTGGTGGATACCATGCCACACATGTGTGGATCAGAAAAAAAAAAGAGGAAGTCAGTTCCCCCCACCCCCTTTCTCAGACAGGGTTTCTCTGTGTAGCCCTGGCTGTCCTAGAATTCTCTGTGTAGACCAGGCTGGCCTTGAACTCACAGAGATCCACCTGCCTCTGCCTCCCAAGTGCTGGGATTAAAGATGAGCATCACCATACCCAGCTCAGTTCTCTCCTTCAATCCAGTGGGTTCCAGAGATCAACTCAGATTGTCCAGTGGAGCAGGCTAATAGGCAGCTTTGTGGCTTTCTGTTGCTGTCACAAAGCACCTGAGAGAGTCAGATTTTAAAGAGAAAGAGGTGAAGTAGCTGCTGTTGTGCAGGCATGGGGTTCAGTCCCCAGTACACACATGAAAAAGCTTGAGTTAGAAGCTCTATTTCATGCAGACAAAACACCCATACATACACATAGAATAAAATGGTAAAGTGTAAAATAAAAAAAGCAGACGTCTGGAGGACCAGCACCTGAGGCGCCTGAAGTTGACCTCTGACATGTTCACATACATATATGTGCACCCAAACACGCGGTCTCACACAAACACACCTAAATGTATAAAAGAAGAAGCAAGCTTTGGCTCACAAGTTTCTGAGGTTTCTGTCCATAAGTGGTCCTTTTGCTTTGTGCCTGGAGCCAGGCAGCATATCCTGTAGGAAGGATGTGGTAGGTAGACTAAAAACTGATGACTTCCTAGACAGAAAGTGAGAAAGAGGAAAAGGCAAAGGTCACGAACCTTCAGAGCACACCTCCAGTGACCTAATGACCTCTCAACTGGCCCCACTTCTGCGTTAACAGCACCAAGCTAGGAAGCAAGTTGACCACGTGTAGGCCAAGAAGAGGCCTTTGACATGGTAGGAGACAGGAAGCTCCCTGAGGGTCCCTGCTCCAGGGTAGGTGCCAGGTGGATGGATCCTAGCGATGGAAAGGCAGGAGAGCTGGGGTGAGGTGGGTAATAAAGGTGTTTGTGAGCAGCTCCCTGATGTGCCAGTCTCTCGCAGTGAGTTCTATGAGCCTGAGGCCCTAATGATGGAGGAGGAAGGAATGGTGATTGTCGGTCTGCTGGTGGGACTCAACGTTCTGGATGCCAATCTCTGCTTAAAGGGAGAAGACTTGGATTCTCAGGTAACGTGGAATTCAGGCTTTAGTGGAATGAACCAGGTCAGCAATTGTTTGCTTGAAATCTGCAGACATCTCTACATTTTGATTGCATGTAATTTTCTGTAATGTTCTCCATCTGTTGCAAAGAGAAGTTCTTTTTGGGGTAAGGACTACACTTACCTGTTAGTATTCAGATAAGTGTTTAGAGTGCAGCTAGAGGTTATGCTGCTTTAGTAAAGTGGTGGCTGTAGGTTCATCTCCAAGATCCTTGCCTTCACTGGCTCTGGGCAGTTGGCTAGGTTTCCAGCACCAACCATGGTTTCTTGCACCAAACATGGTTTCCTGCTTGTTGAGTGGGTCTTCAGTTCAGTGAGAGAGCTGAACTGCCAGGGTATCTGCACCATTCCTGGACCCTTAGTCTAGGGTGCCATTGTTGGTCATTGTTTGGTTCATGTCAGCCTTTCTTATAGCATCCAGGACCACATGCCCAGTGGGATCTCCCACAAGAGGCTGAGCCTTCCCATATCAATCATCAATCAAGAAAATACCCAGTAGGCTTCCTATAGAAGCATTTCCCAATTGTTCCCTCTTCTCAGATGATTCTAGCTTGGGTCATGTTGACAAAACAAACAAACAAACAAGATGGTCACAAAGGACTTAGAAGCGTCAGATAAATAAGACTGTCCTTTAGTCTAGAAGTCTCTCTAGTCTAGTGTTCTCTCTCTCTCTCCCTCTGTTTTAAAATGACTTAGTACACCCAAATCTTTGATACTCTTTATAAATGCCACAATCCTCCGTTGGATGCACACACGGTTGTGGAGTGACCATCCTGAATTTCAAGGCTTCCTGGGTCTGTGGGAATGAGCACCACCACGTCTGATCTAAGCCTGTGTCCTCTATTTCAATCAGGTCGGAGTGATTGACTTCTCCCTCTATCTGAAGGACGTGCAGGACCTTGACGGCGGCAGAGAGTGAGTAGTATGCTCACAGCTCCCCACCAGCTGGTGGCACAGGCTTCAGTTTGCTTTGCAACTTTAGCTTTGTTGAGTTAGTTAGTTAGTTAGTTAGTTAGTTACAGAGGTGAGTCTGGTAGCATCTTCTCTGTTTCAGGAGTTGGGCTCAGAGTAGAGCATGTGTGCGGAAGTTCCCTTTTATACCGTCTCCTTTGCCCATCGCAGCCCACTCTCCTCACCACAGGAAGCTGCTATGGTCACTTCCTTCTAAGCCATGTGGGGGGTGGGGGGTGTAGCACATGGATGGATGCTTATTCCACAGCACACATAGGACAGTCACAGGACTACTGTGCGGAGCTGGTTCTCGCTGACCACCTTTATATGGGTTCTGGGAATTATACTCAGGTCATCAGGTCTGCATGGCAAGTACTTTACCCCATGAACCATTGCATCAGACTCCAATTTTATTTTTTCGTTTTATTGACTGTCCAAAACAATTAAGATTTTCTACCAATAAGGGGATAAATGAAGGACACCTCTAGTGGTTGTGTGTTATGAAGACATATAGGACTAAATCTGAGCTACTTGTATAGTAGACTAAGAAAAATTTGCCCAAAGGATGAGAAATGAGAAAAATATGATACCAAGAAATATATATATATATTTACAGAAAGAAAGAGCTGGGGAGATGGCTCCGTGGTTAAGTTGCTGCTCCTACAGAGAGCCCACATGAGGTGGCTCACAGCTGTTTGTAACTCCAATCCCACGAAATCTGACACTCTCTCTGTCTTCCGCGGGTATTTGCATATGGGGTGCCTACTGACAAACATGAAAACACATATAAGCAAAAATTTTAAATGATTGGAATTTTTAAAGAAAGAAATCAGTCGGTGGGCAGTGATGGCGCACGCCTTTAATCCCAGCACTTGGGAGGCAGAGGAAAATAGATTTCTGAGTTCAAAACCAGCCTGGTCTACAGAGTGAGTTCCAGGACAGCCAGGGCTACACAGAGAAACCCTGTCTGGAAAAAAATCACAAAAAAAAAAAAAGAAAGAAAGAAAGAAGAAAGGAAAAGAAAAGAGAAGGAAAGAAAGAAAAAAGAAAGAAAGAAAAGGAAGGAAGGAAGGAATCAGTCAATCCGAGGGAAAGCTCAACTCTGAAATGTTAAGGGTTTTTTCACTCTTAACTTCCCTGACCTGTTCTGAAAAGTCTTTGTTTCCTTGAGAGCGTATCCCCTTCAGGACAGTAAGACCCAGAGCCTTGTGTGGCAGGCATGTGTGTTAGATAGATGCCCATGGCTTTCTGTTCTCCCCACAGAGGTGCCAGCAGTCAGGGTCCTGTGCAGGCGCAGCAGCCTGTCCTCGAGCCTTGCTGCTGTGTCAGGCAAGCTGTGCTGTTTACTCCACGGGTAGCTCTGCCGGTCTCAGTTTCTGCAGGCCGGGGATGGCTATACACAGGCTGTATATACACAGTTTGACTTGAGTCTAGGGTTGTCTCTTTGTGCTCTTCTCACAGGCATGAAAGGATTACCGACGTCCTTGATCAGAAAAATTACGTGGAGGAACTTAACCGGCACTTAAGGTAAGGCTCGCACCTCGTCGGTGCCAGAGCTTTGCAGGGTCTGCTGTCTTAACTGTTGTGATTACGTTTTTTTCTAAACGGAGAGACAAGTTGTAACCATTCAAGCCACATTTGTGTGTCCAGCCTCAGAGGACCCCTCCCTGATGAGCAGCTTTGGGAAGACCTTGGGCTTTGTTTTGTGCTGCTGTACAGCACAGAGAGAGAAATACACAGAACTTGGAGCTCTGTCCCCACTCCACAGCCTTGGGAAAGGGAACAAATGAAATAATATGAGAACAGAAGGAAGAAGCTAGCAGTGGTTCTCAACCTCCCTAACACTTTAATACAGTTCCTCATGCTGAACTGACCCCATTGCTAATTGATAACTGTAATTTTGCCACTGTTATTAATCATAATGTAAATGTTTTTGGAGACAGTGGTTTGCCAAAGAGGTCGTGACCCACAGTTTAAGAACCACTGAGCTAGAGCGCTAGCTCAGCATTTAAGAAGGCATATTGTGCTTCCAGAATTCTGTTCCCTGTACTCACCTCAGACAGTTCTCAACTGCCTGTAGCTCCAGCTCCAGAGGGAGCTATCATCTCTGGCCTCCATGGGCACCTACACACACACACATGTGAATAGGGGTGTGTGTGTGTATTAAACAGGGTCTGAATATGTAGTCGTTGGCTGGTGTGGAGCCTGGAACTCACCGAGACCCACCAGCCTTTGCTTCTCCAGCCTTGGGATTAAAGGTGTGAGGCCACAAGCCTGGCTTAAAATGAAGTCTTAAATTTAGGTGTGGGGGAGGAAGTCCTGGGTTGTGATTCAGAGAAGCCCTAGATTTCAGCCGCATCACTGAAAGAAAAAAGAAAAAAAAAGAAAAGAAAAAGGTCGAGTGAGGGATGGAATACGTGCATGGACTGAGTTCCTTAACCTAAATTCTTGTGCTTCACTGTGAGCATTTACAATGAGGAGATCTGCCTCTCCAACTGTGGGGAGACTGAGTTGATGCTTAAGTGATTTAAAATGCTTTCAGCAAGGATGAATTGACATCTAGTCCAGAGACTTAGGCTCCTGCTCTTGTCAAAGGGCTTGTTGCTGTCATCAAACCTACTATTCCCTGTTTACAGAATCTTTACATTTTTCATATGTTTTCAGTATGAAAGTAGTTTAAAATATTACAAAAGTGACTGAAGGAATGGCTAAGTGGTTGAGAGCAATTGTTGCTCTTGCAGAGTACCCACGTGGTAGCTCATAACCCCTGTTCCAGGGAATCTAACACTGTCTTATGACTTCTGTGGACACTGCACATATGTGAAGCACATATATTCATGCAGGCAAAACATTCATACACATAAAAAAATAAATCTAGGCTGGGTGTGTTGGTGCAAGCCTTTAATCCCAGCGCTTGCAAGGAAGAGGCAGGTGGACCTCTGTGAGTTCAGGACCATCCTGGTCTACATAGCAAGATCCAGGGCAGACAAAGATACATAACAAAGAGACCTTGTCTTTCAAAAAACTAAATAAAGAAAAATTAATAAGTTAATTTTTAAAAAGAAATTTCCAAAAATGTAGAAAAGTGTAAATAGGATTTAAAAATTAACTTTACGGGACTGAACAGATGGTTCAGCAGTTAAGAGCATTGACTGTACTTCCTAACATGTTCAGTTCTCAGCATCCATATGCTAGCTCATCATCATCTGTAACTCCAGTTCTAGGGGATCTAACAGCCTCTTCTGAGTTCTGCAGGCAGCAGGCATACGTGGAATACAAATATATATGCAGGAAACGTGCATGTATGCAGTAAAATAAATAAAAATTAAAAATCTGCCTAGCAGCTGGGGAGACGGCTCAGTGTGTGAGGAACTTACTATACAAGGACCCGAGTTCTGAACTCCAGTACCCACATAAAAAGCTGAGGGTTGCCATGTACATATGTGACCTCGGCCTTGGGGACATGGAAACAGGCAAATCCCTAGAACCTAAGAGCTAAGCATTCTAGCCAATTAGTGAGCCATTCAGTGAGAGACCTTGTCTCAAAAGTTAAGAGAACGGGGCTGGAGAGACCTCAGTGGTTAAGAGCAGTTCCTGCTCTTGCAAAGGTTTGGCTCAGCACCTACATGGCAGATCATAACCATCTGTACTCCAGGGCTGGAAGCTCTAACGCCCTCTAATGGCCTCCTTAACTTCTAGGCACATGGGTACATACAAGCAAAACACCCACGTGCATACAAATAAGTCTTTTTAAAGATATAAAAACAAATTAAGATACCCAGTGACAACTTCTGGCCTAAACATGTGTATACACACGCACGCACGCACGCACGCACGCACGCACGCACGCACGCACACACGCACACACGCACACACGCACACACACACACACACACACACACACACACACACCCCACCCCCCACCCCACCCCCGGCAAGATTGCTCAGCAGGAAAAGGCTCCTGCTGCCCAGCCTGGTGATCTTGGCAGGGTATGGCAGCACACACCTTCAGTTCCCAAACACTTGGGAGCAAGGTCTCTTGAGTTCGAGGCTAGCCTTGCTGGGTCTATGTAGTGAGCTACAGGTCAGCCAGGGCTACATAGAGAGACCCTATATCAAATAAAATAAAATAAAATAAACTGAGCCAGACCTCTGGGCCCCACATAGTAGAAGGAGAGAAATAACTCCCATGAGTTGTCTTCTGAGCTCTCCAGCTGCACTGTGGCAAGTGACCCCTGCCAAATAAGTAAATAAATGTAATTTAATTTTTCTATCTTAAAAGGCCTAATATGAATGCCAATGTATTTCTGATTCTCATCATCTATTATAGTGGAGGGAAATATTTTCTTTATAGCTGAATGGCTATATCCGTAGATTATTTGGAAGATAAGGTTTATTGACAATAATTTTTTGTTGTTATTTTGGGATTTTTTATATCAGAGTGTCTCTACATAGTCCTGGCTGTCCTAGCACTCACTGTGTAGACCAGGCTGGTCTAGAACTCACAGGGACCCTGCCTCTGCCTCCCAAGTGCTGGAATTAAAGGTATGTACCAGCACATCAGGCTGACAACATTTTAATATTCACACACATTGAGAGTTCCTACCTCCGAGTTCTGAGCAGCCCCACGGCTGTCCTTTCATGCAGGAAGTCAGGACTGTCCCTTCTCTCACCAGCTGGGAAGACAGTCCACTGTTTTCAGTTTTGCTGACCCCTGCATTTATTCTCTACAGCTGCACAGTCGGGGATCTTCAGACCAAGATAGACGGCTTGGAAAAGACGAACTCAAAGCTTCAAGAAGAGGTTTGTAACTTTAGCTAAAAAAGAGTGACCCAAGGTTAAGAGAAGTGGTATAAGCCGGGCCTGTCATCCCAGCTACTTAGGAGGCTGGCCAAGAAGATTGCAAGTTCAAAGCTTTGAATGAGTTCAAAACCAACATGAACAACTTAAGGAGACCCTGTCTCAAAAAGTAAAGAGTGCTCCATACTTGTCGAGTATGTGCAATGCCCTGGGTTCCATACGTTGTACAAGAAGGAAAAAGAGAGAGAGAAAGAGGTGGGATAGTTGGTGCATCTGACCATAGCATCTCACTGGGAGGAAGGGGAGCACGCCTCCTGTGGGACTGCACAGGAGACAGCATCTGTGGTCCGCCTGTGTAGGGAGACACTGCAGCTGATCTTGGAGCAGCTCCCAGCAAGCTCAGTTTTATCACCTCTGGGCAATGCACCATCGGGTGGATGTGCAATGGGAGTTTTCTTCTCTACCCATCTTTGCTGTAGTGTCACATGCTTCCCTGCTGCCCCAGAGAACACAGGCTACCCTGGAGGCACCCCAGCCCACCCCTTCTGCTTTGGTCTCTCAGGAGCACAGATCCAGTCTCCCCACAGTGTGGTCTTTCTCTGCTTTCTCACTAGGAAGAGAGAGAGACTGAAAGGACAGGAAGAAGGAGGGCTGAGGCTGAGGACGAAGGCTTGCTGCCCGCTGCCTGGCAATCTCCCTGCTGGATACACCTTGTCTCCTGTTAGCAGGAGGGGGGTTGCTCAGCCTTGAGACTTTCCACAGGTAGTAGGAAGGAGGAGAGCTTTGAGAAGGGGCTTAAGAAGGAGCATCCCGAAGTGTGGAGGCAGGATGCAGCAGGCTAGGAGGGTCTGTAAGTGAAGGACCCACCAAGGCTCACTGTAGGCTGCTCTCCTTAGGGGCTTTCCGGGGAGGGGCTCAGGACTGTGTGAGTTGAAGGACACACAGAGACAGCATTTCCAGGGGATTGTCGTGTGAGGCACCACTGCAGTGAGCCCACATACCTTGCTTGGTAGGCGGACCTTGGAACCTCTCAGAGATAGGTAGATGGGTCTTTAAGCCTCATTCTTATGTCTCCAAATTGGGTGATACATAGAATTTATAATTTTGTTGTGGAAATTAAGTCAGTTTACTGTGGTGTAAATACTCCTGAAGCAGCACTTGGGGAGGGCTTGAGGCTTGGTTGACTTCAGAACAAGGCAGTGCTCCCAGGCAGGAGGCTTGCTTCGGCTGGAGATCTGACTGTACTCTTGAGACTCAGCGGCGGGGTGTTTCTCAGCAGACTGTGGGAAAAGACCCGCTTTAGAGAAACCTTCGCAGAGGAACGGAAGGCTGATGCTGTCACCTGCTTCTTCCTGTTTGACAACTGACACCTCCAGGGCCTTAGGCTGTCTTTCTTAGGCACAACAAGTTGTTGAGAAACATCAGTCTGGAGTCTTAGGAGGGTCTAAAACCTCTGAAGTGTTTTAGAGGGCAGTTCAGTGTCTCAAGATCCCTCCACTGAGGAAAACTGAACAGATGGCTTGCTCCTCCCCGCTCCTCTTCTGCAAGCTGGAGCCTGGAGCTGGACAAAGGAGGGCTCTGGTGTCTGTGTGGTCCCATCTCCTTTGCCTCCCATGATATTTGCTTACTAGACACATTCATGAATGAATCCAACTATTCTTCCCTTAAGCCACGATGACACATCTCAGCAGAGGAACAGTTCCTCTGGGACCTATTTCTTAAGTTTGATTCTTTCCTCCAAAATCTTTAATCTCCCCCTTGACAATAAAGTAGATTTCTGCTTAGCAAGAAACTGAAGATGAGATCTGGGAGATGGCTTGGTGGGAAGTGTTTGCTCCATAGCTCGAGGAACTGAGGTGGCGTCTCCAACCCCTGAGTCAAAGCCCCGCACAGCTGTGCACACCTGGAACCCCAGTTCTGGGAAGCAGAGAGGCAGCTTTGTGGGCTCGCCAGGCCAGCAAGCCTAGCCAGAGCAGCACACTCCAGGCTCAGTGAGAGACCCCGCCTCAAAAGCTAAGGTAGAACCATGGAGAAGACCCCCACTGTCGACCTCTGGCATTCACACGTGCATGCACAGGCAAGGCTGTGTACACACATGCAACAACAAACAGGGCTGGGAGTGGTAGCACGCTGCACTCATCTCAGTACTTGGAAGACAGAGGCAAGCGTGTCTCTGTGAGTTCTAAGCCAGCCAATAGCTACACAGTGAGACCCCATCCCAAGAAACAAGAAAGCACTCTGAGATCCCTTTGCCTCTCAGCATAAATGGTCCTCATTTTATACTTGCTTGCTTGCTTTTTTTTTTTAATTACTGATGAGAGTGTACCATACAATATGTCCCCTTGTTGGTATAAGAATTTCTCAAGTCATTAAAAGCTATTCTAAATGTTTGAGTAATGGCAGATTTCTGTTTAGTGCTTCTGTAGTAGTGGATAATTTGTATGTGCATGTACATAAATTTTCACTCATGTGAAGCATGAAGTAAATGATTTTACAATGTGGGAAAAAAATTGGAGAGGGTACAGAAAGCCAGGATGGGGTGGGTGCAACAGAGGTTTTACTACATAGATGTCTCTGGAAGTTTGAACCATATGTTTCCTGTTTAAAGCAAGGAAATAAAGTACCAGGCGTTAAGGTGCATTGTAAATTGTGCAGAAGCTAAGTGTCAGCTCTTAACATGGGCAGCAAGATTAATTTTGATGTTAAAAAAAAGGGTAAGAAATCTTTCTTAATCAGCTTTCAGCTGCAACAGACCGAATTTGTTCCCTACAAGAAGAACAGCAGCAGCTGAGAGAACAGAACGAATTAATTCGAGAAAGAAGTGAGAAAAGTGTGGAGGTGAGAGGCTGACCTGACAACTGGGTGGTCTTTTTACTCTCTCTCCTTTCTCTCTCTCTCTCTCTCTCTGTCTCTCTCTCTCTCTCTCTCACACACACACACACACATATTAGTTTCAAACTTGTAACTGACCCTTGGCATCGTGGGGGAAAGCTTCAGGGTCCCCTAAGAATATTGAGTCTCGCCAGGCAGTGGTGGCACATGCCTTTAATCCCAGCACTTGGGAGGCAGAGGCAGGTGGATTTCTGAGTTCAAGACCAGCCTGGTCTATAGAGTGAGTTCCAGGACAGCCAGAGCTATACAGAGAAACCCTGTCTCAAAAAACAAAACAAAAACCAAAAAAAAAAAAATTGAGTCTCTCATATAAAATATCCTGACAGTCACAGGTCGCCTGCACGTAGATGACCCATGGAAATGGTGGCCATCCGGCTTTCCTGGGGAGGAAATACTGAGCCTGTGCTGTGTGGAAGAGCTGCTTTCGCTGTCCCACTGCCTGGTGGCTGAGCGAGCTCATGCCGAGCCTCCAAAGAGCAAGGCCAGCTGTGATTTAACTGCCCCAGCCTCCAGAGTGTAGAAAAGGTGTCATGTATGATCAGAAAGTACCTCTCGCTGCCATCCCTATGCGTGTCACTCACATGCCATGTGGATCACTTACAACTCCTCAGACTCCAGTCTTTGTACTCCAGGGTCCCAGTTTGTTCTTCTAACTTTGGCTCAGTGCCGAGTGGGCTGTCATTCTGTCCCTGGCTCCATAGCTGGGCACAGCCTTCCTTCTCCTGCACCATTTTATTACTTTGTTCCTCCTACACTGCAGCTGCCCTGGCATCTGTAAGGTACAAGGTTGCAGCTCGCCTCACCTGGTGACTTACAGGTAGAGATCAGGTCTGAGTCACCACAGTGTTAGGTGGGAATGGCAGGAAATGCAGTGTGATGGATCAAATGGGGAGCCTTTCCCACCAGGAACTGTTGTCCTGTTGTAAAGAAAATTAACTAAACTGTTACACCATTTAACTCGTTATAAAACTCTGTTGGGTTATCCGCATGTGGTAACACACCCATAAGTTTATCACTAAAGAAGCAGAAGCAGGAGGATCACAAGTTCAAGCCCTGCCTGAGGTAGTGAGACACTGTTGCACAGTCACACACAGTTTGTCAGCCTGCCAGCATCCTTCGTCTTTCAGGCTATTACATCTTTAAGATCCATCATGTTTAAAGGGTAGAGAATTATCTTTTTGTTGTTAAGGCTTGTGACATAGTTTGAAATGTATTGTCGCTAGTTCACTTTCCAACAGTGAGTCGTTCTTGGTGTTCTTGTCTGATTCAGATAACAAAACAGGACACCAAAGTTGAACTGGAGACTTATAAGCAGACCCGGCAGGGCCTGGATGAAATGTACAGCGATGTGTGGAAACAGCTGAAGGAGGAGAAGAAAGTCCGACTGGTGAGACCCAGGGCCTCAGGAAGAGTCTGTCAGCTGCCCTCCAGATGAAACCTGTCTACGCTCCACATGCATGCTCACACCTGCTGGCACTCCTAGAAAGCCGGAAATTGCCCTTTTTAGCTCGTGTCTACCCTGCAGTTCCGTGTCATCATTTGTGTTTGGTCCCATTGTCTGAGTCTCCTCTGGAGGCTGCTGCTATGAGACCAGTTCTGGTTCCTCCATCACAGGCTCAGGCCCACTTGTTTCCACACTGTGCGGTGGTAGCCGCCGTTCCTTTTTGAACCTAGTTCTCCTGTGCGCTTTCTTGTCTTGGCTTCCTGGGAACGCATATGGGACACTGTGTCCTGAGGTACCCAGGACAGAAAGAACCATTTCAGAATGGCAGTACCTGTTCCATGGTAAAGTCCAAAGTATTCAGACACTGTAGTCTTGCTCCCTGAGATCTCCTGGTACTCAACCACAAGCTCAGAGATCCTGCAGACCATGGGTTCTGTTTTCTAGTTTGAGACAACCTGGCTTCTAGACTCTAGGCTCATGTTGCCAAGTTAGTGTGTGTCACCAAACATTGAAGGCCAAATATCTCTGGATTGTCTTGGCCCACCAGCTTCCCAAGTAATGACATGGAGCTTTTTTTTTTTAAGATTTATTTATTTAATGTATGTGAGTTCACTGTTGCTCTCTTTAGACACACCAAAAGCGGGCACTGGATCCCATTACAGATGATTGTGAGCCACCATGTGGTTGCTGGGAGTTGAACTCAGAACCTCTGGAAGAGCAGCCAGTGATCTTAACCACTGAGCCATCTCTCCAGCTCCGACATGGAGACTTTTTATTAATTATGAAAGCTCAGGCCTTAGCTTAGGCTAGCTCTTATAACTTAAGTTAACCCATTTATATTTCTTTACATTCCGCCACATGGCTTGTACCTCCTCAATTTCTACCTGAGCCTGGCTCTTTCCCAAAGCCCTTATCTTTACTGGAAGTCCTGCCTGTTCTCTCCTACTCTGCTGTAGGCCATCAGCTCTTTATCAAACCAATCGGAAGGTGTTAGAGAGTTTCAAGATATGATACAGCGGCATGTAATCAGATCTCTGCAGTACATAAGCCAGCATTTGAATAATACAAAGACAACCTTTACATGGTGCACAGAAAGATCACCCCAACATTGACTTGACACAGAGCCAGCTTTGACAAAGAGCCAGGTGTGGTGGTGCTGTACTCCCAATAACTGAGGAGCTGAGGCAGGAGGATTATGAGTTAAAGGCCACCCTAGGTTACACAGTTAGACTCTCCAAGCTGAGAAGAGGGAAAAGAGAGGAAGAAAGGAGGGGAGGGAAGGAGGGAGGAGGAGGGAACAGAGGGAGGGAGGGAGGAGAGAGTGAATGACTGAATCCCATCAGACCTTTCCCCACCTTTGCTTCTCCTTGTCTTTAAAGGCACTAGAAAAGGAGCTAGAGTTACAGGTTGGAATGAAGACGGAGATGGAAATCGCCATGAGGCTACTGGAGAAGGACACCCATGAGAAACAGGACACACTCGTCGCCCTCCGCCAGCAGCTGGAGGAAGTCAAAGCTATTAACTTACAGATGTTTCACAAAGTTCAGGTGAGAGCTGGCCTTAGGTCTGTACCGCACGCTCGAGTGAGAACACACGTGCACACGCATTGATGCCTTCCAGTGCTGTCTTCCTTCCTATGGAATGTGCAGACAAGCCTAATCCTCAGCCCCCATGTTACTGTATTTTGGTTTCTTTGTTTGAGACAGGGTCTCATATGTAGCTCTGACTACCCTGGAACTCACAACATAGACCAGGCTAACCTCAAACTCAGAGTTCCACCTGCCTCTGCCTTCTGAATGCTGGGGTTAGAAGTGTGCACATCTGCTGTGTCTGCTGCATATATTTATTTTTAAAGGTTTATTTTTATGTATGTGTATGCATGTGTGTCTAAGTGTATGCACACGTGTGTGCAGGTACCTGAGGAGGCCAGAACCTCAGATTCCTTAGTGCATTTGTGAGCTGCCCAGTGTGGCTGCTGGGACCTCTTGACAAACCGTCTGTTTTAAGATTTTACATTTTCCTTCAGGTTTTGGCTCATATGGAGACATAATAGTGTGTGTTAGGGAAAAGTGCTCTAATAATCTACTAGACTGCCTTGAGCAGGGAAGTTTCTCTGTAGCAGGGTAAGCCCTTCAGACCTTGCTTTTGGCGGTCACTCAGAGACCTAGGCAGTTTTGCGCTTGTGCCTCTGAGAGGGAAGAGGAAAGGAAGCCATCTAGAGCCAGCCAGACACGTCCTGTCTCCAGGCGAGATGGAGGCTGTACACATTGTATGCTCTGTGGGGAATGTTGATCATTGGAGCTGCAGGACTCTAGGAACTCCACCTTTTCTGGGCTGCAGCCTGGTGAAAGAAAGAATATTTGTTGGTGGGCACATAATTGTCTGTCTATATAGTTAGCCCCAAGAGAACTTCTGGGAAGTTCCATCCAGACCCTGCATCCTCCTCAAAGGCCACAGACTCTGGCTGACGGCCAGTAACTCTTCAGCCGCCCATGTGACCCATGAGCTGGAAGCCAACTGTCCGTCTCACATTGGCCCATTACAGCCTATGATGATGAGGTAGAAACAGAGCATGCAGTGTGGAGGACCAACTTGGAAAAGAGACAAGTACACTGTCTGGGTAGGAACTGCCAAGACCACAGCCCCAAACAGTGAGCTTTGTTTCTGCTTCTGAAAGGACTTTTGTGTCACCCAAGGGCCACCACCATCCTTGGCCACATTTTGAAGGAGTTCGGGGAGTGTGTCTGTCCTCTTGCTGGTGTCAGTTTGCCAGCCTGGCATTTGTAGTAGGAGCCATATTCCTAAGTATTTCCCGTAGCAGACTCTTGGCTTGTTGTCAGTACTGTCCCCTCTGACACAGGTTCCAAGTTCAGTGAATGCACCTATACCTCTTGATCACTGCTTTGCTTGACTGTGCCAGGGTCTGCGTCTACACCCGTGTCTGTGTCTCTCTGTTTTATTAATGACTGACCATCCAAAATCCTAGACTTACATAGAGGAAACTGGGGTCTGATTTTCACTACATGGGGCCACATGTATCCTAGGTAAGTGCTGTACCAGTGGTCCATTCCTCCAGCCTGCGTAAGCTGATTCACAGGGCTTTTATGGCCAGTGTTTTGTTTGTTTTGTTATTATCTATACCTGGCTGTACTGGAACTCTGTATGTAGACCAGGCTTGCCTCTGCCTGCCAAGTGCTGGGATTACAGGTATGTGCCTCTATGCCTAGCATAGTGTTTAGTCTTCAGTGTTGAAGGGTCAAGAGCAGTTGCTCGTCTAGCCCCTTCCTCTGGATGTGCTGTGTGTCTCTCTACAAATGAGTAGGCTTCGGCCTGGACTCTGCCCTTCTTTCAGAACCTTGCTCAAGCAGCATGGAGCACTGATAGCTGCTGGCACTCTTATCCCCCCAGGTACCTCTCCTGGAGTGGTAGCAGTTCTGTCACTAACTGTCTTCCATGTTTGGGTAACAGGGTTATGCTAACTGCTTTGCATAACTGGCAAGAACCATCAACTTTCCAGCTTGTCACATCAGCCTTGACAGGGCCATCATGTGTGCAACCTTTGGCCTTAAGAACAGCACATCTTGGCCATGGCATCTGTCCCACAGACAGTCCTACAGCAGTGCCAACAGAGGTATAGGCAGGTAGTAACCATGGGGCCTCCCCTGAGGTGAGGAGAGCGGGCAGTCTGTGGAGTGCATTTCACCTGTGACATCTTCGTTAACTCTGCAGGGTGCCAGCAAGACTGAACTGAATTAAGCTATAGAATACCCAGGTGGCATCAGGGTTGATCATGTGGGAAAAACCCCACACTGGGGTCAGAAGTGCTATTGATAAGGCCGGTCACCCTCACCCTTGTTACTCGGTCTTCTCTGCATTTCCTCTGTAGCTCTTTCTTTGAGCTGAACTACCCTTAGCGTGCTGTTTCATCTTGTTTTCTTCGGTGATTTCCTTAGTGTAAGTGTCCGTCCAAGAGTGCCATCTGTGTTCCTTAGGACTTCCTTCCACAGCAGCCTTTCTGTAGCCTGTCCTTTTACAGTGTATGTTTTGTGACTTCAGAGTGTTGCTTCCTGGTACTGGGTACCTGTTCTGATTAAAACTGGGACACAGTGCATCTCACAGACATGGCTGAGGAATTGTCCTGCCTCTGACTGGCTTTTCAGTCCCCAGGCAGTCTCTTCTCTTCTGAGTCTCCCTTTCTTGATTGGAAACTGAGGCTGATAAGGCCTCCCTTCAAGGGGTCACATGAACTGGCAGGTGTGTCCAGGCTATAAGGATACTCAGAAGCAAAGTTCACACCCACTCCATCGAGCCAACCCCAGTACCTGCCTCTTTGCTCTTCTTCCATTGGCAGAGCTGGAGCCTTGACCTGATTTGTCTTCCTGGGCTCTAGGGAAGAACTGCCATTAGTAAAATACTCTTGAGAGTGTCACAGAATATGTGTTAACATGTGTTATATGTATATCATGCAGAGATGTGGACAAGTGGGCAGCTTACAACCCCCCCTCCTTGCTTTGATAGAGTGCAGAGAGCAGTTTACAGCAGAAGAATGAAGCCATCGCATCTTTTGAAGGAAAAACCACTCAGGTGATGTCCAGCATGAAACAAATGGAGGAAAGGTAATCACTTCCGTGGTAGACATGCCATCTCTAAAAGGTTCTGAGTGTACATGCGCCTAGAGATAGAGCCCCACTGAGAAGTACAGACAAGTTAGGGTCACCATTCTTCTTTGGCTACCCTCTGCCTAAGGAAAACACTGGGGTACAGCAGCCTTGGTCAGTCAGTCAGCCAGTCAGTTGGGTTTTTGGCCACTCTATCAGAATATCCTCTCAGGATCTGGAACTAGACAGAGTAGATTACCAGTGTCACATTCAAATATCAGCTCAGCAGTGGACCAGAATAGAGTTTCAGGGACTGAGAGATGGCTCAGCAATTAAGAGCACTTCTTGCAGAAGTTCATTCCCAGCACCCACATTGGGTGGCTCACAATGACCTTTAACTCCAGCCCTATGAGATCATCTGGCCTCTGCAGACTCTACACCTCCCTCCCTCTCCCTCCCTCCCTCTCCCTCCCTCTCTCTCTCTCACACACACACACACACACACACCACAAATAAAATAAAATACATTTTAAAAAAAACGATAGCATCGGGGGGCTGGAGAGATGGCTCAGCTGTTAAGAGCACCGCCTGCTCTTCCAGAGGTCCTGAGTTCAATTCCCAGCAACCACATGGTGGCTCACAACCATCTGTAATGAGATCTGATGCCCTCTTATGGTCTGCAGATGTACATGCAAATAGAGCACTCATATACATTAAACAAATAAAAATAAACCTTAAAAAAAAATGATAGCATCCCAAACAGACCTTTGCAGATGTAGCCAGCTTTGAGAGATGCTGATTCCAAATAAAGGTGGTCATTTAGATAAATAGTATCAGAGCAATTGGTACTTCATCTACAAACAATGACTCTCAACCCTCTAATATGATAGAACAGCTGCCTCAAAGAAGACAGTAAGTTTCAATGTAAAACTAAAAACTTAAGTCTTTTAGAGAGAAACAGGAAACTCTGCATGACCTATGTCTTAGTTAGGATTTCTTTTGCTGTGAAGAGACACTATGACCATGGCAATTCTTTTATTTTTTTTTTAATTTATTTATTTATTTCATGTATGTGAGTACACTGTCGTTGTCTTCAGACACACCAGAAGAGGGCATTGGATCCCATTAGAGATGGTTGTGAGCCACCATGTGGTTGCTGGAATTTGAACTCAGGATCTTTGGAAGAGCAGACAGTGCTCTTAACTGCTGAGCCATCTCTCTAGCCCGACCATGGCAATTCTTAAAAAGGAAAACATTTAACTGGGGCTGGCTTACAGGTTCAGAAGTTTAGTTCATTATCAGCATGGTGGGAAGCACTGTGGCCGGCAGGCAGGCATGGTGCTGGAGAAGGAACTGAGAGTTCTACAACTGGATCAGTAGGCAGCAAGAAGAGAGAGAGAGAGACACATGCTGGGCCTGGCTTGAACATTTGAAACCTCATATCCCACTCCCAGTGACACACTTCCTCCAACAAGGCCACACCTCCTAGTCCCTGCCAGGTCGTCCCACTCCCTAATGACAAAGCACAAATATATGAGCCTGTTGGGGACCATTTCTATTCAAACCACCACAACCTATAAGAGAAAAACTGGGTGAATTTAGACTCTATCAAAATTCTAAACTTACTAGGCAAGCTGTCACTAGCCTTTAATCCCAGCACTCAGGAAGCGGAGGCAGGTGGATCTCTGAGTTAAAGGCCAGCCTGGTCTACAGAGTGAGTTCCAGGTCAGTCAGAGCTATACAGAGAAACCCTGTCTCGAAAAACCAAAAAAAAAAAAAAAAAAAGTAATACTGTGGTGGTTTGAATATGCTTGGCACAGGGAGTGGCACCATTAGGAGTGTGTCCTTGTTGGAGGAAGGGCATCACTATGGGGTTGGGCTTTGATACCCTTCTCCTAGCTGCCTAGAAGCCAATCTTCTCCTATTTGCCTTTGGACAAGATGTAGAACTCTAAACTCCTCCAGCACCATGCATGCCTAAATACTGCCATGCTTCCTGCCATGAAATGGACTGAACCTCAGAACCAGTAAGCCAGCCCCTTATCAGAGTTGCCTTGGCCATGGTGTCTCTTCACAGCAATAAAACCCTAATTAAGACAAATATCAATGTAATAATACTTTAAATGTTCATTCTATGAAAAGTAGTTAAAAGAATTAAAAGGAATTCTTATGAATTTAGTGGAAATTTGCAGATAATATCTGACAATGAACTTGTAGTAGACTATATAAAGAACCGTAGTAAGCCAAACAATTCAACTAGAAACAGATGGATTGGGGGGGCGGGGCAGTGGCTCTGTGGTTCTCAGGACTTGCCATGGGAGAGCATAAGGACCTGAATTCAGATCCCCAGAACCCACATGAAGCCGTGGGCAGTAGCACAGATCTATAAAAATGGAGTACCTATGGCAGGATAGAAGGTGAAGAAAGCCAAGTCCGTGGAAGCCTGTGGTCCAGCAAGCCCTGTGTACACAGTGGCAAGTATGGATCTGTCTCAGCAAGGAGAAGGTTGGTGCCTCAGGTAGTCCTCTAACCTCCACATGTGAATGCCTTTGATCCTAGCACTTGGTAGGCAGAGGCAGGAGAATTCCTGAGTTCAAGGCCAGCCTAGTCTGAGTTCCAGGACAGCCAGAGATACACAGAGAAACCCTGTCTTGAGAACCAAGAAAAGAAAAAAAAAAAGCATCCATCCATCGTATAAATGCCTCGTCAGGTGATGAGCTGCGCATGGTGGTGCACACCTGTGTGTGGTCTACACTGAGGCTAAGGTAAGAAGATCACGAGTTTGAAACCAGTGTGAACTAGGTAGTAACTTCAAGGCATACCTAAGCTATAGAACAAGATGCTATCTCAAAAGAAAGGAAAAGAAAAGAAATGAGGGAGGGAGGAAGGAAGTGAGAGTTGCAGCTCAAGCTGAAAGTTTTTGGTTACGAGAGGCGAGCCTTTCCTTACAAAGATGGAATGTGTGTGTGCTTGGCATTGCTTCCAGGTTACAGCAGGCAGAACGGGCCAGGCAGGCGGCCGAAGAGCGAAGCCACAAGCTGCAGCAGGAGCTCAGCGGGAGGGTCAGTGCCCTGCAGCTACAGCTGTCCCAGCTGCAGGACCAATGGTGAGGATCTGGGCAGCTTGAGAGAACCGGGAGGTGGCTTCCTACCTTCCTTCTTGTCTCCAGCAAGAGTAGGAGATAGCCAGTCCCTCACCTGAGTTCACCCTTGCAAGGATAGGTCAGCATGAGAATGTGTCGGGTATAACACCCAAACCTGGTTCACAGATGAGAACTGAGCAGGCAGTCTCCAGGGACCAACTGTGTCCTCCCCCCACCCCTTGGCTGGGGAAGGGTGAGTCAGAGTCCAGCCAAACTCACCCCTGACCTTGGTCCCTCTCTCCCCACCCTTTTGGTATCTTCCCATCTACTGAATGTGGGCTATAAGAAGCCAGACAATACCGAACTTTGTTGCTGCTCGGGTCCTTGTATTTTCCTCTCATTGGCATCGTAGCCAAGTATGTACCTGGCAGCTCCTAGTCTTTTTGGAAGCTCAGGTAGCCATATAGGAGGAGGAGATGGCGTGGTTTCACTCTGTGTAGAAGGTTTGATGTCCATGTGATTATTCAGATGGTTCCCCATATCTTGTATGGTAGATTGTGGGTCTTCCATGGAAATCTCCCACTGAAACTAACTGTAGTTCACTTTTGGGGAAACAACAGCTCAGGTCTAGAGAAAGAACTGAAGTCAGAAAAAGAGCAAAGACAAGCTCTCCAGAGAGAACTACAGCGTGAGAAAGACACCTCTTGTCTGCTCCAGATGGAACTGCAGCAAGTGGAAGGCCTCAAGAAGGTAAGAGCTGCCTATGGCCAACACACGGGCCTTCAGCACTGGGCCCTCTCCAGAGGCTTGGTGAAGGCCAGTCCCTCCCCTGCCTCTGTGTGGGAGCAGGGTCTGGGGCAGTGTTTCACCCCAACAGAGAATCTGTCCTAAGAGGTGAGTGTGCAGGCCGTGAGCTTGAGAGTGAGAATGGCAGAGGAGAGGGGAGGCTGGGAAGAACAGATGGAGAAACAGAGGCCTGGGGGAGGGTCAAGCCAGCCTCGAGGAAGCAGGCAGTGGCCCTGGCAGCTGGGGTTAGGATGAGCTGCTATGTGCAGAGCTGGCGCAGGACAACAAATCAACATTTTCAGCAAAAACCTGTGCACGTGATCTTCTCCCCAGAGGTTAGCGAGCTATTTTTTCCCAAAGCTCAAGTCATCCCAGGGTGCAGACAGAGCCAGACCCCATGGTCGTCTCACACTCCGTCTCCTGGCATGGGTCAGTCCTCTGGAGTCCCCGGTGTCACTTTCAGGAATGTCCTGGATCCTGTGAGCAAGAGTGGAGTGTTGTCCTTGTGACATTCTTGTTGTAGGAGCAGACCTCTGAGGAAACTCAGCCTCTTGCAGTCTGCTAGGCTGTGATCTGGATAGCTCTGCTCGTCCTGAGCATCAGGCTTCCAGAGCCACTGGCCCTGCCTGGATAACAAAGCCAAGTGTGCACTACCCTCAGCACACTGAAGGGAGGAAGGGGCTTAAGAGGCAGGCCAACCCCAGAGAGCACAGGGGAGGAAACTGGGCATGAAAGGACCTAGAAAGTGTCTCTGTCGTTGAACATACCCACCTCAGAAACCTTCAGTCTGCATTACATACATAACCACAGACTTGATAATGATGTCAGTGAAGGGGCAGATGCATGCTCCCCATGGTCACGCTAACCTTTTCGTTTTAAGACAAGGTCTCAGTGTGTTGCCCTTGCTGGCCAGCAACTTGATAGATAGAGAAAACTGGATTTGAACTCACAGAAATCTGCCTTCTTCTGCCTCCCAGGTCCTAGGATTAAAGGTGTGCACCAGCCCCTTCATCTTTTAGAGACCTTGACATAGACAAATCCAGGGTTCATGGTGGCACACATCCTTTAATCCTAGCCTTTGGGAAGAGAGGCAGGTAGATCTCTTAAATTGGAGGCCAAGGTGTTCTACACAGTTGAGTTCCAAGACAGCCAGGGCTACACAAAGAAACCCTGTCTCAAAATAGATAGAGAGATAGATAAATGATAGGTAGGTAGATGATGGATGGATGGATGGATGGATGGATGGATGGATGGATGATAAGACAGACTATAGAGCCAGTGAAATGGCTGAGCGGATGAAGGAGCTTGCCTCTAAGCCTGGCAACCTTGGTTCAATCCCCAAACCCACAAGGTAAAAGGAGAGAACAGACTTCTGAGGGCAATCCTCTGACGTCCACATATGTGTGCCCATATCCATGCACTCACATGCAGACACACAAATAAAGACATGTTAAAAAAAATGAAGCCACTTTTGAAGCAAGAAAACTTTGTATAAAGTTGGTCTGTATACTTTCCAGATAGCTGTTGAGGGGAGTGATTTGTACTTTGTTTTGAGACAAGGTCTCTTGTAGCCCAGGCTGATCTGGAGCTCAGTAAATGGTAGAGGAGCACCTTGAGCTCCTAATGCTGTCTCCTGTCACATCCAGCCCAGATAACTGTTTTTAAAGCCACTCCTTCAGTAGGTGCTCAAGACAAGCAAAGCTTTACTTGTCCATTGGGATGATTGGTTTTGGTTTTTAAGACAGCAGCTATGTAGACAGGGTCTCACTATGTAGGCCAGGCTAGCTGGATCTCATAGAGATCCACCTGCTTCTGTGTCCTAAGTTCTGGGATTAAAGGCGTGAGGTGTGTGCCACCAGAAACAAGCAAGTGCAGAGTAACTGTTCCTTTTTTATATATATGTAATTTTTTAATTGGATATTTTATTTATTTGCATTTCCAATGTTATCCCCTTTCCCAATTTCCCCCCACAGAAACCCCCGTCCCATCCCCCCTCCTCCTGCTTCTGTGAGGGTGTGCCCCCACCCACCCACCCATTTCTGACTCCCTGCCCTCACATTCCCCTACACTGAGGCATTGAGCTTTCACAGGACCAAGGGCCTCTTCTCCCATTGATGCCCAACAAGGCCATCCTCTGCTACATATGCAGCTGGAGCCATGGGTCCCTCCGTGTTTACTCCTTGGTTGATGGTTTAGACCTTGGGAGCTCTGGTTGGTTGATACTGTTTTTCTTCCTCTGGGGTTGCAAACTTCTTCAGCTCCCTTTTGTTTTGTTTTGTTTTTGGGGGGGGGAGGGCATGGGGTTTTAGACATAAGGTTGCTATGTATAGCCTTGGCTGTCCTGAAACTAGGTCCAAACTCAAAGATCTACCTGCCTCTGCCTCCTGAATGCTGGGATTAAAAGTATATGCCACTGTGAGCTGGTGAGATGACTTAGCAGTTAAAAACCTTGGTTATTCCTCCAGAGGCCCTGAGTTTAATTCCCAGCAACCACATGATGCCTCATAACCACCTATGAAGGGATTTGATGTCCTCTTCTGACATGTAGGTGTGCATGCAGATAAAGTACTAGGTTTAAAAATTCATAAATAAATGTTTTAAAATAATTTGTAAAAAGTGTATGCCACCAAACTTAGAAAATAAAAGAAAAAAGTGTATGCACCATGCTCAGCCCTGGTAACTTTTTTTTGTTGTTGTTTTGTTTGTTTGGTTGGTTTTTGGTTTGGGTTTTTTTTTTCGAGACAGGGTTTCTCTGTGTAGCTCTGACTGACCTGGAATTCACTCTGTAGACCAGGTTGGCCTCGAACTCAGAAATCCGCCTGCCTCTGCCTCCCAAGTGCTGGGATTAAAGGCGTGCACCACCACCGCCCAGGTTTTTTGTTTTTTTTTTTTTTTTTTTTTTGGTAACTGTTCTTAATTGGCCTGACTGTATCTCATCCCTGTTCTGTACTCTTGTATCTAGCTAAAAGCCACTTGTAGTTGTTTGAGAGGAACCCCTGTAGCCCAGGCTGGTCTGAAACTCACTGTATCCCCTGCCCATAGCTGGTGTGGAGTCATCCCTCCACAAGAGATTATAGTCAGCTACAAAATTGCTCTTTGCCTTTGCAAGACATCCTGATCTCCTGACCACAGTGCTTCCTAAACACTTACAAAGGAAAATGCAATGTGTGTGACATGTGGCTTGTCTATTTCAGGAGCTGCGGGAGCTCCAAGACGAGAAGGCAGAGTTACGGAAGGTCTGTGAGGAGCAGGAGCAAGCCCTCCAGGAAATGGGACTACACCTTAGCCAGTAAGAGCCACCCACATGCAAGGCTGGATCTGTGTACCTTCCAGGCTTAGTGCAGGAGCAGCCAGCTGGGAGGCCTCTCAGCTATTCCGGGGTGACCTCCCAGGAAGTCAGGCCTCAGGATCTATCAGGTCTAAGAGAAAAAAAGTTCCTCTTGCACCCCACATGACCAGAGCCTTGGTGGATTGTGACCAGTACAGCCAGGATACGTGTGACCAGAAGAGGTTTAGAGATGGGAACCAAAGAAGAGAAAGCTAGAAAAATTCAAGAAGTAGGAGAATATGCACAATCTTTTGTTTTGTCTGAAAAGTTGGAAGGTCTCCTATTTTGTTTCTTAAAGAATTTACTTTTATTATTTTTAAGTATGGGGAGGCAGTATATGCACAGAAGTGCTGATGCCCTCAGAGGCCAAAAGGGTATTGGGTCCCCTGGAGCTGGAGTTACAGGCAGTTGTGAGCCACCTGACATGGGTGCCAGGAACCAAACTCAGGTCCCCAAGAAAAGCAGTCAATGCTCTTAACTACTAAGTATCGACCTCTCTAGCCCCAAGGCCTGTGATACTAGAGACTGACTCCCAGGACATGTGTTCTGTCACTGTGCTTCATCCCAGCCCTCAATGTTCGGTACAGTCTTACTATGTAGCCCAGGCTAGCCTTGAACTTCTAGTCCTCCTTCCAAAGCCTCATACCAGGATTAGAGCATGTCCCACCATGCTGAATGGAAGGTCTCCTATTACCCAGAAAGAAGAACATTCTGCCTTTGTCCTCTCTCAGATGCAAACAAAGGCTTATTCACTGTTCTCTCTCAACATCTTTCTGGAGATGCACAGGGCTACTGATGGGCCACACCCCACCCTGAGCCCTAAACTTCTCTACCTGCTCTACGCTGCCTTCTCTTGACCTGGTACTTGCCCTTTTCCCCACTCCACCCTACTCTCCCTGAGCAAACACAAACTGAGTGTCTGTCCCCGGGCCAAGCTCAGGAGCACTCGCCAGAAGCAGATGTGGAGCTGGACCACTTGGGTTTATACCTGGGGTTTCCTTTTCTGCCTGTCCCCACAATGGATGGGCACAAAGCAGAGTCACACCTAGTGGTCCTCAAAGATATGGGTTTCTGAGGCTACTCTGCTATACATATTGACCTCCAGGTCAGCCTGGAACCTAAGACCCTGTCTCAAAAAAGTAAATAAATAAAACAAACAAAAAAATAAAAATATAGGGCTCTAACCACTGTGCTACAGTCACAGTGTCCCTGCACCAACCTGCACTTCCAAGCCTGGAGCAGGGGACCCAAAAGGCCTGGGCCAGCTGTGGTAGCACATACCGATAGGAAATGTTCAGGAAGTGGAGGCAGAAGGATCACAAAGTTAACTACATGTGGGACTGAGAAGATAGTTCACTGGATAAAGCACTTATTCACTCTACAAGCATGAGGACTGTAGCTTGGATCCCAGCAGCTACATAAACAGGCAGCAGGTGGGTTATCCTCCTGTAACCCAACTCTCAGGTAAGCAGACTCTCCCCCAGAGCAAGCTGGCTAGCTAAACTAGCCAGGTCAGCGAGCTCCAGGAGGTAAAGTGGGAAAGTGGTCAAGGACGACACCCAGTATCATGCATCTTTACCCGTCTGACGTGTGCCAGCAAGCATGTGAGCACACACACACACACACAAAATGGTCCAGAAGGTTCCCCCAGATTGCCAGCATGGAGAGTCTGTGGCACCTCTCAGCATCCCCTTCTGGAGTGCCCAATGGGCTGGACACCCTCCAAGAAGCCTGGGAGATTGAAGTCTCTACTGAGAGGGCCAGTTAGGCCTGTACTTCCCAGCCTCACCTTAAGTACATTAAATGCGGGGACAGTTACAGAGAAGCCAGAATTCCAAACTTCCAAAGCTCCTTCACCATTCTTTAATAATGGGGAGCCACTTCAGTTCTTTTGACCCTTGTGGGCTTGACCATTTTCTCATAGGCTACATAGCCCCAGGCTTTGCAGACACATAAGCCAGGGGAATGAAATACAACTGCAGGCCACACAAAAATGGGGGGGGGGCATTTCCAAAGCACACCCCTGTTTCATCCTTATACTCCAGGGTCCATCTGTACCCCTACCCTTAACCCCACCCCCAGCCATAGTCATTACATTAGCTGTGTCTTAATCTTTCACTGCTGAAAAAAATTATCTTTATTTTTGCAGGTCCAAACTGAAGATGGAAGACATAAAGGAAGTAAATAAGGCACTGAAGGTATTAGAAAAAATCACATATACCAGCAAAGTCACAGCTGAGTGGGGTGCAGTGCTGGAAACCCAACCCTCTGGAAGCAAAGGCCACATTTCACTGAATTGAAGGCTAGCCTGGTCTACATAGCAAGCTCCAGGCTAGCTAGAGTTACATAGTGAGACTGTCTCATTAAAAATAAAGACTGCTCAAAGTGTGCCCCCCAACACAGGCAGTGGAGACAGCACAGTGCACAGGCATGTCTGAGATAGCAGTGCTGCAGGCGAACGAACAGGCAGGAGTGGGAGGCTGAGCTGCTGGTGGCTGTTCTAAGATCCTAGCCCAAGCTCTTGGTAGGCGCTCTGCCTATTGGCTGTTTCTGACCTTCTGTGTGCTTGAGAAGTTAGCAGACATCAGCGTCTCTGCTCTGCATGTCCACAAGGTGCCAGATAGAGGGACCTGTCTCACCCAGTTGCCACAACAGAGCCAAAGGGGCTCCTTCAAAGGTGGGAGGTGCAGCCTCCTCTAGCCCAGGAGGAGTATGGGTCCCTGGCTGCTTCTGCACTTTAATGCAGCACCTTGATTGTAATTTTTGGGAGCCGCCTGTCTCTTCCTATGCACTGTTTGCATGACAGTAGCAGCAGACAGCTCCAGAAGGGCTTTCTAGAGTAAGGATGAGTGCCTTAGGTAACCCCAGCAGCCTGCTTCTCTAGTAAAGGGTGTGTCAAAAGGCCCTTTACCCTTCTGATCACCTACAGAATTCCTAAGGGAGAATACATTTCAGAACAGTTTTTCCAGGTGAAAACTTGCAAGACTTCCTCTTCCAGAGCCTCCATTTTCATTCATGTAAAGTAACTAAGCTGTTTCCCAAGGCCATTTGAGGACCAGGGATGGGTATGCAGAGGAGCGTCTCTGGACTGAAAGCATTCTTCCTCTGCCCATTGTCTCTCTGTAGAAGTCCATGTCACTTGTTTGAGCCTAGCTCAGATCTAGTTAGCCTTCCCTCCTGCCTATGTAGCGAGGCATGGAATCATGTCTCAGGCCAGACATGGAGTTGTAGGCACCAGAGTTTGTGGTGACCTCAGCTACAGGGAACTTAAGAGAACAGGGAGCCAGGTGATGGTGGCCCATACTTTTAGTCCCAGCTCTTGGGAACCAGAGGCTGTCGGATCTGTGAGTTCAAGGCCAGTCTGGTCTGTAGAATAAATTTCAGTACAGCCAGGGCTATACAGCGAAACCATCTCAAAACAAACTAAAGGACAGGTGAGCGTCTTGGGTGAATCGTGCCTTGATGGAGGCCAGGATGCTGAGAGCAAGCACCTTATATGGATATGTGGATGGACTTTATCGTCCGGTAAAGCAGCCAAGGCCTGGAAAGAAAACGGCACAGTCACAAGATAGTAGATGCAGCCAACCAGGGACAGACATGAGGTAGAGTGCTCAGGTGTTCTTTCTTCCTCAGGGCCACACATGGTTAAAAGATGATGAGGCAACACATTGTAAGCAGTGTGAGAAGGACTTCTCCATTTCCCGGAGGAAGGTATGTAGGAGTCACTCCTTGGTTCCCTGGAAAAGCCTGGCTTTTCACTACAGCTCTGCTGCTCGTCTGCTGGAGGCCCTTGCCCAGCGTTCTCTAATGACTGGCATGGGTGGGGCAGTGAGCATCTGCGTAGAGCTGCTGTGTATACCACTGGCAGCCCTCTCTATTCACCAGGACCAATTGTTGGACTAACTTAGGCAAACCACCTTATCAGTAGAGACTGTCTAAAAGCATATGGGTTTACGACATAGCCATTTATAGAAGCCACCCTTTACAAAGCATGATAAATGTGGGGGTCCCACCTCCCCAGTAGTCTTAACTGCCTTTGTCCTGTCTTCTAGCACCACTGCCGAAACTGTGGCCACATTTTCTGCAACACCTGCTCTAGCAATGAGCTGGCCCTGCCCTCCTACCCTAAGCCAGTGCGCGTGTGTGACAGCTGTCATACCCTGCTACTGCAGCGCTGCTCCTCCACAGCTTCCTGAAGCCATCAGCCCCACCAGCAGGGACCTTAGCCTGTTGACCTCCATCTCCAGAGTGGAGGAAAGCCTCAGGTACAGTGCCAAACTTGGGATCTCCAGAGACCTGTAGGGACCCAAGAATTGAAGGAAAGAATGAAACCTTCACCAGTCTGTCAGCCTCGGAAGAGCGCCAAGTGGCAGCTCAGCACTTCCCGCCGTTTCTATGGAGCCAGCTCTCTAGACAGACACTTCTGTGTCCTCAGTTAAATCCTGGCTTTGGTACGGGAGCAACTTCCTGATTTTGCTACTGTCACTTTCACTTTTCAAAGGATTAACCTGTTGTGCAGCAGCTAGTTGCACTAGTACAGAATCCTTTCTCTTTCCTACCCACATCCCACAGAAGCCTTGATTTCTGCTGCGCTTTGAACTTTGTGGGTCTGTCAGTGTGCCTTGTGTGCTCCAGCAGCCAGCATTTGCCATCATGCCCCTGCCAACACCTACTGTCAGCCCTGCAATAAAATCCTTATTTTTCACTCTTGTACAGACAAAGTGCTGGCCTCCAGTTTGCCTTTGGAGGACTCAGCAAGGAGGAGGGCCTGCTGGGTTTGAGTTCTTCAGCTCAGTGTTGCTTGAACTCAGGCTACTCCACCCAGGTGAACCAAAACCTGTCGCCAAAGTCCAAGTGAGTTACTTACACAGATGCCTGACTCAAAGTGGGGTTACATCCACATTGCAGTCAAAATAGAAATGAGCCAATAATGACCACAGTACAGCCTCTCTTAGCCTGCCTTGAAAGTACTCAAAACACTGAGCTTGCAAAAAAGCAGACAGCTGACAATCTTTTTGTTTTGAGACAAAGTCTCAAATAGCCTGATCTGGTCTCAAATTCAAATGTAACCAAGACTTGCCTTGAACTTATCCTCTTGTCTCTGCCTCCCAAGTACATTACAAGCATGTGTCAATCACCATGTCCAACAAAACATACAAAGCCTATTTTATAGATGTTGCATTATCTCAATGATTTACTTAAAACTGGCTATACAGGTCCTTCTATACCATGGCAAAGTGGAGCTATCCATCAGGACCATGTAGCTACATTGAGACTTGCAGTGCTAGCAGACATCTGTGGCCATGTAGACTGTTCATCTTCTTAGGGTCCCACCCAGTACAAGTTCACATCCCTCCCAAGGCCAATGTTCTCAGACTTCTTTGGGCAGACATGGGAAAAAGGTACCAGAATGCATGTCAGATGTGAGGTTACTAGTTCTCTCCACTATGTGGCATCCAGGGATCAAACTCATTAGGCTTGGCAGTAAACACCTTTACTCAGTGAGCCATCTTGCTGGCCTGACTCTGAAGGTTAGAATGAATATTGTAACATCTAGCCACACAGGGCTGTCAGCCCACCTAGCTTCCAGACCTTGTATTTTACCGCCCTTCTATACCTAATCCCTTGTTCACAAATGACACCTTCAAAAATTAAAAAAAATGACACCTTCACTGCTTACCAATTCCCTGACCTGTTTATTGTCCACTCAGCCCAACCAATCCAAGCCTGTATCTCCTGCCTCTCATTTCAGTCAGTACTGGTACTGGTGCTTTACTTTCAGAAAGATTCTCCATGTTTTGCAGATGAGAAACAAGAGGATGGAATTAGGTCCCTGCCTCTTCCCCGACCCCCATTTACCCCAAGTCCTATAGCAAAGACTGCACATGAGGCTTTAAAACCAGGCCTGAATAGCTCCCAAGCTCAGTTAAACTGCTTTCCCAGTGAGAAAGCAGTGAAAAGCAGCTAAAGGAGTCCACTCCTTTTCTGCCTGAGCCCATTTTCTAACCTCAAGCAAGACCCAATTTTCCCACAAAGTTCACATACTGTAAATAACCTCCAGCTTGCTGGGAGCATTAGTCAAGTCATTTAACTTGGGTCACATCTTTTCATCTGTGCACAAAGAAGCAGGGTAACACGTCCCATTTCCAAGTTGCTGATCCTTCAGTAAAAACACATCAGGTCCCACCTACACCTAGCACATACATCCCGTTCAAATTTCTTCTCCCTTATCCTTTCCTCAGCTTCAACTCCACACCAAGTAACAATTATTTTTTCACAACGGATCCAAGTCACCGATATTTAGCTGCCTAGTCAAGGCAGAATTTTATACCAAATTCAACTCTTCAAGAGCTTCAGTGCCTGGTCTAGCTTGTACCTTCCAGCCTGAGCAAAGGCACAGGTACCCCTACAGTAATGCTGTTCAAGCTTAAATGCAGAACGTAGCCAAATAGACAATTTTATTACATTTATACTGTGCATAGGCCTCAGATTTCTTTAGAGGTCAGAGATCCGCCTGCCTGTATCTGCTCTGCTTGATTAAAAGCATGTGCCACTATGCCCAGCACTGAAATCTTAAGGTTTATATTCATTGTGAATGTGGGTATACCATATGGCAAATGGAAGTCAGAGGACATCTGTAGGATTTGGTTCTGCTTCTACAAGCTAGGACTACACAGACCATTTTCTTGGGAGACAGGTTCAGGGAATGACAGGGTTTCTCTGGCTATCCTAGAACTCAGAAGAAGTTGGCCTGGAAATCGCCCTGCCTCCTGAAGTACCACCACCACACCCACACTTTTTCCTAGTGCTCTAACTCAGGTGGTTTAAGAGTAATGGCATATTTCCAAGTGGATGTGCCCTTTCAGCATGAATCTTTCAAATTCCAAAAGCATGAGGGCTAAAGATGTAGAACTTGTGGCTAGGTGTTAAGGACCTGAAGACAAGGAAAACTGATGGCAGCAGTCACATTTAACTAGCACTCAGAAAGCTGGCTTGAGACATAGGGTACATAGGGAAACCATCAAGAAAATCCCCAGCCTGTTAAGCATCACAGGTATAGCTGCCTTGCACTTGTGCTCTGGCACTTGTTTGGGCCATGCTGGAGAGCAGCCAGTGTTGAGTATTGGAACTTGTAAGCCTCGTGAACATGTAGAGTATGTTGTAGACCATTTCAGATGAGCAGCCAGGCCAAAATGACCCTTCTGCAAGAGTCCCACAGCCATGTTTGCCCACATGTTTTCCAGTTGCTTATACTGGAAGTCTGAAGACATCTGAACAGCAGCCTCAACTAGCCGGCCTATTTGTCATAGAAAGAATATACCCCTAGCAGGAATAGAACAGTAAATCCACAGGACACTAAAGCACAGACAAAGTATAGCTTTTAAAAGGAAAATTTATTTGACAAGGTTTACTTAGCGCAATATACCTAAAAAAGAAATCACAATACAATGAAAGACTTAAATCAAGGCCTCAGAATTTCATACAAACACCAAGACCAAAAATCCTAAAAAGTAATAGTATTGCGTCTCAAAATTCCTCCATTAACTTAAAAAAAGAGCTTTAAACTCACGTGCCTTACAGGTTATCAAATGAATTTAGAATTAACAAACATGCCAAATGTTTCACTTTTAATTGTAGACGCAGCCCCTATAATTTTACAAAAAAAGCATGTTTTTTCAACATGCATCAACAGTGTTCTATGTATGTATAAGAGCAACATTTAACATAATTCAACTGCTTTAACCTAAATACACTTACTGCTTACATACATCCTACAGTAACTAGAGAAAAGCTAGGAATTAAGTTTAACAGTTACAGTTCACTCAACTTTGCCCTATCATCCTAGATGACTGCTATATTCAACATTGAACCTTCTTTGAGTGATGCCAATGTTCACTTAAGAGAGCAGGCATAAAACCACAAGGCTGGATGGATTGCAAAAACTGTTAAATTGAAGGGTTTTAAAAAAATTTTCTTTTTGACCAAGAGTCAGTGATCAAAATCAATTACATTCCCCATCCACCACTCATACTAGACATGCTAGACATCCCTCCCATTCCATTCACGCCCATAGGTGCTCGGCTTCCACTACTGTAGTAGCTGCTGTTCACTGCTCCTTGGCTACCTGTAAAGAGATTCATTTGACAAGTTAGGAATAGTGCTAAATAAAAAGTAAAATAAAATAGCATTCCAAGAAAAAATTTAAAAGGTATACGAGTGCAAATGGCTGCTGTCCGAGTGGTGAGACGCTGTCTGGGAAAGGGAATCCTGACTCCAAACAAATCTCAATTAAACCCTTTTCTCTGCAGTACCAACTTGCCAGACTCTTGTGCTACCATTAAGTGGATTCTTCAGGATCAACGTGGAAATTTAAGTTTAAAGGAAAACTAGTGTTTTTCAAAAATTGCAAAATTACTTTTTTCTAAAGGTACACAAAGCATTTTAAAAACTTGTACCATAAACATGTACTATGTGTCCATTGAATGAAGTGTATGAATAGGGAGCACAGGGGAAGTCTTTTGCTTTGTCTATTCATGGTGAGCAAAAGTTAAAGGACAAAAGTTGGACTATAGGCAACTCACTGTGCCCAAAATGGCAGCCTCCGTGGAGTTAAGTCAGAGTCACTGACTGCTATAGAAAGTATTATCACAACATCAGTATTTGCTATTGGGAATTTATATTTTTTGAGAAAATATTTACCTATGCAATGTTTGATTGAAAATCACTGGAGTTTTCCTGTAAAACTTGGTCTGCAAAAGGATTTTGTAGGGTAAGACTATAATACCAAAATCACCATTCTTTAGACCAATTGAAAAGAAAAAAAAAAAACCACCATCCCTAAGTTAACCAACTAGTAAAACTGTCCTGAACCCAACCACCATTCTAAATATTTAAGAATCACCCTACCAAAAATTAGTTTAATGCTACAACAAAAAAGCAAATTAATGTTTTATTTATTTATTTATTTATTTATTAATGTGTTTATTAACACAGAGGTTTTCTGGTTTGATATTGTTCCAAAATTACAATGATTAGAACATATATCCTCCTCCCCAGTGACTATTTCTGCAAATTAAGCTATTAAGAATTATAATAAAAAACATTAACATTTAATACCCCACTCTCTTTAAAAGGAGCCTATATATCACCCCCAACTAAAGAAACCTACTCTAAGTATGTGAGAAAAAGTACTCACCATATCCGCTCATGCTGCTCTGGCCACCGTAGCCACCTCCATAACCACCACTCAGCTGCTGGCTGGCTGGGCCACCATAACTGGACTGGTTTGCTGTTAAAGTTAAGAGAACATTAGAGCTTTGTTCCTTATTCAATGTGGTACCTGGTGGTACCGGGCTTGTAATTCTATGTCTACAATTTTCCAGTCTTGTTCTTATATTTCTGTCTCCTTCTGCCTATTATCTATGACAAGATTCCAATTGTCTATAACCAAATTAACCTTTATATTAATATGAGCTAGTCAAATGTTTTATAAAACAAAGGGTTAAGGACTAAATACACATGATTCCCTAAATAGAGGCATTTTGTGACCATCTTATGAAACGTTAACGGGGTTCCTCCTTAGCTCAATATATATTTAGATATGTCATTATACAGGCTACCAGTTAACTCCTAATTATGTCCAACTAATTAAATTTTAATCCTATATTTTTACTAAGTATTTTAGACTTAAAGTTTATAGACAGATAATGTAATATTCAATAGTCCCCTCCCCCAAACAGTACTTATATCTACTTTGAATAATCTACCTAAGCAGCTTTATGTTACTTGAAAGATTTTAGTAAATACATCAATTGCAAAATTTGTCCAAATTAAGAATCTATCTCTGCCTACATTTGTTTTCTAACTTAAGATTATTGTAACTTATGTAATTATTATGCTAATAAACTCTTATGCTAAACTAATTAAATATATATTAAAACTTAGATTATCTACTTATACAGATATAAATGTTTTGGTTTTTAAAAAAACTAACGATATTTACACAAGCCCATGCCTCCCATCATTTGGCTACCATAAGCACCACCGCTTGCTCCTGCTGTAGAATTCAAGAAGAGTTCTACATATCTGTGTTCTGAAATGAGAGAAAAGGCATACAAGGTTAGCTTTAAAAAAAGACACTAAAGTGATATTTACACAAACCCATGCCTCCTAGCATTTGGCTACCGTAAGCACCACCGCTTGCTCCTGCTGTAGAATTCAAGAAGAGTTCTACATATCTGTGTTCTGAAATGAGAAAAAAAAAGTTTGAAAAATGTTTGTTGGTAAAAGAAAACAAGTTAATAAACAATTTAAAAGTAATTTGTGAATCACAAATGTTTTGGCAAAAAAGAAAAAGAAAATTCCCATGTTAGTTAAGAACTAGCTTTTAAAACACTTAACTTTGAACTATCATAAGGGCAAACCTCAAGATTATATCTTTATCACAAATCCCAAATAGGTTTTGCAAAAACAAACAAACAAAAACAACACATAAGCTTCTTTCAGTACAACCAAGCTACCCCACTAGAGATCAAATCTCTCCTATATATCCCCTTACTAATCTACTCTAAATGCTTGTCACTCAGCTGCCTGAGGTTACAAATGTTTTAATCACACTTACGCATATTTGCTTTATCTTTTGACATAGCTGCAACAGCATCTTCATGGGTTGCAAACTCAACATCTGCTTCACCAGTTACTCTACCATCAGGTCCAATCTCAATATGTACTCTCACAGGGTTGAGTGGTGAAAAAAACTAAAATACAAGTTATTTCAAATTAGTTAACTTTTAAAATCTAAATATGATAATCACCCCATGTTTTTACTGCTGAACTGAATTATCCCAAGTGAATTTATTTGAACACTTACATTATAAATGTCATTCTCAGTAGCTCTGTATGGCAATCCCCGCATGTGTACACAGTGTCCCGTTGTACTCTGGAAAGTAGAGCCACCATCCCCATATCTGTGGTCAGACATTCCTGAAAAACAATAATTGAGGTCTAGATGGACAAGTGTGTAAGTATCCTTCAATTGAGAAATTCAATTCTTACCTTACCTCTTCCAAATCTATCCGAACCAAATCCATAACCATCATTATAGCCATTATAATCATCATAGCCTCCATAGCCTGAAAGATTAAAAGTACAGTCACAAAAAAAAAAGCAAAAAACAAAAAACTACACAAAAGAAACTGGTTCAGCATATAACAGCACATACACACCTCCACCATAGGCACCACGCCTCATCCTCTCAAAACCAGCTCCTCTGCCAATGCTGTTATACCCTCTGCCAGCCCCAGGTCTGTCATAGGGACCTGGCCGCTGCATGGCCATAAGTTTTCGTGGTGGATCATAATGAGTTCTAACTTCAGCTCGACTGCTCTTAAATATTTCAATATACCTAAAGCATTATCCAAAAGGAAGGGGAGTGGGGAGGGGAGAGAAAACATTAGTTCATGTCATACAATTACTTAGTTATACAAGAAAAACAATTTAGTCATAGCCATGAAACTGACTAATATTTAAAGCCAGATTTCTTACATTTGTATAGGCAATGACCAGAAATTCACTCAAAAGACTATTTAAATTTTATAGAAAAAAAGAAAACAAACTCCTCTGAGGCAGAGCCCAACCTTAGAGGCAGAGAGGAGTATTGTTAAGTAAATGGTTTAGGAGGGAATAATTCCACTCAACTTTCATATTTCAACTCCTTTGGCAGTATGTGTAGCAAGTGGGCTAAAAAGCCAGCCTCCACCAACAATCTAGCCCACACTACACACTTCTATTCGCCAATACCCAGCCTATGCTTTTAGTAGGAATCAGCATAGGTAAAAAAGCGCATGCTTCAATGAAAAATAGTCACAAGCAAAGAGAATAAAACCCTTTGTGACAATTTCTTGAAAGCTATGCTTATTAATATGTATGCAGAATATTTATACAGCAAGAAAAAGGTTGTTGCATTTCAACTTTAAAAACAAGATCAGAAAGTATCACATTTTCTTATGGTAATATTAATTTCCTATGTGGGTATTATTACAGCTAAAGACAGGTTTTAATTTTTTAAAGCCATAGTCTCTCAACTCTATTGATTGGGGTTAATAAACTAGTAAGAGTCCTACAAAATTGTAAAGTTAGCCCAAATAAACTAGGGATAATTTTAAAACCTAAAATTTAATTTGAATGAAATACATTAATTAGGAAAATTTAGAAGTTATAGCAGATCATCAATTAACTGGGAATAGGAAATGGGTAATTTCCTCTTTCTAAGCAGAGAGAATATGGATTTAATTGTTTACCATAAGAAAAGTGACATATCCAACCAACCATCCATCCCCACCTGTGCCCTATTCTTTCCTTGTGTTTCTTTAGAGCCTTTTCAGCTATTTCCTGTGAAGCAAACTGCACGAAGGCCTCCCCCGTACTCCTCCCCTGGAAGTCCACCGGCAATGTTATCCCATTTGGCACGATTTCCAACCCTTCAACCCAAGGACAAATAACCCCAGTAGGGGGGCAATATTAACATCACAAGCCCAGAAATGATTCTTCTTATAGCTTTAAATAAACCAGAATTTTAACTTTAGGTGAATGGTATGCTTTCAACAAGTACTCTTAAAATATGCATTGCAATAATAAGAAGTTCCACTATTACAAAGTATAACTCAATTCTTAACACACCCAAGGCAAAGTTTATACAGTAAAGAAGAAAAAAAAAAACATTATACTCCAGAGGGTGCATTAAGAATTCAACAATTAAAAACATTTTAATCTATGCAACTTAATAGATATACAAGAACTTTAAATTTTTTAAGCATTAAAATAACAGTTTAAATAAATAAGATAGCTTTTAATCTCATATATTTTAATTCTTTTAAGTTATTGGAACTTCAATTTTAAAATTACACATTTAAACAGTTTATGTAAAAATTGAAAACATTATTTAAGAATCATAATTGACAAACATACAAACTAAACTTTCAACAATAACTATCTACAAAGCAGTCATGCACTCTTATGTTCTAACAGTAGTATGATTCACTTCTGGAAATTCCGTCTATGAAAAATCCTTCCCGTGGATACATTCCCAAGCTTACAAAAAGGCCTTAAAGCACTTTCCTAGAAGATATGAAATTATGTTCATATTTAACGTTGACAGATAGCATTCAATTCTCACCGATTTAGATAAAACAAAACAGACTGATTTCAAACTACAAAATATTACAAATTGATACAGATATAAAGTTCTATAGTCAAAGTTTTAATACATACTATGCTAAAAACTATGAAGATTTCTGATTAATTCTGTCTATGTCATCAAGAGTATTAATAGTACTTAAAATATGTAAGATTTAACTTTAACATTCTGCTAAGCATGCAATCCTATCAGCTCTTCAACATAAAAACATTCAAATACTTTAGGCCCAGAACAACTTCAAAAACTTCTATACTGTTTTCATATTGAGACTACAAGCATTTCAACCTACACTTGCTACAATTGACTTTTTTGACTTCTAATAGGCTAGCTAAGCCAAGTTCCTTTCATAACAATTTTTCATACAGAGAATTATACTAGCTAAAATATTTCTGGTCCCAGGACGGAATAAGTTATCTTACAACAAATACCATAAACTGTAACAATCTAAACTCACACTAATGTTAAAAGAGCTTACCTTTAACTTGAAGTACTTTGCTAAACAGCAATATGAGGAAGAAGTTAAGATGGCTGAGTAGAATCCTCAAAGGTCTACTCTGAACTACAATACTAAATATAGGCAAAGTTAACACTTCGGAAATACTTCTAATTTCCACCTTTAAGATGGGCTTAAGTTATTTGAAGGTCTCCAGGAAGAAAATGTGAGTTCAACAACATATATCCAAACAGCCTACTTTAAGTACCTAAACTACTCAACTTTAAAGTCTACTAATACTAAATCATGTCGCCAGAAGCTGCCATACCTCACTGCTCAGCAACAAACAGGACTACATACCTGAGAAGAACTGAACAATTTCTTCCTTGCTACATCCAAAAGGGAGTCCTCTAAGTCGTACAAAGCCATCATTGGCAGTGTCAGGACTATTTGGACCAGTATGCTTCAACACCCAATCCATTTCAACGTTGTTTGACTTGAATACTGAAAGAGGTGCTTAGAATTAGTCAATTAAGTTAGAGGACAAAGTTCAGATTTCCTGGGTTTTTAGATAACTAGGAAGAGCTGCCATAAACTCCCTTAGATGACCATTTCCATGCGGTCAAATACCTAAAATTCAGAAGGGGTAAGACCTCTATGTGTTTAAACGTTTACTGTTACTAGGGCAATGTAAATCAAACCTTCAACATATCTGTGTCCCATAGTTTCTCTGTCTTTTTTCAAGGCCAATTTGACTTCATCTTCTGATTCAAGTTCAACAAAAGCCTCGCCACTCGGTCTGCCTTCTCTGGTGTAGATGAAACGAATACCTTGAGCCCCATTTTGAATTTTGCAGTCTGAAAAGAAAACAGCGCTTAATAAAGAATTTAAAACCACCTCTGGGTGATAAAGATAAAATGCATATTCGTGTCATCATAAAAACACCTCACCTAAAAGTCTAAACTTGACCAAGCATGACACCATCAAATTACTTCATTCATATACAGGATACTTCCTAATCCATCAAGGTAACTCAATACTCAAAAATAGTTCAAATGAAGCTACCACCTTGCCTTTAAGTATCCACTAACCATCTCTTTGTACAATGTCTCAGAATAATCTCATCTGGATCTGGTGACTTCTCAGCATTTTCTGGTTTGGGTGCCAAGTCAGCTTTCCTATATCAGTAGCTACATAACAATTTGTCATTCAAATCCAAACTCCAGCTCAATACTCACCTGAAAGGTGATCAATGTTAACAACTAAAGGCTCCAAGTTGTACAGCTCAACTTAAATCCCAACGGCAACTGCCCCCTGCAATTGCTTCCAGTATACTTGGGTCTCGTTTTACAGGCCGTTTTCTGTTACCACAGCTAAATTCAGATAGTAAGGTCAACTCTACAAGTACCTTTTTACAAACCCTTACAATTTTCTAGCAATATATCTTTCTTACAACAGTGGGAACAAGATTCTGATAGGAATTATTCAGAAAGCCTACGTTCTAAATAAATAAGGCTCTACAGTGATAAAACTTCCTTGGTTTCAGGGTTCTCAGTTGTAAAGGGAGCCAGATTATGAATTAACAAGATCTAGAGCATGAATTCAAGGACCAAAGCAGAATGCCCCTTCTTTTCAAGTGAATATACATAAACAAGTGCAGTGGCACCTCAAGGGTGCACTACTATCACTTATCCAATTACTACTCGTCACTTTTTTTTTTCCAAGACCGAGGAAGAAATCACATCTTTTCCTACTTGACTTTTTCTTAGAAACAGCTCCAGAATGCACAGATTGATGCAGAGATAGAAAAACTTTCAGCAGGGCCAGCAGCATCCCCAAGGGGAGAATGGGGGAGGGGGGATTTCGCAATTACCATTGCGTAACAGCGGCCAGCCGGGCGCGAGCCGCCAAGGGGAACCGCTGGTGCCCGCGACTCGCAAGGGGGCGCCCGTGAGGTTGGTTGGTCCGCCCGCCCCGCCCCGCCCCAGCCGCGGGGGCCCCAGTGACAACTCCCGCCTCAACTCACCAGAAAAAAAACGCTGCACTTCATCCGCGGAGCAGGACCAGGGCAAGCCCCGGACCTTCACCACGAAGCCCTCTCCACCTTCCGCTCCCAGCATCATCGTCTCTTCGCGGGTCCTGGCGTCGAAACAGACTGCGGGGCTGCGGGGTGGGGGTGGGGCGTTAGGAACACGTCTGAGAAATAGTCATTTAAATGGCCCTCCCACTTCAAGGCTCCCTGCGGGGACCGGGAACCGCGATGGGAGCCCCGCCCGTGAAGATAGATGCCTTGGCCCCGGAGACTCGAGCATGCAACCCGCCCTCGGCTAGCGACCCGATCCCCAAAGCCGCCCTGTGCGCCCAGTGCTGAGGCTCCAAGCTAAAAAAGAGCCTGGCCTACAACCATGGTGGAGACGAGGAAATGGCGGCCGCCGCTTCCGCTCCGCCTCCTCAGACATCTCACACAATAGAAGCGGCGCGGCCTGCAGGCCTAGGCGGCGCTGCCACGCCGGCGAGACACTCGCGGCTCCCAGGGGCAGTCTGCGCTTGCCACGGCCCCTCAGGTTATAACCTAAGTTCAGCGACAAGCAATCGCCACCAAAATACGCGTCCGCGGAGAGCTCTGGCAGCAAACGAAGACACACCGCCACTCACCTCCACACAAAGCCTCGGCGTGGCTGAGGAGAAATGATAAGCGGGCGCCTGCGCAGGCTAAATAAAGCCCTTCGAGTAAGCTCCGCGCACGCGCACCCTGTTGCCGGTCCCGGCCCACTTGCGTCACATAGAGATTGGACGCATGCGTATTAAGAAAAACCGAGCTCACTCCCGCCGTCCTATTATTACACGCATGCGTTTGGGCTCAGCCCTCTTCATAAACTGACCGATTTTTTTTTTTTTAAATTCTGCGCCTGCGCCTTTTTGCAATTATTGCGCTTGGCGTCTCAGCGGTTTGTCCTTTTACTTAATGCGCATGCGTCTACCTTCAAACGGTTCTCTAGACCTACCCGCCAGAGTGGGGGAGGGGAATGGCGCTAATCAACTCCCAGCAGGGACTGAGTAGTAATCCAGAGTTGGTTCAGGTTTGCCGAGGCGGTTGTTCTACCCTTAATCCGCAGCTTCTCATCCGCGTTCCTGTCAGTTTTGAAAGACAGCACGAGGAAAAGGAAGCCATGCCCTTTCTCCCCAGAACGCGTAGGAGCTGGAGGGCCGGGTTGTGCCAAGCCTCTTCTGGGTACCGCCCCGCACCTGCGCCCAAAGCCCCGATCACCGTGGAGCGCCTGGGACCAGTCCCCTTACCTGCCCGCTTTAGGGGATCAGTCCCCGACCCACATGGGCTGCCATTGCCCCACTTTGCCTAACGAACTCACACTCTGCGAACCCCTCGCCTTCCCAAGGCCGCGGGTCCTTGCACGAGAAACGCTCTGTGTGCGGCGCCTCGCGAGTGAAGGCTGAGACTGCTAGGTGCGCGAAGGACGCAGCCCCAGAGCGCTGCGCCCGACCGACTGACGAGCCTCTCCCAGGTGGAAACGCCCCCGGGTCAGCCCGTGCGCACTTACAGAGGTAAATGCGGTGAAGTTAAGAGAATTCCAGCAACACTACAGAATAGGGATGACGTTCCGAATCCGGATTTGACTGACCTACCCTAGCCAGACCTGGTAGAAATTAACAATAAGAGTGTTACTGTTTGGGCAGTGCCACGGTGGGTACCACAATTGGTAAACCTCTGAATGCCATCACGAGGTTGTAGGCAAAAATACGCTTTTCTTTCAAGTACAATATTGAGGAAGCTAAATCCAGTTTGGATAGTTTGGATTTTTTTTAAAGGGGGTCTTCAAAGGAAAGGTGCAGAAATAGCATGCAGAACTCGGACCTTTTAAGTCGGCGCAAAGGTGTTAAGTAGACAGAAGGGCATCACAAGCCTTCAGCAAGAGAGTAACAGGAGCTGTGTAACATGAACCTTCAGGTGTAAGGGAAACTCAGATGAAACAGGCTGGGAGAATAACGGGACATGACCTCACCTGCAAAGGATCTATCTAGAGGAAATGGAAAACGCTAGCTTAGATCACCGAAAAGTGAGACTCCCAAGTCTCCTGGCCAGAAGGTGGGTAAAAAGCAAGAACACAAGCCCAGCCCAGGAGAACTGCAACTTCAAGACCTGCCTGGGCAACAGAGTGCGTTCAAGGCAGCCTGGGAAATTTAGTGAAAGCCTGTCTCGAAAAGAAGATGAGAGAAGCCGGGCGGTGGTGGCGCACGCCTTTAATCCCAGCACTTGGGAGGTAGAGACAGGAGGATTTCTGAGTTCGAGGCCAGCCTGGTCTACACAGTGAGCTCCAGGACAGCCAGGGCTACACAGAGAAACCCTGTCTCAAAAAACCAAAAAAAAAAAAAAAAGAGAGAGAGAGATTAAAGAAACCTTAGTGGTAAAGAGTTTGCTTAGCACATACATTAACCACTACATGTTCTTGAGACATAAGATAGATTACCAAAAACATACTCTTCTTCAGTTAATTCACACCATTTGAGAGCCCTGTTCTTATTAGATGACCTGTATGTGTGGGAAGAGCTAGAGAGGCTTTGGGCAAACCAGTCCTACCACTCAACTATATCTTCACACACACACACACACACACACACACACACACACACACACACACCGTTTATTGTTTGAATTATCTTTTTTCACTTTGCACAGCAGTATGCCTGTAGTCCCAGCTACTTGAGATGCTGAGATGGGAGAGTCACTTCAGCTTACGACTTTCAGGTCTCTCACCTGAAGAAGGAAAAATATTTCCCTTCTGACAACAGAACCACATTCCTACGATGTTTCTCTAAATTCTATTCTTTTTCCATAGTAAGAATAAATGCAATGTATAATCATAGATAAAAGTCCTTTCCTTAGGATAGATTGTTTTGAGTCATGATTGCACATGTCCCCACACACAAGTTAGGATTTACTGATGGACAATTATTCGGCAGAAGGCTCAGAGTTTTGTTTGTTTGTTTGTTTTGGGGTTTTTTTTCGAGACAGGGTTTCTCTGTATAGCTCTAGCTGTCCTGGAACTCACTCTGTAGACCAGGCTGGCCTCGAACTCAGAAATCTGCCTGCCTCTGCCTCCCAAGTGCTGGGATTAAAGGCGTGCACCACCACTGTCTGGCTCTCTGAGTATTTTTGTGACTTCTAATAATGGAAGAGTTTGAAGATCCTCTTGTATTCAAGGGCTGCACTTGCCTGAGTCCAATTTCACTACACTGGCAGTGCCCTTTCCTTTAATTCTTACTAACTTAATACTGGAAATATGGTAACTATTTGTATCTGATCACTAGTGAGTAAATGCTACTATATAGCCATTCTCTTTGATGTAAATTGTCCAACACAAAGCTTTCTCACAGAAAAAGTTCAGCTTCTGGGCCAGGCACGGGTTTCACACATCTTTAATCGCAGCAGAGCAGTCAGGTCCCAGGAGTTTTGAGGCCAGTCTGGACTAATTAGTGCCTTCTCCTTTCTTGTCTTGTCTTTTTTCCTTTTTCTTTTTTTTTTCTTTTCTTTTCTTTTCGACAGAATCTTACTATATATCCCTGTCTTTCCTAGAGCTTGCTATGTAGACCAGGATGGCCCTGAACTCACCAAGATCTGCTTTTCTCTTTGTGTTTTTTCTTAACTGTTCTTTTGGTCTTAGTGTGCTTTCTTCTTCATTTGAGCAGAGTCTCTGCATCCCAGGTTATAGCCCATGCTCTCCGGGTGTCCAGAAGCGTCGTCCTCCTCCAGTCTCCGGAATGCTGGAGTTACAGGATTGGGTCACCACAGATGGCTCTCGGGCACTGCTTACCCAGTACTATAAGGAGCCCTGTAGCAGAAACGCAGATTAAGCAGCAGAAGATACTTGAGATATTAAATTTAATGAGCAAGGCTCAGAGTCTTCAGAGTGAAGGATTAAACTCAGATTTTTGGGGCTTGAGAAGCAAGTGCCTTTCCTGGCTAAGCCATCCCCCCAATTCCTGTTGCTGCGTTCTGGAAGAAACAAGATTGTCTGTGTAGCTTCCACTTCCTGTCCTAATACTTTTCTGTACTTGTTGATGGTTATTACTCTATATAACTAATGCTTTTGGCCTAAGAGAAGAGGATGGTCATATGTAGGTTCTGCCCCAGAAAGATGAGAGATCAGGTATTGCTACACATACTTCAAGTGTCTAAAGGGTAATATGAACCCTGTCTTCTGCCTCTGAGTGTAAAATGCACGTGGGGCTTGCATTTCTCAAAACAGCAGTATCTTTGTTGTTATTTGAGCCTAAATTGATTTCTTACCTGTAAATGTGATGTACAATCCGATCTATAAATAGTCTACTTATAAAAGGTTTATATGAGGGGCTGGAGATAATTCTTAGTGGTTAAGAGAACTTGCTTCTTTTCCAGAGAACCAGAGGTCAGTTCCCGATATTCACACTGGGCAGCGCCAGGGGAGTCCCTCCTCTGGCCTCTGTGGGTGCGTACACATGAGACATATATTCACACAACACGTACATAATTTGTTGTGTGTGAAACAGAGTGTCACTGTGTAGCTCTGACTGGCCTGAGCTCAGTTAGGCAGACCAAACAGGCCTCAGATTTGACTGCCTCTGCCAGTCCTAGCATTAAAGATGTGTGCCACCATGCCTGGGCTGAAACACATAAAGATTAAAAAAGGGGTTTATGTGGAAAACCAAAACCAAACCCTGAAAACCCTTTCCTGTCCAGAAATGAAAACATTTTTCAGCAATTGTGAAAACACATTTTTTCAAGTTTAACTTATCCAAAACTTAAATATAACTTTAAAATCAATGTCATGTCAGGGTTTGGTTAGCGGGTGGTTTTCGTAGGGAAATATAAACTAACAAGTCCTAATGTAGATGGCGTCTTAGATTTGGTAGAGCTTGTATATTTTTTAAAAGACATTTATTCATTTCATGTTATCTCATGTATGTGGGTACACTGTTGCTATCTTCAGACATACCAGAAGAGGGCATCAGATCCCATTACAGATGGTTGTGAGCCACCATATGGTTTCTGAGAATTGAACTCAGGACCTCTGGAAGAACAGTCAGTGTTCTTAACTGATAAGCCATCTCTCCAGCCCAAGCTTGTATATTCTTGAAGGGGGTTTTCTTTCTCTCTCTCTCTCTCTCTCTCTCTGTGTGTGTGTGTGTGTGTGTGTGTGTGTGTGTGTGTGTGTGTGTGTATGTGTATGTGTGTGTGTTTTCTTTCAAGACAAGATTCTCTGTGCAGCACTGGCTGTCTTGGAACTTTGTAGATCAGTCTGGTCTTGAAATCACAGAGATCAGCCTGCTTCTGGCTCCCTGGTGCTTAGATTAAAGGTGTGTGCCACCACACTAGGAAGAACTGGTGAATTCTTAACCAGGTGTGTGTGAGCCCTGAACTCCCAGGTATGTGTGAACCTTGAACTCAGGAGATAAAAGGAAGAGGATCAGGAATTCAAAACCATCACCATCATCAACTACATAGTGAATTGGAGTCTGGCCTGGTGGGAGACTAGCCTGATGGGAGGCTGCCATGGTGGTCCATAACTTTAATCCCAACACTTAGAAAGCTGTGGCATGCTCTGTGAGTTCAAAGTGAGCCCTGTCTACATAGAAACTTTCAGACCAGCCAGGAATACATTAACCATGTAAAGTAAATAGATGTTCGATTAAACTTCTAAAATATACTAGTGCATTGACTATTCAGTGGAACAGTCTAAAGACAGCCTCAGGGTATAGTCTAGAATTCATCATCTACTAAGGTGTCATTTCCCACCATGATAGAAAGGATCTCCAATAAATGTTAAAATCAATGATTGGCAGTTTGGAACCAAATAACACCGTTGCTCTGTCTCCATAGTAAAATAAACTTCAAGCAGCTGAGTGGTGGCAGCCTGTGCCTTTATTGCCGGCTCTTGGGAAGCAGAGACAGGAGGATCAAGGCCAGGCCAGTCTATAGAGTGAGTTCCAGGATAGCCAGGTCTACACAGAGCAAACCTTGTTTTGAAAAACCAAAAGAAAAAAGGATAAAGAAAGAAAGAAGAAAAGAACATCAAAAAGATTATAAAAGAATTAAATTTATATTGGGAGATTTGGATTTTTTGTTTTGTTATGTTTTTCGAGGCAGGGTTTCTCTGTGTAGCCCTGGCTATCCTGGAACTCACTCTGTAGACAAGGCTGGCCTCGAACTCAGAAATCCGCCTGCCTCTGCCTCCCAAGCGCTGGGATTAAAGGCATGCGCTACCACCGCCCGGTGAGATTTGGATTTTTATTTTGAGTAAAATTTCTACACTGTAGCCTAGGTTAGCTTGGAACTCAGCACGTAGTCCAAGATGGTCAGTCTTGAGCTCACTAGCTTTGAATTGGCAGTCCTCCCATCCCTCTCAGCCTCTAGGCTAGGACTGGAAATATGGGCTACCATGCCTGTTGAAAGCTTTAAGCTTAAAATTGTAAAAGCTGGGCTTAGCAAATTTGCACAGTGGTTAAGAACATATGTTCCTCTAGGGGACCTGAGTTCAAGTTCTAGCACCTATGTTAGGTGGCCCATAACTGTGGTTTTAATGTATGAACAGATGCAGACACATAATTAAAACCTTTTTTTAACAATTTATTTATTATATTAAGTATACTGTAGCTGTCTTCAGACACTCCAGAAGAGGGCATCAGATCTCATTACAGATGGTTGTAATGAGATCTGGGATTTGAACTCAGGACCTTCAGAAGAGCAGTCAGTGCTCTTAACCACTGAGTCATCGCTCCAGCCCTTAAAACCTTTTTTAATGTATGAAAAGCTTCAAAGCAGGGTATGGTCACACAAGAATTTAATGCCAGCACTTGAAAGACAGAGGCAGGGAGATCTCTGTGAGTTCAAGGCCAGCTGGTCTACAAAGTGAGTTCTAGGACAACCAGAGAAACCATGTCTCAGAGGAGGAAAAAAAAATACGAGAAGCTGAAGATTCTCAAAATGTATGTTTAATACATTTTGATGCTATTAATTACATGAAGATATATTTTAAAATTCTTTGCTCGAGATAGAGTGGTAGGATTAAAGGTGTGTGCCCCCAGGCTCAGCACCAGGAACTGCTGAGACCTTCAAGGCAAGTGGGGTATAGTACTCAGGTTTCTGAAATACATAGAATTGCACACATACACAGAAACGTATACCTGAACAAGTAGTCTAGAATGTTCTCATAGCCTACCCTTCGACAGTGGGAACAGAGATAGATTTCTTCTTCTCAGTATTTGTAGCTGCCATAATGCTGAACGTTCAGTTACTTATGCATCTACATTTTTAGCAAATAATCCTAGCATTCTGGAAGCAGGAGCTGGAGGATCACAGGTTTGAGATCAGCCTGATCCTACGAAGGAGTTCTGTGAGGACCCTGTCTCAAAAAAATAAATTAATTAAATTAAATTAAATTTAAAAAAAAAACAAATTGGGGTGCTGAAGAGATGACTTAGAAACTAAGGGCACTGGCCAGAGGATCTGGCTTTAATTCCCAGCACCCACATGGCAGCTCACAACTGTCAACTCCAGCTCCAAGGGACTCAATAGACATGCATATATGCAGGCAAAACACCAGTGCACTGAAAATAATTTTAAAAAAAAATTGGATGGATGGATAGATGGATTATAGGGCTTTAAAATTCAGTTATAAGGATTATCAGAACACTGAATCAAAAGGGAACTGGGGGTTCATCTCAGTGGGAGAGTGTTTACCTAGCTTGTCATGGATTCCATTCCCAGCAAGGCTAAAATATTAAAAGAGCATGCCTGGGCTTGGAACGCCCCCCCCCCCCCGCCACACACACACACACACACACACACACACACACACACACACACACACGCATGCCTGGGCTTGGAACGCCCCCCCCCCGCCACACACACACACACACACACACACACACCCCACCCCCCCACCCCCCCCACCCCCGGTCCTCCCCTGTCTGCTCAGATGACAGTTTCCCAAAGCGTCAGTGACCTGGGAAGAGCTTCGGGAGCGCAAGGTGGGCTCCCGTGGGGCTCGCCCTGCCGCCTCCTTGCTCTAAATGGGATAGCTCTCCCAATGCCAGGAGTTGGCTTGGCAACCATTTTAAACTGGTCAATGAGAATCTGTGTGGGAAGGAAGACATCACACAGTTCCGGCCTTGATCCTAGCCCGCTGCAATCAAGGTCTGCGGTTTTGCGCCCTCTTCAGTTCACTCGGCGTATTCCTTAGGAAAAAAAAGTCTTTTGTTTCGAACTATTTGGTTTTCGACTTTTTGTTTTGTTTTGTTTTTTGTTTTTGTTTTTTTGTGGTATTAAGGATGACACCCAGAGCCTTCCCAGTTTAGGCAGGTGCTCTGAGCTGCACCCCCAGCCCAACAGATTTTGAATCTTGTGGAGACTGGTTCTGGCTTCCTAACACCTCAGCCAAGGTAATTAAATCTCAAGCTGTATTTAAAATGTACTGAGGGCTAATAATCTTTAAAAGAATATTTTAGGGCCGGGCGGTGGTGGCGCACGCCTTTAATCCCAGCACTTGGGAGGCAGAGGCAGGAGGATTTCTGAGTTCGAGGCCAGCCTGGTCTACAAAGTGAGTTCCAGGACAGCCAGGGCTACACAGAGAAACCCTGTCTCGAAAAACCAAAAAAAAAAAAAAAAAAGAATATTTTAGGGCTGGAGAGATGGCTCAGTGGTTAAGAACACTGACTGTTCTCCCCGACGTCCTGAGTTCAGTTCCCAGTGGCCACATGGTGGCTCACAACCATCTGTAATGGGTTCCAATGCCCTTGTCTGCTGTGACAGTGAACCCACATATATGAAATAAATATGGCCGGAGCCGGGCCTGAGCGAGTGAGACCAGAGCAAGCAGAGGGCCAGAAAAAAAATATTTTAAAAGTGTGAGAGAGAAAATATACATAACATAAAGTCACTTTAAGCAGTTTGTTGTGTGGGATCATGCAGCACACAGGCTGGTCGTGACTCCCAGGTAGCAGAGGAGGACCTCGAGCTTCACACTCTATCCTGCCTCTGCTTCCTGGGCATGGGGTTGCATTCACACACCCAGGCCAGTTTGTGTGCAGTGCTGTCGCCAGGGCTTCATGCATGCCAGGCACAAACTCCTCTACCACCTAAGCTGCATTCCCAGGCCCATCTTTAACCCCTTTCTTCTTGTATTTTTTTTAAAAGATTTATTTATTTTTTTATGTACATGAGTACAGTGTCACTGTCTTCAGACACACCAGAAGAGGGCATCGGATCCCATTACAGATGGTTGTGAGCCACCATGTGGTTGCTGGGAATGGAACCTGGGTCCCCCGGAAAAGTCGTCAGTGCTCTGAATCCTGGAGTCACCTGTGTCTCCTGCCCTCTTGTTTTTGTTTATTGAGACAAGGTCTCAGCATGTTTCTCATCTGATTAGCCTGAAAATTTCAAAGATCCTTCTCTCTCCGCCTCCTGCACTAGAATTAAGGGCTTATTACCCAGAAACCCTTCTATCTTAAAAAATTACTCTTGTGCATGCATCACATGTCTATGTGTGTGTGCATGTGTGGGGGCTAGAGGACACCTTTGGAAGTCTTGTACCCAGGGGTCAGACCCAGGTCAGCAGGCTTGCAGAGCAAATGCATTTCACCTGCTGAGCCATCGCACCACCCCTTGTAACCATTCCTAAAAGTCTTTAGTGTTCACTAGTCCTCTGGATAAAATCCTCACATGGTAAACCATCCCAGAGCCCTCACCCCCCTTCTCCCAGCACGGCGCTGCATGCTGCGGCGTCTTTAGCTGTCTGTCTGTCTGTCTGTCCTCACATTCCTTCTGCTATTTTCCTGAGGGTCTGCTTTCTTATAAGGCCCATGCCCTGCAAGTCTATGTTTGGGTTCATTTTCCTTTATGTAAAGTTCAACAAATCATAAGCCAAAATGGCTTCAGAATCCCAAGCCAAAGATGCCCTTCTGATGGTTAATTGTAACTGCTGGTTTGAGGAAGTCCTAGGAGGTTGGTAACACAGGACTCTGGATGTGCCCCTGTGGTTATTTCAAAGATGATTAGATCATGAGGGCTCTGACTGAATGATGAGTTAATCTCATGATGGATTCTTAATATGGCAGTGTCTTAGTCACTGTTCTGTGACAAAACACCATGACCAAGGCAACTTATACAAGGAAGCATTTAATTGGAGGCTTGCTTACAGTTTCAGAGGGTGAGTCATCATGGCTTGGAGTGTGGAGGCAGGTAGACATGATGCTGGAGCAGGCCTTGAGAGAGACATGGTCCCACCCACAGTGACACATCTCCTTTAACAAAGCGACACCTGCTACAAGGCCACACCTCCTAATCCTTCCCATCCCCTTCACTGGGGACCAAGCAGTCAAAGGTCTGAACCTCTGGGGCCCATTCTCTTCAAATCACCTCAGATGGCATTACTGGAAAGTGGTAAGAAGTAGGAAGTGAGGCCTAGTTGGTGAAAGTAGGTTGGTCACTGGCATGGTGTTCTTGGAGGCTGTGCCTGGCTCTGGCCTCTTCTATGTTCACTTTATGGAGGTTTGAATGAGAAATGTCCTCCGTAGTAGACTTTGGGTATTTAAACATTTAGTCCTCAGTTGGTGTGGTGCCTTTTGGAAAAGGTTAGGAGGTGTAGCCTTGCTGGAGGAAGTATGTCACTGGGGATAGGCTTTGACACAAATTTTAAAAAAACGCTTCCAGTTTACTTCAGCTTCTCTTTTAAAAAAAAAAAACTTTTTTATTTTATGTGCATTGATGTTTGCCAGCATATCTGTGAAGGTATCCAATCCCCCTGGAACTGGAGTTACAGAGAGCTGTGAGCTGCCATGTGTGTGCTAGGAATTGGACCCAGGTCCTCCAGAAGGTCAGGTAGTGCCCCTGACTGCTGAGCCATCATCTCTCCTACCTACTTCAGCTTCTTTCTTGTCACCCTGGCTACCATGTATTGTCATACCCCCTACCATGATGGACTCTGACCCTCTGGAACCATAAAGCAAAGTAAACCCTCTTCTCTTTTAAATCCTTATTTACTTTATGTGCACATGCCTGTGTGTATGCAGGACCCTGCAGAGGCCCAGAGAGGTGTCAGGTTCCCTGGAACTGCAGTGGCACATGGTTGTGAGTCACCGAGTGGTTACCGGCAACTGCAAGAACAGCAAGAGTTCCTCACTATCGAGGCTTCTCTTTGGCCCCAAGTTCTCTTTAGGTTCTCTTTGGTCATAATATTTTATCACAGCAACAGGAAAGTGCCTGATAACTCTACTTCCCCTCTGCCACTAAATAAAAAAAAAAAAAAAAACCTCTATCATACACTCCCATTACCATGTTGTTCTCCCAAAGCCATGGCTCAAAGAACTCACAGATTAAGCCCTCCGAAAACAAAAGCCAAACAAGATCCTTTATTCTTTCTTTTCCCCAACATAATATTTTTATTATTTGGGAATTTCACATCATCTACCCTGATCACACACACTTCCCCCCTCCTCAAAAAAAAAAACAGAAGAAAGAAAGAAAAGTCCAATTTGTGCTATCCATATGCTCACTGGAGCATGGTCAAATTCCCAGGGGCCCGTCTCCTAAAGAACTAAGTTCTTCCTCACTTCCACACCCAGAAGCCATCAGCTTTGAGGGCTGCTCTGCACAATTCTTAAGAGTTCTCTTTGATGGCTTCCTTTTTAGGCTGTTACATTGGGGGGCTAGGGTATAGGGGTTGTCACAGGAGCCTTCTATGGCCCTCTTTCTCAACTGTGCTTCTGCAGACATCGATACCACTGCAGGAGTAGCTTCCGTGCCATTTACAGTTGGTGGGAGCACAGGTCCTGGGCTTCTACATGTTTTCTGGCAATGGCATGTACCACGAACATCCACGTGGTCTCCCAGCATCAGCATGGTACCAAGGACCTCCACTTGGTCTCCGGTGGCAGAATGGACCACCATGGACATCAACATGGCCTTAGGGGCCTGCGCAGGCCACTCACATGAGCATGGCTTCAGCCAGTGGCATATACCACAGACAACTGCATGATCCTCGGTGGTAGCACAGCCTCAGATGTCAACACCACTCCTGGCTGCTGTATGACCATGGGCCCAACATGGGCTTCGGCAGCAGCGTAACCCATGGATATCGGCAGGGCTTTAGCACAGACCACAGACGTCCATATGGCCCCTGGGCTTCATCACAGCCTTGAGATCGCTGATACCAGCATGGCCTCTGGGGGAAGGATGGACCATGGAGGTCTTTCAGGGAGATTCAATCCAGGAAATGAACCACTCTTCATCTTGGACATCCTGTTATTGCTCAGAGCCAAGGGGAGCTTGTCCAGGGCTGAGTCTGAAAGCTCCAGGCTGCTGCACACCTCCCTGCTGACCCTACCTCCATTGACTGCAGCTTTCTCACACGCCTGTCACAACTGTCCTGTCTCTAGTTCCACCTCTCTCTACAGTGCACACACTGCTCTGCTCCTCCATCTTTCCCATCATATATTCATTCATTGTAGTGGCATTGGAAGCTGTAGTGTGTCGCACAGTGTGTATGTGTTTGCCCAAAGAGTTTTACATGCAAATGTTCATTGGTCTAGTTTCCAGTTTCTGACACACCACCAATAGCTGGACCATCTCTGAGTCTCCTATGTCCTGCTGTTGCCCAGAGTCACGGTGATTCTGTGGCTCTGGTTCCGCAGGACTGGTTCCTTCACATGCTCCAGCAGTTCACAGAGGGAGTAGGTGTTGAGGGGTGGCTGCACGCAAAATGCTGGATCTGGACCTGAGTGGTAGCTGAGTTGGTCTCAGGCTGACAGGGCCTGCCTGCCCTTCAGCTGCCAGGTCAGATCTTCTTTAATTAGGTAGTTTGGTCATAGCTACACAGAAATTAGTACAGCTAATACAGGAAAATATACAGGCATAGTATTTAATATAACTAATGCAGTAATACATACCATATGGTTCTGCATTTCTTGGCTAGATTTTCTCAAGTTTCTTACTTGAGTGCTGTCTCTAGATTGCTCCCTCCTCTGATACAGGATATTATGTATCTCAAACTAGCCTGGAACTTGCTATTTAGCTGAGGATAACCTTGAACTTTTGTTTCTTCAGCTTCCATTTCTCTAGTGTTGGGATTACAGAGGTGTAACGTTATGCCCAGTTCATGCAGTGTCAGGGATCAAACCTAGAACTCTGTCTATTCTAGGCAAGCATCCTACCAAGTGAGCTAGCCCCCACCTCATTTTCCTGATCTTTATTTACTTATTTGCTTCCCTGCATTTGTTTTGTTTTTCAGGCAGTCTCGTGTAGTCCAGGCTGCCCTCAAGCTCACAAAATCAAGAATAACTTTCAACTTTTGTCCTGTCTGTGCCCCTGAGCACTGGAATAACAGGTACACACACTACATCAGCTGCGCTGTCCTAGAGATGGAACAGTTGGGACTGTATAATTTGGACTGTGAAGTCTGTTCATAATAGTGTGCAGCCGTCTCCATGCTGCCTCCAAAGTTGCTCTTTTTTTTTTCTGACATAAACCCTGTACTCAGTTATTTATAGATTTACTCAGTTATTTCGGCTCATAGTACAAGGGTACATTCAATTCATCACGACTGGGAAGAAAGCAGGACCTTGGATTAGCTGCTAGCACTTGGGTTTTGCCAGTTTATCTTTAAATATCAAGACAGTAGAGGAAGGCCAGGCATGACTGAAGGAATCAGGCATGAGAGGCAATGTCTGATGCACAGTCCACTGAGCCACTTAGATAAGAGAGGTAAGAAACATGGGCTGAGCTAGGCTTAGTGTCAAACACTTTGAACTTTGAACTCAGGGAGCACAGGCAGGCAGATCTGTATGAATTCGAGGCTAGCCTGTTCTACCTAGTGAGTTCCAGGATAGCCAGGGTTGTTATACAGAGAAACCATGTCTCAAAATCAATGAATCAATCAGTCAATCAATTGTGGGGTGGGGAGATTGCTCTTCTTGCAAAGGATCCAGGTTCAAATCCCAGGACACGCAGTAATTCACAATCATCTGTAAATTCAGTTCCAGGAGATTCGATGCCCTCATCTGATATCTGCAGGCACTGCACCTACATGCTCTCCCTAACGCCCCCCCCCACACACCTACATGCTCTCCCTAACGCCCCCCCCCACACACCTACATGCTCTCCCTAACGCCCCCCCACACACCTACATGCTCTCCCTAACGCCCCCCCCACACACACCTACATGCTCTCCCTAACGCCCCCCCCCACACACACAAATCTTTTTAAAAATATCACATTCATGGGGCTGGAGAGATGGCTCAGCAGTTAAGAACACTAGCTGCTCTTACAGAGGTCCTGAGTTCAATTCCCAAAGCTACATTGGTGACTCATGACCATCTATAAAGGGATCTGATATGCTCTTCTGGCATACAGGTATACGTGCAGAGCAACACATACATTAAAAAAAAAAACAAAAAACAAAAACAAAAAAAACACCACAGCCTTTCCAGCCTCTGCCTCAGACCCTGCAGCTGCTGAGAGATGTTGATGCCTAACAAGAATCGGATTGCCATCTATGAACTCCTTTTTAAGGAAGGCATGATGGTCACCAAAAAAGATGTCCACATGCCCAAACACCCCGAGCTGGCAGACAAGAATGTGCCCAACCTTCATGTAACGAAGGCCATGCAGTCTCTCAAGTCTCAAGGCTACGTGAAGGAGCAGTTTGCTTGGAGACATTTCTACTGGTACCTTACAAATGAGGGCATCCAGTATCTCCGAGATTACCTGCGCCTACCTCCTGAGACCATGCCCGCCACCCTGCGCCGCAGCTGTCCTGAGACTGACAGGCCTCGGCCCAAAGGTCCAGAGGGTGAGCGGCCTGCAAGGTTCACAAGAAAGGAGGCAGACAGAGACACCTACAGAAGGAGTGCTGTGTCCCTGGAGCTGACAAGAAAGCTGAGGCTGGATGGAGCTGGCTCAGCAACCCAATTCCAGTTTAGAGGCAGCTTCAGTCGTGGACGTGGTCAGCCACCTCAGTGAAGCTGGAGATTATGTTGTATTGAATAAACTTTAAAGAAAAATATTTAAAAAAACCACATTCAGCATCTACACATAACATGCACCCACACATACCATCTTTCCCCAGTTGTAAGACAACTTTTCCCATGTAAGATAAAACATGTCTTACATGTTTTGCTGGTCTGTCACAGGGCATAGCCATTGTGCCAGCCCACCTAGTGGTCACACCTGTTTCTCCCCTTTAACCTGCACATGTTCTTACAAGTCCTTCTGTTCCCAGATTGTCAGGTTCTATTTTCTAGTAGGACATTCGTCTGTTTTCCCCGCTTAAGAGCTGAGCTTCTCAGCTGGGGAGATGGCTCAGGCGGTAAAGCTCTAGCACAACAATCCAAGTTCAGTCCCCAGAACTCACATGAAAAAAGCCAGGTATGGCCAGGCAGTGATGGCACACACCTTTAATCCCAGCACTCAGGAGGCAGAGGCAGGCAGATTTCTGAGTTCAAGGACAGCCAGGGCTACACAGGGAAACCCTGTCTTGAAAAAACAAAACAAAACAAAAGCCAAGTATGGTGTGGCACAGTCTGGCAGTCCTGGTGCTGGTGAGGCAGAGACACAGATCTCTGTGGCTAGTCAGCTTGACCTACTTGGCAAGTTTCACGCCAAGGAGAGAGACCTGTGTTTATTCTATTTTTAATTATTTTTATGTGTATGGGTGGTTTTTGCCTGAGTGTAAGGCTGTCACATACATGTAATACTTGTGTGGGCCAGAAGAGGGCATCAGATCCCTTGCAACTGAGGTTAAAGTTGTGAGCCAACAGTGGGTTCTCAGTATTGACTCCAAATCCTCTACAGGTGTTCTTAACTGCTGCGCCATCTCTCCTAAATTAATTTTTATTTTTATTATGCTTTTACTTGTTTTTTGCTATTTATTTATTTGGTTTTTCGAGTCAGAGTTTCTCTGTGGAGTCCTGGCTGTCCTGGAACTCACTCTGTAGACCAGGCTGGCCTCAAACTCAGAAATCCACCTGCCCCTGCCCCCAAGTGCTGCGATTGAAGGCATGTATTGCCATCCTCCTGACTAATTGATTTTTAAAATGAATTTTGCTCCTGTTTCTTGTGTCTTGTTAACCCAGTCTAACCTGAAAAACATGAAATCCAAAACACTGCCAAATCTGAAACGTTTTTGAGTGACTTATCTCACCAGAACAAAATTTGGCACTTTCATGGTTTGGATCTGCGATGTCCCCGAAAGGCCTTCAAGTTTGTTGTGTAACAAAATGTTTCCTTGGCAGATGCAACACACGTCCTCTCATCCCATTTAGGGAACCCTTGACACACCAGAGTACAGATATTACCGAAGTCCAATCTGGTGGAACTGATGAGTTTTATTGTGATTACTTACAGGAATATGAGTGAGGGGTCACTAAGGAGCAGACATGACTCAAAGACAGCTGCATCACCAAAGCCCAGCCCCAGCTAGAATGAGAGCTCACCAAGCTGGGAACCCAGGGCACCCTGCACAGCCTGCAGGCTGCTCAACAGGTTGGAGAGTGGCCTCATCAGGTGCCTCTGTTGGTCTCCGTTTCTTCCAGGAAGCTTAGCTGGTGTCTGCTTCCCCCAGACAGCTAGTCTGTTCTCTGCGCAACTCTCATCTTTTATTACTTACTCTGGCAGGGAGGGGCCTAGTGAATGTGGTCGGTTTCAGGGACTTCCTGAATCGCTTTTGAGTTGTTTACCTTCCTGCTTAAGGAGCTTCCCTGCAAGATGGAATGTTTCAATCTCAGAGGAAACTTACACAACATAGTTAAAGACTGAAAGCCTACATGGAGGAGGCTTTAGGGGGTGGGACCTAGGAGGCAGGAGGTCACTAGCGCTGTGTCCCTGAGGGCATGTTGGACCTCTGAACACAGCTGCTCCTCCATGTACTCTCACCATGCTACACTGTGCAATCAAAGGACCCAGAGACTATGGCTGAAACCTCTGAAACTGTGGACGGGAACAAACCCTTTGAGCTATTGTCTCCGGGCTAGGGAGATAGCTTAGTTGACAGGGTGCTTATCTGGCACTCGAGAAGACCAGAGTCTGATCCCCAGGCCTGAATAAATCAGGTGGTGTGGTGGTGCACACCTGTAATCTCAACAGTTGGGAGACTGGGGCAGAAGGATTGTTGTGATTCTAACAATATAAAGGGTTACTGAGTGTGATCTGGTTTTAAGAAAAAATCAAATAGGGGCCATTGAAGCAATGACTCGGTGGACCTTAGTTTGATCCCCAGAATCCACAAGGAGGCTCACCACCCATGTAACTTCAGTCGGGGGATCTGAGGTCCTTTTCTAGACTCCACAGGAACTGCATACACGTGATGCATAGACTTATAGGCAAATACCATACACATTAAATAAATTACCTCAGACTACATTATAAAATGTGTATAAAATAAAGTTCTTATTTAGACTTGAATCCTCTAAGATACCTCAGTATGTATACGTAAATGTCTATAAATTAAAAAAGAATCCAACACAGGGCTGGTGGAATGGCTCAGTGGTTAAGAGCATTTGTTGCTTTTGCAGAGGGCCTGGGTTCAGTTCCTAGGTGGCCCACAACTGTTGGGGATTGGTTCTAATGCTTTGTCTTATTTTGGCTCCAAAAAAGCCGGGCTTCCAGACCTGAGGGTCCCTGCCCCCAGCTGGCTTCAATTGATAATAAAGAATTGCCATACAGTGCCATACAGGGGAAAAGCCGTGCACGTGCCCGAAAAGCAGCAAGCAAAGGAAGGATGGGGGAAGGGCCTGCGTGGGAAAGACTGCAGTCTGAAAGCACCGTGCTGCATGTTTTGTGCAGGGTGTGATGATTGAAGACCAGATTCCAGGGAGATCCGAGTGTGCTGCTTCTCCCCTAAACCAGCAGCATGGGCCCCAAGCTCTCTCACAAGCACTCACACCTCTGGATCACAGCCCCTGGCGAGCTCCTTCCTCCCCTTCATCTCCCCTCCCCTCCAAACAGCGACCCACACTCATCAAGATAGCTACAGGTTAGAAGGCGAGGGTGATAGAAGCAGACACTGAATCCCGGTTACCGATCCACCAACTAAGAGTCAAGAATGTGGATCAGTGACAACCGTGAGCATGAGGCAACCCTAAGTCGCATGCTGACAATGGAGGAAGACAGAACTTAGGTCCCCGTGACACTGCCGAGCTACAGAAGCCTTGACCTGCTGCACTGGCTGAGCACATTAGTAATAAACTCAGAGTCACTGAGAATGCGTCGGTGACACAATAGGGAAAGAAGTCAAAGCCTTTCCCCTTGGTGACATTTAACCAAGAGTGAGCCCAGATTTGAATTCTCTGCTTGGTTCTTCCTGTTTGTCCTGTGTCTTCTGTCTGTCCCGTGTCTGTGCCCCTGTGTGTTTCCTAATAAAGTGTTTTGCTCTTGCTTTAACAAAAAAAAAATTGCCTTACAGCTAATGGCTGGGCAGAAAGACAGAGGTGCATGGGCTACGGGATGGGAGAGAGAGAAGAGAATCCACATGACTCAGAGGGAGAAGGGTCAGATTTAAGAGCTGCAGGAGAGTATGCATCCTACAACGTAGGTAGAAATGGAGTGCAGCCCTATGGGGGTGAGCTGTCCAAAAGGTAACAGGGCAGCAAAGATAAAAAGATTTAGAAAGTGTTAAGCCAGGAATACTGAAGAGAAATGTATGTTAGCCACAGCCATGGGGAGGATTAGAAATGTCCAGCCATTGAGCTAGTCAAGGCATATCAAAATTAGCTGGCTTATGTGTGTCTTTCACTCAGGAATCAAGAGAGTTCTTGGGCGAATGTGCCAGGAGCCAAAGCAGTTTAATTCACTGCTACACACAATCATCCCTAACTCCAGTTTCATGGGTTTTGATGCCCTCTTATAACATGCAGAGGGCATGAGACAATTATATAGTGCACACACATGTAGGTAAAACATAAAATTTCATAAAATACAAAACAATAAAAAAATTATATACTTCTGGGTCCCAGGTATTTCAGAAAAGGGGTCCTCAATTCATTCTGAATTTCTTTTTTGGTTGGTTGGTTTGGAGCTCCTATGTATGTGTGTGTATTTGAGGCAAGAACTTATTCTGTAGCTCAGGCTGGTCTACAACTATGTAGACCTGTCTAGTCTTGAACTTAAAACAATCCTCCTGCTTCAGACTTCCAGGTGCTCCCTGGGATTACAGGTGCAAACCAGGAACACATGGTCGTGTGCTGGGCTCCATTCTGCAAAGCACTCTTTACTACTGACCATTTTTCCTGGCCCTCGCTCCAATCTCAGCTGCCACCTGAGCTGGTAGGCAGGTGGAGCTGTAGAGTGCTTGATTGTAGATAGAGGCTCGGGTCTCATGACCTCTACTTTCTGAGTTCACCGCCCACTTTCCTACAAGGGATGTACATTTGGTCACTAGAGAAGAGCCTTCCAAAGAGTCAAATACACTTTCCCCTTGCTGTGACTCAGCCTCTCCTGTGTCTTATCAGCTCTTCCACAACCTCCAGTGTATTAGAAACGTGTTTAAGTAGTTATTTGCTGTTGGGTGTGGCGGCGCATATCTTTAACCCCAGAAAACTGGCAGTGGAGACAGGTGGATCTTATGAGTTCCAGCCTGGTATACCTGACCCTATCTCTAAAATGAATTATAATCCTGGAGTCTGAAAACACAGGGCCTTGTATTAAACAAGTGCTCTATGCTGAGCTATGTCCCACTTTGCTGAGACAGTCTCTCTCTCTCTCTCTCTCTCTCTCTCTCTCTCTCTCTCTCTCTCTCTCACACACACACACACACACACACACACACACACACACACATCACACATATATGCTATGTGTGGCCCCAATACTTTTTTTTTTTTAAGTTTCTCTGTGTTAACTTTGGCTGTCCTGGAACTAGGTCTGTAGAACTCCAGGGATCTGCCTGCCTCTGCTTCCGGAGTGCGTGGATTAAAGACGTGGGCCACCCCTGCCCGTCTTCCTATACGTTTTTTTTTTTTTAAATGCTGGGTCAAACATAATTCTTTATTCCACGTATGATAAAATCACGGGCTTCCCCAATAGAAAACAAAACAAAGAGTGAGTGTGGGAAAACAGAACCTAAGGTTTCGAGAAAAATCCAAGCGCCCTCTCCCCTACTGCCCAGGTGCCCCAACGCGCTTTAACTCCCGCTCCCACTTATCTGCGCCCCACGCAGCTCCACCCAAGGAGCACTGGAATGCCCGCGGGAAGTGGACCGGCGGGGCGGGGCGGGGCGAGGCGCGCACGCGCAGCCCTGCTTTAGGTACTGCTTTATTGCATCACCGCGACTCCAGAGCACGCGGCTGGATTATAAGCACGCCCGCGCCCTCATGCTCGTGCATCTTTCTCTTCCAGGAGCGCGCCGGGGCCACGGGGTTGTCATCCGCGTGCACCTTCTTCTCCAGCAGTTGCTTGCGCGCGGTAGTCTCGGTTAGCATGTCCATGAGCAGTTCTTGCTGCAGCTTCAGGTAGTTGTTCTCTTCCAGCAGCACCTGGCTCTTGATCCGCTGCACTTGTGGCTTCCAGGCCGGGATGGTGGACGAGGGCAGTGACGTGCGCGGCTGTACTCGCTTCCCCTCCGCGGTCCAGCGGCCGCCGCGGAACACAAAGGCCTGATCGCTCAGTCGGGTGCGCGGCGCGCCATAGTTGAGCCCCAGCTCAGCCTGTCGCGTGTGGTGGTCCAGCAGATAGAAAGTGGACATGGATGAGAGATGGCGCAGCGGCGGCCTCCGTGGCGAGAAGCGGCGCGAGAAGTGTTCGGTCCAGAATTGCTTCACCTGCTCCCACAGGCGGCCCGCTTGGCTTGCGGCCAGGCACTCAAAGGCCTCCAGGGTGAAGTTGGGGTGGGCCACGCGGGGCGTGCGGGTGTCAGGAGCCCTGATGTCCTGGAATGATGAAGGCGAGCCAGTGGCACTGCTGAAAAACAAATGGCCTGTGAGCGGCCTGCTCAGGATAGGCTGTTCCTCAGGTCCAAAGATCTGCAGTTGTAGGTTAATGGAGGAGCCCATTCCTGCATATAGTCAAACCAGCCGCGTTCACCAAAACTACCTCCCCCGAGACCCTTTATCCGTGGGTGTGTAAGAGATAATGTAGGTAAAGGCCTAGGAACCACATTCTCTGAAATGCAGCTGGAAGAGGCCACAGGTGGATGGCCACAAGTGGGGATCAGCCAAGCAAGTAGGACAGACCTTTCCTTGGTGAGGCAAAGGGCTGTCATGTTCCAGATGTGTGGAAGAGCTTCCGAATAGGATTGGTTCTGAGAATATGCAGAAACGTAGGCTAAAGGTGCAGAAAGGTGAGCCAGGGCATTTTGAGGTACAGTACAGGGAAGCTGAGCATTTGTGGTGTCATTTCTTTAAGGGAGGCTGCAAATGGTTGCAAAGCCAGGGTTAGTATGAACTCTGCAGAGGGTCTGTCTGGTAAGACGTCTTACACCAGCACCTGCTCCATGCCAGGTCTGGTTTGCACAGATACCACAAGCACAGCCTTTGTCTACCCTCAAGATGTTCCTAGTCCAGTTGGAAAAGACATATATTAAAATCCAGTGCAATCAATGACATCTTAGCACAGGTGCCTTAGCCTAGACCTATGCTTAGCTTTAAAGTAAGTGGAATTCTGCACACTAGAGTTGACTTTTGTTCCTAGCAGACTACCTCAATGAATACAAAGCCCAGATTACTACCAGAAACTGTTCTTGCTACACAACTCTTCTTACAACTCCTATAAAGTGCGGATTCTACGGTGTGGTTTTTCAAATACCTCTCCTGCCCATCGTGGGTGGGAGTAAAGAAAAATGCAGTCAGGATTCCCTCTGCCATACCTTCATTAAACCAACACACACTTCTGCAGGTAGGCAGAGGCAGGCTGACACCCTCCCCCCCTTTTAGTTCATGGAGATGGTCTCTGGAAGTCCCTACACATCCATTCATCTTTGAGGTCACAACTCCCCAGAAGACTTGTTTCCTGACATTCCTTGCAGGTTGTTCCTCACCTGGAAGATGTGGTGGAGGTGCCCAAGCTGCTGTCGCAGGCCTAGTCCCATTTCTAGATTACTTCAACCACCTGTCTGCCAGCTGTGACTCACAATGCCTCCTTGCTAGGCCTCCTAGGGTAGGGGAGGTGCAGACGGTGAAGTGTGGTCAGTTACATGAAGTTTACTGTTTACTGTGCTCCAGGCACTGTTCTGGGGGTGGGAAGGCATTCCATCATTAAATAACACTCCTTGTTTTTTGTTTAAGTCCTTGTTGTTTTGATTTAGGTCATTTTGAGACAGAATAGCCCAAACTACCCTAGTCCACGCTGGTTTGACTATGTGACCCAGGCTAATAAGAATCCTCCTGAGCCATTCAGTGGCAGCAGGTAGGTCTTAAGAGTTTGAGGCTGGGGCTGGAGAGATAGCTCAGTAGTATTTAAAAAAGAGTTTGAGACCAGCCTGGTTCAGGACTGCCAGGGCTACACAGAGAAACCCTCTGGAAAAAAACAAAACAACAAAAAAGGAATCTTAGATGGGCAGTGGTGGTGCACACCTTTAATCCCAGCACTTGGTAGGCAGAGGCAGGTGGATTTCTGAGTTTGAGGCCAGCCTGGTTTACAAAGTGAGTTCCAGAACAGCCAGGGCTACACAGAGAAACCTTGTTCTCCCCTCACCCCCCAAAAAGGGAGCTTCCTGCCTTAGCCTTCCAGCTGGATTATAGTCATAAGCCAGCACACAGTTCTTTTGATTTGTATGTGGAAGGTGGGGGTAGTGTGACCTGTGACCAAAAATTAACATCCAGTATCTTCCCTGATCACTCTTCCCCTTATTTATGTTTTTAAAGACAGGGTCTTTCTATGGAGTCCTGGCTGTCCTGGAACTAGCTATATAGACCAGGCTGACCTCAAACTCACAGAGATCCACTTGCTCCTGCCTCAGAGTGCTGAGATCAAAGGTGTGCACCACCATGCCTGGTCTTCCCACCCTATCATTTGAGTCCAAATCTCTCACTGATCCTGGAACTAAGAGAGTCACAAGGACAGCTAGCCAAATAAGCTGTAGGGATCCTCCTGTCTCTACCTCCACCTTTGCCCGGGAAGTGTCTTCAAGGAGCTGTAATGACTTCAAAGGTGAGGGTGTGGGAGCTCCCAGAGATGCCGTCTGTGAACGAGGTAAGAGTGGGGTACCACTCAACTTCTGGCCAGCTATGAGAATCATGTGTTCAATTAATGAAGATATGGCAATGGGATCTTACTCTCTCCCTTCCTCAATGTTCCAGATGGACATCGCTGTGCCCTGCAGATTTTGTGTATAGGGGTGCATGTGTGTCAATGTCCTCGTGTCCGCACTGGGGTTAGAGAAGAAGGCAGCCACACACACTTTATCCCCCGAGAACTGGTGTTCTGCACTGAGGTTCACATGCTTGTACAGCAGGCCCTTCCCTCACTGAGTCATCTCAAGCCTCTTTCTTGGTTTTTTTGTTGTTCTTGTTTTTGTTTTGTTTTGTTTTGTTTGAGACCTGATCTCACTTTGTTAGCCTAGACTGACTCAAATCTCCTAGGCTTAAGTGACTCTCCTCCCATTTTAGTCTCCTGAGCAGCTCCAGCCTGTGGGTTTATGGCGCATAGTTGGCTTAACCCAGTGTTCTTGGTAACGGGGTGGAGTGGGAGGTGACCACAAGGAATCTGAAACTGTTCTGGGTATTGCTCTAGAATACATGTGGGTTGTCCTCCAGCAATTTTCTGGCAACCTTAATCCTGAGTGTGGCAATGGAAACACTTGGGGGCAGATTGAGCCCAGGGCCTCCAGCATAATATTTGTATACTCTCAAATTCTATTTTTAGTGATGGTTCTTAAATGCTTTAACCTCCCTTGTAGCCCACTACCCATCAGAGGTAGTGGGAAAGAAAGGATTTGGGAGAAGTGGACCTGTTTAGAAAGGTTCTTTGGAGCAGCCCCCATCTGGGTTGTCTGGAAATCAGCAGTTCAGTTCACAGGTCTGCAGCAGCAGCTCGATCCACTCGCCAACACTTCATGGATACACCAATAGTCCAGTTCGGTAGAATCAGGATAGCAAACACAAATCTACACTACCTAGCAGAGACAACCGGGCCTCAGCCTCTGCTTGGGTCAGCAGGAGGGACTAGGAGGAACACCAGAAGTTCTTGGCTGTGCCCCTCTCAGCAAAGCAAAGATCAGGGAAGATTGCACAGCTATCTCTATAAACAAGGCTAGCTAAGCCCTTGTCACTGTTCAGTCCTATTTATACCCTCTAAAGACCATGTGTCCTCCACAGGTCTTGCTTCAACATGTCTTGCCTCTGCTAACATTACTGCCAATCAGCCCGAGTCCAGGGAAGTGGCAAGACACCAGAAGTTTTTAGGTGCATTTCTCTCTACGGAATCCCGACAAATGTAACTCAACTATGAAATGTAAGGCAGACCAATACATGCATGTTGTTAGCAAAAAGAATCCTTCATCACATGTCCTTTCATGTGCTTGTTTTAGGAGAACATCCTTTTACCTGTGTCTGCTTTAGCTAAATGTTCCTTCATGAGGCTGCCTTGGTCTTTCACCTGTGTCCACTTCAGGAAAACATTCCTTCACTTGTTTGCCCCAACAAAATACCATCCAACTGACTTTCCAAAGAACCCTTAAGTTTCCACTTCACTCTCCTACTGAGCTACCCGGACCGGAACCTTTAAAAGGAGATGCCTAGTGAAGGCAATGAGGGCCCTGGGGCTACTACCCGGACAAGAAATTACTGCTGGGCTTGAGTGCTCAGTCCCAGAAAAAACTGGTTTACAGAGTGATCCTGGGCCCTTCCCTGCCCTGAGGGTTTCTATGCAGTTAATGGTTGATGGTGTGGCCACTGGTTAAGGTTCCAATGCTCCTGTAAATAAATTACCTGTGTTCCTGTTAGCAGTCTTAATGAAATTCTTTATTATGAGTTTGCACAGGTTCCTGGTCTCTTCCCTCCCACCCCCTACACTAAATACATACAACATGAAATTAGAATAGAGGCTAGTTGGAAAGAGGAAGATGATTAGCGATCGGGATGGAGGAAGAGAGGGTAAGGGGGTAAATAAAATGGAAATACACTATGTGCGTCCATGAATAAGTTACGATGAAACCCATTATGTATAATTAATGCATACTATTGAAAAACATTTTTAAAGAGCGTGAATGCCAGGCATGGTGGGCCCCTAACTGTATTTCAGCACTTAGAAGGCTGAGGTCAGAGAATTACTCTTGAGTTCAAGGTCAGCCTGAGCTACACAGAGTGAGTTCTAGATCAACCTGGGGTAGAGTTAGACTGCCTTTAAAATGCACAGAGAGAGGAGAGGGAGAGGAGAGAGGAAGAAGGAGGAGAAGGGGGTAGGGGAGGAGAGAGGAGAGGGAGAGGGAGGAAGCTTGAAGTTAGCTTTTTTGTGGTCTCCCCTCTTGAGCCCCTACCATCTACCATTTTGCTATCTGCCATGTTATATTGCAGCCAGAAAGACCTCATCAGGATCAGAAGATATCAGCACCATTCTCCTGGACCCTCCAATTCTGAGCCAAATAATTGTCTCTGTTTTTCTTTTTTTAATTTACTTTTTTAAAAAAATGATGCATGTATGTGTGTCTGTGTGGTTTGTGCACAAGTGCAGTGCCCAAGGTGGTCAGAAGAGGGCATCAGACCCCTGCCTGCAGTTATAGGAAGTTGTGAGCTGATCTTTGCAGTGCTGGAAATCCAACCCAGGTTCTCCACAAGATCTGCAAGTCCTCTTAACCTGTAAGTCATTCTTCAGTGCCAAATCCTCCTTACAAAGCACCATCTCATGTGTGGTAACAGAAAACAGAGTGATACAGGGGGTTACTAGTTAGTCCCTCATAACATGGTGTCACACAGCAAGCAGGTCCTTGAGAAGCACAGTATATGATGAAAATTCTTGAGTGATTTATGAGGGTCATGCTCTCAGGAGAAAAGATGGAAGGACAGGCTTACCACTAAAGGGAGACTGGCGTGAGTGGAGATTGGCTTCGGTCTGATCCCATGGGCGATTCGGCACAGACTGAGCGTAGACTGCATCAAGAGACAGCCAGTCTTTGCCCCTTCGGGCCTCACATTGCTGTCAGTTACTGCTGGGGGTGGGGTTTGTGTGGCTGTGAGTTATCACCTGATAGCAAAGCAACAGTGGGATGCCACACTGTCAGTAGGAAAGATCTGGGTAGAAAACTGGAGAGTTGATGGCTCAGCAGGTAGCAGTGCTTGATCTCTCCCACAGAACCCACGTCAGGTGGCTTGCAACTACCTGTAACTCCTGCTTTAGGAGATCTGACACCTTCGCTTGACCTCCACAGACATAACATACACAAGCACACTCAGACAGTCCTGACTAGTTTTAAGTCAGTTTGATACAAAGCTAGAGTCCTTTGGGAAGGACTCTCAGTTGAGAAAACACCCCCATAAGATTCAGTCCACTGTGTGTGGTGTAATCCCTGGACAGGTAGTCTATTTAGGGTGCCATAAGAAGGTGGGCTGAGCAAGCCAGGAGAAGCAAGCCTTTAAGCAGCCCTCTCCATGGCCTCTGCTTCAGTTCCTGTCTCCAGGCACCTGCCCTGACTTCCCTGAATGTTGGAAGATATTTCCTATCCATTCACATTGAGGCAGTGAGAGGCTAGTGATTGGAGGGGAGAGAGAAGGAGGAGCTAAGGGAAGTGAGGGGCGGGAGAGAGAGAGGGAAAGGGCTCGGTGGTCAATCAGAGAGAAGAGGAGGAGGAGCAGAGAAGGAGGCGCAGATATCCAGATGGCTTCAAATGTATTTCTGGTGTTTTGAAGAGGTTAAAAAAATTGGGATAAGACTTTATCATTGTAAACTGGCATTATGTAATTGGGAGTTTTATATACATAAAGATATTTGGTTAACTTCAAGTTTAAGAGTCATGCTTTACTGGATACTTGGAAGGAGTGGTGCAGAGGCCTGGCGGGACGGAACTCTTTAGTAATTATTACCCACTATACCTGAATAATGAAACTATCAGATGAACAAACCCTTTCCTCAAGTGGCTTTTGCTTATGGTGTTTTATCACAGCAATAGTAACCCTAGCGTGTGTGTGTGTGCGCGCACACACACACACACACACACACACACACACACAATAAAAATGAGTTTAAAATTAAAATGTTGCTGGAGAGATGGCTCAGTGGCTCAGACCATGTACTATTGTTACAAAGAACCCGAATTTGGTTCCAAACCCCCACTTTGGTTGGGTGGTTCTTACTACCTATATAGCTCCACCTTCCAGGAATCCAATCTCTTCTGACATCTGCAGGTATCTGCAAGCACATGCGCATACCCCACATAATAGGTGATGGTGGTACAGGCCTTTAATTCCAGCACTCAGGAGGCAGAAGCAGGCAGATCTCTGAATTCCAGGCCATCCTGGTCTACAGAGTGAGTTCCAGGACAGCCAAGGCTGCACAGAGAAACCCCGTCTTGAAAAACAAAAAGTTTTTAAAATGTCAGGAATCCAGATGCTTACACCTTCAGATGAATGGTGAGTTCAAGGCCAGCCTGGTCTACAATAACAAATTCCAAGCCAGCCAGGGCTACGCACACACTGTCTCAAAACCCAAAGCAAATAAATGAAAAATGGCAGAAAAATTATTATATGGAGAAGAATTTCTGACTATGCATGCCATGAAGAAAATAAAAACTAATACAGAAAGTGGCTTTAGGGCAGTTGAAGGGTGAGAACTTATTTATTGTTGGGGTGTTGTTGCTGTTGTTTATTTTGAGACAGGGTTTCTCTGTGCAACCCTGGCTGTCCTAGAACCAGCTCTGTAGACCACGCTGGCCTGGAATTCACAGAGATCCACCTGCCTCTACTTCCTGAGTGCTGGGATTAAAGGCATGCACCGCCACCACCCAGAGAACTAATTTATACATGCTATTCAGAGAGGGCACTTAATTATCATGCCTAAATCTGAAGGATGGCACTGGGGAGATCACATGGAAGATCTGTGGTCTAGAATGGGAGAGAACTTGCCTACATGAAGGCCATGTAGTGCTCCAAGTAACTGTCTCTACTTGGCCTTTCTAATTGTGGTTTCTTCTCAGGACTTCCTGGTTAACTTACCCTCTGAATGCCCTAGGAGGAGGTGGACTCAACCCCAGGGGAATGCTCAAGCATAGCAGGTGACATTACTGCTTTCTGGAGGTTTTTTTTAGGGATTTAAGACTGGGTCTCTCTATAATATTGGTCTTGAACTTCTGGACTCAGCAGCCCTCAGGGACTATAGACTCATATGTTATCTGCTCTGTCACAGTTTTATGGAGATATAATTAACACAGTAACTGCATTTCTAATGTATAATTGAATGTGTTTGGATAATTTATGTGATCTCATCTCCAAAAGCCCATGGTAATAAAAATATGGTAAAGGTTTACATTGCTTGCAGAAGTTGCCTGTTCTCATCGCTGTAGTTAACAGTCTATGGAATTTTGTATACTAGAATTAGTCATTATGAACTCCTATGCAAGGGAGAAGTAGCAGCTATCGTAGAATATTTGTTTTAAGGCACCCATGTTGTATTGACAATTTACTTCATTTTATAGGTGACTAATATTCCATCGTGTGGATATACCAAACAATCTGTTCTTTTCTGTTGGTAGAAATTTGGGTTGTTTATTGTTTGGAGACAAGTACACATAAAACATTAGTGCACATGTCTGTACCAACTATTGTCTGGACTCCTTCCCTCTCTCCACCACTCCTCTGTTTCTCAAATTAATACAAGCATAGGAATGGTAGGGTCACATGGAGGTGTATTAGCACATCCTTAACACCAGTGACCCCAGCCGGGCGGTGGTGGCGCACACCTTTAATCCCAACACTTGGGAGGCAGAGGCACACGGATCTCTGAGTTTGAGGCCAGCCTGGTCTACAGAGTGAGTTCCAGGACAGCCAGGGCTACACAGAGAAACCTTATCTCAGAAAAAAAAACCAAACCCCAAACATCAACAACAAAAACACCAGTGACCCCAAGTTTCAGTTCCTCTAGGTCTGGCCAAAGCTTGGCAAGATCAAAAATTAATTTTAGCCATTGTTGTACCATGTCTATATTGTCTAATTTGTGGCTTTAATTTGCATTTTTCTTTCTTTCTTTTCTTTCTTTTTTTGTTAAAGAATTATTTATTTATTTTATGTATATGAGTACAGTGTAGCTGTCTTCAGACACACCAGAAGAGGGCATCGGATCCCATTACAGATGGTCATGAACCGCTATGTGGTTGCTGGGAATTGAACTCAGAATCTCTGGAATAGCAGTCAGTGCTCTTAACCACTGAACCATCTCTCCAGCCCAATTTGCATTTGTCTAATGGCAAGTTGCACATGTTTCTTAGCCATTTTGACAAAGTGGTAGTTCAAATCTTTTGCTTATTTTATCTTTTTACTTTGCTTTGCTTTTGAGACAAGGCCATATAAGATAGCCCCTGCTGGCTTTGAATGTGCAAACCTCCTGCCTCAGCCTTCCTGGTGGTAAAATTGTAAGTGTGCAAAGTCCATTCAGCTCTTTAATGAGTACACTGTGGCTGTCTTCTGACACGACAAAAAAAGGGCATCAGATTCCATTATAGATGGTTGTGAGCCACCATGTGGTTGCTGGGAATTGAACTTATGACCTTTGGAAGAGCAGTCAGTGCTCTTAACTGATGAGCCATCTCTCCAACCCTATTTTTTTTAAAGATAGTATCTCATATATACCATGCCATCCTCAAGGTCACTGTGTAGCCAAGGCACAGTGTGCCTTACTGAATTGTAATGTTGTGTGTGTGTGTGTGTGTGTGTGTGTGTGTGTGGCTTGTTTTTGTTTATGTTTTTTTAAGAGAGGGTTTCTCTCCGTAGTCCTGAATGTCCTGGAACTAGCTCTGTAGACCAGGCTGGCCTAGAACTCAGAGATCCACCTGCCTCTGCCTCTTGGGTGCCTGGACTAAAGGTGTGCACCATGACCCCTCTACTTGAATTGCAATTTTTTAATGCAAAACAAAAATTTTCAAGTAAAACTTGCAAATATTTTCACGTAGTTTGTGACTTTTTGTAAATGTAAAAGTTTTATTTTATCCAGTTTATCATTTTTTTGGTTTTAGGGTTTATAATTTTTGTGTCACATTTAAAAACTCATTGTTAATCCTAAGGAAACTAAGATTTTCCTTTATGTTCTGTTCTGGAAAATTACAATTTTAGTTTTACATTTGAGTCTGCTCCATTTTTAATTAAGTTTGTTTATGGTGGGTTTTTTTCCATAGTTTTTCTTTTTCCTGTAGTATTCAGTACCATTTGTAATAGAGTTGAGCCAGGCCTTCTTTGTTTTTCTTTGTTTTGTTTTGTTTTTCGAGACAGGGTTTCTCTGTGTAGCTCTGGCTGTCCTGGAAATCACTCTGTAGACCAGGTTGGCCTCGAACTCAGAAATTCACCTGCCTCTGCCTCCCAAGTGCTGGGATTGAAGGCGTGCGCCACCACTGCCCAGCTGGCACAGGCCTTTAATGTACTCAGAGAAGCAGGTGGATCTCCGTGAGTTTGAGGCCAGCCTGGTCTATATGAAGAGTTACAGGACAGCCAGGGCTACACAGTGAGACGTTTCTGAAAAAAAACAAAGTGGTGTTTCCTACACTAACATTTTGTGGTTATTCTGTTTCTGTCTTCCCTGGCTTTCCCAGTCCTCCTTCCCCTCCAAATTAGAGCTGTTTATCTTCAGTGTTAAATTGACTGGTTTAAAATCACCATAGAAATAACTCTTAAGTGTGTCTGTGAAGGTTTCACCATGGAAGTTGTCACGAAAGTTAATTTCAACTAACAACTAGGAAAGACTGAGGTGTAACTAGTGATGAGTATTGCCCAGCATGCACAGGAACCTGGGCTCCATCTTTAGCACTGAAGAAAATGCACAAAATTGAGTCGACTATGAAGCAGGGCATGGTGGGTGACTCATGCCTTTAATCCTAGTGCTTAGAAGTCAGGAACTTGTTAGGTTCTCTGTGAATTGGAGACCAGCCTGGTCTACATAACAAGTTCCAGGGTACCCAGGGCTGCATGGCAAGAGGAAAAAAAAAGCCAAAAAAACAAAAAAGCCCAAAATACATTGGGTTGGTCATGAGTGGCCACCAGAAGATAGGCAATTTTCAATTCCTTTTATTTCATCAACTCCCCAAGAGGAAAAGCTACCACACACAAGGAAATCTTAATTGGTCACTGAAGCAGGACATTAGGAAAGTTGGCAAATATCTCCCATTTGCCAGCTAATTCCTTGCGTAAACAAACTTTGATTCTGAGGAAGTTTACTTTTTTTTTAAGATTTGTTTATGTTTATATATATATATAACATATATATACTCATATATATATATATAACATATATATACTCATATATATATATATATATGTATATGAGTACACTGTAGCTGTCTTCAAACACAGAAGAGAGCACTGGATTCCATTACAGATGGTTGTGAGCCACCATACGGTTGCTGGGAATTGAACTCAGAACGTCTGGAAGAGCAGTCAGTGCTCTTAACTGCCGAGCCATCTCTCCAGCCCACAAAGCTTCTGCTTAAGACTTATTTTTAAAATTTATGTGTATTAAGGCTGGAGAGATGACTCAACAGCTAAGGGCACTTGTTCTTGCAGAGGACTGGGTTCAATTCCCAGCACCCACTTGGTGGCTCACAATCATCTGTAACTCTAGTTGCAGGGAAATCCCATACCTTCTGGTCTCCTCTGGCACCAAGCACACATGTGGTGCACAAGTTTATGCATGGACAGTCATATACAAAGATTAAAATAAATACAACAATACATTTTAAAATTTGTATATTTGAGCGTGTGTGTGTGTGTGTGTGTGTGTGTGTGTGTGTGTGTAGACCAGAAGAGGGAATAAGATCCCTTAGAACTTATTGGTAGTTGTGAGCTATCCATGTGAGTGCTTGGAAACAAACCCAGATCCTTTGGAAGAGAATAACTCTTACTCCCTGACCCGTTTCTCCAGCCCCAGAAGGTTTGTATTTGAGTGTACTTATGCACTACGAATGTGTGTGTACCACGTGGAAGCCAGAAGACTTTCTTAGGTCTCCTCTACCATTTCTGCCTCTTCCTTTAAGGCAGACTTTCTCTCTGAACCTGGGGCTTGTATTTCTCTGCTAGTCTAGATGGCTGCAAGTCACAGAAATCCTCCTGTCTCTGCACCTCTCAGAGCTAGGGTTACGAATGTGTAAGTGCTTGTTACACGGGCCTGCAGATGGCTGAGCATGTTACAAGATTATAAGTTTGCAAGTGCTGAGATCTGAAATCTGGTCTTTGTGCTTCAATGTGCTGAGCCATCTCTTGAAGATGTGTAATGTTAACTGAAGGATTTACATTCTCAATATAAACAAATCAACACTCCACAGTAGGTCGTGATTTTTTTTTAAGATTTATTTTATGTGCATTGGTGTTCTGCCTGCGTGTATGTCTATGTGAGGGTGCCAGATCCCCTGGAACAGACAGTTGTGAGCTGCTATGTAGGTACCAGGAACTGAATCTGAACCTTGGTCCCCTGGAAGATCAGCCAGTGCTCTTAACTGCTGACCCAGCTCTCTAGCCTGTAAATATTTGTTTTATTTTATTATTATTATTGTTTTTTTTCAAGACAGTGTTTCTCTGTGGTATAACAGCATTGGCTATCCCATAACTCACTTTCAGTTCAAGACTGGCCTAGAAAACTTACAGAGATCTGCTTGCCTAGGTCTCCTAAATGCTGCGATTAAAGGTATATGCCACCATGCCTGACCTGGTCTGGGCTTGACTTTTTTGTTTTTTTAACAGTTTTCCCCACAACATCAGCTAAATCTGGCTCCTGTGAGGAGAGAATACCAAGTACCAACAGATCTGAATAAGGACATAAAACATAGTAATGACGTTAGGGAAGAAGAGTAACAAAAAAAGCCAGATGTGGGCCTGTAGATGGCTGAGTGTGTAGAGATGCTGTGCAGGCCTGACAACCTGAGTTTGATCCCTGGAGTCTGCACGAAGGAAGAGGGAGAGAACAGACTCCATAAAGCTGTTCACTGACCTGGACCACATCCATGTACATAATAGTACATAATATATACACAATAGATTTTTGTTTTGTTTTTTTGAGGCAGTCTCACTATGAGCCTCTCCTGGGCTAGAGCTTGATATATAGACTGTATTGGTCTCACACTCACAGAAATCCACCTGCCTCTGCCTTTCCAGTGCTGGGATTAAAGCACCACCACATCTGGCACTCATACTAAATCTAAAGTCTGGTGTGGGGTTATAGGGATGTTATCTCAGTAGGCTGAAGGCTGAGGCAGGAGGATTGCAGAAAGTTCCAGGTCAGCCTGGGATAGATGTATAGTGTTCGACACTATTCTTGTCTGTCTCTGAAAAATAAAAAAGGAACCAAAAATAAATTTTCCAATTTCCCTGTACTGCAGGCATCTTGACTAGTGGGTCCCTTCTGGAGATGGAGGATAATACTCCTATAACTGAAAACATGAAATCCTGTTTTACCCACAACAATTTCATTCTGGCTTCTGATAATTGCTTGTTTGTTTATTGCAGTTCTAGGAATCAAACCCACAGCCTTGGGTGTACTGGGCAACTGCTCTGCCCCTGAGCTACACCATTTACCCTGACTTCTGAGGTATTCTGCTGGTGACAATTTTCCTTCTCTGAGAAAAATGAGCTGATCTCTGTGCTTTGCAAAGAGTAAGACAGGACTGGGAAAGATGGTTCGTAGGTTAAATGTACTAACTGTGAAAGTCCGACAGCCGGAGTTCAGTCCCTAGAACCCAGGTAAAAAGCTGGCTGTGGCAGTGCACATCTGTAATTCCAGTACTCCAGAGAGATGGGAGGCAGGACAGAATCATTGGGAAGTTAATGGGATTGCTAGCCAAAGTTCTATAGTATAGTAACAGAGACAAGAGACCCTGCCTCAACAAGGTAGGAGGGAGAATGACCCCTGAACATTGTCTCCTGACATCCACATATGGGCCGTGGCATGACTTGTACCCACCCGTAAGTGTACTTTTAGGGGATTGTACGCCCTCTTCTGGTCTCCACAGGCACCTAACTTGTGTTGTGTACAAACTGGTGCAAACACACGCAGGCATGCGTGAGCAACACACACACACACGCACACGCACACACACACACACACACACACACACACACACACACACACACACACGCACACACGCACGCGCGTGCGCTGAGTGTGGTTGTGCATGCCTTTAGTCCTAGCAGAAGCAGTCAGGTCTCTGAGTTGGAGACCAGCCTGGTGTGCCAAGTGAGGTGTAGGCTAGGCCCAGACTAAAAGTGAGACTATTTATAAGCCAGCAATCCCAGTAGCAGGAAGGCAGGCAGAAACAGAGCTCTGAGATGTTTCAGGGAAGATTTCAGTCATGGAAGGAATCCAAGGAACTAAAATTAAGTCTCCTGCTAGCACACGTGCCTGCAGACTCCCTAACATTTGCCTGAGGCACCAACCTGGAAAACACAGCCCTTTGTTATTTTCAGCAGAACAATGTTTCTTTTCTAATTTTTAAAACCCGGGCAGGGCACTGTGGTATACCCTCTCATCTCAGCATTTAGGAAGCAGAAGCAGGAGAATCTCTGTGAGTTTATGCCTTCTGGAGTCTACAGAGTGAGCTCCAGGCTATCTAGGGCTACACAGTGAGTCCCTTTCTCAAAACGAACAAAACATAATATAAAATTATTTTATTTTTTATGTGTAAGGTTTTTTTTTTTGCCTGCCTGTGTATCTTTGTGTTACATACATGGTGCCCAAAGAGGTCAGAGTGGGCATTGGATACCCTGGCATTTGAGTTGCAGATGGTCATGAGCCACCATGTGGGTGCTGGGAATCAAACCTGGGTCCCCTGGAAAAGGCAGTGAATGCTCTAACCACTGAGTTATCTCTCCAGCCTTGAGCCATTTCTCACTGTTGTCTTCTTTAAGTAGTAATCTGATTTTTCTCTTTGTTTTATATCTAAGTTTAAAAATCTTTTGTTCTAGCCGAACACGGTGGCTGGCGCTCACCTTTAGTCCCAGCACTCAGGAGGCAGAGGCTAGTGGATCTCTGTGAGCTCTAGGCCAGCCTGGTCTACAAAGAGAATTCCAGGACAACAGAGAAACATGTCTCAAAAACCAAAACTAATTAACTAACTAAATAAACATGTACTAGGCACGGTGACATAAGCTTTATCCCTAGCGCTGGGGAAGCAGAGGCAAACAGATCTCTTGGTTCCGGCTCTACTTGGTTATATACTGAGACCCTGTCTCTAATACGTGTAAAAAAGAAAAATCTTTGATGAGAGCTGAGGATTTATATAGTGGTAGAGTGTTATCTTAGGATACACAAAGCCCTGAGTTCAGTACAGCAGAAATATCTTATGATTTATATTTATAGAATAGTTTTAAAGGGATAACACTCATTTGTTTGTTTTTGCCACTAAGCTTCATTGTCTGCTTAAATGAATATTTTAGAAGTAGGTTTATGCTTATGTACACTCAGATAAGCCTGTGCGGGGCTAATCTCTGGCCGATGTGTATGCTTGCTTTGTCTGGACTGATGCCTTTTTCTCGATATCACTTCAATGAACACCTGAGGTATTCTGCACGAAACAGAATTCTGTTCTGAGCTTTGAGCTTCCAAAATAGACTCAGGGCAGTTGTCCTAAGTGAAAAAAAGCCTGTCCCCCTCCCCCTTTTTTGAGGACATATTCTTTGAAGTCCTATCCTGTTACTTCAGCAGCACCTCCCACCACAACCAGTGCTGGCATTATATAGTCTTATACAACCTTGCTAGCTTAAAAGTTTTGTGAAGACTATTTCTGTACCCATTAACCAATTTCTATCAACATTTCAGCCTATTTGCCTTGTTTCTAAACATTCATACGCATTATAGTCATTTTTAAAAAAGAATTACTTATTTTATGTATATGAGTACACTGTAGCTGTCTTCAGACACAGCAGAAGAGGGCATCAGATCCCATTACAGATGGTTGTGAGCCACCATGTGGTTGCTGGGAATTGAACTCAGGGCCTCTGGAAGAGCAGTCAGTGCTCTTAACCTTGAGCCATCTCTCCAGCCCCATTATAGTCATTTTTTTAAACTGGTGTATATCATATCTTTTTTGTCTCATTTTTATTTTCAAGACAGTGTTTCTCTGTGTAGCCCTGGCTGTTCTGGAAGTAGCTCTGTAGTCCAGGCTGGCCTTGAACTCAGAGATCTACCTGCCTCTGCCTTCCAAGTGTTCCAAGTGCAAGTGTGCATCACCATGCCAGGCTGCTGTGTATTCTGGGTTGTTTGTGTGTGTGAGTGTGTGTGTGTGTGTGAGTGTGTGTGTGTGTGTGTGAGAGAGACACACAGAGAGAGAGAGAGAGACAGAGAGAGACAGAGAGAGACAGAGAATCTCAAGTAGCCCAGGCTGGCTTGGAAATTGATATTTAGCTGAGGATGACCTTGAACTTTTTTTAAGAAAAGATTTATTTATTTATTTTATATGAGTACACTGTAGCTGTCTTCATACACACCAGAAGAGGGCATCAGATCCCATTAAAGATAGTTGTGAGCTACAATGTGGTTGCTGGGAATTGAACTCATGACGTCTGGAAGAGCAGTCAGTACTCTTAACTGCTGAGCCAGCTCTCCAATCTGACCTTGAACTTTTGATTCTCCTATGTGTACTCCCTGAGTGCTGGGATGACGGGCATGTGCCACCATGCCCAATTTATGAAATGCTGGGCCCAGGGCCTCATGCATGCTAGTCAACCACTTTATCAACTGAGCTGCATCCCCACCCAGCCTGCAGTGTGTATTCTCTTAAATGATTCCAAGATAACTACCAACCTTACGTGGAGATTGATATCTACTATTTATGCTTCAATTCTGAAGGCTTACTAGGAGTGTCCACTCAAGACTGCTGCTATTAAAATACCCTGTTCATGCCAGGCAGTGGTATTGCAAGCCTCTAATCCCAGCACTCAGGAGACAGAGACAGGCAGATTTCTTTGAGTTCTAGACCACAGAATTCCTATGGAAAAAAAACCAATAAAACTAAAATAAACAAACAAAACCCCCAAACGAACAAACAAATAATTAATACCCTGTTCTTTGTCAAGCTTCTTCCAAATTTTACATCCCTTAGTGATTTGTACTTGATTTGAAATTTTAAGGTAATTTTACTTTATGTGCATGGGTATTTTGCTTGCATATATGTCTGTGTAGCACTTGAGTTCTTGGTCCACTCTGAGGCCAGAAAAGGTCATGAGATCCCTGAGACTAGAGTTACAGTTGTGAGCTGCCATGTGGCTTATAATTGAATCCAGATCTTTTGAAAGGGTAGCAATCTCTCCAGCTCTTGATCAGAGTTTATTTAAAAATTACTTTGAAGCCAGGTTTGGTGACACACACCCAGCACTTGGGACATAGAGGCAAGTTGATTTCTGAGTTTGAGACCAGCTTGGTCTACGTAGCAAGTTCTAGGCCAGCTAGAACTATATAGTGAGACTCTGTCTCAAGAAAAAAAAATTCCTCTTGTTATGGTGGGTATTGAATCCAAAGCCTTGCACATTTGAGACGCATGCTGTGCCACCAAGTTTTATTCCCAGCTGCCTGATCCAAATGTCTTACTTTCCACTCACTCTTTTCCCCAGTTGATATCTGCCATTGACCCTCAGCAAGTTCCTAGAAGCATGTGGTCTACTTTCTTCCCCTCTATTGACTATCGTGTGGTTTATTATTGGTATGACTTAAATGGGTTGTCTTTTTACATTTATTTATTCATGGTAGGGATAAGTGGGCACACACATGCTATGGTATAGTGTGTATGCAAAGGTCAGAGGAGACCTTTCAGGAGTAAGTTCTCTCCTTTTAGGACATGGGTTCCAGGGATTACCATCAAGCTTGCTAGCAAGTGCATTTACTTCCTGGCCAGCTTGACAGCCCTGTTTGTTGTTGTTGTTTGTTTGTTTGTTTTCTTTTTTAAAAAAACCATTTTTTAAGATTTATTTACTTATTATATGTAAGTACACTGTAGCTGTCTTCAGACACACCAGAAGAGGGTGTCAGATCTCGTTATGGATGGTTGTGAGCCACCATGTGGTTGCTGGGATTTGAACTCAGGACCTTTGGAAGAGCAGTTGGTGCTTTTAACCACTGAGCCATCTCTCCAGCCCCTGTTTGTTTGCTTTCTTGAAGACATATTTTTATGTATGTGTATGTCTTTGGTTATGTCCAAAGAGGGCATCAGATTCCCTGTAGCTGGAGATACAGGTAGATGTGGACATCCCATGTGGGTGCGGGAATCTGACTCAGTCCCTCTGTAAGAGCAGCAAATGATGTGAACTGCTGAGCCCACCTGGTTTTGTTTTTTGAGATAGAGTCCTGTAAAACATAGGCCTTGAACTCTAGATACTCCTGTATCTTCCAAGTGTTGGGATTACAGGTATGAGCTAGCATCACTGGATTAATTTGTATCTTTCAGTGGTTTATAAGTACTTCAATTACTTTAATCCTCAGATGGCTGAGTCCTAACCCTGAAAAACCTGATGCAGTATTACGCAATACAGTTTGGGTACTGGTTTATTTATTTGTTTGTCTATCTGTTTATTTATTGTCAAGATCTCACTGTGAAGCCCAGATGGCTTCACATGTTTTTTTTTGTTTTGTTTTGTTTTGGTTTGGTTTGGTTTTTGGTTTTTCGAGACAGGGTTTCTCTGTATAGCCTTGGCTATCCTGGAACTCACTCTGTAGACCAGGCTGGCCTCGAACTCAGAAATTCACCTGCCTCTGCCTACCAAGTGCTGGGATTAAAGGTGTGCGCCACCACCACCCGGCTGACGGTTTTTTTTATTTTTTAATTTTTTTCATGTCATTAGTTTATCTATAATCTTATCTAGTATAAAAATTCAAGAGTCAAATCCTGTTTTTAGAGATCATACCTATGGTGCTTGGGATGTGAATGCCCACCATGGACTCATATATTTGAATGCTTGGTCCCCAGTTAGTGGAACTATTTGGGAAGGATTAGGAGGTGTGGCCTTGTTGGAGGAAGTGTGCCACTGGGGTGGGCTTTGAGGTTTCAAAAGCCCAAGCCCAGTCAGTCAGTCTGTCTCTGTCTCTGTCTCTCTCTCTCTCTTTTCCCTCTCTCTGCCTGCTTCCTGTTGATCAGGATGTAAAGTTCTCAGCTCCTTCTCCAGTGCCATGCTTGCCTGCCTGCCTGTTTGTTGCCATGATGATCATGGGCTAACCCTCTAAAACTGTAAGCAAGCCCCCAGATAAATGCTTTTTTTGTTTTTGTAAGAATTTCTATAGTCATGATTTTTTCACAGCAATAGAACAGAAACTAGGATACCATTTCTTGACCATTGTTCATGTCTGGGAAATGCATGAATTAAACATCATCATCATCATCACCACCACCACCATCACCATCATCATCATCATCATCGTCATAGGTTTTTCAAGGGTTTCTCTGTGTAGCCCTGGACATATTGGAACTCATTCTGTAGACCAGGTTCTCCTCAAAATCAGAGATTCACCTGCTTTTGCTTCTGCCTCTGGATCGCTGGGATTAAAGTTGTGTGCCACCACTGCCCAACTAAAACATCCTTATTTCTTAAGAACTTGGTGCCTTACCATATAGAAAGGTGCAATAAATCCATATCCAAAGTGCATGGTTCTCATGGCCAGTAACTGCCTCATATTTTCCACTGAGAATGGACATTTTCCCCTTTGTCCTCCCCATAGTGTCTGTGATGGACCATGATGGCAAACCTCTGGATTCTCTGGCCCAATAAGGTGCTGCTGGAACCTCTGCAATGGACTCAGAGATAGAAGGTAGAAGAAATGGCCATAGCACTGGGCTCTCCTTTCCTCACAACCTTATTATCTAAACTTTTGTTTTATAAGCCTTGGACTTGTGTAGCCCATTTGGCCTCAAACTCGTTTTATAGGCAGGAATGACTGAGCTCCTGATCATATGGCCTCCACCTCCCCAGGGCTGGCATTGCAGGTGTGTACCACCAGGCCTACTTTATGCAGTACTGGGAATAGAACCCAGGGTCTTTTGCATGCTAGGCAAGCACTGTGCCTATCACTGTACCAACTGAGCAACATCCCCAGGTTGTGACCTCAAACTTGTTTTTGCTCTGTCTCAGCCTCCTGCATCCTGGGATTAGCGTTGATTGGCACTGGGATCTGGGAGGCTGTTTGGGTGCTGCTGACATGCAGGTGGGGAAAAATAACTTATAGATAGGACAGAGATCAAGCAAGCAGGAAAGTAAGGCAGGGCACAGAGAGAATGTGGGTGGAGAGGGAAACTGTTCAGCTAAGGGTGAGGGAGGGCAGTGGTTTGGTAGATTAACAAATCCTAGCTCAGAAAACTACAGAACTGGAGAGAACGTAAAACCACTCAGGGGTCAGGAAGATTGTGTGTTGAAGACCCATTTGGGCCACATAGTATGTCCCAGCAGTTTTAGCTGTGTGGTGAGACCCTGTCTCAAAAAGTAAGACAAAGGGGGTATGAAGATCACTCCCTCACTGAATAAAAGCGGACACTCAAGTGTGTGGAACCTCAGAACCCACATAAAAAAGTGTGAGAATCCCCAGGACCCAAAAAAGATGGATGTATAGTACAAGTGGCTGTGACCCTAACATGCTGACAGGGAAGTGGGAGTCAGAGAAACCTCAGAAACTTGAGGGTCATTAGACTTGCGTTTCAGTAGAACAAAGAGACTGTTTCAAAGTAGAAGGTTGGGGGAACCAACAGCTTAGCTCTTTCCCTGATCTCCACACATAAGTTGTGGCATGTGTATGTTCACACACACACAGACAGAGAGAGAGAGAGAGAGAGAGAGAGAGAGAGAGAGAGAGAGAGAGAGAGAGAGAGAGAGAGAGAGAGAGCTCTCTAGAAGTTGAACCAAAGCACTGGAGTGATTTTGGAAACGTTTGTCCAGGCAAAGCTTGGGATCCCAAGGGTCAGAATAGTAACGTTGTTGCCTAGGATTGTTAACTTCGCCTCACCCTGGTCAGTAGGGTTAGTGTACCAGGAAACACTAGGCAAAATATACAAAATAACACTTCTATTGCCAGAGGGGACTCATCTGACCCAGAAGGACCCACAATGAAATAGTCTCTCACCCACTAAATGGCTTTTAAAAAAATAGACATTAGTAAATTTGTAATGACATAGAAAGACTGGAACCTTCCACAGGAGAATATGAAATGGCACAGACACAGTAGAGGACCGTTTGGTAGTTTCTTTATAAAGTTAAACATAAACCTGCAAGTCAGTAATTCTACTATCTGCTGCACAAGAGAATTGGAAACATGCCAACAAAAAACACTTGTGTACAAATATTCATAGCAGCTTTACTTGTTACGGCTAGTAATTGGAAGCCATTCAGATGTCCTTCAAATGATCAGTAGATAAGATGTGGTATATCCATATAATGGAACATTATTAAACCATAAAAAGGGATAAAGTACCAATACATGCTTCGTCTGGAACAAGCTAAAAAACACCCAAAAGAAGTCAGACATTGCAAGTTGCCACATGACATTCCACAGCTACAAGGGAAATTCCATGGTTAAATTAGTAGAGCCAAAGCCAAAGAAAACATGAAAGCCAAGCAGCTTCCAGAACCAGAGCGATCAATGACTTGATCAGGCAAAACCAAGTGAGAAATTATAAAAGCAACGTCTTTGGTTATAGCTCAATCAACAAGTTAATTGGTTACAGTTTTCTTTTTAACTTTGTATGAGTGTTGGTCTGTGTATATGTATGTGCACCATCTGTGTGTCTGGTACCCAAAGAAGCCAGTAGAGGTTATCAGACCTTTGGAGCAAGAGTTGTGCGCTACCATGTGGGTGCTGGTAACAGGTTCTCTACAACAGTGAGTGCTCTTAACCACTGAGCTGTCTCTCTCTAGCCCCTGGTTACAGTTTTGACTTATTAATCTGTAGCTTAGTTTACTGGCTCAGGGGGCCTTTCACAACCAACCAATCTGAGCACTGTGATATCAGTTTGTGACTGCCAACTCTAAATCCATGGTCTATTATAAGATATGCTATAAAGAGAGACACATCTCAGTTGGCTGGATGTTGACTGTCAATAAGCACTAAGGGATTTGTTGGTGGTACTTGTGCTGTATAAATCAGTGAAAGTAATCACTTTGAAAATGGGTAACATTTATAGCCTGTAAATTATATCTCAGTAAAGAGTTTGTCCTAGCTAGAGTTGACTACAGGTGGGTTAAAGATCACTTGATATCAGGAGTTCAGAGGCAGCCTGGATAACATATAAGATACCATTCCTAAAGTAAAACAAGGTAAAAACCCTGTAAGTATGATGATAGGGGGTGCCATACTACATGAGCACTTATATATTGTGAAAAGGGTTTTATGGGAGAGAGAGAGAGAGAGAGAGAGAGAGAGAGAGAGAGAGAGAGAGAGAGAGAGAGAAAGTGTGTGTGTGTGTATTAATAGCTCAGCATAAGACTGTTAAGGCTTATTCATTCCAAATTGATTGTTAGCCCAAAAGGTACCTGGAGGAGGGGAGTCGATCCTAAGCAGGTGACTTGAAGAAGTCCAGCAGTGCAGAGAGAAGTACAGGGGGTGATGAGACTGAGTCTCGGGGAAGCAGCTGACCACTCATCAGGGCAATGCCTGACGGTCTTTGACACCTCTCCTTTCACCGCACTGTAAAACCAGCTGGCTACTGTGCTGTTGACATGTTTCTCCAGGGCATTGAACTGGTAACCTCAGATAGTTGACATTCTGACTAAAGCACAAATTAATTCAGTCTCAACTGAATTAGACAACACTTTCAAACATAGGTGCTTCCTTCTACAAACTAACTTTACCTTCGCTGTTTGGGATTAAAGGTGTGTACTAAAGGCTGAGCCACAGCACAACTAGAAACAGGGTTTTTCAGTAAATAACACAATCTTGGGGTTTATATTGTGATTAAATATCCTGCAACAGTATTCTCCCTCTGTTTCCTGAGAACTGGGATTCCAAGCCTGTGTCACAACACCTGGTTTATACTTTCTCATTTATTTTAATATTGTTTGAGATAGGCTCTTCCTATACTGTGCAGGCTGGTCTCAAACTTTTGGACTGAAATGACCCTTGAACCTTTACTTCCCAACTGATGGGATCATGAGCATGTAGTACCCTACTCTTCTAGAACGCACAGTTTTAGGGCTGAAGAGGTGGCTCAGCAGTTAGGAGCACTTGATGCTCTTGCAGAGGACATGAGTTCAGTTCACAGCACCCATGTGGTGACTCACAACCATTCCCAGGGTATCAGATGCCCTCTTCTGACCTCAATGGGCATCAGGCTTTCATGTGGTACCTATACAAATATGAGGGTAGGTAGGCAGGTAGGTAGGTAGGTAGGTAGATTATTTGGTCAGCAAGTTGGCTTAGTTAGTAAAGGTATTTGACCTCCCAGCCTGACCACTTAAGTTCCTTCCCTGGAACCCACAACTCAGAAGGAGAGAACTACCTCCTGTAAGTTGTCCCCTGGTCTGCACAGTCACATGGTGACAAGTGTGCAATCCATGCACAAAATGTGAACATTTTTTAAAAGAATGTATCTTTTAGTGGTGGTGCCCACCTTTAATCTCAGCACTTGTGAGGTAGAAACAAGTGGATATCTTTGAGCTTGAGGCCAGCCAGGTCTACATAGCAAGCTCCAGTCTGGAAGAGGCTACATTACATATCACCACCATGCCTGGCTTGAGCCCCTGTCTTAAAAAAAAATAATAAGAAGAAAATAGGAAAAGGAAGAAAGAAGGAAAGAAAGAAAATGGGGACCATCAGGACTCTGCTCCTTTCTCCAGTTCTGATCATTTTTTATAGCACAAGTCTAATCAGGCCTGTGTCTGCATCCCTTCTGAGAAGGCGAACCCTTGTCCAGGTGGCCAGGCAGGAGTTCCAGAGCGTGTGGTCTCCTGGGATACTGACAGTTGGTGCAGCTGGACGGGGCGGGGGGCGGGGGGCTGGAACACTGTCTGGCAGCTTGATTACTGGTATGTGAGGAACCACGGCTCAAGCAGCTGCCCCTTCCCTCTGCCATTCCGGGCTTTGCACTCGGTGAGGCCTTGGGCTTCCGTTTTGTGGTTGTTTTCCTCATTCTCTTTGTCACGTGAGGTTCCATTGGGTCACTGATGGTCTCTGATGCTTTGACTCCATGCCAAGCCTAAGCTGTACCATTAAGCACAATGACAATACTTCTCTTTCTATTAAAAAGAAAAAAGAAAAGGAAAAGAGAGGGAAAAAAAACCCCACAAAAGTTCTGATGAAGATTACAGTATAAGCAAGGATTCTAAAACAATATGTTGATCGAAAGACTGCCCAGAATCACAAAATAAAACAAAAGAAGGGCTGACAAGAAGGCTCATCAAGTAAGGATGCTTGCTGCCAAGGCTGAGGATGTAAGTTCAAGCCCTGGAGCCCATATGGTAGAAGGAGAGATCTGACTCCTCCATAATTGCTCTATGATCTTCATGCATGACTTATAACACACCAGTGCATGTACACACATTAAATATGTACAGCAAACTCGTAAAAGCCAAACACAAAATACTAGACAGTTGTCTGCCATCTCTCTGGAATGTGTTCTAAGGTATTCCTCACATACCTGGAACCTTGGATACTTCTGAAGCATTTATACTCATTTTGCTAAACCCTTGGATATAATAAGACATTAACAACAATAGCTAACAGTAGGATAATTGTAACTATACTGTAATAGAAGTTATTTAAAAATTGGTTATTTTTATTCCTGGAATTTTCCATTTACTAATTTTGGAGTGAGGTTAACTGAGGTAGTTGAAATCTTAGCAGAACCTTGGGTAAGGAAAGGCTACTGATGATTCCGTGTTTATGAAGTTCTACAAAAGACAGATCTTACCTGTAGAAGCAGGTCAGTTTTTCTGATCCTAGTATCAGGAAGAGTCTTGGAATAGGATGAAGTATAGTCAAAAACTGGTTTCTACCACAGAGTCCTAAAGCTTTTGACTTCCTGGGTGATAGACAGGACTAGAACCCTTTCCCCCACCAAAGCCACATTTAACATTAACCATTCTACAAAGCAGATTGACTGGTTAAAACATCTGTGATTGTGTTGAGCCAAAGTGTTTCCCAAGTGGGGAGCCAGATTCTCTTGGGATATATTTAGCTTTAAATGAGTCATTTATTGCCTACCTCTCTGTGTAATCCAATGTCCTTACAAACATTGAGTAAATTATTTTAGAATGTACCAGCAAGACCCCATCTTCGATAAGAATGTCATTATATAGCACCTGAGGCCTAGAATGGAGACTTTCCCCAAGCTGCTGTAGCCATCCTCCTGATGTTTCTACCTATGTATTTCAAGAATCTTGATTTCTGGGTTTTGTTGTTATTGTTCTGTTACTATAAAACCTTCAGTAAACAGGTAGCCTGGGGTAACCTAAATCGGTTTCCCTGGGTATGGTTACTCATTTTTGACTCCAGAATAAACTTATTCCCTTTGAGGTAAGAAATGTGTTTTTGTGTTCTGAGTCACATCTTTTGTACTTCAGTCTCTCTAGAATTTGTTTGGGTGAGATGTCTACTGGTGGACTCTAGACAGCTTCAACATGAGGATTGGTGACAAATGAGACACCCATGTGAGCACTTCCCTGGAGCTTTCCACTGTCACTCAGGGGAAAAGAGAGGTCCTGGAGACTGAGTTCAGTCACCTATAGCTAGTGATTTAGTCAGTGGTTCTTGTATAATGAACCCTTTGCCCTTGTTCCCCCTAAAACCCCTTAAAAAAACCCAAAGTACAAAACCCTAGCACATAGAATTAGAATTTTCCACGTAGTCAACAACTGAGGTACAAGGAGAGTATTGTGTACACAGAGAGTGTGGGATCTTCAAGCACACGACCTATCACCTATCTTTTGCTCTATGCATCTCTTCATTCGACTGTTCCTGAGCTACATCCTTTAGAGTAAACCAGTAAATGCATATAAGGCACCTCTCTGAGTTCTGGGATTATTCTATTTAGCAAATTACCGCCCCTGAGAGGAGTTTATCAGAATCCTCAAATTTGTAGTCTGTCCAGAAATGTGGCTGGGCTATCCTGGTCTCCTGTTTGCGGTTGTCATTGAAGGGAGAATAGTCTTGTGAAACTAAGCATATGAATTCTGGTTTGTAATTGAGTAGTGTCAGGACAGAACTGAAATGACAGAAGTGATGTCTGTAAAAAAGATGCCACATTGGTAGTCAAAAACCACATCAGGGAACTGGAGAGATGGCTCAGTGATTAAGAGCACTGACTGCTATTCCAGAGTCCTGAGGTCAATTCCCAGCAACCACATGGTGGCTCACAACCATCTGTAATGGGATCCAACACCCTCTTCTGGTGTGTCTGAAGACAGCTACAGTGTACTCATATACATAAAATAAATAAATAAATCTTTAAAAAACCCACATCAGTAGTATTTGGTTAGTGGGAATGTTCTCTGTCATGACAATGATAGTGGTCACATGGTATGTGCTGTACATTTTCAAAATCATGGCAATGTGGAACAAACTTTACAGATCAAAGAGTTGGCAGATGGGTTAATGGGTGAAGACGCTTGCACAGGCAGAGTGAACTGAGTTCAAATCACTGGGACCCACATACATGGTGGAAGGAGAGGACAGACTTCTCCAAGTTGTCTTCTGACCTCCACATACCTGCATGTGCACCCCCAGTCCATGTATATGAAATAATTCTTAAAATTATGGACCAAGAAGTTTTCAGTTGATATGATGCTTAATTAACACACAGAAGACCTAGGGTTCCATCCCCAGCACTGCATAAACCATATAGTATCTCATGCCAGCACTTAGGAGAAGGGAGGAAGTCTGGATGTTCAAGATCATTATCAGCTACCGATTGATTCCATGGCTAGCCCGATACACCTGAGACCCTGTCTCTAAATAAGTAAATAGATACTTGAATAAATAAGGGCCAAAGAGGTGACTCAGTGCCAAAATGATGCCAGATGCCAAATCTGATGACCTAAGTTTGATCCTTGTACCCACATTGTAGGAGAGAATAGATTTCTTGAAGAGGCCAGCCTGGTCTACAGAGAGAGTTCCAGGTCAGTCAGGACTGCACAGAGAAACCCTGTCTCGAACAACAACAAAAGGAGAGAGCTGATTCTCTTGCAAGCTGTTCGTTGGCCTTCACACCCATGTAGTGGCAGTTACAAACGTACCCTACACTAACATAAAGTTTAAAAAAATTATTCGTGTGTATGCATGTGTTTGTGGCAAGATTGTAGCTAGTGGCAGAGTGCTTATTTAGCAGGCACAAGTGTGGGTGTGGGTGTGGGTATAGGGGGAAGGAGGGGAAGGGGCTATAGGAGCAATTGTGCTCAAGATCAATTGTGTAATCCCAGAATTAGGAGGCAAGTTTAAGGTCAGTCACATCTACACATCATGTTTCAGGTTAGCCCACGCTATATTGGAAGATCCTTCCTCAACAAACAACTGGAAGCAGAAGTGTTTAGTGAAGGAAGGGAAGAACAAGCAGAAGTCAGGAGGCTCCAGAGGGAAGGACAACCTCTGCTGTGAGCAGCAGGTTGGAGTGGCATAAGGTTGTTGGTATTTCTTTTCTGCTTCATGTGTCTTTGCTATAGATATACGTGTGTGTGTGTGTGTGTGTGTGTGTGTGTGTGTGTGTGTGTATGTGTGTGTGTGTGTGTGTGTGTGTGTGTGTGTGTGTGTGTGTCTTAAGGAGGCTGAGGCAGGAAGATTTCAAATTCAAGGCCAGCTTGGCCTTTGTAGTGAACTCTATCAAAAAAATAAACAAGAGAGCCAATTTAGATGGTTCAACAGGTAAAGGTATTTGCCACTGTGCTGACTAGTTTTATGTCAACTTAACAGAAGCTAAAGTCATTTGAGAGAAGGGAACCTCAATTAAGAAAATGCCTCCATAAGATTGGGCTCCAGGCAAGACTGCAGTTCTAAACCTGTGGGCTGCTAACTCTTTGGGAGTTGAAAAACCTTGTCATCTAAGACCATTGGAAAGAGCAGATATTTACATTACAGTTCATAACAGTACCAAAATTGCAGTTCTGAATTAGCAATGAAAATAATTTTATGGTTGGAGGTCACCACAACACGAGCAACTGGGTTGTGGCATTAGGAAGGTCGAGAACCGCTGCTACTTCAGGACTCTCAATTAGTGATTGATGGGTAAGGTTCCAGTCCAGTCATTGCAGGTGAAGCCACCTGTGGGCTGGTGGTCCTGGGTTCTATAAGGAAGCAGGTTGAGCAAGCATGGGAACATTCCAGTATGCAGCACCCCTGCATGGTCTCTGCATCAGCTCCTGCCTCCAGGTTCCTGCCTTGTTTAAGTTCCTGTCCTGACTTCCTTTGATGATGAACAGTGATATGGAAGTATAGGTGGAAAAATAAACCCTTTCCTCCCCAAGTTGGTCATGGTGTTTTATCAAAGCAATAGTAAACCAACTAAGATGGCCACCAGGCCTGATGACAACCGCAATTTAATCCTTAGGAAACGCAAGGTGGAAAGAAAGAACTGACTCTTGGGAGTTGTCTTCTCTCTTATACATTTTATTTTTATTTTATTTTATTTTTATTTTGTGTGTATGGTTATTTTGTCTGCACATATGTCTGTGTACCATGTATGTGTCTGGTGCTCACGAAGGTCAGAATTGGATGTCAGATTCCCTGATACTGTAGTTACAAACAGTTGTGCGCTGCCATATGACTGTTGGTAATTGAAGCAGGATCTCTTAACAAACAATCAAGCAAACAAACAACAACGACAGTAAAACAGCCAGTTCTCTTACCCACTGAGCTACTTCTCCAGCCCCAAGAACACTGTTTAAAAAAAGAAATAGGGTAGTGGTGGTGCACGACTTTAGTTCTAGCATTTGGGAGGCAGAGGCAGGCAGATCTCTGAGTTCGAGGCCAGCCTGGTCAAAAGAGCAAGTTCCAGGACAACCAAAGCTACACAGAGAAACCCTGTCTCAAAAAGCAAAAAGGAGGCAGACAAACAGACAGGTATGAAATTATTGAAGGATAAATAAAACAAATTTTTCTAACAAAACAAGGGCATGGTGCACATGCCTGTGACCCCAGTGCCGTCGCAGGCAGAGACAGGAAGAGCAATGGGGCATTCTGGCTGCCAGCCTAGTTCCAGGTTCAAGGAAGATATCCTGTCTACAGTGTCTCAATGGATTTGGGTAGAGAATGATAAGGACCTACTGATCTTGCTTCTGTATACACAGACATATGTAAGTACAGCACACTCATGTAGCTTTCAAACCCACACAAACCATAATGAGAAAAGAAGGAACAAATGCAATTAAGAGAAAAGAGATAGCTCCTAATTTAAAACTTACAATGAAGGTGGAGATGGGTGGGTTTCAGTAGTGGCTAAAGGAGCATCTCAGCGCGTGAAGATATCTTACAAACCAAACTAGCTAACCCAGAAGACCATTAGGCTGTAGATTTCTTTCTTTTTTTTTTAATTTTTAATTTTTTGGTTTTTTCATTGAGAAAGGATTTCTCTGTATAGCCCTGGCTGTCCTGGAACTCACTCTGTAAACCCGGCTGGCCTTGAACTCAGAAATCTGCCTGCCTCTGCCTATCAAGTGCTGGGATTAAAGGCGTGCGCCACCACTGTCCAGTGGCTGTAGATTTCTTACAAGTCAATAAGAAAAGCTAGCATAGGAAATTGGACAAGTTACATGAATAGACAATTAAAAGGAATCTACATGATCAGTGCGAAGTGCTTAATGCGTCTGTGATAAAATAGTTGTAATCTGATAGAGTCAGATTAGTGTGTGTACAAAGAAAGGATCAATATTAGTGTAGCTAGTGAGAGAAATTGCATGGGAACATGAGTACTGTTGCTTGTAGTAGGATCGAAGCAAGTAAAAGAGATTGGGGTTGAAGACACTGAGAAAGAGTTAAGACTTAGAGATATGTGTCTAACCACTTATATCTTTGCTGACTGTTCAACACCAAGCTTCTAGAAAATTTTAGGTAAGTAACAACATGTGTTGGATGAATAAGGTATCTTTGATAAATAAGGTTTATCAATTGCTAAGGTCTACTCAGGTTAACACTGTCTTGAAGGTATATGTCTAGTCTCTTTGTATTTGCTAACTTTGTTAAGGTTTAGCTATTTAGATAAACTGAATCATAAAAGAAACTTGTAATATTCTATTAATGACACACCGTGAAAGGATCAGAAGACTGAGGTTCCCAGTTTCTTTGTGGACTGAATAGTTTGGGGCCATCATGTCCTCATTTTTATTAAGATTTCACATTCATTATTGTGTGTATGTGAATTTGTGTAGAGGTCAGAGTATACAACTCAATCTTTTCTTCTACCACGTTGAGTTCTGAGAATCAAATTCAGGTCATCAGGCTTGGTGGCAAGTGTCCTTATCTGTTGAGCCATTCCCATGGTCCCCAAAACACTTTTTGTATATGGATCCCCCAAACACCTGAGAGCTACTTTCTTGCTTTTCTGTAGTTTTCTCATCTCAAGAATTTCCTTTCAATTCCACCTACAGAAAATTTGCATATCCATGAGGTCCAGTACACGCCTCATCTCTTTCTGTCAGTTTTAGACAGAAAAATTCTGCTTCAACTTCTCTAACTCCTTCAGTACTGACATATTTTAACACCTCTCTGCAGAAGTCGATTTTTTAGCTCTCTTAAATTCAAGGCCATCTTGGGTAATACAAGCCAGAACCCATCCTTAAATAAATTTAGAATTTTTTTTAAAAAAAATTATGTGTACTTGTGTGGTATATGTATGTGGCTACGTGCACCTCAGAGTGCAGGTGTTGTTGGTTTCCAGAGGCAGCATGAAATCCGCCGGAATTCATGCTGCTATAAGCAGTTATAAGCAGCTGTGAGTTTGTGAGGGATGGGAATCGAATCCTCTGCAAGAGCAAGTGCTCTTGGTCACTGAGCTCTCTCCAGACCCCTAAGGGGATCCTTCTGCCCTAGCCTCCTGAATACCTAAGAACTGGGACTAAAGCATGTGCCAACCTGGCTTCAAATTTTTATTTTGAACATGCTCTTTATAAGGCAAATAAGGAAAGCAAATTCTTTTTAAAATTAGGGAGAATTGGCGGTTACTAAGTTGACCCAAATATCAAATCCTTACTGCCTTTGTCTTGGGGTGGCAGGAACAAAGCTGGTTTCACATGTAGTTACATAGATGATAAAAACCTTTCTTTCCCCAATATTCAAAGCTCTGGGTCACCAAATACAACCAGAGGTGATCAGGATTCTCAAAGATCTAGCCAAATCCTTAGCCACTTCAATCTTACAGGGTTTCCAGCATATTGAAAAACGAGTGGGTTACGAAATGGCTATTTTAAATCTGCACATGGCAGCATCCATTTTTCCCTCAATTCTGTCGTTAAAGTATGTCTGATTTTAACAACTAAAATCAGGAAGCAGCACGGGAGCATGGGAAGGTGACTTCTTGTTGCATGATTGTGAATCTAGATAGTGTTTTGTTAGGTAAAGAAGTCTCAGGCTCTCACGGCCATGACTCCGCAAGAAAGGCAGTTCTGCTGCCCAGAGGGATCTCACTCACTGCACAAACACACCGGCCTGACCTCTCACCATTTCTGATGAAGGCCATAGGTCCCAGGCAGGTTTGAACAGGGCTCCTAACTTAATGGGTGGGAAAGAAGCGTCTTCTGGATGTCCACCAACACACAGGCCCTGAGGGACCAGAGCGACCCACGCGGGAACGCGTGCCAAATCCGTCCGGCCTCGGGAGCGCGCACCCGCCCGTTTGGTAACGACCCGCCTTCCCTCTTCATACCCAATCAGGAACCACTTCCTGCCTCGCTCTTGACCAATCACCACGCTCCACGAAGAATAGCCCTAGGGGGCGTATGGGAAGGAGAGTCGAGCGATGGCCGTATTTACCAATAGATTCTCAGATCTTGCGCAAAGGGGCGGGATCTGACGTTCGTTGTAGCCACTCAGGAACGAGGGGCGGACGCGGGGTTGGGCTTCGTGCGGTGGGGCTCGCTCGCGCGGCGGCGGTAGCCGAGGCCTCTTAGTCCTGCGGCACGTGACGGTCGAGCCGCTTCTGCCGCTGTCTCCACTGCAGCACGGGGCCGGGTGTGCGGGTGGGAGAAGGTGAGGGAGCCGTCAGTGGTCCCCGGGAGGCTCGAGGTGAGACGGGAAGCGTGTGCGGGGACCTCAGGCCTGGGACGAGCCTTGGGGGCCTGGGTGAGCGGCGCCGCGGCGGAGGGGGTCGGGCGTGGCTGGAGTCTCGACCGCTGAGGGGTCGGGCGGGCTTTCGAATGGCGCAGGCCCAGGCCGACGCTCAGGGCAGTGAGGAGAGCGGCCCGGTTAGAGAGGCTAGCCTGGGCAGCGCCGCCGGGGTCGGGAGGCGTGGCAGGTGTCCTGGGGTTTCCCTTGACCTCTGAAAAATCCCAACAACTTCCTTTGGCTTTGCTTCTAGAGCTTTCTTAGGCCCTGTCCTGGCCCACCCAGAGGTGGACTGAGTAATCCGGTACAGGTGTGGTATTAGAATTAGGCCTAGTAGGTAGCCCAAATAGTAGGGAAAGGTGAAGTAAATTCAGAGAGATAAGCGTTACAGTTTCAATATTAGAAAATAACATGCCCAAAGCGAAGACTAGACCATAGCACCCTGAAGAGTAGAATGTACTAGAACGTGTATCGCTTGAGAAACTTAAGACTTAACTATTAAAGCACCTGCTTATTTGGTGGTGGATAGATAGTAATCCAGTGGGGATGTTCACTGAACCTTAAAAGCAGGAAATACAAGCGAAAGTTCAGTTAGTGAGTGGAAGAAACTGAGGCCTAGAAGTTTGAAATGACTAGCCCAAGGTCATACAGGTAGTTCTAGGCATCCAGTTGGGATTGTAACTGAGGACTAGACAGTTTGGGTTTTGTAGTTAAGGTTAAAAGTCCTGGTTCGAGCACCTAACTGCAATTAATCGGGGGGAGTGGGAATTTGGGAGATTTTTCTACTTTAGTACTCAGTCCCCAGGAGTAGACAGAATGGCTGGTGGCCTTGTATTAAATTAAGAGGTAATGGGAATGAGAAATTGGATGTATAGTAAAGGTTCAGTGGGTAGTAATTGCACTGGCTTCTTGTAGTCGGAATGCCTTGGTCATTACACTGATACACTAATTTTTGTATTAAAGTCCTGTGTGCCAGGACCTGAGGACACATTCATGACACCTTGTGTATTAACTGCTGGTCATGACACTAGTGATTGCTGATTGTGTGAAGTTAAACCGAACTGAATATTAAAAACTTGACAAAGGTGAGCTACAGTTTCTTTACCCTGTGGAAATGGAAGATTCTGCCTGTTTTTTAAATAATTGCGCCCCCCCGCCCCGGCGGGAAATTAGGTTATCTTAAAAATCTTTGTGTAGAAAGGGCATGAACAGAATCGATTCTCATGTTGTACTTATGCTGTCATTAAGCTTACAGGCCAGGCAGGGTACACCACAGGTGAGCCAGACCCTGAAGAACTGTATATAGTAGTGAGCCATCCACAATAGGAGTTACAGAGTTGTCTGAAAATGGGTGTCTCCCCCTTGCTGTCTTAACAGTGCAATTAGGTCCTTAATCTTTCAAGGGCCACAAGGCACGTGCATCTTGACAACACACCTTGCATCCTTGTCCTGCAGAGGTCACTTGCCCTGCAAGAGAACTTTAAGGGAGTAGAGTGGCAGTTGGTAAGCATAACTGCAGAAGACAGGGTCAAGCATGATAACTTTGCTTCCTATCCTTTTGAAATGGGAATGAGTCTGCTACTTGCTTTACTTTTGAGAGGGCAGATACTAAGAAACTGCTTTGGAAAGTGTAAGGAAATGAGCAAATAGAATTGGCAGCTCATAAAAAGTCCTAAGAAGTAATCAAAGTGCCAAAGATAGTTGTAGTCTATATAGCTTACTGTAAAACTCATTAGGAAAGTGCTTATTAAATGCTTTGTTATTGCTGCAAGTGCTAGGGAAGAATTTTTAGGCTTATTTATTTAATTTTCTGTGTATGTGTGTTTTGCCTGCAAGTATGTCTGTGTACCATGTGGGTGAGCCAATCACGTTGGTGCTGGGTATCAAACCTGGGTCCTCTGGAAGAGCAGCCAGTGCTTATAACCACTGTGTTTTCAGCCCTGAAATTTTTATTTTTTTAAAGGAATCTAGAAAATTTTTATATTGTGGTATTCCTGTCTTTAAAAAGATCTCTTTAACTTTAAGATTTATTTAGGGCTGTATAGATGGTTCACCAGTTGGGAGCACTGGCTGTTCTTCCAGAGGTCCTGAGTTCAATTCCCAGGAACCACATTGTGGCTCATAATCATCTCTAATGAGATTCGATGCCCTCTTCTGGTGTGTCTGAGGACAGCATACTCATCCATGAAATAAATAAATCTTTAAAAATGTACATATATTTAATAACATTTATGTGTATGTTGGTGTGAGTATTGCCCATGGAGGCCAGAAAAGGGCAGTATATTCTGTGGAGTTGGGATTACAGTTGTAAGCTGCCCAACTGGGAACTGAACTCTTAGTGACTGAGCCATCTCTCCGTCCTGTGTATTCACATCCTTTTTTTTTTAAGTATAGAATAGAGTTTATTCAGGGTATAGGGAGGGGAGTTAAGAGGGGGAGAGAGTAGAGAAGTAGAGGCCAGCCATGACCACGTGGAGAAAGTGGGGAAGGGAAGAAGAGCCCAAGAGGGTAAGAGAGAAGCAAGCAGGAAGCAAGAGTAAGAGCTTGTATTCGCATCTTAAAGTGAATTAATAGGAAAAAAAGTTACTGAAAAAAATTAGATATTATTAACTGGGTGGTGTGGTGGTGGCTCACCTTTGATCCCAGCATGAGGCAGAGGTAGATTTATCCCTCAGTTCAAGACCAGCCTGATCTACAGAGTGAGTTCAGGACAGCCAAGGCTATACAGAGAAACCCTGTATCAAAAAACAAATTACTTCCATGTTTCTGTCAATGAAAAAGGATCCAAGAAGGTGGGATATAACTCTTGCCTAGCAAACTTGAGACCCAGGGCTCCATTCCGAGCACATGAAGCAGAAACCCCCAAATCTGACATGTGAGTAAGGTATTATAGATCTCATTTGTAAAGCAGGTCATGGATGACACTGTTTTCCAGGTTGTTGCCTGTCTTTGTCCCCCCTCCTCATCTCCCAAATACTCTAGGGCCTTCAATTTAGCAGTTAGGAAAACACTACTACTTAGCTGTATCTCCTGACTGCCAAGGTGATCTTGAATTTCTGGGTTCACTTAATCATCCAAATTCAGCCTCCCAAATAACGGACTACAGGAGTGTATAATCATGCATATCTTTTTTATTATTTTTTAATAGATGAGCATTTAAAGTTGTATTTTTTCCATTAAATGTTGTGATTCTCACAAGATATTTTTTGTTTGTGCATGCATATGCATTTGGACATGTATGGAAGTTGGTGTGATTTTTTTTTTTTTCTTTTTCTGGAACTGGTTTTTCTCTTTTAGTATGAGTATTACGGATTGGACTCAACCTATTAGGCTTCTAGACAAGTGCCTTTACCCTCTATGCTTTCTCTCTGGCCTTTTATCAAAGTGTTTCTATGTGTATGTACACATGAGTGCAGAATTCTCCAGAGCTGGAGTTCAAGTCAATTGTAAGCTGCTAATGTGGGTATCAGGTCTTCTGCAAGAGCAGTAAGCACTTTTTCTGAGCCATCTCTCTAGCCCATGTTTTAAATTTTTGACAAGGTGTAAGTAGTAGTAAAATCTGAAGCACACACACAAAAAAAAATAGTAGAAAGATCATAAGAGGGATGGTCAGGGCACTTGCTGCCAAACCTGATGGCTAGAATTCCATTGCTGGGTTCCACTTGGTGGAAGGAAAGCACTGACTCCTGGAAGTCACCCTCTGACTTCCACATGTGTATGCACATAAAATAATAAATACAACTAAGTACTTATATCCCCCCCCAAATAAGGTTTAGAGTATTTGTCTTAAAATTCATTAAAAACAAGCCAAAATATTAGTAATGTCTAGTAACTATAAACAGTCACTACTAACATTGAGCACATGCTGTCAAACAGGCCTCCTCATAAGCAATTTATGTATGTTTAACCTAATCAGCAATTCTAGAGTAGAAGGTAGTGCCTAGAGATTAGCTGTTGACCCATGTCATTAAGTAGCTAACTAGTGGGAGGCAGAGGCAGGTGGATTTCTGAGTTTGAGGCCAGCCTGGTCTACAGAGTGAGTTCCAGGACAGCCAGGGTTATACAGAGAAACCCTGTCTCAAAAACAAATTAGCTAACCAAGAATTGTGATTTGAATGTGTTTGTATATTGTGCTCTTGGGCAGAATATATAAAATAGTGATAGAAACCCCTAGAGTTTATATGGGATCTTTTAGGCCACCTAAAGTATTTCCTACCAAGACCTAATTTTTTTTTTTAAAAGACCAAAAATTTTTTAAGAAACTATGTCAAATGAGGGCTGAAGAGATGGCTTAGATGGGTGACATGCCTACCCAGTTGTGCAAGCTTTAAGACCTGAGTTCAGATTGTCAGCATTTTGTGTTGGGGCCTGGAGACAACTGGGATGCTAGAGCTCACTGGCCAGGTAGCCAATGTAGGCTTTTCGTTCTCAGAGACTGTGTCAAAAAATAAGGTGAAGGGAGATGGCGGAAGATATCAGGTCTGTGTCCTTTGTATACACAAGTCTGAACATAGACTCACACCAATAGTATGCTGAAATGAATGAATGCATAGCTTGCATAGAAATCACATTTTAAATTTTCCATGCTATTTCAAAAATTACTTAGTATTTTAGAGAAACCAAGAATATTAGATCATCTTACTATTCCTGTAATTTTCATAAATGAAAGAAAGAGTTAAAGTTTCTTTTTGTTTGAGTTTTGAATCAGGATTATACTATGTAGCTCTGACTGCCCTGGAATTCATAGTGTAGAACTGGCCGTAAACTTGTGATTATTCTGCTTCTGCCTCTTTGAGTTAACAGGTTACAGGTCTGCAAAACCAAGTCCAAATTTAAATCTGCTTGAATTTGTTTTAAAATTCTTCTAAGAAGTAAAGTCTTTGGCTGGGGAGATGACTAAGTGGTTAACAGTACTGGGTGCTCTTCAAGAGGACCTGTCTTTAGTTCCTAGCACCAACATGGTGACATACAGCCATCTGTAACTCTAGAGCCAGAGAATTTGATGCCCTCTTTTAGACTCTTGGCACTATGCACATACATGGTACCTAGGCACACATGCAGACAAACAAACACTCATGCATAAGAAATTTAAAAAATAATGTATCTTTAAAAAAATACACGTATTGGGCAGTAGTTCTATAGACTGGAGGTGGAAGAACTGGATGTAGATGAGCTGACCAAGATCACCCAGAAGCTGGAGAAGCTAGCACAGTTCTCTGACAGGACAGGTTACTGTTCTCTACCACTGAGCTGTCTTGATAATAAGGAAATGAGGTTTCAAAATAGAAGCAGCTGAACAGTGGGGATGCAGCTCCGAGGCAGGACTTCTGTCCACACCTTCAGGAGGCTCTGGTTTTGATCATAGCACTGTGAAATAATAAAATCTCAACTTTCCACTTCTAGGATTTAAGATAATTCACCCTTCTAAAAGCTTGGTAGATTGCACTGAAATATGAGTGCATTAGGTAGGTGGTCTTGAAGATCCCTTTGGCCCTGAAAACTTTGGTCCCTTCGTCTTTGATAAATTGGGAAGCATGCCAGAGTCTTCATATAAATAATGTATTTTGTTGGCTTTGTATTTGTCTATGCTTTATGTTTGATTGCAGATGCATGATCATTTGATTATTGGAGAGCAAATCTAGGGCTTTCATGTGCTAGACAAAGGTTACGCCATTGATACATACCCTAAACTTGCTGTGGGTATGTATATGGGTGTGTGCACATTCATATGGATGGCTGCCCATGTGTGTACATTGAGGCCAGAAGATGACCTCAAGTAGCTGTCCACCTTGTTTAAGATAAGGGTCTGTCGTTAGCCTCAGGTTTGCTATTAAGTAGTTAGTAATTCCCAGGAATACATCTGTATCTTTCCCAGTCCTTCAAACCCTTCTAAATTGAGAATGACTAAACTTCATTAAGTTTGAATTTCATCTTAAATTTAACGTATTGGAGCTAGGGAGGGCCTGTGTTCTGTACCCAGCACCCATATAGTGAATTGTAGCAGCAGTTCCAGAGAATCTGACATCACCTTACTTTTCACAGGTTCTGGGTATGCACATTGCATAAAAATGCATGCAGACATTCATAAAAAATTAAAATTAAGGATTTACTATAGTGTGTATAGGTGTACATGGTGTGGGTGGATGCAGGAGTTCTTTCTGTTGTGTGGGTTCCAGGGAATGAACTCATTGTCAGTCTTGGCAGTGAGTGTCTTTACCCACTGAGAGCTCTCTTACCAGTCTATCTTTTTCTTTTAGTCAATTTTACTGTGAATCCCTGGATGACTTGGAATTTGCTGACCTTGAGCTCATGATTCAGTAATACATTAAAAACAAAAAACCTAAAGTTTTGAAGTAATTATATGTGTAACAGAACTGGCAAACGCTCTTTTCATGATATAGCAGTACATGAACTTAGCCTCTGGAGATGGAGGTGGGGTATCTAAGTCTGAGGCTACCTTGGATTACAAAATGAAGATTTTGTCTCTAAAACAAGGGTTAGGGATGAAATTCAGCAATAGAATGCTGACTGCTGGGCTATCATGTAGATGGCCCTAGCACTTAAAAAGTGGCAAAAGTAATATAGGGTAGTCTATTGTAACCAGTGACTGTGGAGTTCTTAGTGAGGTAAATGTAAGACCCAAACCAAGCCTTTTACATGAGTCTACTCTTCAAAGTATATTCAGACCATACCCAGTTATTTTTAAAGATTAATTTATTTATTATATGTAAGTACACTGTAGATGTCTTCAGATACTCCGGAAGAGGGCATCAGATCTTGTTATAGATGGTTGTGGGCCACCATGTGGTTGCTGGGATTTGAACTTGGGACCTTCATAAGAGCAGTCGGTGTTCTTAACCACTCAGCCATCTTACCAGCCCCCAGTTGTTTTTTTTTTGTTTGTTTGTTTGTTTTGTTTTGTTTTTGACCATATTTTCTTTCTTTCTTTCTCTTTTTTTTTTTTTTTTTTGTTTTGTTTTTGAGACAGGGTTTCTCTGTGTAGCCCTGGCTGTCCTGGGACTCATCCTGTAGACCAGGCTGGTCTCGAGCTCAGAAATCCACCTGCCTCTGCCTCCCAAGTGCTGGGATTAAAGACTGCACCACCACTGCCCGGCCCATACCCAGTTTTATGTGTTTTTAGTTCTAAGAATAATTTATAATTTATTTTTGGAATTTTTTCCTTTTTGACCTTGACTTTTTAAAAAAAAAAAAAACAGGGAGGGGATGACACGTGTACATGTCATAGTACATGTATGGTGAGAATGAGGGCATCTTGCAGAGGCCAGTTCTCTCAATCACGTAAGTTCTGAGGATCAAACTTGGGCTTGGTGGCAAAAGAATCTTTACTTGCTGAGCTATCTTGCCAGACCTTGTTTTATTTCTTCAATTTCCTTATGTGGCCTAGGCTGGCCTTGTTCATTCTGTTACTCCTGATCTTTCTGCATAATCTCTGGAGTGTTATCATCACAGGTGTGTACCATTGCAAACCATTTTAGTGTATCAAGCTCACTGCTAGGCACCAGATAGATGCATTTTCTCTTTTGGTACCTTTGTAACACAGAATTTATGTAGTGTCCAATTATGTGACTGCTAGGAAACAGTCTTGGAATTGACCAGCTTTTTTTAAAGAATTGGATCATAAATCAGTACTTGTGTTATGTAGTATGTCCCCACTCCACTATTGGCTTTATTGTTTGCATTAAAGGCAAAGCCATGTGAAATTCAGTTTACTTATATACTTAAACCATTTTTGGAAGAAATTGTCCTTGTAGTAGGTTCAGATCTTAAGATTTCCATGTTACATGGCTTTGATTTCTAATTGCTACAGTAATTTTGTAATTTCACAAGACAGATTTGAGCTGCATAACACACACAAGGGACTGGTTTTGTTATTCACCAAAACCTTTTCTTTGGTAAAAAGGAAAAGTAAAAGTGGATATATGCTGACACAGTTGTGTTTTTATTTGTAACTGATAGCCATACAGCCTTGCATTTGCATCCTAGCTCAAAGGGGATCTGTGGCAACAAACTTAATGACAAAATCCTGTGTAAAACATGTTAGAGTGATCCTAAAGACTAGTAGACAGGGCTGAGGATTTAGCTCATCGATTATGTGGCTAGCATGTACAAGCAACACAGTTTAAGCCAAATAGACAAAAACAGTACATGAAGAACTTCAAGAAATCCAGATATATCTTGTAAGCAGAAAATAAAATTATGTCAGAAGCAGAAGAAATGGTATATAGGAATGCCAGAATCCTTGCCTTAGAAATAGAAAAGAATCATAGGACATGTGTTTCTATATAGAAGTAAGATAATTTCTGTATTGGCTTTCCCTTGAGTCTTTCAAATCCAGGTTCCCTGCTGCTTGATTTTTTTTTTTTTAAAAAAAACTTTATTGCTTAGGTGGGGAAGTAGTTCACTGTGTAAAAATGTGTTCATTTCATAAGTCCCACATGGTGGGAAGATGGAAAGAGAACAGACTCTAGAAAGTTGAAAGTTGTTCTCTTCTGACCCCCACCCATAAATAAATGTTACAAACAAAACTGATTGCTTGGTTGCCTCTCTTTTCTTCTTCCCTTCTTTCTTTCTTTCCTTCCTTCCCTCCTTCCTTCCTTCCTCCCTCTCTCCTTCCCTCCCTTCCTTTCTTTCTTTTTCTGGAGACAGGGTCTCTAAACCCTTTCTGTCTTACAAAGGTAGGTCAATCTGGCCTCCAACTCAGTCTGCTTCTGCTTCCTGAGTTCTGGGATGTATGCTGCCACTTTGTTTTGTTCTTAAGCTACTTGTTATAGATTGTTTTATAAACTTTTTTTTTCCTAAGTTTTTTTATTTACATTCCAAATCATTTCCCCTTTCCCGTTTCCTCCCTCCCCGAAAGTCCCATAAGCCCCCTTCCCTCCCTCTTTTCCCCATTCAACCCCCTCTCTCTTCTCTGTCCTGGCATTCCCCTACATCCAGTCTTTCCAGGACCAGGGGTCTCTCCTTCCATCTTCTTAGAAATCTATTGATATGCAAATTGTGTCTAGGGTATTCCGAGATTCTGGGTTAATATCCCCTTATCAGTGACTGCATACCATGTGTGTTCTTTTGTGATTGGGTTACCTCACTAAGGATGATATTTTCAAGTTCTGACCATTTGCCTAGAAATTTCGTGAATTCATTGTTTTTAATTGCAGACTACTCTGCATTTATTTACACAATATTCCATTGTGTAAATAAAACTATTATTTTATAAACTATGGGAAACAACATAAGTTGTGCTGTCTGCTTAGGAGACTGTAGATGTAAAGATAATTTGGCTGAGTGGTAGGTGAATAGTGAAACTCTGTCTTAAAAGCAGAAAACAAAAGATTTGGTGTGAACAAAAAAAAGTGGAATAGTGTATACATTTAGGTGTATGAAAAGAGCCTGGTGGTGGTGCATCCCAGCATTTGGGAGGTAGAGGCAGTCCTGTTTGCAGAGCAAGTTCTAGGGCAGCTAGGGATACACAGAGAAACCCTGTCTCTGGGGAAAAAAGAGAAAAAGTGTATGAAAAGTTGACAAGGAATGGTGTTGCACATCTGTAGTCCCAGTGTTTGGGAGACAGAAGAGAATTGCAAGTTTGGGACCACCCTGGACATACCAGACCTTGTTTCCAGAAAATGTGTGTGTGCTTGTCAGTGTAAAAATTCTGTGTCTTTGAAACAGAGGTAATGTAAAATTAACATGAAGGCTATGGGGAGTCTTGGCTCCTGAGCCTGATTCTATAGTTTACTGATTTTGGCCAGATGGTTTTGATCTCAGTTTTTCCTTAGAATAAGTGACTAGATTCCTATACCATGTTCCATTAGCTAGCAAGCCATGTCTGTCTTGCATATTATCCTATTCTCATAGAATTGGATGTTTCAAGAAGTGTTCTTTCCTGTTACTGGAGAATATTAGAAACTAGGATCTTGTATTTGGTCTGTTGATGGTTACGATAATGTAGTTCTATGCGCCTTTTTGAGTTCACAGCAAGGGAGTATGTAAGCATTCCAATTGGTGTATATATGCAAATTCGTGGAAACATTTTCTAAGTCACTTTGTATTAAGCTAAACAGTCATTGATGTCTCCAATTCTGTTTGCATTGTCATGTGGATTATTTCAGTCTCTATTTTCTTATCTATAAATTTTTACTCCAACAGAGAAAAAGTGGCTCCTATCCACCCTCTGTTTATATTTAATTCACTCACTGTTGATAAGCTTGGCAATATCAGAGTCATTGACACATCTGCCATGGGAAATAGCTCTTTGAACTGGTGTGGTACTTCGAAAGTTTCCGTTTTACTGAGCACACTCCTTTCACCCTGAGTGAGATTGTTTTATGGTCTATAATAAAGCTATAGATTGTTTGTCTTAATTGTACATGTTGTCTTTGATCACTTGAGTTCCTAAATGATTTTTGTTTTGATTTACAATTTTAAAAGTAGATTTTTCTTTGTGTTGTAATTTTATGGGTTCTGACAAATACAGTATTGTGTATATTCACAATCAAAAGTATTAAGAACAGTTTCAATGCCTTTTAAAAACGCCCTTTCCTTCACACAATTGATTGTGTGGTAAAGTCTAGTTCTTCCCCTTTCAGAATATGAGTAATTGGAATTCTGCAGTCTGATCTCTTGTTTAGCAACATAACTTTTAGATTCATGTATTTGTGCTTGAGCACTTCTTTCAATGATTGAACAAGATTTTATTGTATGGATGAACTAATTTATTTTCCATTCACCTGCTAGAAGTATTTTGGTAGCCTTTAGAATTTTAGGTACAGATCTTTGACTAAGCTCAGAGTCTCTCAAAATGCTGGGCCATGGACTTTACTGCTGAACTGTAATCCCAGATTTTGCTTAGTTTCTAGTTGGGTTCTCTCATGTTGAAGTTTGTTTCTTTGTATCTTTAAATTAAGCTATGTGTTTTGTAAATATTTTCTCCTAGTTCGTGATTGTCATTTATTATCTTAATGTCCTTTTCTTTTTTTAAAGATTTATTTATATATATGAGTGCTCTGTTTCAATGGACACCAGAAGAGGGAAACAGTTCCATTATAGATCCTGGTTGTTGGGAATTGAATTCAGGACTTCGTGAACAGCTAGTGCTCTTAACCGCTGAGCCATCTCTCTGCCCTTAATATTTTACGTTCTTAATAGAACAGAAGTAGTGTTGTTTTTTTGTTTGTCTGGTTTTTTTTTTTTGCTTGTTTTGTTTTCTAAAGCACCCACCAAGTTTCTTTAGATTTATTTTTACTTTTAATTATGTGTATGTTTGTAGAAGGTTATGTACATAAGTGCATGTGTCTGCAAGGGCAGACTTGGGAGTTATAGATGGGTGTAAGCTTCTTGACATAGGTGCTGGGAACTGAACTTGGATCCTCTGGAAGAGCAGGGAAGCACTTTTAACTGCTGAACCATCTCTGTATCTCTTCAAAAATAAGTCTGTCTGTCTGTCTATCTGTCTATATTACAGAGTTTATAAGGAATTTTTTGTAATTAATCATTAGAACAAATTGGTTTAGATTGGTTTAGATTGCTCAATATAGTAAATTGAGCCCTTTTCATTTTCTGTTTTGGACTTGACTGAAAATAATGGTCTTGATTGTAACAAGAGAAAAATAGACTCAGCCTTCTTTCTGTTTCTTTTTCTTTAAAAAAAAAGGTTTTGTTTTTGTTTTTTTGTTTTGAAAAATAAAGTTTTAAAAAAGTAATTTGTGGGGGGCTAGAGAAATGGCTCAGTGATTCAGAGCATTTGTTGCACTTGCAGAGGACCTGGAATTGGTTCTCAGCACTCACATGGTGGCTCACAGTCATCCATAACAAAAATTCCAGGAAATTTGAGCTCTTTAGCTAAAACACTCATACAGATAAGTAAAAATTTTATTTTGTGTTTGTGTATGTACACATGTGTATGTGTACCAATGTCTCAGCATATCTGTAGAGGTCAGTGGACAATTTCAGAGAGTCAGTTCTTTACACATTTACCACATGGGATCTAGGGGTGTTACATCATGCTTAGTATCAAGTGCCTTTTAATTTTTTTAGACAGGCTATCCTGGACTCTATGTAGACTAGGCTGGCCTTGAACTTACATAGATCTGCCTGCCTCTGCTTCCACCTCAAGTGCTAGAATTAAAGGCATGTATTTTTAAATATACACATTAGTAACATTAAGCATATTTATACCAAATCTTTAGAACCTTTTCAGACTCTTCATATTAAACTCTGCTTTGTTTCTTTCCCCAGCCCTTATCACAATTCTGATTCTTTGGACACTTGAGATGCTTTATGTGGGCTGGAGAGATGGCTTAATGGTTAAGATGCTTTATGTGGGCTGGAGAGATGGCTTAATGGTTAAGAGCACTTGCTGTTCTAGGACCCAGTTTGGGTCCCAGCACCCAAATGGAGGGTCATAACTATCTGTTAACTGTCCACTTCCTGGGGGTCCAATGACTCTGACCTCCAAAGGCACCAGGCATTCATACATATAAAATAACATGTAAAAAACATTTTTTTAAAGGCACCTCAATGCAGTGGTTCTCAACCTTTCTAATGTGATCCTTTAATACAGTTTCACATGTGGTGATCCCCATCCTTGCTACTTCATAGCTGTAATTGTGCTTTTAGTTATTTTGGTTGCACAACCAGAATGAAGTTGTTAGATTAGCTGTATGGTAGCTACTTATCCATAGCACTTAGATCATTTTATAATTCCACTCGTGGTGCACAAGGGAACATTTACTATTGTATATTGTATCTGGATTATATTTTTTGTAAAAGCTTCATGAGTGGGGTATTGGGTATTGGTGTGATTGATTGATTGATTGATTGATTGATTGATTGATTGATTTTTCGAGACAGGGTTTCTCTGTGTAGCCCTGGCTGTCCTGGAACTCACTTTGTAGACCAGGCTGGCCTCGAACTCAGAAATCCACCTGCCTCTGCCTCCCAAGTGCTGGGATTAAAGGTGTGTACCACCACTGCCCGACTTATTTTATTAATTTTTGATAGCACTTCACAGTTCAGACAGACCTTTAATTCAGGGTTTTCTTGTCTAAAAGTTATGAAAATACTTTCATCTCCCTGGGTCCAATTTCCCATTTTTTATAGGTTGAAAATAAAAAAAAAAAAAACAAACAACTTTTCTTTTGTTCCATGATTTGAAACCCTGATTTTAAACAAGGAGCAGGCTAAGGTTAGTGGTTTTATAGAATTTAAAATGAGAAACAGCAATTTCACATTCCATTCTTTTTGCAGATAGATCATGGAAGTGAAGTGGCTGCTGTGTTTGCTATTGGTCCTTGGAACTACAGCTGTCGAGGCTCATGATGGACATGATGATGACATGATTGATATTGAAGATGATCTTGATGATGTTATTGAAGAAGTAGAAGATTCAAAATCTAAATCAGATACCAGCACTCCTCCATCTCCAAAGGTTTGAAGTAGATCAATCCTTTTCTTTTTGTTTTTATGAGACGGGTTATCTCTTTGTAGCCTGGCTGTCCTTGAACTCACTATGTAGACCAGGCTGGTTTTGGAACTCAAAAATCCACCAGTTTATACCTTCTGAGTGAGGGGATTAAAGGTGTATGTAACCATTCTCAGCTTAGAGTAGATCCTTTTATCTTTTGGTTAAAAAAAAGAAAAAAAAATATGAAACCAGACGCTAGGGATATATAGTTGCTTGCCTATTGCTTAGGCACTCCCCCACCCTACCCAAAAAACGGGATTGATTTTAAAGGCAAAATAGCCTTTAAAGATATATTTGCTAAGTTTTCTGGCAGCCTTTGGTTCATGTGGATTGAATTCAGGGATAGCTATGAAAGCTTTCTGACAGTTGAAAACAAACCCTGAGAGTAAATTCTAAAGAATGTTACTAAATGGTCTATTCCTCCCAATACAACACGGGTAGCTCTGGATGCCTTGGGATTTGACATCCTTCAGAAAGGCTGGGATTGTAGGCTTGTGCCACTGTGCTGCTTAATTAATTTTATGTTTAACACAGGTCACCTACAAAGCTCCAGTTCCAACAGGGGAGGTTTATTTTGCTGACTCCTTTGACAGAGGGTCTCTGTCTGGGTAAGTGTTTTCCAGGGAGTAAAGGTTTGAGAGGTGAATCTCTTGTAAATAAGAGTAGTAGGAAAGCACCGACCCTTTTTAAGCAGTATTGGGACTGAATGTAGTGTCATGCATGGGAGGCAAGGACTCTGCTGCTAGCTACAGCTTTAAATAGTGGGCCCCTGGGATAGTATGTCTTAACTGTACATCTCCTCATACCTGAATGTACTTTGGACTTTGCCACTTGTTGCTTTTATTCCTGTTTTTCTCTTCTACCCTAGATTTTATTAAAAGGGAATTTATTTCTCTTGAGTCTTGTTACTTAGGCTGGATGGAACAGGAGAGTGATGGTACTTGAAGCAGCATTTGCTGTCACTTATTTTAACTCTGGGGTTTGTCTTAATTACAGGTGGATTTTATCTAAAGCCAAAAAAGATGACACTGATGATGAAATTGCCAAATATGATGGTGAGAGTTCCATTTGTATAGATACAGTATGATATCAAAGTGGCATCGTGTCTCCATTGCATCTCTCTTTCTAAAATACAACATGTTTATTTTTGAGAATTTCATACATGCATATAATACATTGATCACTATCATCTTCCCCGTACTCGTAACCTAACTCCTCCCAGATCTAACTTTGTTCACCCCTCCTAACTTAAAGCTCACTGATTGTAATTTGTGTTGCTCATATGCTCATGCTGGGGGTATCCACTAGATCCATGACATCTCTTAGGATTAGGTCAAAAGATTTTTGAAGCTTCAGTAATCAGGAGATGTATTGCTCTTCCAGAGCCAAGTTTGTTTCCCAGTACACATATCAGTAGCTCACAACCACCTGTAACTCAAGATCTAGAGTTTAGATACTTTCTTTTGGCCTCTTTGAACAGACAGACACACACACACAAAAAAAACTATTTATTGGTTTTAAGAATATTTTTAAAATTAAAATAAAATTACATTGTTTTCTTTTTCCCTTTCTTCCCCCCCTCCTTCCCATGTACCCCAATACTCTTTTAAATTCATGATCTGTCCTTATTACTGTATTTTCCCTAAGTATATAAATACAACCTGCTCCTTATATAACATTATTTTGCATGCATATGGTTTCAGGGCTGACCACTTGGGAACTAATTTGGGGGCTCTTCCTTGAGAAGACTTTCTGCTACTCACAGCATTCTTTAATTGCTTATAGTACTTTGTCTGAAGTTGAGACCCCATGAGATTCCCTCTTTTTGAATTAGCTTATCTGTTGGTGTCTTCCTTGCTGAGGTCTTATTTAGGCAGCCATGTTGATGAGACTTCATGAGACAGGGTCTCACTGTATCCTTGGCTGGCCTGGAACTTGCTATGTAGACCAGGCAGATCTGGAACTCATGCACAGCTGAGAAATAGGTAATCTGTTGCTTGTTTTTAGAGATAGGGTTTCCTCTAACCCTGGTTGTCTTGGAATTCTGTAGAGGTCTTGCTCTGTAGGCTACCCTCAAACTCAGAGATCTCCCTGCTTCTGCCTTTGGAGTGCTGGGATTAAAGGCTTGTGCCTCCATACCTTGCCAAAAAATAAGTATTCTAAAAAGATATTTTCAGATTTTTTTCCTTGGGAATCATATCATCTTTGTATATGGGGCTTATGTGTGATAGAATTAGAACTCTTTAATAACCACGTTAGAAATGAAAGTTTCTCTTTTGTTATAACAAATAGGCTGCTGTTATTTTCAAGCCATGTCTTATCATATGACAGATATACATGCACACTATAGTAACTCAGCTCATATGTAAATGTAATGGCAAACATCTGATTATTTTGATACTTATACAACCCAGAATTTAGTTTGTTACCATTTAAAAGACTTTAAATAGTGTGGTTAAGTCACAAACCATTTTGTATTCTTTTTTTTTAGGAAAGTGGGAGGTAGATGAGATGAAGGAAACAAAGCTTCCAGGTGATAAAGGACTTGTACTGATGTCTCGTGCCAAGCATCATGCCATCTCTGCTAAACTGAACAAGCCCTTCCTGTTTGATACCAAGCCTCTCATTGTTCAGTAAGTTCAGTGCCCTCTTGATAATTTTCTAGAAAGGGTAATCTCAGGTGACAGTATGAAACTTGAATATACTGAAAAATAGTATGTTCATAGTAGGAATTTTGTGTGAATTGGAGTATGTTGAGTGGTTTTGTTTTTAACTGCTTGCAAAACAGTCTGGTTGTTTACCTTCTTAGAAGCAAACAAATGTCTGGATTTTGCATTAAGGATTACTTTTATTTTGTTTTTTGATTTTGTGTGGTTGAGTGGCCACATAAAAGCAGTAGACGATGGAACTCTGTGTGGCTAATCATACGAAATTTGATAAAACATGACCAAGCTGGGAGAAATCAGTTAGGAAATATGATCTTTCAAAATGCCATAAGACTTTTTCTTTTCTCTCTGAAACTAGGTATGAGGTTAATTTTCAGAATGGAATAGAATGCGGTGGTGCCTATGTGAAGCTGCTTTCCAAGACCTCAGAACTCAACTTGGTAGGTTCTCTGTCGTTTATGTAAAGTTTGCTTTATGAATCTTGAGTTCAGGTGTAGTTCAGTGGTAGAGTACATACCTACCATTCACAGGGCCCTGGGTTTAATCTCATCATTTAAAAAGAGAAAAGTTAGTAAAACCTATGAAAATAAATGATGCTGCCCTGCTGGTGAACCATGGAGGCTTGACACTGATGGGCTTTAACTATAAAAGGTGACTGTTGAAGCTTTAGCTGTATTTTATTGCTGGTTTCTTAACTGGAGTTTTTAGGTTTTTGTTGTTGTTTGTTTTGTTTGTTGTTCCTTTGTTTTGTTTGTTATTTTTGACACAGGATGCCATTGGGTGGATATCCCTTGCTGCATGAAATTTGCTCTGTAGATCTGTCTCTATCTCACAAATGCAGGGATTAAAGCTGTGTGCTAACAATTTTCATTTTTCTCAAGCTTATTTCTTGTTTTTGAAAGAAGTCCGTATGCATATAACTTTTTTTTAAAAAAGCATTTTAGTATTTCTGGTGGTTGCCAGTTATTTTTTATTGGTATCTGAAGAAACCCTATAAAAATCATAAGGTTTTCTTTAAAGCTAATAGAATACTTTGCATGCAGTTTTAAGAGAGGAAGTGTGTATTTTTCAAAGTTTGCTCTTTGAATTCTTTGATTAGATTTACTTAAAGCACTCCACCTTTGTCTCTGAAGGATCAATTCCACGACAAGACTCCCTATACTATTATGTTTGGTCCAGATAAATGTGGAGAGGACTACAAACTGCATTTCATCTTTCGACACAAAAATCCCAAGACAGGTGTATATGAAGAAAAACATGCTAAGAGGCCAGATGCAGATCTGAAGACCTATTTCACTGACAAGAAAACGCATCTTTACACATTAAGTAAGAAAAATCAGCTGTTTGGGGGGTTTAAGACATTACATAGTTAGCATCTAGTTCATGTTAAGATTGTATACTTAAAAGCCTTTCTTTATGGAGAATCTTTTTTAAAAAGACCCCATGTGCTATCTTCCAATGAATGTGGGTAACAGACTATGCTCCAGCCTCGCCAGGAAACTACTGAACAAAGTAAAATTTGATGAAGAGGAGAAAACTTTTGGTAACTGAGATGGCCTATACCCTGTGTACAAATAAACATCTTTCATGGTTACAGGTTTACTACAGAAAGAGAACATGCACTAATGCCAGGAACATTAAAGGCCATTCTGAGAGCCCAGGCTTAGTATGCTGAGACGGAAACAGATCAGTTTTAGAGAGATCCTTTCATAGGTTTATCTAGAGTGTGGGAGTGTTCACCTACAAGTCCAATATACTAATGGGTCCACCACTTAGAATGGAAATTTTCACTTGCACCTAAAATTGCACAAGGACTTTTAATGACTGAGAACTTCCTAGATGTTAAATAAAAAATCATAATGATTCGATGCTCCAGTGTAGGGGAATGCCAGGGTGGGAAGATGGGAGTGGGTGGGTGGGTAGGGGAACACCCTCATAGAGGCAGGGGAATGGGGGGGTAGGATAGGGGAGACCTGGAAAGGGGAAAACATTTAAAATGTAAATAAAATGTCCAATAAAAACAAGACAAAAATTATAATCAAATATACTTTTTTCAATATTTAATACCTGTGGGTCAGGTAGTGGTTTTTATGTACGTATACATATATATACACATATATATGTATGTGTGTATATATATATATACACATATGCACACACACACACACACACATAAAACATGTGGCCTATAACCATTTGAACTACAAAATTGCAGAGCAGATTATCTTCTGGTCCTTTACATAGCAATAGGAGTTGAAATTTGTTCACTATATCAACAGATTAATAATGTTTTCATAATATGAGGGTTTTTGTTTTTGAGATGTGGTTTTCTGTGTGTGTAGCCATGGCTGTCCTGGAACTCGCTCTGTAGACTAGGCTGGCCTCAAATTCGGAGATCTTCTTGCCTCTGCCTCCTGAGTGCTAGAATCAAAGGTATGTATATATTAGTTTATATAGGCTTTTGGTATTTTTCTGTGTATATAGGTGAAGACCTGTAAGTGAAAAGTTTTTAGTGTATGTGTGTTATGCCTACATGTATGTCTGTGTACCACTTGCATGCCTGGTGCTGAGATGCCAGAAGAGTATATTGGTCCCCTGGAGGTGGAGTTTTAAAGACAGTAAAGGTACTGGGAATTGAGCAGGGTCTTGTAGAAGAAGAGCTGCTGTTCTTAACCACTGAGCCACTTCTCTAGATCCTATCAATGTGGTTTGTGGGTAATTGTATGGCAGTCAGAACTTTGAAGATGTTTCTCTCCTACCCTAATGTCGATTCCGGTTCTTGGGCTCTAACTCAGAGTATTGGAATTGTATGGCAGATGCCTTTATCTGCTGTTGTGGTGTTTCACCAATTTGTATTTAAAATTAATTAATATTATTTTGAGGCAGGGTCTCACTATGTAGACCTGTCTGTCCTGGAACTTTCTGTGTAGTCAGGCTGGCCTCAAGCTCAGATCTGCCCACCTCTGCTGCCCAAGTGCTAGGATTAAAGGCATGTGCCATTACAGAATGCTTTTTTTTTTTTTTGGCTTACTCTGGCCTTCAACTCCTCTATAGCTGAGAGTAAAATTGATGACTCTCCTATCACTGGTGCTGAGATCACAGGAGTGTGCTACCATAAAGTACAGGTTTTTATTGTTGTTTTGAGACAGGGTCTTTTTTTTTTTTTTGGTTTTTCAAGACAGGGTTTCTCTGTGTAGCCCTGGCTGTCCTGGAACTCACTTTGTAGACCAGGCTAGCCTCGAACTCAGAAATCCTCCTGCCTCCGCCTCCCAAGTGCTGGGATTAAAGGCGTGCGCCACCACCGCCCGGCTCAGGGTCTTGTTTTACAGGACCTCAAACTAGTATTGCCTAGCAAGTGCTGGTATTAGAGGTATGCACTACTATATTGTGTGTGTGTGTGCGCGCGCTTGCGCTCAAAATGTATATGCACATGCCTACATTCGCCAGGGGGTGTTTACTCTTCTGGAACGGAAGTTAGAGATGGTTGTGAGTCACCATATGGGTACTAGGAATTGAGCCTGGGTCCTTTGGAAGAGTAACCAGTGTTCTAAACCAATGAGCAATCTAATCTCTCATGCCACTTACTTATCTTTAATTATTATGTGTATGGGTATTTTTCCTCCATGCATGTCTTTGTACCATATGTGTGCCCATACAAGCCAGAAAAGGTTGTCAAGTTCTTCGCGACTGAAGTTATAGAAGATGGTGAGCAGCCTTTTGGATCCTGCGATTAAACCTTCATACTCTGGAAGAACAGTTAGAACTCTAAACCACTGAGACATTAATTCATCTCCTTTAACTATTTTCTTAGAGATGGTGCTTGTCCAGTGTGTACAAGACCCTGGGTTTCATCTTTAGATTGGAGAAAATAATAGCTTATTAAAATTTATCATTTGAAATCACTTGTAGAAGCAGGTAGATCTCTGTGAGTTCGAGGCTAGCCTGATGTACAAAGAGCTTCAAGACAGCTGGGACAAGACAGAAACCTTGTCTGGATAAAACCAAGAAAAAAAAAGGGAAAGGGAAAAGATTTGTAAATTTTAGGAACCCAAGGAAATGGCACTGGGTCCCCAGACTCTTAAAGAACTAGGCTTTGTTGACTACGATATTCTAACCCCAGTACCCTGAGCTCTCTGTTCATGACTACACAACACTGGGCTTTTCTCTAGAAGGCATGATCTATTGTGTTAGATTGATGGGAATTTTGGAATGAGTGGTTTCGTCAGTATTTTTAATTGCATTTTATTTCTTTTCAGTCTTAAATCCAGACAATAGCTTTGAAATATTAGTTGACCAGTCTGTTGTGAACAGTGGAAATCTGCTAAATGACATGACTCCTCCTGTAAACCCTTCACGTGAAATTGAGGACCCAGAAGACCGGAAGCCTGAAGATTGGGATGAAAGGCCCAAAATAGCAGATCCAGATGCTGTCAAACCAGATGACTGGTAAATCTTGGAGATCCTACTTTGAGTATTAACTTACGTTATATATATTCTACTTAGCTTAAACAACAAATGTTGACTGAGGTTTGATTATGTAAATATTCTGTGATACAGTCTAGGCATGTTGGCACATGCCTATAATCCTAGCACTCAAGAGGCCAAGGCAGAAACATTGAGTGTGAGGCCAGTGTGGGCTACATAGTAAGACCCTGTGCTTGCCTGCAAGAAGAGAAGGGGGGACTTCAGTACCAATTGCTCTGGAAAAGAACCCAGTAGTAATAATTTTATATATATATGTATAATTTCCTTAGATTCCCTCACTGTGTTATAAACTATAGGATGCTAAAGCTTTTGTGGTTTGTCTGCTGATATTTTTTTCCCTGACAATCTTTGTATAGCCATTCTAGTGCTTCATTATTACAACTTAAACTGGGTTACAGTGCTAAGGACTTAACCAAAGTCCTGCATACTAAACAATATGCTGTATTGCTAAGTAATATTCCTACTATCCATATTTAAAGCTATTAAAGTTCTGAAATTTTTGGCTTTTTGAGACAGTTTCTGTGTAGTCTTGGCTGTCTTTGAACTAAGCTGGCCTTGAACTCACAGATCTATATGCCTCTGCTTCCTGAGGGCTGGAATTAAAAACATGTACTACCATGCCAGCTGTGTTTTAATGGGATGAAGAAAGTATTAAACTTTAAAAGATCAGGCAAACGTTATACAAAACTTTGAGGTCATCATAGAGTTAATTTAAAACTAAGATAGTTACAAAACAGTCTCTGCTGAAGGAATTATTTCTCAGTAGTAAGAGGACATACGGCCTTGAGTTCAGTACCAGGATAAAACTAAACAATAAACTTGAACACAAGTAGAACAGTTTTGATTACCAGCTGAAGTAGTACTTTTACTGTCTCTGTATGACAACTTCATCCCTGCACCATTCATTCCTGGTTCCTGAGGTGGCCAGCAGAGGAAATTGGAGTTATAGATGGTTGTAACCTGCCATGTCAGTAGGCACTGGAACTATGATCATCTGGTAGAGCAGCAAGTGCTCTTAACCACCTAGCCATCTTTCTAGCTCCTTTGAGTCTTTAGATGAGATTTTCTTTGTGTGTGTGTGTGTGTCTTTTTAAAATACTTTTTCTGTGTAATCCAGGTTAGTCTCAAATTCAGGATTCTGTCTCAGCCTTGACAGTGCTGAATTTACTGTATACCACCATGACCATCTTGAGAGTACTTTTTTTGGTGTATAAACACTGATGGTTAATGTATCTGTAGTGCTATATAGACACTGCCATCTAATTAAATCGTAGGGTTTTTCTTATCATGTACCCTACTGTCACTCCCTTGCCCCAGACTCTGGCAACCACTAATTTGCCTGTTTTTTGTTTCAGGATTTGTCCATTGGTAAATTTCATGGACATTGAATAATAATATGTGGCCTTTGGATGTGGCTTATTGTGGTCAACATAAATGTTTTCAACATTCATCCACATTGAAACAGGGATAGGCACTTCATTTCTTTTTATGACTTAGAAAAACTTCATCATGTCAGTGAATGATACTATGCTTATCCACTTAACAATTATGTAATTGATAGATGTGTGGGTTCTTGCCTTCTGGATGTACTGGCTTTTGTGTGTATTTGTTTTTATATTTCTCAGACACAAACTTAGGGATGAAATTGTCATATATTCTTCACCTTTTTTTCACCAGCACTTGTTTGTTTTCCCTCAGAATTTCTATTGTAATGGCCCTATGTGGATGTGTGATAGTGGAATATTACCATGGTTTTAATTTATATTCTCTGATGACCAGTGAAGTTAAGGACCTTCTCTTGTAACTCTTGATGATTCCGTAGTTATTGATCTTTAGCTGCTGTTTTTAGTTCAGTTTTTTTTGTTTTGTTCTTTTGCTTTTTTTGTTTTGTTTTTTGTTTGTTTGTTTGGACAGTAGCTCAGATAATGAATTATAAATGTTTTCTAGAATTAATTGATGGATTCTCTGGCCTGTGTTGTCATACCTGGTGTTTCTGTTTAAGGGATGAAGATGCCCCTTCTAAGATTCCAGATGAAGAGGCCACAAAGCCTGAAGGCTGGTTAGATGATGAACCCGAGTATATTCCAGACCCTGATGCGGAGAAACCAGAGGATTGGTGAGTTTTTGCTTTTACAACTTTTGGGGTTTTGTTTTTAAAATGTAATTTCTATTGTATATGCTTTGGCGTTTTGCTTGGTGTTTTATCTGTGTGTCAAATCAGTTCGAGCTGGTTCTGGAAGAGAAGCCAGTGCTTTTAACTGCCGAACCATCTTTCCCAATTAAAATCAAGTATTTAATCCCAGCAGAGGCAGACAGATCTCTCTGAGATTGAGGCCAACCACCTGGTCTGCAAAGTGAGTTCCAGGACAGCCAGAGCTGTTACACAGAGAAACCCTGTCTTGGAAAAAAAACAAAATAAGTCAATCAATAAAAAAAAAAAAAGTGCCCCTCTCCCCCAATAAAAAAAGAAAAAGAAAAAGAAACAAAAGGAAAAAAAGGCTGGGTATTAGTAGTATATGCCTTTATCTCAGTACTCCAGAGGCAGATAGATCACTAGATCACTGAGTTCCAGGGCTACCAGAGAAATCCTGTCTCAAAACCAAAAGAAAAAACAACTGCCCAAGTTTGAGTGAAAAACCTCACAAACTTTACTAAATTTCATTGTGTAAAAACAAAGTAGATTGTTTATGAGAGCTCATTGATAGTGGAAATGAGAAATGATATATCCTTCTGTCATATGCTGCTAGTATAGCTCCAGAAGCATCTTGAGAGCATAAGACTAGCTGTTTCTTTATGTAACTTGTTTATACCTCCACAGGGATGAGGATATGGATGGAGAATGGGAGGCTCCTCAGATTGCCAACCCTAAGTGTGAGTCAGCCCCTGGGTGTGGTGTCTGGCAACGACCTATGATTGACAACCCCAATTATAAGGGCAAATGGAAGCCTCCAATGATTGACAATCCTAACTACCAGGTTTGTGTCTCCTGATGGTTTAGGTGTTTTTATTAATTTGTTCGTGTCGGGGCAAAAGTTTGATCAGTTGTGAGGCTAACAAATCAAGAAAGTAAATTTAAGAGACAGGTGAATAATGGGCTAAATATAAAACCTAAAAACAGGAAAGAGAAGTGTTTGAACTTGCTATGTGACCATCTTAGTTTGGGTTTCCTTTGCTATGAAGAGAAACACCATGACTAAGACATCCGTTACAAAGGAAAGTATTAGGGATGGTTTACAGTTTCAGAGGTGGAGTCCACTGTCATTATGATGGGAAGCATGGCAGCCTACAGGCAGACACAGTGCTGGAGAGTTCTACATTTTAATCACCAGGCAGCAGAAGGGGACTCTTTGCCATATTGGGCAGAACTTGAGCATACAAGAACTCAAAGCCTGTCCCCACAGTGACATACTTCCTCCAGTAAGGCCACACCTAATAGTGTGACTCCCCATCGTCCAAGCATTGAAACACATGAGTCTATGGAGCCCATTTCTATTCAAACCTTCATAATGACCTATATCTAAAAATAACAATAGAGTAGAAGAACTTGGGGTGTGGATACCCTATTGTTGAGTGCATAGATTGACCATAAGGGAACTGTGATAGGAGTTGGATCTTGCCATATTAAGTCAGCTAATTGCTTGGTCTCATCAGTTTTCTTCACTTGTCAAAGACAGGTGCATATGAAGTGGTAGTAATATATATAGTGACGTTATGAAGCTCCACTTGTGTTCTGGGAAGGTACCAATGTAGATCCTTACCTGGTTTCAGTTTCTAAACCAAAAACACTATAGTCATAAATTTTCACTTAGACTTTTAGATATATGGTGCATCTGTGTGCATACATTATGTATGTTTTTATTTTGTAAAATGTTTTTAGTTGTTCATTTAGATAACTATGATCAAACAAAAAATATACTTTAGCTTTCCATTTGGCTGTCTGAATATGTTTTTGTTACATGCTTGTCATTCTAACACTTGGTTATCGGCACAGGACCAGGAGTTGAAATGTCAACTTCAACTATAACTAGGAAGATCAGGAGTAGTTTAAGGCTATCCTGGGCTGTATGAATCTCTGTTGAACCAAACCAAACCAAACCAAATTGACATTTAGCTATTATTGTGTTGAGCACCACCAGTTGTGTTTTATTGAGGATTAGTACTGAGACTGAATCTAGTGTCTCATGCATGTTAGGTACAAGCCCTGTGTCTCTGGGCCATATCCCTAGCCCATCATTGTTTTAGAGTTATTGTGGCTGAAACCATAAGGATGTTTGGAGTCAGTACTTTTTTTATTTGATCTCTAGAACTAAATTACTAGTTACTAGTTGAAGACAGTACATTTTATTTTTTAAATCACTACTGGGAAGTGGAAAATGGCTTTACTGACTACATTCCACCATCACTTGTTAAGGGTGGAGTGAGCTACAAAGAACCATGTGTTGGTTCAGAACAAGATCCTGCAGATTGGAAAGTGAATATGGTGGTAGTCCAGAATTCAGTACAAAAAACATTTATTGTTCTGTACTTGTTTAAATTTGACAGTTAATGTTTGTCTTCTTTGATCATGCAAAATGAGTCTTACATAGATTTTTTTTCTTTTGATTATTATCTGACATGGTGTTTTGAAACTTCTCCTGCTTCCGCCTTCATATCCCCCCTCCCCCATCACAAACTAGGGAATTTGGAAACCAAGGAAAATACCAAATCCAGATTTCTTTGAAGACCTGGAACCTTTTAGGATGACTCCTTTCAGTGCTATTGGTTTGGAGCTCTGGTCCATGACATCCGACATCTTTTTTGACAACTTTATCATCAGTGGTGACCGAAGAGTAGTTGATGAATGGGCCAATGATGGGTGGGGCCTGAAGAAAGCTGCTGATGGGGCTGCTGAGGTTAGTGGTTGTTCATTACTTGTGGATTTATATCTACTTTTGGGGAAGACTGATTATGAGAAGCAGATTTTTAGTGTTTTATCTTTTTACTTATTCAGTGTCAAAATATATAACTGCTAGACTCCTATTCTGGCTTTCCAGCCCTCCTGTGTTGTGTGTATGTTTGTATCTGTTTATCATTTTAAGGTGTTTTTCTTGTTTTGTTTTGTTTTTGTTTTTCCCAAGACAGAGTTTTTCTGTGTAGTCTTGGCTGTCCTTGCTCTGTAGACTAGGCTGGCCTCAGACTCACAGGGACCCACCTGCCTCTGCCTCCAGTGTTTCAGTTAAAGTCATGTGTCACTGCACTTTACTTAAGGATGGTTTAATGCACTAAAAATGCTGACTCTTAGTTGGAATTGTATGGAATTTCCAAATGACTAATGGTGTTGTTGAGTTGCGATTTGGAGGGCCAGGAAACTGGCACAAAGATATTCTTTTTCCTGAGTAAGGGACCTTTTTGCAGTTATTACAAGCCATGGTTTGCACCTGTGAAGGTGAAACTTCACGATAGTGAAAGCAGTAAACTGAGGAATTTTTTTTCCCTAATTTCTTAAAATGTGCATACTTTGACTCCTTTGGAAATAAAGGAGTTTGTTTCATGTTTACACAAGGCATGATAAAACTATCAGTCTAGCCAGTATTTGGTGTCATAAACTAGTTCTTTGAATTACTGTTGCTTTGTATTTCAGCCAGGTGTAGTGGGGCAGATGCTGGAGGCAGCTGAAGAGCGTCCATGGCTTTGGGTGGTCTACATTCTGACTGTAGCTTTGCCAGTGTTCCTTGTGATCCTCTTCTGCTGTTCTGGGAAGGTAGGAACGTCTAACTAAGTAATTTTATGCACTGGGATTTTCTTCAGTGGTAGTTCTGTAAATACTGGGGCATGTTTTTCAGGGCCTCTTTGTACCCAGATGATGACAGGATCTAGAGTCCCTTGTTTGTCTTCTACTCTTTTCCTCTCCTTTATATGGAGTGATCCTGTCTAGGGGAAAAAGAACAATGTGGATATAAGATCAGCCATCTGGGCACAAACTAGTTTTCCTCATTATTTCTATTATTTATATATGGCTCCTTCACTGCCTACACTCTCTCAAACAATATATCCTCAAACTGATTTCAGGTTCTACATCTTCAGTGGTTTTTTTATTCAGACCTTGTTTCATATTGTCTCCTAAGTTAGGATTCTATTTAAGTTATTTACACTCCGTCAGATCCTAATGTCTCTTTGTAGCCTTACCCTCACCCCTCACTGTTGGAATATGAGTCAGCTTGACAGGCTTAGCCTGGGCTTCCTCTTTCCCTTACCTTCCTCTCTATCTCCCTCCAGTGGGGCAAACGTGTAGAGTAAGAACAGTGTCTCTCACATGACTGCATAACTGCCCTGTACATAACCTTGGATATAATTTTGCCTGTAAACATTCAGGAATTGAGGAGTAATACATTTGTTACACCATAAGCATGACTCTTACACTTGGCAATATTTCAGAAACAGTCCAATGCTATGGAGTACAAGAAGACGGATGCTCCCCAGCCAGATGTGAAGGATGAAGAAGGGAAGGAAGAAGAGAAGAACAAGGGGGATGAAGAGGAAGAAGAGGAGAAGCTTGGTGAGTGGAGTCTAGAAACCTGTTCTAAGCCCTGATAAACAAAACAAGTTACAGTAGATTGTTCTTAAATGATGCTATAATTAATGTCAGAAAGCTGTGAAGTTCTGTTCAGTAGTTTTATTTTCTGTCTTAGAAGAGAAACAGAAGAGTGATGCTGAAGAAGATGGTGGCACTGGCAGTCAAGATGAGGAAGATAGCAAGCCTAAAGCAGAGGTAAGGGAGGGATAATAAATATTTCAGCTGAGAGCATATTTAGTAAAGAGATATTTTTTAAAGTAAATGTATGTGCAGAGTTGGATATGGTATATATGTGTGAGTGCAAGACCTTCAATTGCCAGAGGTGATGGGTCCCCAAGGCACTGGAGTTAGAGGTGGTATGGGTCCTCTCAAAGAACCAACCATACGTGTGCCTAACCACTGAGCCATCTCTTTTAGAGAATGTTTTTGTACATTAGTTTACAGTGACTGCGGAAGTATTTTTCTGTGGGAACCGTGTAGGTTTCTTTTTTATAAATAAATAGGAATACCAATTTTCTTAACAGTCTGACATTTATATCTCCTCACTGTCCCCCTCAAAGGTATTTATTGAATACCACTGCATTTTAAACTATTTTTTGGTTTTTCAAGACAGGGTTTTTCTGTATAGCCCAGGGTGGCCTGGAACTCAGAGGTCTGTATGCCTTTGTCTACCAAAAGCTAAGATTAAACCACCACATGGTACATTTTAAACTTTTTGAGACAGGCTTTCATGTAGTCCACACTGTCCTTTCATTCTGTGTTCAAGGGTAATATTGATCTTCTAATCTTCCTGCCTGCATGCCTGGTATGTGCTCTACTCTGTTTTATGTGGTGCTCTGGGTGCTCCAGGTGGTCCCAAGAGCACCTGGATTTAGTTCTTAGTACATACATGGTGGCTCACAACTGTCTCTAATTCTAGTCCCTGGGGTTCTGATGTCTTCCTCTGGCTCTGAGGGCATCAGGCATGTATAGGATACAGAGATACAGATCCGGGCAAACACACATTAAATAAAGGTAAAATCCCCTGCCAAATTTAAAAACAAAAAAAGTTAATAGGTTTAGGAAAAGTACATATTTTCTGAAAATAAAGACTAATATTGAACACCTATATAATTCCAGTACCTGTCACAGTATGTATACCTTTTCACCAATTGAATGACTTGGTTTAAATGGTTGTGGAAATTTGGCAGCATTTGTATTTAAATATGCTAACTTATATGAACTTCTCTTTCCAACTAATAGGAGGATGAAATTTTGAACAGATCACCAAGAAACAGAAAGCCACGAAGAGAGTGAAACAATCTTAAGAACTTGATCTGTGATTTCCTCTCCCTCCCATTCCCCTGCAAATGTGGTCCTAGGAGAGGGCCTGGTGTACCTTAGGTGGGAGCTCAGAAAACCTCACAATGTCACCATCGACAGGTTCCAGTGAATACTAGCCTGTAATTTTAAACATCTAGCAGTAAATAATTGCAGTTGTAATGTAAAGGACCCTGTTTCTGTAGAAAAGAAAACATTTAACATAATGGTTGTGAAATGTAACATGAAGCAACTAACTAGTGTTTTTGTTTTTAAAAATCTTCCCCGTTTGTCTTTTTTTTCCTTTTTTTTTTTTTAATGATACAATGATAGAATTTTTGCCAGTTTAAAATCTTGGCTTAATTTAATATATTAATTTGTTCATGCAGAAATAACACCAACATTAGGAATGCTAGGAAGAATGAATTGCAGTTTTTATAACAATTTTTTTAAGTTTGGTATTAAAGCATTCATGTGTCTGTCCTAACACTGTAATCACGTTCAAGTGCAGTCATTTGTGGTTATAATCTTGTTCTGTGTGCTTCCATTAGTTCATTCCTCTTAAGTACGCGAGAGAGACTGGATGGAAGCCCAAATTTATATCAAAGTTCCCTTTACATTGTATTGAATAGACCCAAAAAGAACTAAAAGGAGACTTTCACTTGGTGTTGGTCAGATCATAAAGTGCAGTGACCTGTTGTCCTTGGGACTACTCCATTTACAAACAGCTTTGCAGAGGAAAGGAGCTAGCTAAATACGGCAGTTCATACTGTACTTCCCACATAGGAGGTCTGAGAGCTTGGGTCCTCTGGAGCACAAGGCTTTTTAAGGAATGCTGGTGGTGCCTGAGTAGATAATTACATCACTTGTTCCACTGTGTTGACACTGTTTTCTCATGGATCTCCTCAGTCCCTAGCTTTCTCTGCTATGCATTTTCTTCACAGCGCAGCTTGCAGTCCGTTGCTGAAAATTATAAGCTCTGCATAGTGTTGGCTTTACTGTGATTACATCTGTTATCTTTTTAGCAGACCCATACCTTTCTAGGGTCCAACTACAGGATAGATTACAGACTTTCCATTAGTGTCTATTTCTTTTACTCTGTGTAGACTTTAGAAAGTCTAATCCAGAGATGGGCCAATTCAGAATTGACTATAATTGAACATAGGCTAAAAGTATTTATGGGAGGATTGACACATAGCATGAGTTATTTGACTTTTGTAGGATATTTAAAATCTTCATTTGCAGTTCATGTAACAGTTGTGTCTTAAAATTCACACAATAAAGCAGTCCTATTCAAAAAATTTTATTTTTTTTTGTGGCTTGTAGAATTTTTTTAAAAGTGAATTTAGGGCCATTTGTTTTTGGTTTTTGTTTGTTTTTGGTTTTGTTTTGTTTTTCATGTGGAATGCAGATGGGTGCTAGAGGAGCCTCTCCCACATCACTATAGTGTAATGTTATTACACCACACTCAGATGTATTCAGAAACAGATGTTTCAATTTCATTCTTTCTCCAGAGGTGATCCAGTTATACCAATGATAATGTTCCTTGCACTGAATATATATAAACACTTTACGGTGTTTGTATTGGGGAAATACTGGGAAAGAAATATATTTGTTAAGGATGAAGGATAAACACTGGTTCATTTCTTTTGAAGGTGGAATGCTTTTTTCTTCCTGTTCAGTGCTTTATCACCATCTGTTGTTTGTGGTCACAGTGACCATAGCTATGTAGCGGACGTTTCCAAATGTATAGAGTGAAATAAACAGTTACTAGCAAGAAATGAATACATGTCTGCAGGTTTCTCTTTGAAACAAATGCGGGGATGATTACTTTTCTAGAAATCTGTTTATCTGTTTAATCATTCTACATTGACATTGTTTTGTGCCTACTTTTTCACCCAGGCTGTACAATGTTGAGTTTATTTATGTCATTGGTGGTGTTAATTGCCTTTCTGGGTCCCTCTTCCTCCCTCAAGGCTCCATTGAAGCTCCAGCCTCCTTAAATGTCTGACACATTAATGACCAGCAGTTTTCAGCTCTTAGAAAAAACTTACAGGGCTGGTATTGTAGCTCAGAAGGTAGAACTGCCAAGCATGTGCAAGGTTCCATGAGTCTGATTCCTGGCACTGAATTAAAATAAATAAAGGCCCTTATGTTCTGATTTTCTATGCTGGATTCCTTGTTGTTGTAAAATGCCCACACTCCTTCAGTAGTACTCTCCTATTGTCCACTTTTCAGATTGTCACATTGCTAAATGACATTACATTAAAGCCTAGTGTTAAATGTCTGCATCATACATAATGTTGGATGTTTTTCCTTTTTGAATAGTGGTTAATTTAGTCTTTTCTCTTAGGAGAGTTTAATTTAGTCTTGTATTTAACTTTCTCTGTCCAGTGATGGTTTAGTCATTACTATTGTGTAAAATGGACAACAGCCCAAAACGGGGAAGTTTTTTCATTGCTGATATTTGAACCAGTCCAGTGCTCTACCACTGAGGTACACCCTGTCCTCCTAGATAATATTCTTTAAGATATATGGAAACTTTTAACATTTTTATTAGAAAAATTTTCTCAATCTCCATAGTTGAGGATATTATTGGAAGTCATGCCCAGGATATTGTTTTAGGTTGTTTCCTGAATTCATAGAGTACAGTATATATAGTACTTCTAGGTAAGAGTTTTGAAGAAAACTCTTAGCACTTCTAACTGGGCATAATGGTGTGATCTGTAACCCCAGTACTCAGAAGTCAGAAGCAAAGTAAGGCAGGCCAGCCTTAGACAATATGTTTGAGGCCAGTCTGGGGTACCTGACACTCTTAAAAGTTTAATGACTGGGTGTGTACCAAGTGGTGGTGACACTCTACACATGAGGCCCTGGATTCAGCCCTTCATCACTGCACACAAAAGTTGCTAGTTTCACTTGAGTGCTAATTGTAATGCTTGGGTACTGGTAAGAAGCAGAGCTCATTTTTCTCTGCCACTTCCTCCTCCAAAAAACTTAGAAATCCTTTTTTTTTTAACTGCATCTGTATAAAAACATTTGGCTGTTAGCTTTTTTTCCTTGTGATTTTAAAAATAAAACTTTCATGAACTCTAGTAAGAGGTTAAGAGTGACATGTTTGAGTGGTTGGTGAGGTCTTCTAGTGCAAAGCCTCCCAGCAACTCCTGTGGCAGTTTGGGTGTCAGTAGCCATCTAGAATATTTTTTGGTCCTTTCCTGGCTTTTTATCTTCACTCATTTGCTTGCTAGTGGCATCACTGGAACCCAGGGCTTTGGATTGGATTTTGAGTGACTCAAGTTTATATATCAGTCGGTTTTAAGTGTATCTCCCTGTGGATTTAAATAACTCCAGTCCCCAAAAGCGAGGCTGAAGACCACTTAGGGCTCTTCTTCCCTTCATCCATCCCTTCAAGTAATGAGATATATTGCTCACTCTACCACTGTGATTCCTATCTCTACTAGATCGCTCAAGCTCAAAACAATTCTGATCAATTACGTGGTTGTTATGTAAGGAATGAGGTCAGAAATGGCTGATCTCGAAATAGTGTGGGTAGACTAAAAAGATAGACAGCATTTGGACATCTGTGTCTTCAGGCTTCCACCTCACCTAGACTTACCCCGCGTTCCTCACGATCCCGGAAGGGACTGCCTTCAGAGGGCGGTGTTCAGAAAACGTGGCTCTTCTTGGATAGGTTCCTGTCAGTCACAGTCCACTCCACTGCACTGAGCCCGCCTCGGGGCTTCCCTCCTCGCCGGAGAGTTCAGTTTAAATACCCTAAGATTCCTGACGTGCTTGTCCCCCACGCCCTCGGGCAGCGGGTTTTCTTTGATTGGCTATAACCCCGGTCCATCAGCAGTGACGCAGAGTTCGCCGGCTCAGGCCCCGCCCTCTTCCGAAAGCCCCGAAAACAATTTTAAGATGGCGGCGGTAGCGGCGCGGAAAACAATGGGACAGGGGTATAGCGGACAGGCCGAAGCCTGAGGCGGGCGGTGTTCCCTGGCCTGGAATCGGGCCGAGCGGGGCCGGAGGAAGACCCGCCGCCGCGCCCGAGCCCGCTCCACAGCCCGCCGGGACATGGCGCGGGCGTGAGGCGGATCCGGGCCGCCAGAAGCGGAGGAACCCGAAGTGCCAGCCGGCGCCGGGAGGCCCGGGCCGGGCCAGCGCCGCCCGCGGCCCATGGTGCTACCCACCTGCCCCATGGCGGAGTTCGCGCTGCCGCGGCACAGCGCGGTCATGGAGCGCCTCCGCCGGCGCATCGAGCTGTGCCGGCGCCACCACAGCACCTGTGAGGCCCGCTACGAGGCTGTGTCTCCCGAGCGCCTGGAGCTCGAACGCCAGCACACCTTTGCCCTGCACCAGCGCTGTATCCAGGCCAAGGCCAAGCGCGCTGGCAAGCACCGGCAGCCTCCCGCCGCCGCCACGGCCCCGGCGGCCGCTCCGGCCCCCGCCCCGGCCCCAGCGGCTGCGCGCCTGGACACAGCGGACGGCCCGGTCGCGGTGAGTAAGGCTGGCGCCTGCCACAGCAGTACTCACTCCCGAAAACGCCTCTTCCGGCGCGGATCGGGCCTCGGGGAAACTTTCCCGAGCGCCCCCATTTCTTAGTCTGGGTCCTGGGAGGAAGCTAACATGGCAGGGCGCTTGTCATCTTCGAGAAGTGGCGCTGCGGTGTACTTTGGGAAAACGTCCCCGTGAGGACTTTGAGTGAAGTCGGGGCTGGAAAAGCAGGTTAGTTGCTGATAGGCTTTTCTCCTAAACTTGATTTCCAACTGGTGAGAACTTCGTCTTGGAACAGACCCGCGTTGGAGTTGCCTAGGATGTAGGGCGTTCTTGCACCGTAGGCCTGGCCTCGGTTAGTCTGCAGATGTTGATTGGATCTTTGCTTCGTGGAGGTTAGTAGGGCTTTAATATGGAAATAAGTCTCCCTTCAGTTGACAGTATCCTGTGGCTAAACCTCTGATAATATTAATAGTTGTTGAACGGGGGAGGGGGGGAATGACGTTTAGTTGTTGGTCAGCTGTGCCCTTTGGTTTTTAGTAGCTAATCCGGAGATTTATTGGTTAGAAGTTTTGCCTCCCTGAAACTGATTTATAAACCGGAAACCTGTGTGGAGGGGGGAAGGGGAACGGGTGTTACAAAACTCTTGGTAGTTTAAAAGTAAAATTTTACAACACTTAAGTTGTTCGGTAATTCTAATTCATGCCTTCATTGTCTCTCACTTGGTCCGTTGTAAAACTCTTCCCTAACTGGTGGTTAGTCTTTCAGTCACTTAATACTCTTCCTCTTGAAATGTTAGAAACCCTTCCGTTGCTGGAGGGAATTAAGTTTAATTTTTGGTTGGCTTTCGGGATCAGGCTGTCCTAGCCTATCTTCCCACGTGCCCCGCCGAGCTATTGCTTTCCCTCTTTCCCACACTATCCCCGCTGCGAGACTAGAAGACTGAACACTTGGGTTCTGACCCAGCTGCTCAAGTCTTTTCATCCTCATTTTCCCGCCTGTAAATCGAGGGTCTGTTGGACTTCTTAAACAAGGTTTCTTGAAGGAATCAAATGAGGTTAGGTAGCCGGGCGGTGGTGGCGCACGCCTTTAATCCCAGCACTTGGGAGGCAGAGGCAGGCGGATTTCTGAGTTCGAGGCCAGCCTGGTCTACAGAGCGAGTTCTAGGACAGCCAGGGCTATACAGAGAAACCCTGTCTCGAAAAAAAAAACCAAAAAAAAAAAAAAATGAGGTTAGGTGTGGTGATTCATGCCCAGATGCAGGAGGAAAGAAGAAATGATAATGGATGTGAATTTCTCAAACTAAACGGCTGCTTGCAGGATCTTTCTCAACATTTTCAGAATCCTGCCATCCTTCCAGCCACAGACCACCTTCTTTTGCAGTTTCTGAAAAAGCAGTCCACAGCAGAATCTCCTCTCTCAAACAGTAATGAAATGTGTGTGTGTGTTTAGTTTGGTTTGCTTTTACTTGTTTGGTTTTTTTCAAGTCAGGGTTTCTCTGTACCGTAGCTGTAGATCAGGCTGACCTCAAATTCAGAGATCCTGCTTCTGCCTCTGCCTCTGCCTCAGGAATGTTGGGATTAAAGGGGTGCATTACCACTGCCCACCTTACACCCTTTGTTTTTAGCACATAGTCACATGTTAATTCAACCATACTGTGTCTTGTCAAGTAGACATAAGCTTTGGAGCCTGAAAAGGCTTGGGCTAAGTCCCATTCATATTTTAGGCCATCCATATACTTGTTGAGTGATTGATAACTAACTTGGGTGTACTTTACCCAAAATGACTTAACTGAATGAGTCATGTTAACTAACTTCTTTCTTGAAAGATCCCCACCTTTTCCCCAGTCCCTGTTGGGGTATTGAGCCTAAAACATTGTACTTATTGGTCATCTTAGTTGGGGTTTCTGTTGCTATGAAGAGGCACCGTGACTACAGCAACTTTTATAAAGGAAAACATTTGATTGGGGCTGTCTTATAGTTCAGAGGTTTTAGTCCATTATCGTCACAGCGGGAAGCATGGTGGCATGAAATCCCACCCACCGTGACATACTTCCTCCAAGACCACACCTCCCAGTAATGCTGTTCTCCCTGCGGGCCTGTGAGCCATTTTCATTCAGACCACCTCACTGAGTACTGTTTTACCACCAGACTACACTGCTGACCCTAAAGAAAGACCTTTGAGGGCAACAGGTGGTCATCCCCATTGAAGTTGACTATGAAAGCTCATAAGGAAAACTTGTACAAACACCTTGTACATAACTTGTACAAACTTTCCTTGAACATCTTTCAGAAAGAATATTAATAGTGTTTGAATTTCTGTTTACAATTATGGTAAAACTTATAGAATTTACATAATTTTATAAGTTTTAATTTCTGAATCATTGGAGAAAAATTGAGTTCTCATCCATTGTTTTTGAAAGAAAGGTTTGAACTTTATCAGGTTGTACATGCCTGTGATCCCAGCATTTGGAGCAGAGACACGATAGCTGCAAGCTCAAGGCCAGCCTTGTAAACGTAGCTAAGCCAGGTAGGGCCATGTAGGGAGAGCGTATCTTAAAGGAAGGGTGGGGAGGGGAGATGGCTCAGAGAGGAGCAGGTTTGGTTTACAGCATCCACTTGGCAGCTAACCATCTGTAGCTTGTTTGAGATCCTAGAGATCCAATGTCCTCTTCTGGCCTCTGAGCACAGTGGGCACAAACATGATGTACAGACATACATTTAGGCACAACACTCAACTGAAAAGAAAAGAAACTTTTTTTTTTTTTTGGCACACTGTTTGTATGTGAGTGTGTGTGTGTGTGTGTGTGTGTGTGTGTGTGTGTGTGTGTGTGTGTGTGTCTAGTCCTGGCTGTTCTGGAACTTGCTCTATAGACCAGGCTGGCCTTAAATTCAGAGATCTGTCTGTTCCTGCTTTCAAGTGTTGAGATTAAAGACATACACCACCAAACCCAGCTTTAAAAAGCAACTTGAGTCTGACTTGTCAGTAAATTCTTTGAGTGTGAAACCCTAACCAGATTTGCCACGTCAGGTTGATGTTACCATATTAAACCTTGATGTGAGGTCTTGTGAGTTTAAACTTTAGAGTGGGTAGTGTTCATCTTTATTTCTATAGGGAGGAAGGACCCTTTTCACCGACGTGATTCTAGCTGAGCCTGGGATTGGGCCTACAAGATAAGTATCTCTAGGAAAGCAGTGGTGTTTCCATTTCAGTGGCTCCTTTAGAGGGGAAAAGAGTCCTCGACGCTGTAGGATTTCAGCTTGGATAACCCAACTTTGAGTTTTCTCACTACGCACAACACGTTTTTGAAAAAAGTATGTATGCGGATGTCGGGTAGTAGATGCTTGCCATAGCATGCCTGTGGAGACTAGATTACTTGCTGGAGCTGGCTTTCCTAAGTGGGTCCCAGGGATAAGAATCATGTCATCGCCGGGCAATGGTGGCACACGTCTTTAATCCCAGCACTTGGGAGGCAGAGGCAGGAGGATTTCTGAGTTCGAGGCCAGCCTGGTCTACAGAGTGAGTTCCAGGCCAGCCAGGGCTACACAGAGAAACCCTGTCTCAAAAACAAAACAAAACAAAACAAAAAAAAACAAGAATCATGTCATCAAACTTGGTTGAAGACTAGCCACCAGCTTGACACCCCAAGTGTAAAGCTTTGCAGAGAGCTAAAAAAGAGAACACCTGTTATTCCCAAGTTTGACAATTGTGTGTGTGTGTGTGTGTGTGTGTGTGTGTGTGTGTTTGTGTGTGGTCTCATTACAGATAAAATCTTTATAGAAAGACTATTACTATACCCTCCCAGGGTGGGGCGATGTCAGACTGTGAGGCAGTCACTGCACAGCTAGGGTTCCCTAACTGGCACAGATGTGTGTGATGAGACAGATAATGCTAATAAGAGTCCCCTTTGGGCTGGAGAGATGATTCAGCGGTTAAGAGCACTGACTGCTCTTCCGAAGGTCATGAGTTCAGTTCCCAGCAACCACATGGTGGCTCACAACCATCCATAACGAGATATGATGCCCTCTTCTGGAGTGTCTGAAGACAGCTACAGTGTACTTACATATAATAAATAAATCTTAAAAAAAAAAAAAAGTCGGGCAGTGGTGGCGCACGCTTTTAATCCCAGCACTTAGAAGGCAGAGGCAGGCGGAGTTCTGAGTTCGAGGCCAGCCTGGTCTACAGGATGAGTTCCAGGACAGCCAGGGCTACATAGAGAAACCCTGTCTCAAAAAAAAAAAAGACTCCCCTTTACTTGTCTCTTTCTTCGGGTATCTCACACACATCACCCCAGCAAAGGCCTGACCTTGCCCACCATGTTAGAGATCAGGGACGATGCTTCAGGCTGACCACTACCCACCACGTTAGAGATCAGGGGCGATGCTTCAGGCTTTTCTCTGTCCTGGCTTTGAGGAATCAGCCTGTTACATTTTCTTTATAATTTGCTCTTGAAAAAAAATTCTGAACTCTATTTTTGCTTGTTTGTGTGTGTGTTTGTCGAGTTGGGTATGTGCACAGGTGCTGGTATACTACAGTTTGAATGCGGATATCAAAGAACAGCTTTCAGGAGTTGGTGCTTTCCTTCTGCCCTGGGGATCAGGGATCAAACTTGGGTTGCCAGGCTGTGGGAAAGCACCTTTACTTGCTGAACTTACCTTGCTGGTTCCAAATACTAGTGTGGTAATGGCAGGGATTGCCTTTTTATTAGGCTTGCTAGATTATAGAAAATTACTACCCACTTCATACAAACCTTCGTTCTGTGAGTAAAAATAGTCTTCTATAGAAGCATGGATAGTTTATTTCTATAATAAAATGTTATAAATGTTTATTCCCAGTTTCTCCATGGCCTTTGTTAGACTCTTGCTACTGAGTCAAGAGGAGTTTCCTGTGAGTAGCTCCCCTGCTCTACCTAACTGCTGTTCTGTTTGTCCACTCTAGTTTTTTTGTTTGTTTGGTTTTTGGTTTTGTTTTGTTTTGTTTTTTGAGACAAGGTCTCTCTCACTACAGACCATGCTGGGATTACAGGTGTGCACTAGCATGCCCAGCTTTAATTGCTGTTTATGGAGAAGCGCTACACCAACAGTACAAAGAACACTTCACTTCGATTGACCCTTTGTCACCATTGAGCTCTAGTTACCTTGTCATTTGCATGCTGCTTCCCCTCTCAAATTCCCACCCGACTTTGCTCTGTGAGCCACCTGAAGATGCATATTTCTCTACTCCACTACCCAGTGTGGGCTGCCTAAGAGCGAGACTGGAAATTCATGTAAGAATTACACCAGTAAATTCATTTGAAGATTACATCTAAGCATAAAGAAGCCACGGTTCTGTGGCAGTGTGGGGCAGTCACCAGGCCTTTCGGCTTGAAAACAAGAGCAAACACACCAGTCTTGCCTTTCTCACTCCAACTCAGTCCATTCCTCCTTCCCTTTGCCCTTTCCACCTGAAATTACTAGCACATGGTTATCCGTTGTTTACCTACTTTTCTGAAATTGCCCCCTTAAAGGACACCAAAGATGGTATTGCCAAATTCAGTGGTTTCTTAGTCATTATTCTTGACTTCCTCCTCCAAAAGACTCTTAGCTTCTGCTCTCTTCTGATTTGCTTTCCAACTCTGACTCCACGCCTGTATGTGTTTCTCAGTCTCCTTTCCTTTCTTTTTTTTTTTTTTTAGTTTTTAGTTTTTGTAACAAATATTGAGCTCCTACTGTGTGAGCCAGCATGTTCTAGGTACTAGGAATATAACAGAGGACAAGACAAATGAAAGCTTGGTACCATGGAGAGAAACGGTCAGTAATTTCAAAAGTTAATTCTACATAGGAGTGGTAATGGGCACTTAGGAGACCAGTTCCTCAGAAGGTTGAAGGAGGGTTTAATTAATTAATTAGACAGGGTCTCACTGTGTCCAGTTTGAGACCAGCCTAGGTAATTTAGTGAGGCCTCATCTAATTAGTTAACTGTGGGGTCTCACTGTGCAGCCCTGGCTGGCCTGGAACTCACAGAGATAGATCTGCCTGCCTCTGCCTCCCAAGTGCTGGGATTAAAGGTGTACATCACCACCACACCAGCTTCTCTGTTCTTATTTGTACCTAAAAGAAAACCATTGACTAGCAGAAAGTTTTAGGAAAGAACATTCCAGGTAGGCCCACCAGTACAAATTCTCTGAGGCAGGAGACTGCTGAGTGTATGAGAAAAGTCAGTGGTCTAAGCAGCCTGGCAGGTGGACAGCTGCTAAGTTGGTAAGCAGGGACAGAAGTCAGGTTCATTGGGAAGCAGTGAGCCTGGGTTGAAACAAACGCAATCTGTTGCTGTCTGTCGTCGATTAATGTGCTCTAGCCACCCAGTGGCAGCACAAGTCCCTCGATACCTGCCCCAATGTTCTGGATTCTTGAATGAAAGACAGACAGATACACCCAAGTGCAGGCTTATTTTAATATGCCTTAATCAACCCAATGGGTGGGTCACTTGCTAATGCCTCCCCTCCAATACTCCTGAGTTATTACTAAAGTCTACATTCCCATCTTTGCTATCCTAGGGGCCGCGGGAGTGCTCTTCCCTGACTCTTACATGTTGGTTGTCTGTGTCCTGCACTTCCTCCAGCATGGCAGTTCTGTCCTTCCTCTTCTCTCAGTCCCCTTGCCTGTGAATCCTAAAATCCCCCTCTCTATCTCCCTGCCCAGCCATTGGCTCCTGGCAATTTTATTTAGCAGTCGAAACCAACTGGGGACAGGGACCCTCAGCATTTTACATGAGGGATTCTCATGCAATTTGAGAACCCAAATAACATAATACAAATGTTAAACCAAATCCATGTTTCTCCCTTTTTATCCATTAAAAAGGCCCTTTCTTTCATATATACAATGAACATATTTATAACAGTTATGTAAACTATAAGGTATGATATACACTAATAACCATCTAGTCTATCAATTTGTAAATTTAGGTATATTACTTTAACATCTTAAAGAATTTATAATCATATCTGAATTATGTCTTGATTTTTAACTTGTATTACCATCTGAAAACCATCTTTTTAAATCTAGATCTTTTTTAGTGTTAAACTTAAGTTTGATTATGAGATTATAACTCATCTTTAACCCCATCAGAGATCTGAGAATGAATTTAAATATTATCTGAATATATTTGAAGCACAAAAACATAGCTTTCAAAACTTAACCAATTTATAGAGACAGCTGACTACCTGGACAGTCCCCCATTTCTTAAAACGTTAGAGCATCTATCTTCAGCCTTCTGGCCCAGAGCCATGTGACAGACCTTAAATGAAACAGGAACTACGAAGGACCAGCTTACCCTTTCTTGGCAGAGCTAAGCTGTCGACTATCCCACATCGTGTGTCCTTTCCTGGACAGTATTCTTTGTCTGTAGATGAATTAGGGCAATTCTTACCCAGTGGCTGCCTTGCCACAACTGGAACAACTCTATATGGAGGTTATGATGTTCAGTATCTTCCTTGAACCATGAAGAGGGTACTGTCAGGGGCGGACATGTCTCTTAGTCAAAAATTTAATAATAATGAAATGATTATAAAAGACACGTTTTGTGAGTTTTTGATATTTTTGAAGACTATATAAAGTGTATCTGAACTGTTAAACTTTGACTATTCTTAGCTATTTCTATTTGAATAATATTGGAAACATCTTTTAATTAAATCAGAATCTGATATAACCATGAGTTGACTATCTGATCCTTAACTTTGGTCCTTAACTCATTGGAGTTTTTTTTTTGTTGTGTTTTTTTTTTATTATTATATCTAAGCACATTGTAGTTATCTTCAGATACACCAGAAGAGGGCGTCGGATCTCATTACGGATGGTTGTGAGCCACCATGTGGTTGCTGGGAATTGAACTCAGGACCTTCGGAAGAGCAGTGAGTGCTCTTAACCGCTGAGCCATCTCTCCAGCCCCTCATTGGAGTTTTAATTTTTAATTTTTTTTTTAAGATTTATTTATTTTATATATGTGAGTACACAGTCGCTGTCTTCAGACACACCAGAAGTGAGCATCAGATTCCATTATAGATGGTTGTGAGCCACCATGTGGTTGCTGGGATTTGAACTCAGGACCTCTGGAAGAGCAGTCAGTGCTCTTAACCACTGAACCATCTCTCCGGCCCCTAATTTTTAGTTTTTAACATCTATTTGTTTACTGTATGGGAGGATGGTGCATACATGTGAAGGTAATTCTTTCCTTCTACCACGTTCAACCGAGGGTGACTCAGGGTATCAGGCTTCGTCATATGAGTCATCTTGCTGCCTCTGGCTTAGCTTTTTTTTTTTTTTTTTTAAAAAAAGATTTTGGTACCAGATGTAAGGTATCTGGGGTTGGTGAACAGATTATGAAGATCATGCTCACACAAAGGCAAAATACTCATACACATAAAATAAAAATAACATTTAAAAAAAATGAGGATTTGGGGCTGAGAGTACAGGTCAATGGTAGAACATTAGTACAAGCATGACCCTGAGTTCAATTTCCAGCTCTTCAACAGAAACAAAAATCTAAAACAAACAAACAAAACAAACAAAAAAACAGCTTTTCTTTGCTTGTTTGTTTTATGGAAAACAGGATCTCACGTAGTCAGGCTGTATAGCTAACACTGGCCCTAAATTTCACATTCTTGGCCTCTTTTTTACACATTAAAAAAACAATGGTCCTAGACAAATACCTCTTCCACTTTAAAAAAAAAAGTGATATTTTTTCCTAAGTACATTGTTGACTCTCTTCTGGCTTTATATGTTACCTGTAATAATAATTTTGAAACTTCCAGGCAAGATCTGTATTTCTGCTAGTCTACTGTCCATTCCCATGTGTGTTTCCAATGTATTAAAAATGGACTTTTTTTCTATTACATCTTTTATTTAACCTACCAAATCTTCTAGTTAACCAGTCATACAAAACCCCCTTAAGCTACTTATATTCCTCTGCCTCGATTCCAGCCTTCAGATGCTTGTTCTTTCAACATCAATAGTAAGTTTTTCCTGGGAACTAAGAATTTTAGATACTGGATCTCTATCAGCCGCTTGATGGGAAGTGAAGCCTGCGCATCTCTTGGGAAGGGGTGCCTCGTAAGTGCAGTTTGGAACACTTGAAAAGAACTGATCTGTAAGATGCTTAATTTATCTTGATTTTCTTTTTTCATTTTGGTTGGTTGGTTGGTTGGTTGGTTGGTTGATTGTTTCAATGCAGAGTTTCTCTGTTTAGGTCTGGCCGTGCTAAAACTCACTCTGTACACTAGGCTAGCTTCAAAATCAAAGATCCACCTGCCTTGATCTCCCAAGTGCTGGAATTATAGGTGTGTACAATACTGCCTGGCTTATCCTTGATTATTTTCCAGGATTCTGTGGAGCATCAGTTTTGTATTGGCTATTTCAGTTCTAGGGGCTACTGGAATGGCTTGGTGGTTCAGTGATAGAACACTTGCCTAGAGTCTCTGGGTTTGATCCTCAGAAACACACATAAACACATGCACGCATACACACACAAAACTTAAAGTGAAATATTTGGGAGAACTGGGCTAAATGAATGTAATCAACTTTCATTATTTAGGTCATTTCAAACTATAACAGGCCAATACCCAGGACGACTTGCCTTCTTACCAAAAGCTTCTGATAGGACTTTGATTTCTTTAGGAGACTAAAGATTTTATTTTCATTTATGTATATTTGTTTAAGCCTGTGTGAGTGTATGCCACATATATGAGGGTGACTGTGGAGGCCAGAAAAAGGTGTCAGCTATAGAACTGGATATAACAGGTGGGAACCTGGGTTCTGTGGAAGCACAGCAAGCTCTCTTAACCACCAGACCATCTCTTAGCTACATCAATTTGAAGCACTCTTTGACTCCACAAGAACTCCACAACCCTTGACATATTTGGCCATCACTCCATCACTGAGCTACATCTTTGACTCTTCAAACTTCTTTTCTTTTTCTTTTTTTGAGTCAGGGTATCATGTGTAGCTATAGCTGGTCTGGAACTCACAGAGATGGCAAGCACCACCATGCCTGGCTAAATCTCTAAAACTTGTCATCTTTTAAACTTATTAAACACTAAGTGCAGGTACAGAGCAATGGTTTCATGGTTAAGAGCACTGGGTCTTCCTGAAGACCCAGATTTTGGTTCCCAGCACCCACATAGAGACTTAAAACCTTCTGTAACTCCAGTTGCTGGGATTCAGTGTCTTGGCTTCTCCAGCACAAGACACACACAGGTGGTACATGGATATACATGCAGGCAAAGCACCTATACACACAAATTTTTTTAAAAGATTAAATATTAATACATTTATTTTTAGACCAGCTGTACACTGAATTACCATAGTTCATTTAAGTAAAAAATAAAAATTGTACATTCTACATGCTTAATATAAACCAGATACTTTAGAAGGTGAAATGGTTAAACATGCTATTTATAGTTCAAGGAATTTAACTTCTAGAGAATTATAAATATTAACATTTAAAAATAAGATGGCTACATCACTTTCTTAAATGGAGCCGGTAGGCATCTTAGTAGCATGATATCCTTTAATAACCATTTGGAGAATGCTTTTCTTTAAACAAAACTTTAAACCACTACTGTGTTTCTTAGAACTTTTTTCACACTGACTCCATATAATATATATTTTGATTTTTAACATGACATGTATGAAAATATTTACTGATCACTCTTCTGTATTTCTCTGCAACAAAAATAAATCTATAAATTGAACTTAAGATTTTCATTGTTCAGCATGTGTGTGGTACAGGGAATCAACCCTCGGGCCTCTTGTGCACTCTACTTCTGCGCCTATACCCCTAGCTTAAAAAAAAAAAAAACAACAAAAAACAGTAAGCTAATTAAAGAAAATTAAGGTGATTCATAGCAAAGAATACCTGTGCAGAATCTAGATTTAAAGGGGGGGGACTCTAAAAGGAACATTGAGGGGGAGAGATATGAGAAGGTAAGGAGGCGGTGACTGTGACCAGAGCAGCTTGTAGGTACAGGTGACTGTCATGATAACCCATTATTTTGTACAAGTGATGTATATTAATTATTGAGGAATAAGAGCATGGACATGTGTGAGTGTCTGTGTGCCACATCTGTTTTGTAAGTTGTATTATAATGATTTAACGTGTAATGAACAACCATTTGTTTGTTGTCTGTTTTGAGACAGGTTTCTCTATATAGATTTGGCTGTCCTGGATCTCCCCTACATAGACCAGGCTGGAATTCACAAGAGATCCACTTGCTTCTGTCTCCCAAGTGAGATTAAAGACCACCACATCCAACTGCATTATAAGTTTTTATAAGTAACTATTAAACAGAAATACCTTCCTCAACCTTAACGAGATAGGTGAAGTAGCCACTCCTACCTTGTCCATAACAATGGACAAGTATTTCTTGTCATTAGAATGAAGAAGAGTTCTCAGTTTTTATTCTGTTTTTATAAACTTAAGTCCTTAGAAATCTTGGTTCACGTGAAGGAAAGGAAAAAATTTAGTTACAGCGCTATTTCGTATGAACCTCGTTGTTAGTCCAGATCACACTGTTATAGCATCAGAAAATAGCAGTTTGTGCTGCTCTCTCCATGCACTGCACTTCCATTCCTGCTTCCTGTGTCACTGAAGTGTTGGGCTCCAGTGCGTGCCAGCACATCTGTCTGTCCTATGTGGGGTCTGGAGATTGCACTCAGGAGATCAGTCGTACCCAGCAAGCATCTTTACCCACTGTGTCATCTTGCCAACAACAAAAATGTATGTGCACCACATGTGTTCCTGGTGTTCAAGAAGGTCAGAGAGTGTCAGATGCCCTAGGACTAGAGTTATAGACAGTTTTGAACACCATGTGGTGCTGGGGAAAAGACTGGGATCCTCTACAAAAACAATACATGCTCTTAACCATTGTGGCCATCTCCCCAGCCCCTGGAATATTACTTTCAAAAGAAGGGAATCTTGTTCTTTTTTATGGGTGTGTAGTATATGTATATGTACAGGCCCAAGTCTGACTTAGATGCCTCTCTGGTTCATACTTTCCACCATATCTTTTGAGACAGGGTCTCACTGAATGCCCACATTCACTGGTTGGCTAAACTGGCTGGCAGGCACTAAGGGTCCACTTGTTTTGCCTTCCTTACTCCCAGTCCCATGCTAGGGTTACAGTATATGCCCAGCTATACATACATACATACATACATACATACATACATGTGTGTGTGGTTGCTGGCAATCCAAACTCAGCTCTTCATGTTTACACCAAAAGCAGTGTACTGACTGAGCCCCATCTCCCAGCCACTTTTCATTTCTTCTTCTTCTTTTTCTTTTTTTTTTAAATTTTATTTATTTTATGTAGCTGTTTTCAGACTCACCAGAAGAGGGTATCAGATCCCATTACAGATGATTGTGAGCCACCATGTGGTTGCTGGGAATTGAACTCAGGACCTCTAGAAGAGCAGTCAGTGCTCTTAACCACTGAGCCATCTCTCCAGCCCCACTTTTCATTTCTAAAGTGATGAACCCAGAGGATATTATTCTAAATGAAACAAAGTAGTCACAAAAAAGACAAACACTACATAATTCCATTTGTATGAGATACATAAAAGAGTCAGACTCAGAAACAAAGTAGAAGGTTGGCTCCTGGGGTCTGAGGGAATGTGCAAAAGAGAGTACACTGATACCAAGTTTCAGGGCTTTGTGGTTGATTTGTTCCGAGTGTTGAGGGTTGAACCCAGAACCTTGTCATGCTAAGCGGATGCTCCACCGCGGGGCATCTACATCCTCTTGAGGTTTCTTTTCTGGAAGATAAAGGCATTCTAGTGATGTGTTTCGAGTCTCCCCCACTAGGCTTTTTACATGGGTTTTGGGAATAGAACTCACTTTTCCTCAAGGAGCTTGGATGTGTGCTTGATCAGAAGACAAGTTTTTTTACGAACCATATTTTCTGACATTTTTAATTCTGTGTGTGTGTAGATGGAGGCTTGTCAGCCTGATTTTTTTTAAGGTAGGGTTTATAGTCAAATCCAGAGCTCAGTGATATGGCCAGTCTTGCTAACCAGTTTGCTCTGAGGTGCCCCTCTCTGTCTTCTGAAGCAGGAATTATAGGCTGGCTCCCACCCCCACCCGGCATATGGGATCTGTGAAATCTAATTTCTAGTCCTCAGAGGAACCACTGAGCCATCGCTTTTTTGGTTTGTTCCCCACACCCCCTTTTTTGGTAGTGCTGGAACTCACTCTGAAGACCAAGCTTGCCTTGAACAGAGTTCACAGAGCCTGCCTCTGCCACCACTGCCTGGCCAAGGACATTGTCATTTCAAAGGCAATTTAAAGAAAGGTGTCCATGATTTTCTTCCTATATATGAAACAAGGAAACTTTCTCTCTTATTTAATGTTCACTTCAGTTTCACATAGTAGACATTATTTGGCCAATTATATGTAAATAAACTGAGACTTACAGCAGGCTAATTGGACAAAGTTGCCAGCAAACTGGTAGAACCAGAATTCAAAGTAGAGGCCACTGTCAGGGCGCTTTAGAACCAGAATTCAAAGTAGAGGCCACTGTCAGGGCGCTTTATCCTTCCACCAGATTAGTTTCTGCAGGCGGATCATATGTGAAAGTACTCTAAAAATGACATATTTTTAGAAAATAAGTTGCTGATTATTATTTTATTTAGTAAAGACCAATGGCTTTTCACTGAAGACTGGCAGAGAGCCAGTGAGGTACAACAGCACTCCGCAACTATTTACCTCCTTGCTTACTCTTGCCTTCTCTACCCCTCAATTTTCTTTTTTTCTTTGCCTTTTAGAGTCTCATGTAGCCTACTACACTGGCCTCTAACTATGTGGTTGAGGCTGGCCTTGAACTCCTATCCTTAGGCCTTCACTTCCCAAGTTCTGGAACTATAGGTATGCACCTATAGGAACTATAGGTCAGTCCTGGAATTTACTTCCTACTGTTGCTAATGAGCCTCAGTGGCTGCTGTGTCCAGCCCTTTGCTGTGTGGGAGTGTGAGCTGTTCAGGGCATTTGCATATCCACATACACCCTTGCCAGGCCTCACAGAAGGTGGGAAATGCTCACTCCCTGTTTAGCAGTACAGTTTTTTGGCCACTAAGATGCAGTTTGAAAGCTGAGAGAATACATATTGTGCTTTCATTAGACAAGAAGTTTTAATGTTCAAAGAGCAGAGTCTCAGAAAATTTTACAATAATAAATGTATATGTGGATTATACACATGTAATCCTCCCAAACAGCAAAGGCAGGGGCAGCAAAAGGATGTGGGCGGTGCAGGGCCGTGCAACACTAGCTTTATGTTGCTGTCAGCGGTTCTGAGACCCAGGGGCTGTGAAGGCTGTGCTCTTTTTTCATATTTGTTTCTTCTTTTTGCTTGGTTTTGGCATTTCTGGGGTTGCACCCAGAGCGCTGTGCTCGTGAGGCAGACACTGCTGTGCTGTGCTGTCCTCAGCTGTGCTCGTGAGGCAGACACTGCTGTGCTGTGCTGTCCTCAGCTGGTTTTGTTTTTGTACGGTGTTGGAGATTGAACCCAAGGCTTTGTCGTGCTAAGCAAAGACTCCACATTCAGCTCTATCACCAGCCCTGTGATCTATGTTTTTAAGCAAATTCCCAACAATATCAGAAGTGAGGCCTTGGGGCTGGAGAGGTGGCTCAGCAGTTTAGAGCACTGGCTGCTCTTCCAGAGGACCCGGGTTCAAATCCCAGCACCCACGTGGTTCTTCACAACTACAGTTCCAGATCTGTGTGATCTGACGCCCTCTTCTGACCCCTACGGGCACAGCATGCTTGTGATGCACAGGCATACACGCAGGCAACCATCCATACTCAGAGTGTGGCACGTGCCTTTAATATGTGAGTTTCAGGCCAGCCTGGTCTACAAACTGAGTTCCAGGACAGCCAGGGCTCCATTACACAGAGAAACCTTGTCTTGAAAAATAAAACAAACAAACAAAATAAAGAAGAAAGACAAATCAGGTTGAAAAGAGAATGAAAGTTGGGCATGGTGCAGAAGCAGGAGGATTAAGGCCAGCCTGGGCTACAAAGCAAGACTGTGTATCAAAAACAAAACAAAAGAACATGTACTGTTCTTGTAGCCTGGGTTAGGTTTGTAGCTCCCTTATCAGGCAGCTCACAAACACCTATGACTCCAGCTTCAGGCAATACAACATATTCATGTTCACACATAAATAGAAATTAAAAAATCTTAAAAATAAAAAGAGGAAAATCCAAAGAGGAAAAAGTTGGCAAGACTGCACAGTGGGTAAGGATGTGTTGCCAAGTTTGACAACCTGAGTTCAGTTCCCAGGGCCCACATGGTGGAAAAGAACTCTTGGACTCCCTCCCACAAGTTGTCCACACACATGCCTTGGTACATGCACACCCAACCACACAAACACATAAATAAATGTAAAAACATTTTTTTTTTAAAGAAAAAAGGAGGCAGGCATGGTGGTACACACTTTAATTCCAGTACCCAAGAGGCAGAGGCAGATGGATCTCTTGAATTTGAGGCCAGCCTGGTCTACAGAGCAAGTTCCAGGACAGACAGGGCTACACAGAGAAACTCTATCTCAAAAAAAGTGGGGCGGGGGGGGGGGAATGGCCAGTGCAGTAGTCCCAATATCAGAATAATAGAAATTACAGTAAAGAAAAACAGTAGGAAATTGCCTACATAACTTAATTTTGACAGCTGCTGGGAATGAGCCGCCATATTAAAGGGTATGTATGCCTGTGCCCAGCACTTAGGTTAGTGAAATAGACCCAAGTCTGTCATACCATCTCAAGTTTCTGGAAAGAGGGTTCCTTGTGACTTATTAAGACCCACACCAGCTGTAGAAAACAGGAAGACAGCTGAATGGACCTTCAGAGTCCTGAGGGAGGAGCTAGGGCAGTGGTAAGTGAGGAAGTATGAGCTGGGCATATGGGAGGAGCTGAATTTGCTTCCCCACCACACAGTCCATGCTGGGTGAGCTTGGGGGCTCACCTGTGATGGCCACACTCTGGAGCAGAGACAGGGGCAAGTGCTCTTAGCTGGACTGAACTCTGGGATCACCTGAGAGACCCTGGCTCAGTGGGTAAGGTGGACAGTGATTGAGAAAGATACCTGACTTCAGCCTCAGGCCTGTGCGCGCACACACACACACGTTGCATGTATGTGGATCAGAAGGCAATTTCCAGGGTTCTGGGTACTAACCTCAGGTAGTTAAGACTTGGAAGCAGGCATATTTACTCACTGAACCATCTAGCTGCCCCTCCCTCGGTTTTAAATAAGTACGTTAGTGTGATAGTGTTCACATGCTGGCTCATTCTCCCGTTTTAGATTCCCAGGTCAGCGGGCATATTAGTATATTCATAGAGTTGAGGAGTTGTACGTTGGTTACAGAACGTTTTCATTGGAGTAGTAAGAAATCTTATATCTCCTTTAGTCCTTCCTCTCTTCTACAGCCCTTTTCCTCCATCATTCACGCTTTCTCCTTTCAATCTTGCCCCCTCCCCTTCAGTCCCTGGCAACCATTTACTCTGTCTACTTTTCAAACCAAGTTTGAGAAAGAATAGCTCTCCGTGCTCACGGTTAGGCTTCCTCACTCGGTAATTCACCCGTGACCCTCTAATTGCTGGTCTGCTGCACATGTGCAGGGCTTTCCTTTCTGTGGTATTTGACCTGCCTCTCTCCTTTATGTTCTGTTTTCTTCACCTGTCTGTCCTCTTGCTTGCTTCCCTTTTCCTGAGTGATGAGGTGTGCTATTGATGTCTCCACAGCACACAGTCAGTGTTACTCACTGTCCCTAGATATGACGTGGGAATCCCACAGCCATTTCTTCATGGCTGAGATGAAACTTAACTTGTTCTTCATTGGAGGGAGGGGGGGAGGAAGAGGAGGAGGAGGAGAGGAAGAAGAAGAAGAAGAAGGAGGAGGAGAAGAAGAAGAAGAAGAAAGGCATTCTAACTTGCTAGAAAGCCTAACTTCTTCCCTTTAAGTAAAGTAATAACCTCCTGGGTTGTCTTCAGCCTAACTCTGAAATAGTTCCTTCCCCAGTCATAAGGCCTTCTCATCTTTCAGAGACTAGTTACACTACTTCAAGATCTGAGAATGTATCTCTGTTGGTAGAGTCACCCTCAGCTAAAAGAACTTCAAGGCCAGCCTGGGCTACATGAGCTAGTAATTTAAAAGCGAAAGGGGTGGCGGGGGGAGACTGCTGAAGAGTCTGCCTTTCCATACTACCTTTGTAGTTTCCTATTAAGTAAACACTTAAGGACAGTGAAGGCAGGCAGCAAACTGTAAAGTCTTCTGGAGGGAACTTGCCATCTTCAGAATGTCCCTGGCAAGTGGAAGGAACCTCCAAAGGCCTTCCCTGTGCCTGGTTGTTGCACTCTAATGGGCCATTATTCTAAATTAAAGGCAAATGACATAAAAGAGGTAAAATCTTAATAACAGTATAATATAGGCAATTCTGTTGTATTTCTCTTTTAAGTGTCTTGTTTGTTTTGAGGGTTTCTGTGGATAGCCCAGGTTGTCCTGGAACTTACTCTATAGAACTAAATTCAAGGCTGGTCTCAAACTCAGAGATATGGCTGCCTTTGTCTCTGCCTCCTGATTAAGGTGTGCACCACTACTGCCCAGCTCCTTGTGTATCTCTTAAAAAAGAACTGCTGTGAGCCTGTGTGGGCTTGGTTTTCTACTGATAACACATGGAGGGCTCTTTACCATTCTTTGCTGAGGGGAACATTTGTATGATCTGAAACTCTGATTCATGCCATTTGCCCACTGGTATTTCCTCTGCAAGATCGGGCTGAAGGATCTAAAGCAGACTCCAACATTTACAAGGATATGTAAATATCCCAAGATAGCCAAACACTGAAAGCCTTAGAAAACATATGAGATTTACTGAATTTTACTGGCTATAACATAGGAACAGTGGGTCTCATGTCCTAAGTGTGTTGGAATATTCAGTGGGACCCCAGATTAAGAAACTCAAATGGGCTTGAGAAATGGCTCAGCAGTTAAGAGCACTGACTGCTCTTCCAGAGGTCCTGAGTTCAATTCCCAGCAACCACATGGTGGCTTACAACCATCTGTAATGGGCTCCGATGTCCTCTTCTGGTGTGTCTGCACATAGCTACAGTGTACTCACCTACATAAAATAATAAAAGAAAAAAGAAGCTCAAACAATAAACTAGGACTAAATCATAGTAAGTACTAAGGGAATAAGAGAGTTGCAAGTTACACTGTAAATAATGAGTTTTCCCAACAAAAACCACGGTGAAGCCTCTGATCGTGGATATGCAGAATAGAGCTGTGGGGAAGGAACCTGAATCACTAGTAGTTCTAGCTGAGTGTGGGAGTTTGCCTCTAACACCAGCATTTTGAAGACTAAGAAAGGAGGATTGTGAGTCTAGGTCGGTCTGCGTATATAATGAGTTGTAGTAGGGAAAAGAGCAAAACATGAGGTTTTCTTTATGTTTTATCTTGTGCTCTAGAGGAGTTCCAGGGAGCCACAGCCTTGGTGCAGCTATGGTGTGGCTGGGGAGACAAAACTCAAGGACAGCAGAGCCAAAACTTGGTGCTGTGAAGACCCAAGAGCAACCAGGAGCCACAGAAGGGCACAAGAAAAGGAATGATCACAAATTTGCTAGTCACTGTCATTATTTGACCCTGGAGTCAAATATGGGTAGGAGCTAGGGTCCAGCAACACTGGTTTAAGAAATCATTCAAATAGTTCAAACAAGAGAAGCTGCTGGTGTTAGTGGATATAGCAAGTAGGTGGGATGAAGAAAAGCTGTGGGGTGTGTATGTAGCTCAGTGGTAAGTGCTTGCCTGGTGTGTAGAGTCCCGTTGACTCTCTACCAACATTAACAAAAGGGGGAGGGGGGAGGAGGAGGAGAAGGAAGAAGAGGAGGAGGAGGAGCAGGAGCAACAACAGCAGCAGCAGCAAGGCATAGTGGTACACTCTTTTAATCCCAGCACTTGGGAGGAAGAGGCAAGTGGATCTCTGACTTCCAGGCCAGCATTGTTTACATAGTGGGTAAAGACCCTGTCATTCATGGATGGATGGATGGATGGATGGATGGATGGATGGATGGATGGATTGGTGGATGGATTGGTGGAAGAATTGGTAGATAAAAGAGAAAGTTAAGGAGAGGTGGATGGAAGGTTAAGGGGGATGGTGGAGACTGCTTTGATAGAGGGGGCAAGGGGACTCTGGGTTCTGTTTGTGTAACTGGCTGGCTAGTAAAAATAGGAATAAGAGTGGGGTACACAACCTAGGACTAGATTGCGTCTGAAGGCATCTGTGTGCCATAGGGCAGGCATGCAGGTGGGTAGAGGAAAACAGAAGTCTGCAGAGGTGGGTGAACTGGAAACAGCACATTCTGTCCCCCGTGTGCTCCTCACTGTCCCAGGACGGGTGCATGTGGAGTTCGCTCATCATATTCTTGGTACCCATTCACATGAAGTGAAGAACAAGTGGGGGGGTGCAGATGATGGCAAATGATGGATGAGTCACTCTGAAAGGAGACGAGGGAAGAGCCACTTTGGGCAAAGAGAAGACTGAGTGCCAGAGCCCTGTGGCAGGAATAAGCCTGCACATCTGTGGACTTGCAAGGTTCATGTGGTATGCTATGGGAGCAGGAAAGGTGGTGGAGAACTTATCATTCCAGTCCTTGGACAGTTGGACTTGTTCTGGGTGCGATGTTCAGTCCTTAGAGCATGAGGAAGAGGGAGGGAGTGGATGTGATCTACTGTATGATTGTGTAGTGGGACAGAGGAGACACTACACTGCTTCATCAGAGGACAGGGGTCAGAGAGACAACTCAGAGACCGAAAAGGAACTGGGAATGCAGTGGTGGTGGCGGCACATGCCTTTAATCCTAGAGAGTTCCAGGACAGCTAGGGCTACACAGAAACATAGAGAAAGAAACTTTATCTCTAAATAAATAAATAATAAATAAGCTGACCACATACAGGAATGTGAGGCACTTTGAGGAGAGGCTAATACATAGACTCATTAGCTGACATATGGTGTGGGGCACAGGTGACAGAAACGGAAGGACTCAAAGTGTGGTCCACATCCAGAGTAGGAGGGATGGGTCCACCTTACAGAGGACCTGAGGGATGCAGTGGGTGATATGTGGCTAGGGAGGACAAGAGAGGCAAAGGGGAGGAAGGAGGAACAGCACATCTCCAGTGGGCAGTAACAAGAAGTAATTGTGGCCACTAATGTAAGGGACTGCCGACATCTTGGCCAGGTACAGTGTGTGCACTTGTAGTCTCAGAACTCAGGAGTTCACACAGCCAGCTGTATAACAAGTGAGACCCTAGAACAAATTTCAGGCAGCTGGGAACAGTAAGTGATGCTCTTCCTGAGGACCTGGGTTCAGTCCCAGCACTTACATGATAGCATATAAGCTCCTGTAACTCTGTCTTCAGTGGACCAGACACCCTCTTCTGACCTCTGTGAGCACCAGGCACAAACACAGTGCTTTTACATGCATGCAAGCATGCACATAAAATAAAAGTAATCTTTAAAATCAAAGTGGTAGCTGAGAAGAGACCTTATAAAGGCTAACGGGGGTGTTGCCCACAAGCCAGGATGCTGATTTTTGTCTGTAAGGTGTGAATAGCTTCAGAGCTGTGCTGATATCCTGGAGACTTTCTCCCAGAGCGGAATTTGGTGGGTAGCATCAGGAATCTAAGTCCTTCCAGTAGGAGAGCTGGCCCACAGGTTGGGAGTCAGGACTGAGGATGCCATCATAGACACACATGAGATTCTGCTACCACAGCTACCCAATAACACTATCCCATTGCGATGCTCATATAGATGGAGGCTGGGCTTGTTTACTGTACAATATTCACATAACTTTACTATAGTAGTGATAGGGACGGAACATACAACATCAGAGATTGTAGGTGAGCACCTTGTTGCCGTGTCCCATCTCCATCCTAATATGTGACCTTTATTCAGCATGTTCAGATTGCCTTCTCATCTTCCTTGTGAATGTCTGGAGACTGGGCTCCCAGGCTTCCCCCACTTCTCCTTCCCCTGCAGGGACTTTGCACAGGTTGAGCACCCCTGCAAGTGTCTGATGCTTGCATCAGCCAGGGCTACCACATCCTACAATACCCTACCCCCGCCTACATCACTCCAGTTAAATCTTTGCCTAGTTGAGGATGTGGCCAAGTACTTCTCTTGGCTGAAGCACTGTGTGTTAGAAAAATTACCTGTTCTCTTGGAACTTGTCTGCAGCTGTTTGCATGTGGCTACTCAAGAGGGCATGGCAGGTTTTATACTTGTTGGAGTGGAGAGGGATTCTGTTCTAATCTGAGGCAGCTGACTGGCTTATAAATGACTTGACGCCTTCAGTGTCCACCTTCACTGGAAAGATGGGAAGTGCCCAGCCAGATGTACCTCTTGGAGCAAAAGATGATAGGAAAGATAGAGCTGCATGAGGTTGTGAGCTGCCATGTGTGTGCTGTGGGTTTTGAACCCGGGTCCCCTAGAATAGCAGCCAGTGCTCTTATGCACTGAGCCTTCTCTCCAGCCCCCAAGGGCTTGTTCGTAAATTGGGTTCTTGGATGGAGATTAAGTTGCTTACTCTGCCCCACAGTTCCCTTTCTTTGACCAACTATGTAGCCATATATGGGCTTAAAGAAGTGCCAGCCATCAGCTTAAAGGAACTCTGAGCCATCAGCTTATTAATCAAGAAAATCCTCATGAGGGGCTAGAGAGATGGCTCACTGCCCTTCAAGGACTCAGCTTCCATTCCCTGCACTCACATGGCAGCTCAAGCTGAGGACAGCTCGGGTCCCAGGGGAACCCAGTGCCCTCTTGTGGCCTCCACAGGCACTGCACGCTTGTGGTGCATAGACAAACAGGCCAGACACCCAGACAATTAAAATGGATAAAAGGAAAATGCTGACAGGTGGGAAGGAAGGATGGCAGCAGTTGAGACTGAGAGGTGGAGGGGACTCCTCAGCGAGCAGAGCACCTGCTGCCGCCGGGAGGCGGACTTGGATCAGTGCAGACCTGCACTCTGCTGCCAGAGCAGTAGCCCTTCCCTGCAGCAGATGCAATTCTGCGCTGCTCCGACTCCTGAAAACTAAAACTGTTATTAGGAACACTAGAGAGAGACTCCCAAAGGGCTGGAGAGATGGCTCAGCAGTTAGGATCACTGGGTGCTCTTCCGAAGGTCCAGAGTTCGGTGGCTCACAACCATCTGCGATGGGATCTGGTGCCCTCTTCTGGTGTGCAGGCTACATGCAGGGAGAACACTATATACATAAATAAATAAATCTTTAAAAAAGAAAAGTCTTGCTTCATAGTCGAGGTGGGCTTTGATCTCTAAAGACTTAACTCAGCCTACTAAGTGCTGGGATTACAAGCATACACCACCACACAGAACCAGGCTTGGACATTTTTAATATCACACTTCATGTGCTTAGAAGTAGTGGGAGGTACTGGGGGTGAGGGGTAGAGGATAAGATATAACTTAATAAGTGTGAGTATAGGGAAGGAGGGGCTGAGAGCTGAAGCCCAGGCTTGGGAGGAGCCACACTCTGCCAGCTCTCATCATGGAATTCCCACCCCCAACTCTTAGGGAGCTTATTCTATGGCACGCATGGGACATCTGCCTTATTCTATAGCAATGTCCAGTTTGCTCTGCGCTCAGGAGACCGGAAGGCCATGAAGCGCAATGACTGACTTATTTGCCTTTATAGTCCCTGTAGCACTTGAGTGCTGGCACAAGTAAACTCTTAATAAGGCTAGCAGAATGGAGCTAGTCACAAAGAAAATATGGGCGCCAGAGCAGACATGATCGAGTCCAGTGACAGACTTTCCAGGAGTGGCAATGTTCGTGAGGTTTCTAATGGGCACCAAGTCAGAAGCTGCTTAGGAGGTGATGGGGTAACTGGTGAGATGGCTCAGTGGGTTAAGATTGCCCCCAGACCTGACAACCAAATTTCAGGCCATGGATCCCACATAGTGAAAGAGAAAGGACCATGACCTTCGAGTTGTCCTGTGACCTCCACAGATGCACTGTGGCCTGTATACATGCCCACCCACCCCCACCCGCATAATAAATAGATGTTAAGAAGGACAAGAGCTGAAAAATACAGGGCAGCTCGTGTGGCAATGTACGGAAGCATGCACCATGGAGGGAACATGTGGCTTTGATAAGGATATAGAAATGGGCAGTTAAGTGGACATAGGATTATTGTGGCCGACACTGCCACTACCCGAGGAAGGAAAAACCAGTCGGCATTCTTGTCTTAGTCACCATTCTCTTGCTGTGAGGAGACACCCAAGGTAACTTTTAAAAGAAAGCATTCAATCGGGGCTTACTTACAGATTTAGAAGGCTAGTCTAGGACCATCATGGGAAGTAACATGGTGGCAGGCATGGTGCTGGAGCAGTGCCCAAGAGCTCACATCTGACTCACAGGTTTCCGGTAGAGAAAGAACAAGACTGTTCTTAGCTTTCGAAACCTCAGAGGCCACCCCCAATGACTCACCTCCTCCACCAAGGCTCCTAATCCTTCCCAAACAGTTCCACTAACTGGACTAATATATAAAAGCACATGGGGCCATTCTCATTCAAACTAGCACAGCCCCTTTGGTTGGAAATAATAGAATCCATATTAAATCAACCTAAGCTCAAGAAAAATATGTATTGGTTTATATGAGTGGAAAGTCGGGGGTTGCAGGGGGAGAGCTGGAGGTGGCAGCTAAAGACATTGGCAAATCTTAGGTATAACAAGATATAGGATTCCTGTGGCGAACTAATGCACACCCTCAAACTAGATGACAACAGCCATCGTCAAGCTTGTGTCCTGCCAAAGCTCTGGTGCAATGCTCACTTTTCCACAGCAAGCCAGATGTCCAATTCCAACTGGCCAGGCCAGACCTAGTGATAAAGACAGTGCTGCAGGGGGAAGCAGAGGGCAGGGAGGTGTGCAGGGAGGAATCAAGATCCTGGTTGAGTCACTGTTGGAAGCAAAGGGACCTAAGACAAGGCACTGTACTCCTAAGTCTGTGTTCCAATGTTTTTCAGCATCTTCATGATACAGTGAAGAGGAGTCTTGACAGCGCTGCCTCCCCCCAGAATGGCGATCAACCAAATGGCTACGGAGACCTGTTTCCTGGGCATAAGAAGTCCCGCCGGGAGGCCCCTCTGGGGGTCAGTGTGTCTGCCAATGGGCTTCCTCCTGCCTCACCCCTGGGTCAGCCTGACAAGCCTGCTGGGGGAGACGCCCTGCAAACTGGTGGGAAGCACTCCCTGGGGCTAGATTCCATCAACAAGAAGTGTCTGGCAGACTCGAGCATCCACCTGAATGGAGGCAACAACTCAAGTGAGCCGTTTCCTCTAAGCCTGAGTAAGGAACTCAAGCAGGAGCCCGTGGATGACCTGCCATGCATGATCGCTGGGGCAGGGGGCTCCGTAGCTCAGAGCAACCTCATGCCTGACCTCAACCTTAATGAGCAGGAGTGGAAGGAGCTCATTGAAGAGCTCAACAGGTCGGTACCCGACGAAGACATGAAGGACCTGTTTACGGAGGACTTTGAGGAGAAGAAGGATCCAGAGCCTCCTGGTTCTGCCACACAAACCCCCTTGGCCCAAGACATTAATATTAAGACTGAGTTTTCTCCAGCAGCTTTTGAGCAGGAGCAGTTAGGCTCTCCACAAGTGAGGGCTGGGTCTGCAGGCCAGACCTTCCTAGGACCCTCATCTGCCCCTGTGGGCACAGATTCTCCAAGCCTTGGGAGCTCTCAGACTCTGTTTCACACAACTGGTCAACCTGGGGTGGATAATTCCAGTCCAAACCTGATGCCGGCATCAGCCCAGGCCCAGAATGCACAAAGAGCCCTCACAAGTGTGGTGTTACCTAGCCAGGGCCCGGGAGGGGCCTCGGAGCTGTCCTCTGCTCACCAACTCCAGCAGATAGCGGCCAAGCAGAAGCGGGAGCAGATGCTGCAGACCCCACAGCAGGCTGCCCCAGCCCCAGCCCCAGCCCCCGGCCCAGGCCCGCTGTCCGCGTGGCAGCAGGCAGGGCCCTCCCATAGCCCCTTAAATGGTCCGTATCCCATGGAGAAGCCTGCCAGCCCTCCTGGCTATAAGCAAGACTTTACCAACTCAAAACTACTCATGATGCCTAGTGTGAACAAGGGTTCTCCTCGGCCAGGAGGCCCCTACCTCCAGCCCAGCCACTCCAACCTGCTGAGTCACCAGTCACCAAGTAACTTGAATCAGAACCCCGTGAATAACCAAGGATCTGTGTTAGACTATGGCAATACGAAACCCCTTTCTCATTACAAAGCAGACTGTGGCCAAGGTGGTCCTGGGTCTGGCCAGAACAAACCAGCTTTGATGACATATCTTCCCCAGCAGCTGCCTCATCTGACTAATGAGCAGAACTCCTTGTTTCTGATGAAGCCAAAGTCAGGAAACATGCCCTACCGGTCCTTGGTTCCACCTGGCCAGGTGAGTCGCTCTGCCATTTGTACCAGAGAAGCCCCACACTGAGACAGCGGGGCGGCTGCTGTGGCCCTTTGATGTGGAAAATGTAAAAAGCAGGGCAAGTTCGCATTTGAGGCACAGTTCATAATTTATCCCTGGCTGGCTGTGGATTCCCCTTGCCTCTACCTCCCAAGTGTTGAGATTACAGATGACTGGAATTGATTCTTAACAAAAATTGAGTAAAATTCCTTAGTATATTTAGGCAGTGGTGGTGAGAGCTTTAATCCCAGCACTCTGGAGGCAGAAGCAGAGGGTGTTTTGGAGTTTGAGGCCAGCCTGGTCTACAAAGCAAGTTCCAGGATAGCCAGAGCTACATGGAGAAACCTTGTCTAAAAAGAAAAAATTCCTTAGTATAACTTGGACTTTTAACTACACAAACATTTGAGAAATCACCTAATTTAGTTTGTCTCTTTCATGCCAAACAACTACATAAGGCCTTGTCAAAAATAAATAAAAATAAGGGGCTGGAGAGGTGGCTCAACCATTAAGAGCACTGGCTGTTCTTCCAGGGTCCTGAGTTCAAATCCCAGCAGCCACATGGTGGCTCACAACCATCTGTAATGGGATCTGATTCTCTCTTCTGTTGTGCATGAAGACAGAGCACTCATATAAATAAATAATCATATCTATGCATATATAGGGAGACATAGAATGTATATGTATGTGTGTGATAGATGATAGGTAAATAGACAGACAGACAGACAGCCTGACATGGCAGCACATACCTTAAACCCTGCATTCTCTGAGGAGTCGGGTAATCTCTGAGTTCAAGACCATCATAGTAATCCCAGCACAGGGAAGTTGAGGCAAGATTTCCACAAGTTTGAGGCCAGCCTGGACTACAGTGTGAGGCCTTAATTGTCTTGTTTTGGAGAAAAAAATGAGGGGGAGGGTATGACTGTATTAAGTTCCATAGTTTTAAGCTCTGCCTCAAGAAAGGCGGAGTATGGAGCTAGGGGGTGATGTGCTCAGAAAGTGCTCTTAAGACAGGACCCCGCAGCCCACTGCCAGCCTGGCTCACCACAGTGAGAAGCTCTGGGCTCAGAGAGCCTTTCTCACAAAACGAGGTGAAAACAGGAGAATCCCTTGATGTCGACCACTTGTGGACAAAGAAACACTAAATATAATTTAAAATCTAAGCCTATAAAGTATCTGCGTCTTTCCAGAAAAATACGCATAGACAAGTGAGCATCAAACCGATGTCATGCTCTCTGGGGGCGGCCGTAAGCCAAGTCTACACTCTGACAGCATAGCAGTATTTTGCTTTTGTTTTGTTTGGCTGGAGGTTAGGTTATTTGTAGGGTATTACTGTTGTTTGCCTTTTTAAAAATAATTTACTTTTATGTGCATTAGTGTTTTGCCTCATATATGTCTGTATAAGGGTGTCACAGGCAGTTGTGAGCTGCCATGTGGGTGCTGGGAATTGAACCCGGCTCCTCTGGAAGAGCAGTCAGTCTCTTAACCACTGAGCCATTTCTCCAACCCTATTGTTGGTCTTTTTAATGAGGCTTTTTATAGGTTATAGGTTGGTTGAGGGGGGGTGTTGTTTGCTATTTTGAGTTAGGGTCTCATTATGTATCTCTGACTGATTTGGAGCACAGAGTTCCACTTGCCTCTGCCTCCCTGCTAAAACTTATCGATGCCTCCACACACGTGAGGGACATTTCAGGTCCAAACTATAAAATCAGGGAAGGGCAGAGGCTTGGAGTTACAAAAGAGAATAGTGGACAAGACTATCACTTGGTGCAGTTTACCTGGCCTGGTCAGGATTGGGACAGATCGCCCAAACTACCTGACTTGTATCTCTTCATCTTTGTTGACAGGAGCAGAATCCTTCCAGTGTCCCTGTACCAGCCCCAGCTGCCAGTGTGGGAGCCCAGCCTAGTGTGTCTGTGGCCGGCACCCTCAGCAGCTCCTCTTACCTCAGCAGCCAGCAGCAGGCGGCTGTGATGAAGCAGCACCAGCTGCTCCTGGACCAGCAGAAGCAGAGAGAGCAGCAGCAGCAATTCCTGCAGAGGCAGCACCTCCTGGCTGAGCAGGTACAGGCACAAGAAACCACACGGGCACTGTCTGAGCTTGTGTGCAATCAGTGTCAGTGCCGCATCCTTAAAACCCCCCTTCAGCCCAGCAATAAAAGCAGGTAAAGTGCTCATCAGCCTGATGGCCGGAGTTCGATCCCTCCCTGTAACTCACATACTCATGAAAGGTGAGAACCAACTCAGGTGGCCCCCACCGAGGCACACACACCCAAGAGCAAGCATTCACGCACACATTCACACACGATGATAAGTTGTTCGGTTCTTTTTTTGTAAGAAGTTAGGACCAGCTAGGCTGGAGGTCTGTTCCCAGCACCCACATCATCAGGTGGTTCACAACTGCCTATAACTCCAGTTCCAGGAACCCAACCACCGCTCTCACCTCTGTGGATATCTGTATACATGTGGAACACATAAACCCACACAAAACATTTGTTTTTAAGAACATGCCAGGCATGATGGTGCATGCCTTTAATCCTAGCACTTGAAAGGCAGAGGCAGGTAGAGGAGTTTGAGGCCAGCCTGAGCTACATGGTGAGATACTATATAAAACAACAACAACAACAACAAAACCTTAATAATAAATCTTAAAGAAGGGACTGGAGAGATGGCTCAGCAGTTAATAACACTGACTGCTCTTCCAGAGGTCCTGAGTTCAATTCCAAGCAACCATTTGGTGGCTCACAACCATCTGTAATAGGATCGGATGCCCTCTTCTGGTGTGTCTGAAGACAGCTCATATATATAAAATAAATAATTCTTTATAAATAAATCTTAAAGAAAAAAAAAAGACTAATGAGGTAGATCAGTGTGTAGAAGTCCTTGTATGCAGGTGTGATGATCTAAGTGTGACCCAGAGTCCCACAAGGTGGCAGGAGAGGGCTGACTCCAGCAAGTTGCTCTCTGATCTTCACACCATGGCACACATTCATACACACACAGATAAATAAAAATGGCTTTCAAATTTTACTTCATTCTTTAAAAGAATGCTAAAAAAAATGTTTTTACTTAAAACAAGTAAATGGAATCCCCTTTGCAAGGCTATAGCATGAAGTAGAGCTGCCTTTGAAGTCTTGAGATCAAGATGCACATTTCCCTCACTGGGTTACCAGGGGCAGTGCAGACACCAGGCAACCATGAGAGTCTTTGAGAGGTTGAACCGTGTCTTCTACTTACGACGGGCGCCAGCTGGCATAGTACCTCTCACCTGTAATCCTAGCTGTCGGGAAGCTGAGGCAGGAGAAGTGCCCTCATGCCTACATAGTAAGTTCGAGGCCAGTGTGAGGCTCACAAGTCAGAGGCCTGCATTCATAACTCTGGGACCCATGTCGAGCAGGACCTGTAACCTCAAGGCTCCCGAGCAGGGACAGATTCCACTGATGGTCCTGGGTCAGCAAGCCTGGCTTCAGTACTGAACAGAAGAAACCCTGTCACAGCAGAAGGAAGAGAGCAGGACCTACCCCCAGAGTCCTCTGACACACTCATGGCAATGCATACCCACAGAACAAACACAAAGAGAATACTTTGACCCCAACCCTAGAGGCTACACTTTGCTGAGGTTGGTCACTGCCTCAGATCCTTATTTACCATTTTTTTTGTTTTGTTTTTCTAGACAGGGTTTCTCTGTGTAGCCCTGGCTGTCCTGGAACTCACTCTGTAGACCAGGGTGGTTTCAAACAGAGATCCGCCTGCCTCTGCCTCCCGAGTGCTGGGATTAAAGGAGTGCGCCACCACCACCAGGCCTGCCATCTTTAAACTAGCTGCTTATTAGGATATATTCTATCACATACGGTGTGTTTAACTAACACACACTTCAGTGATCTCCATGGTAACTGTTGTGCAGTCATTCACCTTCCCTGCATCACAGGCTTGCTTGTGCACCTTGCCTTTCTCCTCATTGGTTTTGGCTTCAGGCTTACATTGAGATTTACTGTTTGTTTCTGTTCTTGGCACTTTGTAGGAGAAGCAACAGTTTCAGCGTCATCTGACCCGCCCACCCCCCCAGTACCAAGACCCAACACAAAGCACCTTCCCACAACAGGTTGGACAGTTCACAGGTAAGGAGAGGTGAAGAAGGTTGGGGGAGGGCAGTTTTGGGCATAAGGGGCTCATGATGTGTGGTGCTGATGGAATTCCTGAGTTTACTTGCTCACAGAAGCTGTGGTTAGGAGAGGGCTAGATTTTCAGTTCTTTTGTGGCACAAGGAGAAGGTCTCCAGGGTTGACTATGAGAATGCTCAGCTAAACAACCATCTAAAGCAGAATTATTACTAGTTAGAGGTCATCGTATGTGTAAGCCTTTTGTTTGTTTGATTTTGTTTTGTTTTTTCTAGACAGGATTTTTCTATGTAATAGCCTTGGCTGCCCTGGAACTCATCTGTAGACCAGACTGGCCTTGAATTCATCCTTCTGCCTGTGCCTCCTGAGTGCTGGGATTAAAGGCATGTGCCACCACCATCACCACCACCTGGCTTATGTGTAAATTTAATTAAAATAGTTTCTTGTATCCTTAGAAGAACCCCACAGCAAGCTGGGCATGGTGGTGTATGCCTATAATGCTAGCACTTGGGAAGTGGAGGCAGGAGGATTGAGTTCAAGATCTTCTTCATCTTCTTAGTGAGTTTGAAGGATCTTGTCTTTAAAAGAAAACCAACAAAATTGATTTCCAGATGGAAAGATGTATTCTAGTGCACCCTGGTGTCACAGGAAGGGAGGAGGCACCTAGCCTCAGCGTCACCTCTGAGCTGTAGAGATTGCAAGTCACATGTCAGGTATGCTGGCCTTGCCTTCCTTAGTGAACTCTCACTGTGAAGTGTCATAGAAACTGACCACAGCCAGGTAAGAGTCTAGGTGCGGTCTCCTGGTATGCTGGCTAGGCATATGGAGTTGAAAGTCTGTTGGAGTTGCTGGAGCCTGTGCCTGGTCTGGGTTCAACTCCATCCATACCACATTGATATGGGCTGTTACCACAGTCAAGTGGTCCTTTTCAACTCTCCCCTTTTCATCACAATTGTTACAGTTTTTTATTATTTGTTATGTCTATATTTGAGGGGTCTTATGCACATGTGATACAAGTGCCTATCGAGGACAGAGCTGTTGGATTCCTGTGGAGCTGGAGGTATGGGCAGTTGTGAGCCACCTGTCACAGGTGGTAGGGACTAAACTTGGGTGCTCTGCAAAGCTCAGGCCAGAGCCAATAGGCAGCAAGCTCCAGCCAGACATGGTGACAGTCCCAGCGCTTGGGAGAGATCAGGTCTCAGTACACAGCTCTCTACAGTGAAACTGTGTCTCTAAAAATAAAAGGAGAGGCCTGGAGAGAAGTGTTTAGAAGGAGGAGGACTCAAGTTGCCAGGGACTGTGGGGTGTGCAAGCACATGGGCGTGTGTTTTCCCCATACCACAAAAACAGAAGTGAACAGATCCCTGAAGCTTTCTAGCCAGTCAGACTAGCCTACTCAGTGAGCTTCAAGCCAGTGAGACACTGTCACAACAAAGGGGACGGTCCTGAGGAACTATGCTTAAGGTCAGCCTTTAGCTTCCACATGTATGTACCTACACACACACACACACACACACACACACACAGAGAAGGGCAGACAGTAAGTTTCCTGAGGATTAAGGCTCATGCTCAGTAAATACATGGTAATTCCATGCTAGATTCCTGCCTCCCTCAACCACCTTCATATCATAAACAACAGGGTGGAGAGACGTCTTTGGCTCTAGCCCTCCCCACATTGCCTCATCCAAACCACAGCGCAGCAGAACTAAACTGTAGTCTCAGGCTATCCATGCTGCTCCTGACATACCCCAGCCTCGGCTGGCTCCCTGATGCCCCATAGCATGTTTTAATTCTGTCCCTTCACAGGAGTCCCTTTTCTCTGTCCTGAATGCTCTCTAAGCTTTCATGTTGTCAAACCTGTGTGTGGGTGCACATTTGTGTATGCATCTGTTTGTATGTGTATTACATGCGTGTGTATTTGCATGGGTGCACACACGTGTATGTGCTTTGTGCACATGTGCTTCTGTGCTGCTGGTGACTGAATTCAAAGTCTTGTGCATGCTAAGGAAGTGTTCTACCTACTGAACTACCCCACAGCCCTACATTCAATTCTAGGCCCCTTCTTTCTAAACACTTTCCCAAATGTTAGGCACAAAGCCTTCAGAACCGTGTATCTCGGGAGGCAGAGGCAGGAGGATTTCTGAGTTCGAGGCCAGCCTGGTCTACAAAGTGAATTCCAGGACAGCCAGGGCTACACAGAGAAACCCTGTCTCGAAAAACCAAAAAAGAAAAAAATAAAAAATAACAGAACCGTGTATCTCCTATAACCTGCTGCTCAAGCTTTGACCTTGTCACACCATGTGATGGCATTGGCTTCCACAGACACATTCTGGAATATTGGTTTTGAAATCCCTAATCCCAGCTGAGAAAACTTTGTTAGCTACTTGATAAATAAATGGATGAGACAGCTGGCTTTCCCCTCTGGATCTGGGACCTCCGTCCTCTGTCTTTGAGTATTGTTCCTGTCCCCGTACCCATGGCATGCGAGGGTTCTGACTTTCATGCTTGTGGAAGAGGAACTGCAGCTTGGGTCTCAGAGAGAGTTCCACTGTGATAGTCAGGAATGCCAACATGGGCTGGCAAGATAGCTCAACAAGTTAAGTCTGATGGCCTGAGTGTGATCCCTAAGTCCCACATGGTGCGGGGAGGGAGCTGCACTGGCTTGTTTATGACATTTTGATACAAGCCAGAGACATTTGGGAAGAGGGATGCTCAATTGAGAAAAAGCCTCAGTAAGATTGGCCTGTAGGCAAACCTGTTGGGCATTGCTTAACTAGTGACTAACATGGGAGGGCCCAGCCCATTGGGTGCTGCTACCCCTGGTCTGGCTGGTGGTCCTGGTTGTAGAGCTGAGCCAGCCATGGTAAGCAGGCTAGGAGGCAGCATTCTTCTGTGGCCTCTGCTTCAGTCCTGCGTCTGTGTGGTGCTGCACACCTTTAATACTAGCGCTTGGGAGGCAGAGGCAGGATGATGTCTGCGAGTCGGAAGCCACCCTGGTCTACACAGTGAGTTGCAGGACAGCTAGAGTTACAAATCTAATTTAAACAAATCCGTTGCTCCCCAAGTTGCTTTTGGTCATGGTGTTTATCACAGCAGTAGAAATTCTTTTAACTAAGACAGGAACTAACTCCTCTTACTCCCTCACACTTGTGGCACATATGCACCCGCACCTACACGCAAACACGAATGTAAAGAAAAATGCATGCCTACTTGACTGCTAGAATTTTCTTTCTTCTAGGACCTTCTGCTGCTGTGCCTGGAATGAACAACTTGGGTCCATCCAATTCCAGCTGTCCTCGAGTGTTCCCTCAGCCTGGGACTCTGATGTCAATGGGTCCTGGACATGCCCCTGTTTCTTCTCTCCCCTCCAGCTCAGGCCAGCAGGACCGTGGAGTGGCCCAGTTTACTGGGTCCCAGAGTTTGCCTCAGAACAGCCTTTATGGCATGGCATCTGGCCTAGCCCAGATAGTTGCCCAACCCCTGCCACAGGCTACCAGCACACATGCCCACATTCCACGGCAGACCAACGTGGGCCAAAGTGCCTCCACCTCAGCTGCATATGGACAGAACTCTCTGGGGAGTGCCAGTCTTTCCCAGCAGCACAATAAGGGAACCCTGCCTCCTGGTTTAACAAAGCCACAAGTCCCAAGGGTGTCAGCAGCCATGGGAAGCCAGAATGCCTCATGGCAGCATCAGGGGATGCCAAACCTGAGCGGCCAGACACCTGGGAACAGCAGTGTGAGCCCCTTCACTGCAGCTTCCAATTTCCACATCCAGCAAGCCCACCTGAAAATATCTGGCCAGCAGTTCTCCCAAGCCATGCCCAGCAGGCCCATGGCTCCTATGAGCTCAGCAGGTGCAGCAGGGCCCATGCTTCCCCCCGTGAGCACACAGCAGAGGAACAGCGCCCCTGCTTCTGCACCTCCCCAAGCAGCCCCACAGCAGGGCTTGCCTGGTTTAAGCCCTTCCGGGCCTGAGCTGGGGGCCTTCGGCCAGAGCCCCACCTCACAGATGAACAGCCGGTCAGGGCTACACTGTGCTCAGGCTTACCCTGTGAGGACCATGGGCCAAGAGCTGCCCTTTGCCTACAGCGGGCAGCCAGGCAGCAGTGGTCTGTCCAGTGTGGCTGGACACACTGACCTGATCGACTCGCTGCTGAAGAACAGGACTTCTGAGGAATGGATCAATGAATTGAATGATCTGTTAGGGTCACAGTAACAGAGACGTCTGATGTTTTCGGTGTTTAGTCATCTTATATTTTTGTTCTCAGATTCAAGAAAGAGTAACTACTTTGGACCAAAAGCCCATGGCCCAGAGAATTGGGCCAGTAGAACCTAAGCCACAGCTGAGGCCAGCACTGGCCAGTATCTGATGGTCCATTGGGCTGGCCCAGCACATTGGCATCACTAACTAGGGCTAGGATAGCAAGATAGAGGTTTGAAAGGTAACTTCCTGCCCAGATGACCAAACCAGTGGAAATAAGCCCCACCACATCAGGCTTACCAAGAATATGTGCCGTGTTTTTACCCAAGATTTCTCCACTTGCCTCCAGGCTGGGAACAAACTTCTGTTGGAATTTTAAATAGGATTATTTGCATTTTATAGCATAGAAGTAATTTTTTTAATTTAAGATTTTTAAGCAGGTTAGGACAGGTGGTGGTTGTATTGTAAGTGGCAGTGGGAACCCAGGGTTTCCTCAGGAGTCAGGGCCTTCTTTATTCCTGCTCTGTCAGCTTTCATGGTCACTGGAAATCACTGCCACAGTACAGGCTGTGACTGCAGATGCCAAAATGATGAGGATGCCACAGATGGTACATCTAGTGGTCCAGATAGGATCCCTCCTCAAAGCTCCTCCTACTTCTTGGCTGCCACTCACTCTTGAGGACACTGGGACCCCCATGGAATCCCCTCCATGCCCTGGCATGGCTAAATTTGCTGAAGGTGGAGATTCAGCATGTCTCTGACAACCCGTATGCACACAGTAGAAGTGCCATTCAGTTATACACACATCTTTCCTCCTCCACATCATCCCCTCGACCCTTCTAACTCCTGGAAACAGTGGCTGACTTCACTGCATTAGAAGAGGAGGAGTCAAACTCATTAGGGAGCCTGAGCCTGGCCCAGACTGGGGAGAGAAGGCTGCAGGCAGCCTGCCAGCAGGCTTCATTCTTTACCCTCCAGACCTCTGCTCCTCCCATAGCAGATGACTTGCACTTTTAAAGTGGTTTTATAACACTAACCCATCCTTGCTAAAGACTGAAGTAGATTCTCTTAGAAGGTCTATCGATGGACATATCTGAAAAGAGAAACCGTGGAATAGAATATGGTGCGTGGGCTGCTAACAGCAAGGGGGAGCACTTGTCTTCATCACAAGCAAGATGACGAGCACAGAGTGAGACCTTTCACAGGATGGTGGAGGGAAAGGTGTTTGCTGGAGTGGCCTCCATGCAGAGTGGTCTGTAGAGAAACTACAGCTCCTCCTATTGTCCTGGGGTCCGGAACACTTCATCCCACATAAAGAACTGAGCCAAGGAGATGACAAGAGTAGCCTTCACACTTGGAGGGGTCAGAAGGTGTGCACACACTGCTAACTAGTTTGCACCGGCAGTGCCTTTTTCACTGAGGGCACCTGTGCTCTCAGGTCCTTGTCCCTCGTAGCCATTTCTCCTGCCATGTCCTCCCCAGAAACTCAGTTCAGCTCTCAGAGAAGCAGGTGAATCATAGAGTCAGTGAAGATGCCACCCTCTGATATTCCCCAACCTTAGGGGGACTTCAGCGGGTTCTCTACCAAAAATAGGGCTAAGGCTGGAGATGGAGCCTGGTTCCTCTTCCAGCCTCCTGTACAGCTGCCCACCTCCTGCCTCCATTGCCCAGGCCACACCAGCTGGCCCCAGCACTCTACCTTAGGCCCAGGCTGGCCACAGGCAGTGGGCAGCTCACTTACTGCAGTGTCATAGCAATAAAATGTGATTCTTGGGGTCTGCCCAGAGCTGCCCATGGCTTTATTTATGAGTCTGACTTTGAGGAGTTGGGAGGAGGTAGCCTTCCTCTCTCCCATCCTCTCAGAGTCATGACTCAAGAAGAAAAGGGTGCTTGGACTCTCTTATACACATGTGCTTTGTGTAAATAAATGTTTACAATTTTATATTGAAGATGGAATAAGTGTTAGAGCATCCAACTGTATATTTTTTACTTTTATAGATTTTAAAACTGATCCTTTATATGTGTTTGGAGCTATGATAAGTTTTATGGCAAGCAGTTGGTATTGTTAACTTTTTATGATCATCAAAAGTACATAAAAGTCCTATTAATCCCCTTATTCTGCTTCCCTTAGCTCTGGTATACACCAAAAAGAAATCTTTACTTTCTTTGTGTTATAAAAATAATAAAAATATTTTACTAGTATGGAAATCACAAGTGTGTTTGGCTTCCGTGGGACATTTGACAGCTGTCAATTTCTCTGATTTAGTTTCTCTCTCTTCCTGCATATCTTGTGGGGGATCCCTCACTGGTGATAATGAAGACAGAGAGAGACACTGGCGTGCTGCAAAAGAGCAGTCCTCTCACTATGGTCAGACCAAGACAGACGGAACAGAACACATTCTAGGCCTCCCGGAAGTCAAAGTGGGACTGGAGAGCTGGGGCCGGTACAAAGCCATGATGCACCAGAAAAAAGTAGGAGCCAACTGGGACCCAATATGAGATCCAAATGCTTTTCTGTTGTTGTTTTGAGATAGGTTTCTCTGTGTAGTCCTAGGATTTGCTCTGTAGATAGACCAGGCTGGCCTCAAATTCAGAGATCCACCTGCCTCTGCCTCCTAAGAACACTGAGATTAAAAGTGTATACTGTACTACACACACCGCCCCAAAGCCTTCTTTACACACAATAAGAATGATCCTCCTACTTCAGCACTCCTGAATGTGAAAATTACATACACACACACACATACACACAAACACCACTATGCCCAGATGATAATCCTCTCTTATAATTAAATTATTCAGCCACAAGCATTTTGTTATAGGAACAGAAAATGAACTAAGAACACCTAGGCCTGGAAACAGGAACAGAAACACAAGGCACTGCAGGACATTGCCCGTAGGAGCCCGTCTGAAGGACCATCATTGGTAGATTGGAGGGAGGGAGGGCTTAGAGGCATAGTAGCCCTCTGCTCTGATATAAAATTTGCCACCTTGGCCAAACCCTCAGCAAGCAGTGCATCAGGCTTGGCTCCTGGAAGCTTTGAGAACACTGCCACACTTACTGAGGAAAGTCAAAATGCAGAAGTAACTGAGGTGTAGGGAAAGGAAGCAGACAATCTTTTTTTTTTTTTTTTTTTGCTTTTTGTTTTTTTTGTTTTTCGAGACAGGGTTTCTCTGTGTAGCCCTGGCTGTCCTGGAACTCACTCTGTTGACCAGGCTGGCCTCGAACTCAGAAATCCACCTGCCCCTGCCTCCCAAGTGCTGGGATTAAAGGCGTGCGCCACCACTGCCCGGCTTGGAAGCAGACATCTAGAGAAGCAGTTACTGTGGGATGGAGTGCTCTGTCTTGATGGGCCCAAATTCACCAGCCAGATACATCCAGCACATAGAGAAAAAGCATACATGGGAAGCCAGTCTGGGCCTCTGTAAAGCTGTGTGTTCCTCCTAGGACCAGCCTGCCGGTAGCAAGGAAGATTCCGGATCTTAGAGGAATAGGGCCAGGAGGCAGCTAGAGACCTCCCAGAAGTCAGACCAGTTCAATTAACCATGGGAGGTTGAGATAGAAGAATCACCTCAAATTCTAGGTCAGCCTAGGCTACATAGGGAGACCTTGTCTGAAAAACAAAAAGCAAACCCAAGTGCATTGGTGAACTCATCATAATAAGTGTCAGGCTGGAGGGGCAGCCTGCAGTTCCTGATCTGTGCAGGGCTAGGGAGAGGCCACTGGATGGGGGTGGGGTACAGCCAGTTCCCATCCAAGATGCTCCATTTGTGATTGCTCTGCTCTTCCACGGTGTGAATGCGATGTGCAGTCAGGAGAAGCTGCTTCAGAATCTGAACTTGGGTGTTTTCCCAGTCCACCCCCTCACAGCACTGCCTTTTCCCGATGGTGGGTGCAGATGCAAGCGCAGCTCACGGGTGCTGCAGCACCCAAGGAAAGAGTCGCCGAGGCTTCTTATTTCTGCCATTGCTGAGCTAGCCATGTGCATAATAAATAAATAGCATAGAGTTGAAAAAACAAAATACTCAAAAAGGGACACGTGGAATCTGACCAGTGCGGCACATATCTAGACTCTAGCACTCAAAAGGCTGAGGAGAGAGACCCATGAGCGAGCCCAGGAGTTCAAGGCCAGTTTGAGACAGCACAAAGGAATGAAGGGGAGGAGGGAGGGAAGAAAAGGAAGAGTTTAAAAAGGAAACATGGGGAATGGGTAGTTGGCTCACTGGTTGCTATTCCAGAGAACCCGGTTTCAGTTCCCAGCACCCGCGTGACACCTCACAACCATCTGTAACTCCAGTTCTAGGGGATCCAACACATTCTTCCGACTGGTGGCATCTAGCTCACCCATGATGAACATACATACGTGGAAGCAAAACAAATCTTAAAAGACAGAAAAGATGGCATTGGATCAATCACAGGAGCAGAGAGAGAGACTCCCGGAGAGTTGGGGGCGGCTAGAACACTGTAGACCCGGTGCCATGGCAACCCTGGAAGAGCTACAGCTGCCACGGCCAGCTGCAAACACTATCACCACTGCCATGAGTGACACGGCTGACACCAAGTAGCCACCCGCTAACACCAGTTCCAGTCCCAAGGCCACCGTGGCAAGCCGCACCGGCCCATGTAGCCTGAAGTCTGCAGTGCCGGTGACAGGGACAAAAGGTTATCTCAACAAGGTTTTATGAATAATAGAATGGTTTGAGGTTAGAAGCTGGAGAGATGGCTCAGTGGGTAAGAGCACCTGACTGCTCTTCCAAAGGTCCTGAGTTCAAATCCCAGCACCCACATGGTGGCTCACAACCATCCGTAAGGAGATCTGACGCCCTCTTCTGGTGTCTGAAGACAGCTACAGTGTACTTACATATAATAAATAAATAAATCTTTAAAAAAAAAAAAAAAAAAAGAAGCAGATATGAAGGCCCACATGATGGCACTCCCCTTTGATCCCAGCACTTAGGAGGCACAGGTAGGTGGATCTCTGCTAGTTTCAGGCCAGCCTGGTCTACACAGTGAAACCCTCAAGAACAACAAAACAGACAGCCCCGGGAAGTACCTCCAAAGTAAGGACTGGAAATGGGTTCAGAGGCAGCCAGTGTTACAAGCCCTCACGGAGGGACACTCCACAGCTGTACACACAGCAAAGAGAACCCCTGTAGATACTACCCGCTTCCTAGGGGTTCTTCACAGTTATCAGCAGACTACCCCAACAGTTGGGGAGGGGATGGTAGAGCACTCCTGAAGGCCCGGCCCAACGACGCCAGCACTACTGCAGCTGAAGACTGCCACCGTATGAAAAAAACTCTGCACAGACCAGTTTCCACCCTCCTATACTGGGAGAGTGATGGAGGCTGCTAACAGCCACAGTGCAGGACAGGAGGGCAGGCCAGTGAGACAGTGTGTATACAGTTATAGACCACAATTCCGCAAAGCCTTCCTTGCCAAAGACAGCCTAGAGAGGACAGGCAGTGAAAGTAAGGCCCAAGGTCAGCAGGCAACTCAGTGTCAGCATCAACACCTTCATCTGCCCACAGATCCCCATGAACCCCAAACCACAAAAGGCAAAGACAAAAGCTGCTGATCCACCAGCTGAGAGCCTGACCTCCACCCCAACCCGAGGCTGAGCAAAAGCTGGCCTAACACCTCAGCCATCGTCTGATTTAGTAGTCCAAGAAGAAATACATGTGCAATCCCAGCTGTAAGAAATGAACAGAAGGGCTGGAGCGATGGCTCAGCAGGTAAGAGCACTGGCTCTTCCGAAGGTCCTGAGTTCAAATCCCAGCAACTGCGTGGAGGCTCACAACCATCCGTAATGAGATCTGACACCCTCTTCTGGGGCGTCTGAAGACAGCTACAGTGTATTTACATATAATAAATAAATAAATTTAAGAGAGAGCGAGAGAGAGAGAGAGAGAGATGAATAGAAGACTGGGGTAGAAAACCTTCAGTGTCTCAGGGACCAGATACGTGAGAACTCTCTACATCTCTACACAGCATAGGGTTTTATTATTTTTACCAAAGATATCTTATGGTGACAATATTGGAGTTTTGGATTCATTAAAAAAAAACACGGAAATATTATAAGAATATGTTTTCGTTTTAATCCCAGGGGTGGGGCATGGGGCTACTTCAGATCGTCCACGGCAGCTGACTATGATTTGCCTCAGGCTCTAGCAGAGGCATGATTTTGCCTGTAGCAAATTTCTCCCAATGAGTGATGTTTGGAATTCTGGGAACTATTAGAGGGGCTATAAATGCCAGGGCCCTGAGAGGCAGGGTGGGTTGTTGGTTGGTTTTGGTTTGTTAAGTATTTGTGGGCAAAGAAGAAACAAGGAGAAATTAGATATCCTGCCCCCAGTCAGCAGGAAGTAGTCTAAGGATAGCGTTGCCCTCCTTCTGCTCTGTCTTTTTTCCTCTCCTGTCTATTGTTAGGGGGTTAAAAGGGTTGGAAAGAGGGTAGAGAAGGGGGGAAGAGAGAGCAACCCACCAAGTAAGCAAAGTCCTGCTACAACATCTCTTTTTGGTGACGATGGTCTATTGCTTTCCTGTTCTGTGTTACACATCATGATCAACAACACATCTTGGAGAAGAAGGGGTTTGCTTAATCTTAAGTAAACTCTCAAGTCATACTCCACCAAACTGAGATAAGTCAGGGCAGGAGCTCAAGGCAGGAACTGAAGCAAAGGTCATGGAGAGACTCCACTCACTGGCTTGCACCTCATGTTTAGTTAGGATCACCTGCCCTGGGTGGCATGATACACAGTGGACTGGACCCTCTGACATCAGTCTTTAATCAAGAAAATGTTCCACACACATGCAGCAAACGTGGCAATCTGAGTTCTAGGACCCATGTAAGGGAAGGAGAAAACATTCCTCACAGCTTCTAATGTGTTCTCGTATAACTATCGAGGAAGCTAGGCTGACTCCATGACAGGCCTCAAACTGGCAGTTCAGGAGACAAGGCCTAAATCTCTCTTTCCAAGAACTGAGCAAGTCCAGGCAAGTCCAGGTAGGTCAATCCAGACCTCAGAAGCTGCCCTGGCTTGAGGCAAGGATGATGGGTCACAGCAGCAGTTTCCAGACCTCTCCAGCAACAGTTTTCCAGCCCCCATGCCCTGGCAATAGCTCAGGAATGTCCCTAGAGATGGAGCAAGATAAAGGTCGCCGGAATTCCCCTACTGTGCTTTAAATCAGGGCTTCAAGTTCACTTGGTTGTCTCTCTATCTTGATAATCGAGACCCCAGCATGGACTTCTGCAGAATAAAACACTCTTTGCGTTTACATACTATTTGAGTCTGGGGTATCATTCTTTGGTGAAACATGGACACTTACGCTATGTGCACACAACAACAATAACAACACTCTTAGGGCCCAGACAGCTTCCTTGAAATGGTCAGAAAAAAAGAGGATGCCAAAGGGGAGGGTATCTGTCCAGCTGTAGCCACCCTGCTTCATTTGGAGCAGCCGCAGGCAGAATCTGGGAAAACAGCTGGGCTACAGAACCCATCCCTTGGGCCGATGGCATAACAGGATGCAGTATGTAGACTTATGCTACTTGACACACAAATTAGAGGTACCTGAGAGGCAGAAACCTCAACTGAGAAAATGTCCTCATAAGACCAGACTACCAGCCAGTGTGTAGGACCTTTTTTCATAGTGATTGATGGGGAGGGTCCGGTGGGTGGTGGCATCCCTGGGATGGTGGTCCTTAGTTCTATAAGAAAGCAGGCTGAGCAAGCCCTGGGAAGCAGGGACAGTAAGCAGCTCCCCTCCATGGCCTCTGCCCCAGCTTCTGCCTTCAGGATCCTGCCCTGTTTGAGTTCCGGTCCTGACTATCTTTTGGTGTTGAACAGCAATATGGAAGTGTAAGCCAATTAAACCTCTTCCTCCCCAACTTGCTTTTTGGTCATGGTGTTTTGTTGCAACAACAGAAAACCTAACTGATATGTGTGTGGGGCAGTAGACCGTGCCACCAGACAGAAGAACTGGTAAGGTTGTAGCAAGTTCAGAAACTAGAAAAATCTCATAATTAAGAATGCCAGGAGCTGGGCGGTGGTGGCGCACGCCTTTAATCCCAGCACTTGGGAGGCAGAGGCAGGAGGATTTCTGAGTTCGAGGCCAGCCTGGTCTACAAAGTGAGTTCCAGGACAGCCAGGGCTACACAGAGAAACCCTGTCTCGAAAAAAACCGGAAAAAAAAAAAAAAAAAAAAAAGAATGCCAGGAGTTTGAAATCGCTCCTGACCAGGTCCCTGCCCTGGAGCATATGACCACGACATCCCACTAAGAGGACCATGGTAACCAGTCACATAGCACAGAACCTAGAGTTCTCCATGCTAATGAGGTATCTAGATAGGCACCGAGTGTTTAACCAATAAGCTTCTCTTCCTGGGCATCCCTTCCTGCAAACGATAATTAATCTCTGGTTCACCCTGAGTGAGACATATGCATCCTCATCCACCGTGAATAAAACAATTTGTACATGCAAGGACGGTCTCCTTCATCGAGGACTGCTGCGTGGGGGCCGGGTGTCTTCATCATACAGAGCTGCACCTAAGACTCCCATAGAAGGCCCCTCTTCCAGCCCCTCTAATTCTGTCACTCACTCCAAGCTAAGCCAGATTCTGTCCCATCACAGGCTCATCGAGGGCCCTCAGAACCCCGTTCCTAATTCCTCATGGTCCCCACTGGTGTCTGGGTGCGCAGGAGTCTGAGAACCACACCTGTCCTAGACTCCACTGTTTTTACCCAGAGAAACACAGGCTGGGATTCCTATTTTAGACCATGTCTCACCTCCCGCAGCATATCGGCGGCATTCCGACCCCCCAGGGGTAAGGCAGAAACACGTAACCACAGACATGGGTAAACACTGGGTTGTAAAAAGTAAAAATAACTTTAAGTGACAGTTGTGCCTGGTCCTTTGAGTTTCTCAAGACAATAAAAGAGCCCAGTGGGAGGAGTTGAGCCTGAGCGATAGGAGAGGAAGTAACAGTCTAGAGAGTGAGCATCAAGTGTGAGCAAGGCACATCTCCACCTCTGTCCTCTTAAGGGCTGAGGCAGGAGGATTACAGCAACTCTGAGGCTAACTGGGACTATATGAGACCCTGACTCAGGAAACAATAAAATAAAAGGTGAAAGACAGGGAAGTTAAGGAGCCCCCTTGTTCAGATGCTATGGGAAGCCTTCTAACCTCCACCTTCCTCCAGGTACTAACCTAGGTGGAGTAGGTCATCCCAGGGACAAAGGTCAGAAACTGCTAACAGCAGCGCTGCAACTGGGGCAGTTCTCACCACTTCTCAGCAAGCATGCAGCAGACACCACCCTGACACCACAATTCATATCACCATCTGCAGGCCAGATGGATATCGGGTGCTTCCTGCAATAAGGCACTGAGAACCCATGTCTGTGATGTTCTTGACAAAAGCGTGTCAACCAGTTCCTGCCCTGCAGAAATCTCAGATGGTCTGAATCATAAGACTTCCCAGGAATCAGCCTGAAAGACCTATGAACCCACAAACTTCTCCAGATTATAGGGCACTAAAGTTGCTGGAAAACTTGGGGTATAGCTCAGTGGTAGAGTGCTTGCTTAGCATGCGTGGGCACCTGAGCCACACACCCAGCTATGCACATACGACAAAGAAAGGGGATTGAGAGACAGCTCAGTGTATAAGAGTGCTTACAGCTCTTGTAGAGGAACCTAGTTGGGTTCCCAACATCCATAACAAAAGGCTCACAATTACCTGTAACTCTAGCCCCAGGGAGATCCCACACCTCTGGCCTCTGCACGCATGTGCACTCGTGTGCAGATACCCACATGCATATATATAATTAACGATAAATCTGAAAAGAGAGAAAAGAGGGCCAGACATGGTGGTGCAAGCCTTTAGTCCCAGTACTCTGGAGGAAGAGGCAGGTTCAATGTCAACCTGGCTGCATAGGGAGTTCCAGGACAGCTAGGACTACAGTGAGACCCTGTCTTAAAAGAGAGTTGGGGGGGGGATGACAATGGAACTGAAAGCTGTGCACAGTGCTGGAGTTCCTTGCCCCACAGCCCAGCACTGGAGCAACTGGCACTGTCTGACTGAGGTTTGTTTGTTATAGTGTTGTCCCAATGTTATTTGTTCATTGTGGTAACTGTAATGTAGCTATATAACAGAATGTCCTGGTTTCTGAGAGCAACAGACCAAAACATTGCTAGAGGGGACATTTTGCCTCCAAATTATCCTAAAATGGCTTTGGGAAAAAAGAAGTATGTCTGCAAGCACATATCTGGAGATGGGGGACAGGGTGTGTGTCAACTGGGGTAGGATGATAAGAACCCAGATAAGGGAGAATGCAATTCTTTGTCACACTCTTACACATTTTAAGCTTAGAATTATGTTTTTAAAACTTTTGTGGGCTGGGGGTTTAGCTCAGTGAAGAGCATTTGTGTAACATGCACAATGTTCAATGTCTAGTACTGGCGGCTACAGACATCACGCTATGGTTAGGAGCACTTGTTGGTCTTGCAGAAGACCTAGGTTTGATTTCCAACACCTACATAGCAGCTCTAAACCATCTGTTGTGGGGAGCCTTCAGGGGGCTACTTGGCTGGAATCGGACATTGGCCAAGGACAAGGAAATGGGCTTCAGGCAGGAATCTGACTTTAGGCCACAACAAGGAAGTAAGCTCTGGCAGGAATCTAATTTTAGACTATAACAGGGAAGTAAGTTCAGGCAGGAATTAATCTTAGGGTGGAATAAAAGAAGTAGGCTTCAGGCAAGAATCAGAATTGGGGCTTGAGCAAGGAAGTGGGCTCAGATATCTTGGTCATTCTGACAAGTCCTTGGAAACAACTGTCACAGGACTTTGCTTATCACTTTGCTTGTTCCTCGTTGTACTGCTCACCCTAAATACTTGCATGTAATTAAAATGGTATAAAAGTGGATTGGAAATTATTAAACCCGCCTTCAGTCTGAGAATGGACTGGGGTCATGCTGCAGCTTTGTCTAATTGTCTCTTTCTTTTCAGTCCTCGCTCCTGCGCTGGAGAACCTGGTGACTGAGGGCTTGGTCAGGTGGCACCTCAAATCGGGCTCCAGTAAGTGGGGTACAGCGAAGGACACCGCAGGTAGAGGAAGCGCGGGCAGAGGAAAATTTGGGCCAGTGTTGAGTAAACCCCATAAGAATGGGGCAAGGGAATGGTAGAATGCCTTTTATTATTTGTTCATTGTGATAACTGCTTTTTTTTTCATTGTGTTATCTGCTTAAAAATATGCTAAAGGTCAGAGGAGCGAAAATAAGTCAGAAACAAATTACTCAGTTTCTGGTTTTTATAGGAGACGTCTGTCCTTGGTACCCTGAAGAGGGTACGATAAGTTTACAGGCATGGGAGACAGTGGGAGAAGGGCTTGAAGGGTACTATACAAAACATGGTCCTGAAAAATACCCATAGATGCTTTCAGCCTTGGTCCCTAGTTAGACATACTTTAGATTCTAGACATGAAAGTATAAAATTAGTTAAGATATTAAAAGATGCAGATAGTGGAAGCAAGAAGATGAAATCATTCCATCCGCCTATTTCCGAGGTTTTGGACAAGGCAGGAAAGAGTGGGGAGCCTCTCGATCCTGGAGACAAAACTGAATTGGAGAAGGAGGCTGCTAAGTACTGTAATGAGGATCGGCCTCCTTCTCTGGATTCTCTTAAGGTATTTTTCGAGAAGGAGCAGGCAAGGATATCCCGAGACAGAAGAAGATGAAACAAATAGAATTAACTTGACTTGTTGAAAGATTTGAGCAAGTTTTTGGAGAACAAAAGAATAGTGAAAGTTCCCATTCCGAGGAGGACACGTACCAATAGTAGCACCAAAAATGAAGATTTTTACCTCCCCCAGTGGCTTTAAAAGGTAACAAGAATGAGGGGAGACCTCTTACTTTAACTCCTAGTGTTACTCTTTTTTTTTTTTTTTTTTTGGTTTTTCGAGACAGGGTTTCTCTGTGTAGCCCTGGCTGTCCTGGAACTCACTCTGTAGACCAGGCTGGCCTCGAACTCAGAAATCCTCCTGCCTCTGCCTCCCAAGTGCTGGGATTAAAGGCGTGCGCCACCACCGCCCGGCTTTTATCACCCCTTCAGGCAGGACTGAAACAGGCTGCAGAATGAGGGGAAGATATACAAGGATACACTTGGCATTGCCCTGTGTTTGAAGCGCAGGATCAAGAAGGGAATGCAGTTAGATACCACACTCCCATTCCTTTTAAACAACTAAAGGAATTAAAAACTGCCTGAAGCCCATTTCCTTGTCATTGGCCCATGTCAGATATCAGCCAAGTGTCTCCCCTGAAGGCTCCCCACAATCTATACAACTCCAGTTACAGGGGATCTGATTCCCAATTCTGTGTGGAAGCATGTGTGTGGTGCACATACATACATGCAGTTGAAGCATGCATATATATACAATCTAAACAAACGATACCCAGCATCCACTCCCCCACCTCCAACCCATCCCGCCTGCAAGCATTTGCTCAAAGTTTAGGGGGAAAAACGCAACCTCAACATAACACATAAAGTCCTTGTGAATTTCAGGCATGAACGTGAAAGACAAAATTACTGTCGACGTTTGGATCTTAAATGTCCCCAAGAACCTATGCTAAAAGGCTTGGTCACTAGCCTATCATACAACTGGAGGTGGCAGAAACTGGAGGACGATCCTAGTGGAAGGAAGTGACATCAGTGGAATGTGGCCTTGAAGAGATCCCTGATATCTTTGCTTCCTTTTAAAAAAGATTAAATTTATTTTATTCTTCCTGTGTGTTTTATCTGCAATGTGTGTCTGTGCACCATGTGTACTCCTGATGACTAGAAGAGAGCATCCTATACCCTGGATCAAGAGCTGCAGATGGTTCTAAGCTACTGTGTCTGTTTGAGAACTGAATCCGGGCCCTCTGGAAGAGCAGCACTGCCAAGCAGGCTTCCCCAGACCCTGTCTTTGTAGCTCTGCTCCTCCCCCTTGAGAAAAGCAAGCATAGGAACTAGGTTGGTAACCTGGGACTCCATTGTGTGTGCTGTGCCTAGCTCTTTTCTAATAATGCTTTGGGCAGCCCTGAAGCACACTCTACCCATAACAATGCACCAGGTAACTTGCTAGCAACAGAGGACCTCACCTGCTGTGTATTATGGGAAGGGCCAGGCATAGCAGTAAAAAACAACTGTCTGACCTAATCTATCAATCAAAGGAGAGAGCCATCCAAACCACAACTCTCGGTAAGAAGCTGCGGACAGTCTCATGGGCCCTTGCTGTTCTCTTGCAGGTTGTTCAGAAGCGTTTAACTGCTTTGCTTTTGAATAAAACTCATCGCCACTTTGCAGTCTTTGAGAGCATTTATTTCATCGCCACTTTGCAATCTTTGAGAGCATTTATTTCATTCTTGAATAAGAGCTGGAGAACCTGGAAGCATCCAGCCCAGTCCCTGCCCTCAGGTAACACCATACTGGTGACGGGTCTCACCATAGGCCAAAGCAACTGACCATGGACTGGTCTCCCTGTGCAGCCTGCTTGACCCGGAACTCACTATACAGACTGCTCTGCCCTCAAGCTTGAGGAGAATCTTGTGTCTCTGCCTCCTGGGTGCCACGATCAGTCATATACATCAAGCCTAGCACCTTTCTCCTTTTTTAATTTTTTATTTGTGTGTATGAATGCTTTGCCTGTATTTATAACTGTGGATTGTGTGTGCGCCTGCAGAGGTCAGAAGGTTTCAGATTTCATGGAATTGGAATAACAGATGTCTATGAGCCACCATGTGAGTGCTGGGAATCGAACCTGGATCCTCTGCAAGAGCAGCCAGAGCCTTAACCTCTGAGCCATCTCTCCAACCCTTTATCTTATTTTGCTTTAGATTTATTATTATTATTATTATTATTATTATTATTATATAATTATGACTTTTGGAGACAGGGCTTGTCTGTGTAGCCCTGGCTTTCCTGGAATTCACTCTGTAGACCAGGCTGGTCTCAGAGAGATCCACCTGCCTCTGCCTCCTGAGTGCTGGGATTTAAGGTGTGCACCACCAGCCGCTATTCTCATCATACTATGTGTCTGTTGACATTTGTGTGCTCATTGCCTGAGGAGGTGGTGAGCCTCCATGTTCGTGCAGGGAATCAAATCCAGGTCTTTCACAAGAACAAGTGCCCTTAAGCACAGAGCCAACTCTCTAACCCCACCCCTTCCTTTTCTTTAAAAAAATAAAAATTAAAGATAGCAACTCAGGTTTTCAGACTGGCCTCTTTCTGAATCCTTTCTGATCCTTCAGCCTCCACCTTCCTCATACTAGAATTACAGGCATGTGCCGCCAGGATTGGCCCGGGAGGTATTGTTAATACAAACCTAACACTTCAAGCCACTCTCAGCCGAGCTGTATCCTCCAGCACCTAAGTTGGTTTTCTTGAGCAACAGAAAGCTAATGCAGTAATGAGGCTTCATAAAATAACACGGGAGATTCCTGATTATCAGAGAGTTAGAAAAACATTCCTTAGCTCAGGCACAAAACTTAACTTGTTATGATTCAATTAAGAGTTTGATCTCAGCACTTAGGAGGCAAACGTAGGTGACTCTCTCTGAGTTCCAGACCAGTTGGAGCTACATAGTGGGAAAAGGAAATCTTTGTTTTGGGCTGGAAAGATGACTTTGTGGTTATAAGCACTGGCTTCTCTCTCAGAGGACCTGTGTTCAATTCCCAGCACCTACATGGCAGCTCACAAAAATTCCAGTTCCATAGAACCCAATGCCCTCTTCTGGCCTCCACAGCCACTATATGCAAATGGTGCACAGATACACATGCACGCACATATACATAAAAATAATTAAAAAAAACCTACCCGCCTTTGCCTCCCAAACGCACAATTAAAATTGTGCACCATAGTGGTGCACATCTTTAATGCCAACATGCACTCAGTAGGCAGAGGTAGGCGGATCTATGAGTTTGAGACCAGTCTGGTCTACAGAGAGTGTTCCAGGACAGCCAGGGCTACATCAAGAAACTCTGTCTCAAAAGGAAAAAGAACAGTGTATACCATCATGCCTGACACAAAGCCCTTTCTTGCTCTGAGACCTACTCACAGGTGGCTGCCTTCCCTCATGTCTAAGTGGGTCATAGTGAGATTCCCATATGTGAACCCAGAGAGGCCAAGCCTTATGCTCCATTTTCAGTGACAGGTAGCAAAAGCCCAGTAACTTACATTTCCTTTGAGGAGGCATCTGACACTGCTGGGTGGACCTCACAGAGAGCAAGCCTGGGACCCCTGAATATGTGCAGGGCTCCTCATCTTCTGCAGTGTGTTTGTTCTTACCAAGCCTCCAGGAGATGTGGCATTGCCTGTCCATCCTGTCAGTTAACATGATGCTATTAATGCAACAGCCCAAACAGATGCTAGAAAGTCTATTTCCTCTGAAATAGAAGAATTAGACTAGTCTTGAGCCATTCGTGGCGACACACGTATAACCCAGCACTCAGAGGCAGGATTGCCACAAGTTGGAGGACAGTCTCGACTTATATTGAGTTCCAGGGCAGTCAGGGCTATACTTGGTGTCTCAAAAACAAAACAAAAACTCACACCCAAACTCACAAACAAAAAAGGGATTGCAGGATAGGGTGTAACTGGGTTGGTAGTGTGCTTACCTAGCGTGCATGAATCCACGGGTTTGGTTGTGGCATTCCATAAATCAGGATAGAAGAATCAGAAATTCAAGGCCATCCTCAGCTACATAGAAACCTCAAGGTCAGCATGGGCTAAACCGTGTCTTAAAACAAACAACATCAAAATGGACGGTTGTCTGGCAAGACTGAAAATGTGGAAGGCTGTTCATTCTATAGGCTGGGGCACTGTCCAAGGAGAGGTGGTTTTAGGTGAGAGGGGACGGGACCACATCAATAGCTGAATATCACACTCCGGGACCACACACAGCCCTGCAGCTGGCACCCAGTAACTTGGCTGAGTCTGCAGTAACCCATTGCTAATAAGGGCCTCCTCGCTTCTTACAGGCCAGATGGTGAGAGAACTGAGGTCATAATGGGAACCACCCATTCTCTGTACCCTTCCAGGGTAATGCCAAGTCTTCCTTCCTGGGTGCCTTGTTTTGCTTTTTATGGTGTTGAAGATCAAAACCAGGACCTTGAGTGTGTGTCAAACAAGAGCTCTGCCACTGACAAAGTCTCACCATATAACCTTGGACCTTGGACCCATGATCCTCCACAATCCACATCCAGCCAGCTTACAATATGATTTTTGAAACTACTTTCTGTCCACATAGGTTCCAGATATGAGAATCCAACCAATCTTGAATGACAGCTATTCAGAAAACAAAAACTTGCATCTGTACCAGACACTCAGAGTTCTTTCCCTGGTCATTATTTCCCCAAACAGTAAAAGTATTTACATAATGTTGGTGTTGTATTAAGAATTACAAGCCATTTAGATAAGGTTTAAAGACATAGGTAGATGTGTGTGAGTTATATGTAAACACTACCCTGTTTCATATAAGATTAAATGTTTGCAGATTTTAGCATGCAAAGGTGTCCCTAGTGTATACCTAGGGATGCTCAAACTCTTCCCACAGTGAGTAGCTCAGATCCTGTTTGACTAGCTTCCTCTGACACCTCTTAGTCTGAAAGTCAAGTAACCAAAGTGGGATTCTGCCTGTGTTAGGGAGACCCTAGCCCATACCTGGTGGAGTATCTTAGTGGGAGGATACTCAACTCAGGTTATGGTTCATTATGGTGAAAGGATGGGGTGTGCTAGAGATGTAGCTCATTAGGAAGAATAGTTGCATGAAACTCTGGGTTCGATCCCCAGCATCAGATAAAAACCAGGCACAGTGGGAACAACTGTAATGCCAACACATTTAGGAGGTAGAGGCAAAAAGACCAAAGTTCAAAGTCATCCTTGATTACAAAGTGAATTCCAGCCTGGAAGATCCTATCCAAAAGAGAGGGAGTGTGGGGAGGGGAGGGAGGGGAGAGAGAGAGAGAGAGAGAGAGAGAGAGAGAGAGAGAGAGAGAGAGAGAGAGAGAGAGAGGAGAAACACACACACACACATACACACACACACACACACACACACGAGTAAATCCACTGGTGGGTCCCTACAGAGGAGACAAGAGAGAAAAAAGTATTGCCATAGCATCAGTGCACACTACCAAAAATAGGTTTTGAAGAAGTAGCTGAGGGTCAGGAAAGGGAAGTTTGTGTCCAGAGCCACATGGACCAGAATCTCAGGGCCCCAGGGTGAAAGGCTTCTTTCAAAGCCTGTCAGCTATGAACACTATGTCTAGACATGTGACATCATCTACAGATTACAAAACTGTGGAGTTTGGTTTGCTTGACATTACTAAATCACCTTTTACTAGGTATCAATTCTCAGCTGGGATACAAGAAGATTCAACCATGACTGAGTTCCTCCAAGAGGATGTGTGTACATGTATGGGTGAACCAGGGTGGTTCACAAAGTGGGACCCCCTTCTTCCTCCCACTGGGCACACCAGGCCAGCACTCAAGTTCCACCCCCAATCGGCTTCTTACTTTGTATTTTGAAACAGGGTTTCACTAAGTCACAGATTTCGGATTTGTGGTCCTCCTGTTTTTGTTTCACCAAGTGCCAGGACTTTAAGTGTACACTCCATGCCCAATTCAATATTGGCTTTATTTTAATGATGATGACGTAAAATACATTTTAAAGATTTAGTTTTTATAATCTTCAACAAAGATTAATAAATGGAGTCTGGAGGTATACAAAATATACACCATGACCAAATAGCAACTATAGCAATAAAGTTAAGTTGGTTTAACATTATAAAATGAATGAATGAATGAATTGAATGAATGAAATAAACCAAACCAATGTATATAGCCAGGCATGGTAACAAATGCCTGTAATCCCAATATTTGGGAGGTAGAAGCAGAAGGTTGGGAGTTTAAGTTATTCTCAGTATGGGGTCAGCCTAGGCTACATGAATATATGAGACCTTGCCTCATCCCCCCTCACCCAATATACATTATTGATTACAAAGACTATACAGTGTTAAGATTGTGAAAAACAAAGGCCAGGTGTGGCGGTGCACACCTGAAATCCCAGTACTTAATTGGCAAGCTTCCAAGCCAAGCTGGTCTACACAAGTTCCAGGCCATCCGGGGCTACAAAGTAACCCTACAAACTAAATTAAAACAAACAGCCAGACTGAGGAATGGAATTGTTTCTTACGTAGGAAGAAATTAAGGATACATTTCAACTAAGTACAATGGACCAGAAAAGTCTGGGATAACTGTGGAACTTTGAATATGGCTAAACACTCCATGAACTTTGAACAGACACAGACACACACACACACACACACACACACACAGTGAGACACACAGCCCCCAGCAGCCTGCAGCCCCCAACAACCTGTACAGTAGCCTGCTATTTGGACTTCGTGTCCCTAACAAAACCTCTTTTCTATATAAAATAGCTTGCTCCTCGTAATGAAAACTAGCAATGTATTGATTAGTGAACAGGCTCACATCCATCCATGTTAATTTACTGGGGTGACTGGTTTTTTTGTTTTGTTTTGTTTTTTGGGTTTTTTTTTTTTGTTGTTGTTGTTGTTTGGTTTGATTTTTCAAGACAGGGTTTCTTTGTGTAACCCTGGCTATCATGGAACTCTGTAGACCAAGGTGGCCTCAAACTTTGCCTACCTCTGCCTCCTGAGTGCTGAAATTAAAGGTATGTGTCACCTCGCCTGGCTGATAACTGCTTAATTTTCTTTTTTTTTTTTTTAAAGATTTATTTTTATTGTTATATCTAAGTACACTGTAGCTGTCTTCAGACACACCAGAAGAGGGCGTCAGATTTCATTACAGATGGTTGTGAGCCACCATGTGGTTGCTGGGATTTGAACTCAGGACCTTTAGAAGAGCAGTCAGTGCTCTTAACCGCTGAGCCATCTCTCCAGCCCCCCTGCTTAATTTTCTTAAAGGTGGTATTTGGGGAAGAAGGTCTAGGTGAAAAGAATGCATCCTTTGTAGTACGTTAATTAATTAATTAATTAATTAGTTTGTTTAATTTCTTGAGAAGAAGTCTTAGTCTATAACTCAGAATGCCCTGGAATTCACTATGCAGACCAAAGTTCTGTCTCAGTCGCCTGAATACTGGTAATACAAGCCTGGCCCACCACAAATGGCTTGTACTGCTTTTAAGAACAACTTTATAAACATTCAATTAAATTATTTTTAGTGTTTACCTAAATGTGCAAACAATACCATAAGTCACTTTTACACTTGACCTTAGCCAAAGGCCAAGAAGTGTTCATAAACCACTTTAAAAACATTTTGGTGACTGAGGACGGGTTACTCAGAGTAAAGAGTGATAGTTGTGTAACCCTGAGGACCACTGTTTGGATCTCCAACACTCGTATTACAAAGTAGGAGTTCAGCGCATGCTATAATCCCAGCTCCAAGTCAAAGCTTGCTGAGTTTCAGCCTGAGAAAATGTGAGCTCCAGGTTCAGGAAGAGGCCCTGCCTCAGAGGATTACAGAGACTGACCAAGGAGACCAGAAGCCCTCTTTGAGCCTGCATATGTGTGCCCACCCACCCATACATGTACACGCATATGCACAAGTAAGTAAATACTTCAAAATGTTTTAGCAAGTAATGAAGACATTTTTTTAAAGCTGGCCTGGAGTTCACTATGTAGATCAGGATGACCTCGAACGTACAGAGATCTGCCTGCCTCTGCTTGCCAAGTGCTGGGATTGAGGGTACCACCACACCTCCCTTGATCTTTTTAGATGGTCATGGGTTTTTGGTGTAAGCCAATAATCCCAGCTGAGGGGAAAAGGACAATTCTAGGTCTTGTCTGAGATAGAGTGAGTTTAAGGCCAGCCTGAGGAACAGTGAGAGTTTGTATATAAAAAAAAAAAAAAACTAAGATAAAAAGTGGCATGGGGACATAGCTCAGTGGTAAAACACCTGCTAAGGATGGACAAAGCCCCAAATTCAATCTCCAGTATCTCACACACACTGAACATGGAGTCACCCCAATGCTCTCAGCCCCAGATAATCACAAAATACATTTTTTCACTCTCTACAGTATAATTTGCCTTTTCGGGCCACTTCACGTTTACACAATCAAACAATATGAGGTTTTGTGTGTCTGACATAATTTAGCATCCTTTTTGAGCCCTTGGTACTACTCGAGGGGACAATTGGAAGATGAATAAGATCTGTAAAATGGCTGGATGGCATTCTTATTCGTGCTAACGTGCTGGTTTGCAGGCCCATATTCTGGCTACAAAAGATAATACTTTAACACTGGAGGAAGCTGGGGATTGGCATGTGGGAAATACTGTATTTGGTTGGTTTTTTTGAGACAGGGTTTTTTGTGTAGCCCTGGCTGTCCTGGAACTTGCTCTGTAGGTCAAGCTGGTCTTGAACTCAGAGCTCTGCCTCCCAAATGCTGGGATTAGAGGCGTATGCCACCACTGCCTGGCCATGTGGGAATTCTTCCCTGCTGTGTTGTTTTTTGTTTTTTTTTTTTTATGAGTCTAAAATAGAAGCAGGTCTCTTATGTAGCCCAGGCTTGCTTAAGATTCTCTCCTGCCCCAGCCTCCTAAGTGCAGGGATCATAGGCACACATGTACCTTTTACTTACAGCTTAGAGTCAAGGGCCTCACTGTGCACTGTGGCTGATGTCCAGTGCAATAGCAATGATTTCTTTCTACCCTCATGGTACGCTGACCTTTCCACCTGTCAGAGGTTACCCATGAACTCAGCATTCAGAAGATTCCTCGAGGCCATTTAAGGACTGAGTCAGGAAGGGTACACCATGCAGAGCTCAGGGAAGAAGACGCTGGTGCCTGCAGGGCCGGCTCTCTGGTCAGAGGACGGGCAGGTCCAGTGGGGCCCTCAGAAGCTAGGCAAACTGAGTACAAGACAGAAGAATCAAAGGATGCAGGAAGGGAGTCAGAGACCAAGCCCTTGTCTCTGCCCTGAACATCTGCTCAGAGACTTCCTGAGAAGTTGCTGATGTCAAGCTTCTGTTTCCTGTTGCCAGGTCATAGAGAATGAACTTTGATGGGAGGGCATGTGGGCCTCGGAGGCAATGTAAGGTTGACAGAGCAGAGCCTGAAGTACCATAAGACATAGACGTGTTTGTAGCCTGCCCCCGTGACCACCCACACTCACAGGCAGAGACACAGAGATATGTTCGCTGGCTGACAGGCACGCAGACAGGCACCCTATTCACATGGGCACTTAGGAGCATGGCCTGCCAGCACCATGCCAATGCCTGGGTTCCAAACTTCAGAAATTTCCAGGTGGACAGATCAGGAGGCTGCAGACGGGGCAGCTTCAGGGAGGGAGGGCACTGAAAAGTAAGGCGGAATATAAGGATACAGCTCATCTTGCCCTGGAACGCCTGTGTCCTGACCATTCCTCCATTTCAGAGCACCAGCTACTGCTATTACACTTTGGTGGGATGCAAGGGCCGGTGGTGACCCAGCCCTGTCCTTGAGAAACCTGCAGAGCCCCAGCTGGGAGCCTCAGGTCTCCTGAGGGCAGTGATAAGCAAAGGAGACAGAAGGGAATCTGGGGGAGCCCACAGGGACCAAGGCCTCAGGCAAGAAGGACAGAGGCTGGCCATGGGGCAGCAGAACAGCTCCCAAGGATGACCCTGATGTCTTAGACACCCATGATATGTCCAAGCTGGCTGCAGGGACAGGAGTATGGCCTAGGACTGGGCAATCAGGCAGTTAGATCCCCAGGACATACCTTCCCCTGTTCTGTGCTGGTTTACCACACCCTTCACCTGCGGCTCCGCTCACTCGTCTAGATCCATTTTGATTTTGCCACTGCTGACCAAATTCACCTCAAAACAGCGTCATCGGAAAAGAGAAGTGGCTATTTCACAAGGAAGAACAGTCCAGGAGCACACACCAGACAAGGTGGCCCCCAGGGCTCAACAACAAGTGTTCCCAGCTTCCGTACTCTTAAGCTTCCTTTCTCAAGACTGCTGAAGAAAGTTTCCAGAACTGGGTCTCTCTTCTGTCAACCTTGGCACACATGTCTATGCCACAAGTTTGGCAGTGGGGGCATTGTCAGCTTTGTCTGGTGTGAGAAGGACTAGGCTAAGGTGGGAAGGGTCAGTGCCTGGAGTCAAAGTGGGTTGCTGGGCAAAAACACCAGCCTAGAGACAAGTAATTCCCCATAGCCCAAGGATAAAAGGTACCATTCACGAGCCTGTGGCGCTCTGAGGGTGGTGGGCCTCAGGATGCCTAGAGGGAACGAGAACATGGGTAGGTCCACTGTGGCTGCGAACACCTGGACAACAGCATTTTGAAGCCATAGGGAGTTGGGAAGGGTATGTCAGCACTAGACATTACAGAGTAGCCCTGGATGGGGTACGGATCCAGGTTAAGTAATCACTGGGGTAGGGGAAGTCAGGGGTGGGAGTCCAGGAGTCCAGAGCCTAGGGTAAACCCTGGATGAGGGGGAGGTCTGAAAGGCCAGTGGGAAACTACCAAGAGTGCAGGGTCTAGGTGACAAAGGTAGCTTGGCAACACACAGGCTCACCTTCCTGTGTGAGCATCCAGAGGGGCCTGGGTGAATAGCTTGACCCAAACTGGGTGAGCAACATGGGCTCCACCATCACAGGACTAAGCACAGAAGGGCCAGGATCAACTGGAGGGAAGTGGCCAAGCTGTCCACAGCCCTGGTTTCTACCCTCCCAGCCTGGCCAGGCTCTCTGCCTCTGTGGATACAGTCATGCCCCCACCCCTCCCCGCCTCCACTGCAAAGGGGTGGGGAGTGCTGAGGCTCTTCCCCTCCTGGGCCAGCGTCTGAGTAGCACACTGGGTGATAAGAACTCTGAAGCTAATTCTGCCTGTGGCTGGCAACATGAAGGACGACGTGGCTCTTCTGGCTACCGTCACCCTCGTAGGAGTTCTGTTGCAAGGTGGGCTGGCTCCTGTCTGGGAGGTGGGTGGATCTTATTCCCACACAGCCTGCTCTCTGTCCTTCAGGCTCTTGGGGCAGGGAATTGGGGTGCTGGCAGGCCTAGGCCCTGGTGAAGGACAGGAGGCTTCTAGTCTAGGCTCCTGGTACCAAAGTCCAAGCAATTCAAGAACTACTAGAGTCTTGGGTGTTGGAAGGCCTAAGTCCCAGGTGAGGAGTCCCCACTTCCCTGGAGTGGGGATGAAGTCCCAAAGGTGTGTCTACAGGGGAGCAGAGGAAACTGTACATGGGTCAACCAAGAAGAACCAGATGAAGGATGACCACATTGCTAAGGGGCCACTTGAGGCGCCTGCTTAGTGGTGGGAGCTGGTATCTATTTGGGAGTACAATGACTAGTGGAATAGCTATGGGCTTAGGTTGGGAGAGTCCCAGCTACAGGCATCTGGAGTACGGTATGTGCCATATTTAGGGCCAGGTCCATGATGTCTAATGAGAAACTGAGACAAGAACTTTTGCCATTGTATGGTGGTACTGAGACCCAAGCTTGACTGACTCTGGCCTGAGGCAGGGTCCCTTCTGGCTGATTCTATAGAAGGGAAACCAAGGTCCCTTAGCTACAGAATGTGCGCTTCCTTGTTCCTCAAAGAATACAGCCAGTTTTGTCCTGGTACACTGCCTACTCAGGGGCTAAAAGACTAGTGTCCAGACCTGTAGAACGGGAGGTGGGCATTTGCTTGTGCTTTGCAAGTCAAATCAGTAGTAAAGTCTTCTAAGGTTCCTCCCACCGACAGGTGTTTCAGGCGCGATCACCCTAGTCAATCAACCCTCAGGCCTACTGGGCCTCTCCATTGAACATCACTGATGGGGCAAGTGGGAGAAGGGCATTAGAAGGGAGTCGTTCAGCGAGAGGCAAGGAGAAGGGAACTGGGGGAAGAATCCCTCCCCAGGTCTGCGGAGCACCACACCTGACTCTCACACCCCCACGGCCGCAGCCTACTTCTCCCTACAGGTGATCTCTGCGCGAAGGACTTTCCACGTGTCGCCGCCGCTCACCTCTGGCCCTCCCGAGTTCGAGCGCGTCTTCCGAGCCCAGTGAGCGCGGCGGGTCCGGGCGGGTTGGGGTGTCAGCCCAGGCGGGCCACGCGCTCACCCAGCCCACCCTACGCAGGGTAAACTGCAGCGAGTACTTTCCGCTGTTCCTCGCCACGCTCTGGGTCGCTGGCATCTTCTTCCACGAAGGTGCGGGCCAGCGTAGGAGCACACTCGGGGGGTTGGGAGGGTGATCCCGGATGGCGGGAGCGCGTGCTCACCGCGCCGCCTCGCCTCGCCTCGCCTCTCGCAGGCGCCGCAGCCTTGTGCGGACTATTCTACCTGTTCGCGCGCCTCCGCTACTTCCAGGAATACGCGCGCTCGGCGCAGCTCAGGTAACTCTGGCCGGACTTCCGGGGAAGCACTGCTGGGGAGGGTCGCTCTCGGACGCCGCTCTAAGGGTGGGAGGAGGCGATCGGCCACAGGGGACCCACGGAAAAAGATCTGGGGACAGCAGGTGGGCGGACTTAGCCCAAGAGAGCGGCTCTAGCCCGGCGTGGGAGGAGCTCGAACCTGCAGGGCGGGCCTAGCTGGAGAGGTAGGGCCCAGGCATGGGGGCGGTTCTAGCATGGGGGCGGGGCCTTGGCTCCGCTCCTGCTAAGCGCCGCCTGCAGGCTGGCTCCGCTGTACGCGAGCGCGCGCGCACTCTGGCTGCTGGTGGCGATGGCTGCGCTGGGCTTGCTAGTCCACTTCCTCCCCGGCACGCTACGGGCTGCGCTCTTCAGATGGCTCCAGGTGCTCCTGCCGATGGCATGAAGCGAAGGACCTCCGAGTCAGCAGAACTGGAGATCTTCGAATCCCAGTTTTTAATTAAAGTTCCCACAACGATCCCCGTCTGCATTCTCTGGGTCTGAGAGGGGTCGCTTACCGCAGCCTGGAGGGCCCCAACCCCAGACAGATGCAGCCAGGCTTTGGGAGACAGCATAGGCAGGCTTGGATTCATCCTTCTCACATCTTCTAGACAACACCTTGTCTGCGCGCAGCTACCTCAGCCTTGACATTTCTTCCCAGAGATAGCCATCTTTCACCCACCTTTCTGTACTTGGGGCTCACCTTCCTCTAGGGCTGAGCCTCGGGTGTTGAATTCTATCTTGTATGCCTTCTTGTCCCCAACATCCAGCCCTGACTTCACAACTAGAACCAATCAGTCTTTCCCTAAGTGAGATCTGGGTCCCTGTTTTTGATCAGCGCTAGATCTCCAGATAGAGATCAGTGAAGGTGTTCAGGACACCCATGCAAAGGCCACAGCAGTAAGCATGGCCAAAAACGTAGTCAGTAGTAGGTTCTCTCAGGTGGACTTCAGGATGCTTGAAGAGGACCAGACTTGGGTAGGCCTACTGACAATACATCTCGAAATGACTTTTAACCTACTGGCCAGCAAAAAAAAAAAAAACAAAACTGCTTCTCAAACAGGCCTAACAATGTGTGGAAAAGCCCTCAGGTGGGTGGAGATGACCCATTTATTTCAGAGATGACCACAGTATGAGCCAGGCGTTGTGGTTCATAGTTGCAATCCTGGTACTTGGGAAGCTGAGGCATAAATTCAAGGCCACTTGGGCTACAGTGAGTTCCAGGACTCCCTGGCTATCTCAATCCCTTGCCAACAGTGTGCCCCGCCACTCACACATACCAAGATCCTATTATATGAGACAAGCAGGGAGAAAGATACTAAGCACTAAGGGAGGTGGGGTTGTGGGGGGGGGGAATGAGAGGACGACATGAAAGAAACTATAGAAGAACACTTCCCCCCTGAGCCACTCAGGGGCTCAGGTCTGTGCAATAGTTGTGCTGGGTAATGTGATGCTAGACCAAGATGATCTGAGAACACGCTGGATGGGGATTCCTACTGGATAAGTAGGGACAACTTTGGGTGCATGAAATCCCGTTACTGATTCAGTGGTCACGACCTTCCTGCTAAGTAAAGATGACCTTTGGCTGAGGTATGCCAAAACACACTTGACATGGTAAAGGAGAGTCTGGGACTTAGTCCTCGGCCTGACAGAGGTCAAAGTCACCTTCAAGTAACCTGCCAGTGGACGGCCAATTTTGGATAATAGTCTCCCAGCACAGGTGAGCCAGCCTTCTCTCTCCTCATCCCCACCACCAAGTTTTGGGAACCCAAGATGATAGGCCAAATACAGGCAGGCAACATGCAAATGCCTGGTCAGAACTGGGAACATTCACCTATGAGACACATACTTCATTAACCCTTTATTACAAGTCACGCTCTTATAGAAGTATATGCGAACTTACGTGAAAAAATCAAATGTATCCAAGAATAAAAAACACAGCACATAAAGTAGTGTATGCATTCCAGTGTTTGCACCGCACACAGCGGGCACCCAAGAAAAAGCTCTTCTAATGCCCTGGCTCAAGACCACTAGCCAGGGGCAAACTGTTCGGTTCAGTTCTTTTTGGGCGGCAGCAGGCCGGCCCTCAGGCACAGTGTGGGGGCCGCCAGCCTCTCCCGCGGCCCGGCGGGCAGGAGCAGCACCAGCTTCTGGGGCCTCCGGGCCAGCGGTGAACCCCAGGCCAGCCCGAGCCGCCTGCCAGGCAGAACCCTCCAAGTGGAGTGGATACGCCTGGTCCTCTGGGGCAGCGGCAGCAGCAGCAGCAGCAACACCCTCGGAACCGGGGGCTCCAGAGCCGGCCACAGAGCACCCTTGGAAGCCTTCTAGTCGGCCTTTTTCAGAAAGATCTGGAAGAGTCAGGTTCAGGATGAGCAGGAGACTTGGGGCTTCTTATAGTCTAGCTGGTTAGTCCCATCCCAGCCAATCTTACCTCACTCAAAATGACCCACACCGGGGAGTCAGTCTGAATGGAGAGACGTAGTGCTTCCAGAGGGCCAAAGGCAGGATCCACTTCTCCTTCAGCTACACCCTTGTAGAAGGAGCCTGTGGGAGCACAGCGCCTGGACATAAACACGAAAGCAACACCCAAAAACCCAGCCCACATAGGCCCTGCCTACTCACCAATCTGGAGGTAGCCGTCAGGGCTCCTAGGGTACCGAAGAGTGGCTGAGCGGCCCTCTTGAAGGGCCTCCCTCTCTGACTGGGGGTTCTAAGGGCAAAGCAGCTGGGCTGGAGTGTCTGGCCAGAAGGAGGCGCTCGCTGTCAGCTCCCACCCACATCCCGCCCACACTCACATCAAAGGGCAGCACCTCCACAGAAGTGTTGAAGAGCTTATCTTCTGGGTGCTCAATGTTCCCGCTTCGGAAGAAGAACCTACGGACGCCAAGCAGGCCTGTGAGTTGTTGTAAAGATGTACTGCCCAGGCCCAGCAGAGAGAAGGCCATGCCTGGACTAGAAATATATTAGATGGGTATCCAGGTGCTGGGAGAGGTTAGGCACCGTCTTGGACAGTCTATGGGCTGTACAAGGAAGTCAGGGCCTTACCCTGAGACTGTGGTAACAGGCGTCATTAAGTATTAAAGATCTACCTGCCTAAGTCCTTACAAGGTAGGAAGTACTAGTATGGGTAGTGCTTTCCAATAAGGAAACTGAGGCATGGTGGGGGTTAGATGAGACAAACAGTTACCTCACTGGTTACAGAAGGAATACCTAAAGACCCAGGAATATATGCTGAGGCCTCTAATTGCTGTTCACCCTGTCCTCGTTCCCGGGGAGCACTGACCGCTCGAGGCGCAGTGGCTGGAAAAAGCGGAACCGGATAAAGTCTCCTGCGGCAGGTGTGAAGGCCCAAAAGAAATCTTCTCGTAAGTAGGCCTTCTCCAGGGTGAAATGCTGGTATGTCTTCAGGCTCGTGCTCACCTCCGCTGGCGGGTTCACATGCTCCTTCCTTAGAGCATGCTTTCCAAAGTCTTTATCCTAGGAAGGTACAGCAGGCGTGAGTGCCACCCTCTAGCCCTGCCTCCACCATGTTCTGTCCACACTGTGTGCCACGCCCCACCTTCAGCTTCTGGATTTTGCCGGCCAGTGACGAGTGAGTGCCCACATGCTGGAAAAGGGACGGCTTGAAGCGGATCCGAAGGTTGGCCTTCTGCCGATCACAATGTTTCTGTGAATAGATTGGCGCCTTAGGGTTCAGCTCAGCCCACACAGGGACGTGGGCCTTTCCTTAGGATAAGCAGGGGATTTCCTCAGCCAGCAGTGTCCTCTCTTTGCTATAGAGGCATAGCCAGGAACACAGTGTGAGCTGGCAGCCGGGGACCCGCCTTCCTTGTGCTGATCCCGAGTACCCCATGCTCACCGCATCCTTCTCAGGGTTACAGACTTTCACCCACAGGATGTGGTCCAGGAGCCAGTCGATGGGCTTGTCTCGGTAGAACATGAGGATGAATTCCACAATCAGGCTCAGATCCAGTGACTTGAACATCTTCCCTAAGGGTAGAAGTCAGAGAAAGACTCTGAGTGGGGAGTACTGCTAGCCCAATTTCCTCACCCCTGTGGCGACCATGTGGAATATCTCAGAGCAAACCTCATGGACAGACTTTGGGCATGTGTGGACCCAAGAAGACAGGGCAGGGCTGGGGTCCCTGGGACGTCCTCATACAGAGGGCACTTCCAGCAAGGCTCACTAGCAAGGTACTGGGGGGCTGAGGTGGGGCTGGCACAGGAGTAGCCTACCAATGAAGCCCAACTGCGAGAACTCCAGGATCATCCAGTCCTCAGAGGGTTGCTGGAGGGCAAAGTTCTTCATAGTGCTCAAGTAGTTGGGCTTGGCTACAATGTCATCCTCCAGCTGCAGAGAGGAATAGAAGGAACTCGGGATTGGCAAAGGGCATTAGTGGGTCCCTCACCCAAGTGTGACCCTGTGCAGAGGAGGCAGGGGTGAGCAGCAGGTCAAGGCTCACTCACTCCTCAGGTCAGACAGGGTTCCGAGAGGGCAGGAGAAAAGCTTCAGGCTGACCTGCACATAGTAGATCCCTTTGGACTGTGCGTACATCATGAGGAAGCAGTAATCGAGGTTCTGTTTGGTCCTCCACCTGTGGGCCAGGAGGAGGAGCCTCAGAGGCAGAGACGATTCCACCTCCAGTGGCCTACCACAGAGAGGCCACCGAGGCAGGTAGGACCCACTCTGCCCACTCCCCAACCCCATCACACACGGTCCTCCGAGGAGACAATGATGGTGGCCTCTTGAGGGCACAGAGTATAAGTACCTGACTCTCTCCTTGGGATCCCCAAAGGATTCTCGAAGGCGGGAGAAGTCAGGGTAGTAGTGAGGGGAAGGGGAGATGACTTCCAGGAGCCCAGAATGTATCTCTGTGGGGAACCTAGGTGTGGGGGAAGGGGAAGACCCAGTGGGTGTGCAGCCTCCAAGGATAAAAGATGGGTGGGGTGGGGAGCTCTCCAAACCTGCCTCTAAGCAGATGCCCCTCTTCCACTAGCCTACTGAGGCACTGGGGCTTCAAAATGGCAAGGCCCTCACATATTTCCCCTCTTTTAACAGAGAAGGGAAGCCCCTCTCCACACAAGGCAGATCATCCCCCCTCCAGCAACCTTTCCCAGTTGCCTGCACTCACAAGGCCTTGATGTTCTCTGTCACTGCCGAAGTGTACTGTGGGTCAGTCTGTGGGAAGACCAAGTACATTTAGCTTAGCTAGCAGTCCGAATAATCTGGGAGGGGGCTTCAGATGTCCCCATATACAGGCATGAGGCTCCCTGTCCTAAGTGCCCAGTGGGGTGGGGCTGGGGCTGGCTGGGCCTAGCTGTGGTCACCGGTACCTCAGAAAACAGCCTATTGAGATACAGGCAGGTGTTGAAATGAACCAGTTTCTCCACAAGAGGGCGCAAAGATGCATCTTTCTTTTTAACTTTTTGTCTTGATACATTTGTGCATGAAACTTAGGACTACAATTCTGATTGTCATCCCCCCCGCGCCTCCCTCTCCCCCTCCACCATTATGTCGTTCTGTTTGTTTTTTATTCTTGTATCCCCAGGCCCTGGGCCACTCGCCTCGGCGATCAGCACCACAATGACTGAGTCTTCCTTCTCCTGCGGGCTCAGCTCGGAGATGAGCGAGTGCAATGTGTCAGTCAAGTACGAGTGCACCTCGCGCCGCACGCTCGGAATGCCCATCACCACGGACACTGCAGGGGCGCGGAGGGGTGACACTGGACAGGGCTCCGGGGGACAGCCTCTCTGCCCGCCACTCGCCCCTCCCGGGCCACGCCCATACCTCCGGTGCGGCCCTGGCCCACTCGCACTGCGGGCTGCAGACTGCTCTCCTTAGCCAGGAGGTGCGGCAGATGGTGGAAGACGGTGGGCAGATGAAGTACGTGCCTGTGCGAGACGTTCCACGGCTTCAGTCGCGGATCCTCTGGATGGTTGAGAAAGGCACAGGTGAGATTTTGCTGGGTCTGAAAACAGCCCAGTTCTGCAGACTTCCATCCACCCCATCCCGCTGGAGCTCACCTGTTAGGCGGCCCCAAGTGCGGTTGCCTTCTCCGTCCCGCAGCGCCTGCCTCTCGGACACTGCCCTCTTGATTTCTTCCAGCACCAAGTTTAACTCCTTGGAGCGCTTCAGGCTCTCTTGCTCAGCCGCGTGCAAACGGTCTCGCAGAGCCAGGAACTCGCGCTGATAAATGTCCACCACGTCACCTGTTGGAGAGTAGGGAGGTGGCACACACAGGTTAACACCAGGAAACAGTCCTCCCGCAGACCCAGTCCCTGTTATCACAGAACGCCTGTCTGTGCAACAGCAAACGTGTAAGGGTATGTCTGCCACACCCCAGCTACCTCGAGAAACATACCAGTTCATGTGAAGTCTCACCGATGCTCAGCCTGGGGTTGAAAAGCCCCCAGCAAGAGGATTAGCGAGCGCTCCCTCCATCCAGTTATCTCATCCTTTATGTGGATACGGTGGGAATAAGGATACCTTGTATAAGGTGGGAAGGGGGTATGATCTCCTCCCAGTCCTAAGCACAGGCTGAAACAGCCTGACTGAATCCTCTCCATCCACTGGCTTCTAAAATCCCCTCTTGCTTTTGCAGTCTGTGCCCCTTGCTGGGAGTCAGACTTCCAGAGTGGCATCTAGGGTACAAGGATACAGTCCTTCCTCAAGGAGCACCTAAACCTCAGCCTTCTCCTCTCCTGCCCTCCTTCAAGGTTTGGAGAACAGACAACCCCATTCTATTTCTTTTTCTTTTTTTTTGGTCAGAGACAGGGTTTCCATGGCTGTCCTGTAACTCACTCTGTAGACCAGGCTGGCCTTGAACTCAGAAATCCACCTGCCTGTGGCTCTCAAGTGCTGGATCAAAGGTGTGCGCCCCCACTGCCTGACTAGACAACCTCATTCTCAAGGCCCCATGGGCACAGCCAGTCTCAGACTCTAGCCCTAAGGACTGAGCCTGGACATAGAACCTGTGACCGTGTGTTCCTGCAGGGGGGTGGTGGCTGCTCCTCGATCATGGTTATCACCAATTGTTCATTCGCTGAATTCTTTCCATCTCACACCCACCCCCAGCCCAGTCCACCTGCATGCTCAGATAACAGATGAAGTTTACTAGCCCAGGAGCCTCTAACTAGCAAGTGCCCCCAACCTCAAGGGACTCCAGAGCTGGTAGTAGCTGGGCCAGGATATGAGCAGTGCAGAAGTACCTGGGACCCTGAGTGAATGTGGAGAAGAGTCCCCAGAGTGAGAAGTACCTACCGTCATTGGCCTGGCAGGGATCAAGAGCAAGAAGGATGAACTGTAGCTCGGTGGCGAGGGGCCAGCAGCTCCTGCCAGCCTGAGCGCTCAAGGCCTTTGGCTGGCTGGCTGGCTGGCTTCTGCCCTCTTTATTTGCTATCACATACGCCTCCCTCTTCTTTGTCAAATGTCTAGCCTCTGCACAAGCTGTTTCTTCTGTCTGAATCCCACATAATCTGACCTAGCCTTCAAGGCCTTGTCTCTGAGTCTAGGAAGCCTTTCCGACTCCCATCCTATCCCTAGGCACCAAAGCCTTGTCGGGCAAAACATGCCCAGAAAGGCCTTGGAGTGAGCTATCCCTAGTGTCTGTAAACCAAAGGTGAAGCTCAAGGCAAGTTGAGTCACTTCAGGACACACTTCCTCCTGCAAGCAACCAAGGCAGAGGTCTAAGTGTTTCTTAAGTCACAGGCCAGGAGCGTAGAGGAGGAGAGGCGCTGAGGCAGAAGAGCCAAGTGGATTCCATTGAAGCATCCCTTACCTGAGCGGTAACACCCATCCCCAGTCTTACACCGTCTTATCCAAGGCTAATGTCCCAGGCCACACCCAGGTTTAGGGACAGCCCCGAAGGGGGAAAAGAAGAGGGAATCAAGTTACAGGGTCTGTGAGACTCAGAGCTGGGTTCAAGGGGCCAAGTTACCCTGGAAACCTGACCCCTTGAACACTGAGAGCCCGCCCCAAGCTTGCCTTCCCAACACTGGGCTATACCCACCCAGACAGGATTGAGGACTAGAGGTACCCAGGCCATCAGAACCAGCCAGGGAAGTTGTTCACAGTGGCTTAGACAAACAGGTGCCTTCCACAGCCTGGATGTGAAGTCCCTGCTCTCTCCTCATAGTGAAGCTAACGGGCAGCCTGTGCCACTGGCAGTGCCCCAAGCAGTCCTGAGATGAGGCCATGGAAGAGAACAGGGGAAGTAACACTGGTCTCACAAGAGTTTGTTTCCACCAGACCTACTCTGTTCTGGAAGTGAGCCGAGCCTGCATTAAATTGCCTCAGGTAGGTCATAGTGAGTAGCAGCTCCCTGAATCCATCCTGATCCTCCAGGCCTGGGCACAGCTGGATCCCTATCCTGGCCTCCCTCCCTTCTCAGGCCCGTGCTGTCTGTTTACCAGCAGGTAATGGGCCCCTTGGGTTCCTGGGCCTAGCTACCACCCACACACCAATTCTGCTGTTGTTTCTTGGAACCCTGTAGGCCCTTTCCCTTAGCAGCAGCACACCATCCTCTTCTGGCCCTGTTCTGCCTGCTGTTGCCTGCTATAAGAGCCCAGTGATCTTATTCCCAAGTGACTTGGGAGGTCACCTCTTGTCCTTGTACCCTTCAAATCCAGAAACTCAAGCTGTGTGATTACTTCCCTAAGGGTTGTTTTTTTCTTTTCTTTCTTTTTCCTTTCTTTCTTTTTTGGAGACAGGGTTTTTTGTGTGTAGACTTGGGTGTCCAAGAACTCACACCAAAGACCAGGCTAGCCTCAAATTTACAGATCCCCCTGCCTCTGCCTTCCGTGTGCTGGGATTAAAGGCGTGCACCACCACCACACAATCATGGGTTGTTCTTAAAGCTAGACCATCCTGGTACCCCACATCTCTAGTGGGCTGGATAGTGAGGTAGGTCAGTGGTAAGGACTTGGGGACTCTTTGGTCTCTCTGGGTATCTAGAGCATGTCAGGATAGGTCTTCCAAGGAAGCTGAGTACTTTGGCTTCCATCATACCTTCCTATCCCAGGAAAGCAGGATGGACCTAGCCCCAGGTTAGGGCTGCAGCAGTGACCATACCACAATAGACTATACAGGGTGTGGAACCTGTGATGCCCAACAAGCAGGATAACTAACATGCTCTGAGGACTACAAACCACAGTGTTCCACCTGGCTCTCTCTTGGCAGAGGAAACAGATTTTGGAGCCAAGCTGGGGTATAAACTTTGCACGTTGTACTTAGGGAAGGGGAAATCGGCTCAGGACCATACGAAGATGGAAAGCCCGTCTGCTATAAACCTGCAAGAGGGAAGGGAACAGAGGTGGAGAGTGGCAGGTGTCCACTCTGTCTCCAGGTCATGCAGCCTCCAAGGACTCTACTAGAGCAAGGATCTGGTGAGAGGGTGGTATTGGACACTGAGAAGGGCTGTGTGGATCTGTCTCCCTGAGGTGCAAGCTCGGCAGCTGTTTGGCTGAGGCTATAGTTTGATCTCTGAACATCTGGCTGCTTCAGCAGATATAGCCAAGGTTGGATTTGAACTTGAGTCCCGAACCCTAGGTGCATCTGGCCAAGTCTGAGTCTTTCCCATTCTTCACCCAGGCTCTAGGGTGAGCCCTGTTCCTGCCGGATATTCCCTCTCTGGCTCCCTGCCCGCATCCTCCCTTCCAGTTTTTTTGCTCTTCCCCTAAGTACTGGATCCTCCTCTCCTGAGCCCTATATCTGCAACAAACTGGAAACCGGCTTCAACCTAGTGGCTGACTGGCTGAGTTGGCTACTGAGTTGTTTGCATGGAAGAATGAGAAAGGTCCACAGCCCAGATTCCTGACGTCTAGACAGCTGGCCTTGCTGGATACCCAAGGAAACAGAACAGCCCTCAGACAGGGTGAGCTCCGTCACTACTCTCTCCTTGCCCACAGCCTCCTGGGCTTGTGTCCCTCGGGAGGAAGAACTCTGCATCTGAGCCCTACTCTTCTCTCATCCTCTTGCTCCCCAGGCCCTCAGAATGCTAGTCTCCTGCCTTGCTCCCTTAGGAGGTATCCTAACAGTCGACTGTCATAGGAAGCACACAGGAACCACTACCAAATGAGGCCCTACCCACAATGGGACAACCTGATCCCAGTTCTTTGGATACGACTCCACTACAGCCATCATAGCCTTCCGTGGCTACTCTCCCAAGGGCTCAAAATGTACCCTTCTGGGTGCCACACCCTAACTTCAGAGAACCATCCATCCCCTGGCTATACCCTCCCCTGATAGCTCGTTCTAACCCACACTCACTCTGTGCCAGGCCCTATCGAATCTCTCATCAGAGTTCCTGGCTTGTGATTCTCTCAAGATCAGTCCAGACCTTCACTAAAACAGGGAAAGTGCTATAGGAGGGGAGGCTGGGCTGGTCAGACAGGAGCCTGGTGCCAGGAGTTGGACTTGCCACATGCCTCTTCCCCCAATCCTCACCACCACCACTCATTTAGGAACAGAAAGCCTGCCTGAGGGAGGGAGAGAGCTAGCCCACCTCAGCCTGATATGACAGGAAGACCAGAAGGCAGGAAGGAAGGAAGCAGCTCAGAGCCTCCTATGTCCAGGCTGAGTGGATTATGGTCTCTGAAATCCTCAGCTCACACTCAGTTCAAATCATTCAACCTAGCTCAGGAGGCTTCCTAGCAGTGCTAGGGCCTGTGTCCTTCTACACCCAAGACGGCTGGCCAGGCTGGGAAGCCTTAGTGTGGACTTGCCAGACTGCCCAAGCTTACAAGCTGCATCAGGGAGGGCCAAGGAAACCCCACAAAGTGATCACATATCAGGGTTTCTGGGCTAGCTGTTCAAGAGGCCCGAAAGAGGAACCCTGAGGCCCGGTGCCATGGAGGCTGTAAGCCCCCAGGGAGCAGCGCCCTCGGGAGCAGGGCAGCTAGCTACAGAGCACAGCAGTGGATGGGGCCGGGGGATGATGGATGCCTTGGCTATATCTCCTCACCTGTCTCAACAAGACTGTGCCTGCTCTTGTCCAAGAGTCCGCCCCAGGTTCTCTGGGTACACTACCTCTGTGACCTTGTGTCTCTGCCCCTCTGTGGGAACTCCATAGGTCCTTAACTTGCCAGTGGGAGCGCCCACCCCTGGCATGGGATAACCGCAGGCAAAGGCCAGTCCTGAGAGCCACACGGAGGCGGGGATCTGGTAACCACTCGCCCCTCTCGGCCAGGCCTGACCAGGGAATTTCTTTATGCCAAAAGCAAACAAGTGGGGAGAGGACGGGAGAGGCTCAGGTGCTCCCGGTGCGGGCCGGGGAAGGCGGCGGCGGGGTGGGGGCTCACCTTTCTGGCCGCTGAGCGCTGCGTACCAGGAGAGCGAGAGGAAGGCGCACAAGCAGAAGAGCAGCAGCGTCAGGAAGGTGCCATTGCGGAGCCTCATCTCCCCCAATGCGCGGCGGGCGCCGGCGGGGCCGAGGCCGCATGGCCCGGGGGACCGGGGCCGGGGCACGGGGGCCCGGAGGCGGCGGGGGCCCCGGCCCCGGAGCGCGGAGGAGCGGCGGGCCCGGGAGAGACGGCTACGGGCAGGGCGGGAATGGGGACAGGGGTGGAGGGTGCGTGCGAGCTGCTCCTCCGCGGTGCGCGGCGCTGGCGGCCTCGATCTGAGGCTGGGCCGGGGCCGAGCAGGGTAGGGGCAAGGCGGCAAGAGCCGCGGCCCGGCTGGATCCGGGACCGCCGCCGAGTCGACGGGCGAAGGGCGGGGCGGCCGGGATTTAAAGGGGCCGCATCCCTCGCTGCCGCTGGGAGCACCGCGAGGGGGCGGGATAGGAGGCCAGCTCCCGGGATCCCGGCGGGCCCGCCTTGGGATCGTGGCACGCGCGTGGAATAGAGCGCCCCAGGAAAGTCGCGCCTACAGTGGTGATGAATGAGGGTCAGCTATTGTGCAGCAGGGACAGACGGCGGAGGTGCCTATCCCCCCTCCCCGACCCCCAAGTCTCCTTTCAGGAAGATCCCAAGAGCAAGTCCCTACACCTAGACCAAGCCCTCCTCCCCACAGAGAGGGTATGGCTTGGGAGGGGCCCGTTGTAGCCGAGCTGAGGTTGTCTCTAGCTAGCAAGCTAGACAGAAGTGCCTGCTGCCCTCTCTTGCGCCCACCAGTACTCCCTTCTCAGGGCATTCTATGCTGTGTCTCGGAGAGTGTGCTGCGGACCGGGGGAGGCGCTCCTACTCTATAGAACAAGGACAATGGGCCGCTCTCAGGAGTAACAGAGCCGTTGTTTGTAGGTGTAGAGCACCCTCCGGAGCCCAGCCGGCTAGCTTCCTCGTGCCAGGCATGCTGTGGGCGGGAGTCAGGCTCAACCTGTAGTTTAGAGAGGCACAGGTCCACAGGGTAACGGGGGCGGGGGACGCTCTGGCTCCTATTTGTACAGCGGCGCCTCAGACTTTATTGCCGTCTCTTCTCGCACCATCATATAAGAACTTATTACAGACTTCCCTCCAGGCCTCTGCAGAACCAGGAATTGAACACACAATCAAAATTTGCTGAGCCAAGGCAGCCTCGGGGCATGCATTTTGGAAACGCAAGTCTACTTCCCTTCTCGAGTCTCATCGTCATTCAAAATGGAACCAGATGCTACTTTGTAAAATGGAGCTACTACCTAAGACCAGAGTGATGACGGTTACCAAGCCGAGTTCCATTCCTCAGAATCCACAAGGTGGAAGGAGTGAAATGACTGCTGCAATTTGTTCTCCGATCTCCGTATGATCTCTATGGCACGACAGTGCCATCCACATAAATGTGTATGATGTCCCGAAGAACCCTGCTTGGAATGGTGACGTATGCCCGCGGGGGTGGGGTGGGGGGAAGTGTGATCACACGTGGGGTGGGTGATGGTCTCAGTAAAGCAGAAGCTACTGTGGTGAACGCGAACACACACACACACACACACACACACACACACACACACACACACTACAGTTACCCATACCCAAGAGGCAGGAGGATCGTTATGAGTTCAAGGATGGCTTGGTCTACATTTAGAATTCTTGGCTAGCCAAGGCTGCATAGTAAGATTCTAGGTGCAGAGGTGGGGTAGAGAGCTACAGAAGGCAAGGCACCACCCCACTGTTTTACAGTTTGGAGTGACTTAGAGCAGGCTACAGCCTGATTTCCACACCTGATCTTGTTGGAAACTTCTGAAGGGAAGTATCTCAGTTTGTTTTCCTGTTTCCATAGGAGTCTTCTCTGTGTTGCAAAGAATAGCAGGTCTTCATTTTAGTCATATAAAGTCTTAATTTTGTTTAAAAGACAAAACAACAACAAATAGTGGAGCCAGTATAGTGTGTAACATGCCTCCAATCCCGGCACCCAGATAGCAAAGGCAGGAGGAACTCTGTGAGTTCCAGGCCAGCCATACATAGTGAGCCTGTGTTGTCATCCCCCCAGCCCCCCAAAACAGTTTGAGACCAGCTTGATAAACATAGAAAATTCAAAAGTCTGAGCCAAGTAGAGCTATACAATGGAACTGTTCTAAAACCAAATAAGGCTAGAGAGAAGGTTCAGTAGCTAAGGTACTTAACTGCTTGCTTTTCCAGAGGACCCCAGTTAAGTTCCCAGCAGCCTTATCAGGTGGCTCACAGCTACCTGTGACTCCAGGTCTATGGGAATTAGACACCTCTAAGCTCAGTGTGTGGGCATGCACATACTTAAAATAAAACTAAAAATCAAGCAACAAAAGCATATTAGAGCTGGAGATGTAGCTGAGCCAGCGGTGAAGCACTCAACATCAACTAAACAAAAAAGTGCACCCATGTTGTAAGTGGATGATTTAAGGAAAATGCTATGATTACTAAACCAGTGGATCTGAAGGAGATGGGCTGTAGGTGACCACATTTGATCTCCTCCATCCCATTACTACCTTGGAGTAGGGGAACAGGAATAAGAGAGGGTCCCTGATGTCTGCGGAGCAGGACCTCTGTAGAAACAGGGCATGGGGTTAGGTAGAGCCCATGTCTGCGGAGCAGGACCTCAGAGCAGCCTGGCTACTTACAGCCTCCTCTGAAAGTGGCAGCGTTGTCTGGCACGTGTCCTGTTTTCCACTGTCTTCGCCTTTGTAGTAATTAATTAATCTGGGCCTGCTTGCCACCAAAAGTCCCTCCGGACACTTCCTGGCCCGCCTTGCAGCTGGTGATATACCTTTACTTGAGGTTCAGTGTCAGGTCCTAGGGACCTACTCAGGGAAAATGGAGCCAGATGGGCCCAGAAAAATCCTGCTTTCTTTTTGAAAGCCCAGCTGTGGGCCTTTCCTCCTTTGGTCTCAATTTTCACACAGTGAAAAGTCTCTCAGTCTCTCTCTCTCTCTCTCTCTCTCTCTCTCTCTCTCTCTCTCTCTCTCTCTCACACACACACACACACACACACACACACACACACAAACACCTTCCTTTTTCAGAGTCAGTGACTCACTATGAAACCTTGGCTGACCTGTAACTCACTATGCAGACCAGTGCTGGGATTAAAAGCCTGTAGACACCCAGGTGTTATGATCACAGCCTTCAGCCCATGTTCTAGGACAGCCTTTGGAGGTAGTATAGGGGTCCAGTCCTGGGGAGATCAAGAATAAAGCTAAGAGAAATAGAAAATTCATACATGTTTTCACTAGTCTTTAAGTGAAACTTGTCGTGTTCTCCATTTAAGAATGGGAACAGTGTCCTGTAGATTTCCCAGTCTCGGTGACTGCCACAACAGAAGTCAGGACCTTCATCTACCTCATCTAGAGGTGTGGTGGGGCACTTCAAAAGAATAGTTACACTCATGTTAGTGACTTCATATTTTTTTTTCTTCTTGCTCTGGCCCCACTCACCCCATTTTATTTTAAAGATTTAATTTATTTATTTTTTGTATATGAGTACACTGTAGCTGTACAGATGGTTGTGAGCCATCATATGTTTGCTGGGGATTGAACTCAGGACCTCTGCTCACTCTGGCCCCACTTGCTCCCGCCCGAAGATTTATTTCTTATATGTAAGTACACTGTAGCTGTCCTCAGACACACCAGAAGAGGGTGTCAGATCTCATTATGGATGGTTGTGAACCACCATGTGGTTGCTGGGATTTGAACTCAGGACCTCTGGAAGAGTAGTCAGTGCTCTTACCTGATGAGCCATCTCACCCCTATTTATTTATTTATTTATTTATTTATTTATTTAATGTACACTATCCCTCTTTTCAGACACACCAGAAGAGGGCATCAGATCCCATTGCAGATGGTTGTGAGCCATCATGTGGTTGCTAGGAATTGAACTCAGGACCTCTGGAAGAGCAGTCAGTGTTCTTAGCCACTGAGCCATCTGTCCAGCCCAGTGACTTCATATTTTTGATTTTAGTCCTGCTCTAGCTATGACAAGTTTAGAAGAATCATGAGTATTTACATATGTTTTAGAAAATGTTTTTCTGACATTTGCATTTCAGTTGTTTGTTTAGAAGGCACTGCTTTCTAAGTCATGGGTCTGTGATTATGATGGGATTGAGAGGAGGAGGCAAGAGGATTAAGAATCCAGGCAAAAGCCGGGCAACGGTGGCACATGCCTTTAACTCCAGGATTTGGGAGGCAGAGGCAGAGGGATTTCTGAGTTCAAGGTCAGCCTGGTATACAGAGTGAGTTCCAAGACAGCCAGGGCTACACAGAGAAACCCTGTCTTGAAAAACCAACCAACGAAACAAACAAACAAAAACAAACAAAAAACAAGCAAACGGACCGGAGAGATGGCTCAGAGGTGAAGAGCAGTGCTCTTCGGGAGGTCCTGAATTCAAATCTCAGCAACCACAAGGTGGCTCACAACCATCTGTAATGAGATCGGATGCCCTCTTCTGGTGTGTCTGAAGACAGTGTACTTACATATAATAAAATAATCTTTAAAACAAAACAAACACACACACACACAGAATATTTTTTTTTAAATGGTGGCATATGCTCATAGTCCCAGTATCAGGGAGACAGAGGCAAGAAGATTAAAACCAGGTTGGACTGTATAGTGCATACCAGTCCACCTCATCTACAAAATTAAACATTGTCTCTCAAAACAAAAATCAAACCAAACACAAAATACAAACATGAATGCTTTAATGTTGATCCCGCCACTGCCGTGTTAGAACCTGTCCACCTTGCCCAAGGCCACAGAGACAAAGTTCATGGAAGATGATCAGGAAGATCCAGGGTAGAGGAGGTGGGGGCTCAGCATAACTGTCCTCAACATTCACAAACGAATCTTAAAGGAACAGTGCCGCCCCCAACACACGCATATGTCCTTCCCCATACAGAGCTCAGTGAGATCCTGCTCCCTGGGCTTACAGAAAAAAGGATCCTTACGTATTTTACCAGGGATCTATTTAGTTTCCTTTGTTTTTGTTTTGATACAATGTAACCAAGGCTAGTCTTCAACTCTGGATTCTCCGGCCGGCCTCCACTTGCCGAGTGCTGTGATTATAGTACTCGCTGGTGTGAGTTTTTTTGTCTTGAGATCAAAAAGCCGGACAAGGAACAGGACCTAGAGTTTGCACTTAAAACCCAAGATGAGCCTTCCTGCCAGCGAAGGGCGGGACTGTAGGTACAAGAGGAAGCCGGGAGGACAGCTACCAGAGAGATGCTGTTGTAGGTGCATAATCCAGAATGCATTATGAAATCATCACCGTAGAGAAATCATTCTGAGCCGACAGCATTTGAGAACAGGCTTTTATTTTTCATTTATTTTAATTACTTTCTTCGTTAGACAAGGTCTCTCTTTGTAGCCCTGACTGTCCTGGAACTCAATATGCAGGCCAGGGTAGCCTTGAATTCACAGAGATCTGCCCTCCTCTGGCTCTCCAAGTGCTGGAACTGGAGGCTGAGCCCAGCTGAGAACAGCCTCTTACCTAAGTTTCTTCATGTGCTCCAAAACAGAATCTCCCAGAGTGCTCTCTGCTGGAATTAGCCAGAAAAAAAAAAAAATAGAATCTCAGAGTCTTAACACCAGATAAACACAGTCACACCCACATGGACATTCTCACAAAAGAATTTACATGTCCCGGGGCTGGAGAGATGGCTCAGTGGTTAAGAGCACTGACTGCTCTACTAGAGGTCTTGAGTTTAATTCCCAGCAACCACATGGTGGCTCACAACCATCTGTAATGGAGGATCTGATGCTCTCTTCTGGTGTGTCTGAGACAGCACAAAAAGTAAATAAATAATTATTTTTAAAAAAAGAAAGAAAGAAAGAAAGAAAGAGTTTACATGGCTACGGTCCCTTTTTTTTTTTTTTTGGTTTTTCGAGACAGGGTTTCTCTGTGTAGCCCTGGCTGTCCTGGAACTCACTCTGTAGACCAGGCTGGCTTCGAACTCAGAAATCCACCTGCCTCTGCCTCCCAAGGATTAAAGGCGTGCGCCACCACTGCCCAGCTGGGCAACTTTCCTAAAAGTCATTTATTTGCTTGTAATTCACTCTCATTAAGTCGATATAAAATGGTGAGGTGGCTCAGAGAGCAAAGGCAGTTTCATCCCAAGGACCACATGGTAGAATAAGAGACCAGAGTCTGACAAGTTGTCCTCTGACCTCTAACTTGTGCACTGTGGTGTACACCACACACACACCCCACACACACACACACACACACACACACACACACACACACAAATAAAATTAAATAAAAAAAATAAAGATGATATTTGGGCTGAGCATGGTAGCCCATACCTTTAATGAAGGCATTCAAGAGACAAAAGCAGGCAGCTCTCTCTGAGTCCCAGGCTAGTTTATATTATATATAAAATGAACTCCAAGATTCTACCTGCCTAATATTATAAGTAGATAAAAATCTCTTGCCAGTCTGTCGTCAGGCTTGAATTTAATTTTTTTCCCTGGGGTTTTATGGTTAAGTTCTTTTTTTTTTTAAAAGAATTATTTATTTTATTTATATGAGTACACTGTAGCTGTCTTCAGATGTACCAGAAGAGGGCATCAGATTCCATTATAGATGGTTGTGAGCCACCATGTGGTTGCTGGGAATTGAACTCAGGAGCTCTGGAAGAAAATCCACCTACTCTTAACCACTGAGCCATCTCCAGCCCTATGGTTAAGTTCTTAGCAGTAGCCTCCAATTCAGGATCCCTTTGCCTCTGCCTCCCACATGCTGGACTTACAGGCTTAATTCACAGGCCTATGATGACACACACACATGAAATGTCTAGCAGAAGCTCACCGTTCTGTACTCTTATTTCAAACAACCACCACCACCACCACCAGGACTGGCTAGATGGCTCAGCAGGTATTGTGGCCAAGCCTGAGGACCTCAGTTTGATTCCCCCAGACCCACATGGTTTTAGGAGAGATAAAGACTCCTGCAAGTTGTCCTCTGACCTCCACATTCACACCATGGCACAAAATTTGTGCACACATATACAGATACAAGTAAGTAAGTAAATTCGATTAAACTTTTCTTTAATTTCACAGTCCTCCCAAATAGACACAGGAGGGTATAGGTGCCTGGATAGGTACCTAGGAAAATTGAATGGGTCCGGAATGGGCAGCGGGGGTTTTAATGAAAGAATGCTCATCAAAGTTGCTTGTCCATCAGGGACTCTGAGAGCTCTGCTCGCTTCAGGGACGGCTACTGACATAGTGCTTTCCTGGCAGAAGAAAGAAAGCTCTAGAAGCTTTGGTATTAGCAAATAAAGAAACATTTGCCTTGGTCTGTGGCTTTTACTGTTTCAGGTCCTTGGCCAGAGCTAATCACATGGTCTGATTTTATAGATATATAAAACTGGGTTTCTTGGCATAAAAGATACATGAAGTTATTACTGTTGCTATTAGGAATTACAACCAACAGAAATTGCTGGTGGTTTGAGAGGCAGGGTGTGGCCACTGGCTTCTAGCTATTATCATGACAGCTTTCTCTGGAACTCTGGCATAGGCATGGGGTCTGGGAAGAAGGCAGCTCAGTCTTGTTGGATATAACTGATCCAAAGCAAACCTGAATCAGCTAAGGTCCCGCGCCGCTAACTCCAGCATTCAGGAAACAGGAGCAGGAGGATTGGTGAAAGTTTGAGGCCTGCCAGACAGTGGTGGTGCACGCCTTTAATCCCAGCACTTGGGAGGCAGAGGCAGGAGGATTTCTGAGTTCGAGGCCAGCCTGGTCTACAGAGAGAGTTCCAGGCCAGCCAGGGCTACACAGAGAAACCCTGTCTCGAAAAAACAAAAAACAACAAAAACAAAACAAAACAAAAAAAAAATAAATAAAAAAAATAATAAAGTTAGATCTGCACTTTGATGCTGGTCTCAGGAGTCTGAATCCCAGGACTCCATTTCCATTTACCATGCACTTCCTAGTCCCTGTTCCCACATCTTCTGACCCTCCACAGGGAGCTGATTGATTCCATTTTGATTTTTAGTCCGGTCTTTTGGACCTGGTGGAAGAGCCTAATCTAAAACAGTGGCTATCACAATAATGCCTTGTATAATTTTACTGCCCATGCATATATGTGTGTGGGGGCGGGTGTTACTGAGGATTGTATCCAGAGCTGCCTGTATGCTAGGCAAGTACTCTATCACTGAGTTATACGCCAAGACTTTCATCTGCTTTTTAAATTTTTTTCCTTTTTTTTTTAAAGATTTATTTATTATTATATCAAAGTACACTGTAGCTATCTTCAGACACACCAGAAGAGGGCATCAGATCTCATTATGGATGGTTGTGAGCTGCCATGTGGTTATTGGAATTTGAACTCAGGACCTTTGGAAGAGCAGTCAGTGCTTTTAACTGCTGAGCCATCTCTCCAGCCCCCTGCTTTTTTAATTTTAAGAAAGGATTTCACTAAGACCTTGACATTGTGATCCTCCTGCCTCAGCCTTATGAGTTGCTGGGATTACATTATGGTGCCTGACTGCAACTTTGATTTTTTTATTTAATTGGAGTAACATTAGCTAAACACCCAGGCACTTCACAAATACTGGTAAAGGATCCCCTTTGTGCCTGCTTGGGAACAAACAAAGGGGTACTCACAACTAGAGTGAGATGCATGCGGACACAGGAGTGTGGAGGCCAAACAGGAGGAGTTAGGTGAGGGACAACCTGAGTGCCAGAGCTCAGGAGAGCAGATAGTCCACAAAACAACACATGCAGCACGGGTAACTGAAAGTCCTGAGAGGACAGTGCTGCCCTGGCTTGGGGCATTGTCATTGCTCCGAGGTCTCCCTAGCAGGGGAGACATTGACTGCTCTCCCATCCTTAACTGCCCAGCTCCCATTTCTCCTTGAACACTTTTTCACTGGGGCCCCCGTCCAGGCTCTTTTGAGCTGCCTAAGACAGACAAGGTTTCTGATTTCCTCATAGCTCCTCCACCCTTGACCTTATCTTTCTAGAATCTTTCTCAACACGTGGCCTGGCTCCCAAGCCTTGGGAACCTCAGTCACAAGGACAAAAATCTCAGATTAAGGTATAGAGTTAAGAAAAAACCCAGAAAGGGAATAAAGTCATCATCTCACCATGCCTATGCGTTCCTGAGCCTCAGACTCTGAACCTAAGGGTGTAGCACCCAGGAGAGCCCAGCACACAGGTTCCCCTCCAGCATCAGAGAGGAGGCAGGATGGTGGCCTTGCTTGGGATAAACAGGCTGACAACAAGTTGGCTGGTAGTCTCAGTTGTGAAGGACCTCCCAGTGCTATGCACACAAGCACACACTCGGGGTCAGTGGTGGGCAGCTTCCCCCAGGTGGTTTGCAGCCCTCCCTCCAGAGCTCCTCCTCTGCCCTTTGGGGGTTGGCTCCCAAGAGTGACAGGTTCACAGGGAGTTTTCTGTCAACCTGGGGCACCCCTCACTTTGGGTCTTGTTCTGCCTCCCTTTTCCTTCTGGGTATAGCTAAGAGCTTCTCCAACAAACCTGTGTATTGTCCTCTGGGTCCAGCCTCCCTCCTTCTCCCCCCTCTTACTCCCCTATTCTGAGTGTGTATTCATTCTGGAGTCAAACCCCAGCCTTGTGGACCTCTTTCATCCCAGTGGGTGGTCCAACTCCAGTGGAACTGAAAAGTCCCTAGATTCCACTTAAGTAACTCCCTCTGTAGTTTTTCTATTAGAATAATCTTTTTTATATATAATTTTTTTAAAGTATATATCTGTAGCTCACAGATTTTTTTCTTTTTGAAGTCTTATTTATTATATGTAAGTACACTATAGCTGTCTTCAGACACCCCAGAAGAGGGCATTAGATCTCATTATGGATGGTTGTGAGCTACCATGTGGTTGCTGGGATTTGAACTCAGGACCTTCGGAAGAGCAGTCAGTGGTCTTAACCACTGAGCCATCTCTCCAGCCCCTATTAGAATACTCTTAAAAGCCTTTGGGATGTGTCCCCCTTCCTGCTGCAGAGCCAGACACCTCATTATTGTGCTTCTGTAAAAAGAGAGGCTGGGGATGCAGAGTGCTTGCCTAATAGGCATGAGGGGAGGCCCTGGGTTTTGTTCTGGATACCACCAAGAAACACAGGGGCTAAAGCTGAACACCACTCATCTGGACTCTTGACTCCACACCCCAAAGAATATCTACCAAATCTGAGAAAAGCATTGCCAAGCCTGGAAGGAACCTGAGGAGGTGACAACATGCCAGTCAGCCATAAGGTAAGTGATATCCAGCTGGGCAGTGGTGGCACATTCTTTAATTCCAGCACTTGGGAGGCAGAGTCAGGAGGATCGCTGAGTTCAAGGTCAGTCTGGTCTACAGAATGAGTTCCAGGACAGCCAGGGATATACAGAGAAACCCTGTCTCAAAAAACAAAACAAAAGATAAATGATATCCAGTATCTGGAGGTGTTTCCTAAGGGTGGCCAGGGAAGGCACTCCTGAGGAGATAACCCCCCCCCCCACATTCAGACAGAAATGGGGGGTGGGGAAGGGATCTGGAAAGGGTGAGAGTCTGGGAGAAGTAGCACATGGGATATGTTGGGCATATCTGGGAACTTGGGGGTGTGCCACTCCAGTGTGGGTGAGTGGAAGAGAGTGACTGCCCTTGTCCTGGCACCCCAGTCATAGATGACCATTCTCACAGAGAAACGCATCTCACTGGGCCTGGGTGGAGTGGGGATCTACAGGGGCTGTGCCCATGACCAAGAATGGTCTGAGCATCTCAGCCTGAATCCTCAGTGGCCTTAGCTTCAGCTGACCAGCGCTTATATGGACTCCTCATCCCACAATTCAACATGTTAGGCAGTGCAGGAAAGAGACTGCCACATGACTGCTCCATTATTAGGGGGAAGGTTTTTGTTTTTGTTTTTTTTGTTTTGTTTTGAATACAGGGTTTCTCTATGTAGCCCAGGCTGGCCTTGAACTCACAGAGACCACCTGCCTCTGCTTCCTTAGTGCTAGGATTAAAGGTGTGAGCCACCACTGCCCAGCTAGGAAGAAGGTTTTTATTGTAGAGGAGAGGGAGAAAATATCCAGAGACATCCAGAAGCAGAGTTGACATGGCTGGGGCTAGGGAGGTAGGAGAGAGGGAGAGAGCAAGAGATGCAGGGCGAATCCTTGCTGATTTTTTTGTATTGTTTTTAAGAATTATGTATTTATGTATATGAGTACACTGTAGCTGTCTTCAGACACACCAGAAGAGGGTGTTGGATCTCATCATGGATGGTTGTGAGCCACCATGTGGTTGCTGGGATTTGAACTCAGGACCTTCGGAAGAGCAGTCGGTGCTCCTAACAGCTGAGCCATCTCACCAGCCCCAGCAAGGGCTTTGATATAGATTTATGTCAATGGAGAACCATGACCCTTCAGCCATGACTGCTTTTAGGGAATGGCTCCCTTTTAGGGATGAAACCCATTTCATAAGTTCCTGAAGAATGCTGGCTTTTAACACCAGAAATCCTTCTACAGTCCAGTTTGAGCTTATTTCTGGACGTATGGACTACATGAGACTTAACAATATGAATCAAGGCGCTGGAGAGATGGCTCAGTGGTTAAGAGCACCGGCTGCTCTTCCAGAGGTCCTGAGCTCAATTCCCAGCAACCACATGGTGGCTCACAACCATCTGCAATGGGATCTGACACCCTCTTCTGGGGTGTCTGGAGCTAGCTTCAGTGAGGAAACCATTGCTAAGCCTTGGGGGATCCCAAGGAGATAGACAGCAGGGGTCCTGGGCCACTCCTGCTCCTGTCCCAGAACCTACCTCTTAACTCAGGTAGATCACGTAAGGTCTGCACATTTACTTCACTGGTAGCTTCTATTAGCACACCTGTGGGGAATCCCCTAGGGTGGGGCTCAGGTCACACAAGGCTAGTCACCTGCCCAAAGACGGACAAAGGTGCCATCTCTTGATTCAGGTGCCAAACTTTTCCCTTTCCTCTAGTCTATGCTTCAGTGGGTAAGGTACAGGTGGACTCATGAAAAAGACAGCAGACACTGGCAAGTGCCTGATCTGACTTATCTTGGCAACCTTGCCCTCTGAAAGTTCACTCTGCTGTAGGGTCCTCCAGAGACCCCTCCCAAGACACTTCTCCAGAGACATCACACCCTCAAGACCCTTCTCCTTCCTGTCTACTGGCAATGGAGTGGGTGGCAGCAGCTCGAGATCCCCCTGTTATGACCGTGATCATGGGACTCTGACTCATAGCCACCCAGGCCACCTGACCACAGCAAGCAGAGAGGGCCCTGCCAGGGGGTTCCCCGGCCACCGCCTTGTTTACTTCCCTGGCTGGCCTGGGAACTGAGGAGAGAGCCTGAGTGGATGTAGGCAACAGGGCATGCAGGCCTGGCCTGGAACCCAGGGCATCTCCCAGAGGGAGGAGTCTCTAGGTCAACTCTCCCAGGGCCCCATTTCCTGACATTTCTCTTTCTCCCACTGGTGACAAAGTAAAGGAGTTTCTCATGGTTCCCCATTGGCCCAGATGTCCCATAGGAAGTTTGGCCTGCTTGAAGCTTTAAGGCTGTCAGGCCACTAGGCTGCTGAGTCATGCTTGGCTGGCAGCTGACATCAGGATACAGCCTCTGCGCCCCCCAGAGGGTGGGTCCTGCAGGATCAGGGGCCTTTTCATGGGCTATCAACAGTTGGAGAGGAAAGCCTAAAATGGGATTCCCCTCTAGGGCAATAGGTATGAACCTTCCACCAGGGAAATGGCAGTCACACCTGTGTGGTAAATCACTGTCCATTGCTGAGTCCTCCTAAAATTCCAGGTTTTTCTACTCCCACAAGACCAACTCCAAGGGAGGGCCAGGGAGGACACGAGAGAACTGGGACAGAGGCCCTAGGAAGCTGGTCTGGAGCCCCTGCCTCAGAGGGACGACTTGAGCTCTAATTCTGCCCAGCATGTCTTCTCCCCTCAGCAGGTCTGAGTCCTGTTGATAGGACCATGCCTGGAAGGCCTTACAGGGTGACACTCCTCCTCTAGCCTTCGCATAACTGGGTTCCTGCCAAGAGGTCATTTTACTTTTATTCATTTAATTTGCTTTTTGAGAGTAGGGCTTGCTAGGCGAGCCTGGCCTAGCCTTGAATTAGAATTCCTCCTGACTCAGCTTCCCAAGGGCTGGGGTTACAGATGTGTGTCATCATGCTAGCTAACAGGTCACTTCGGCCACAGAAAGCAGCATTTCCTGGTTTTGGCTTTTGTACTGAGGGTTGAACCTAAGACGTAACACATACTAGGCAAGTGCTCTGTCACTGAGCTATACCTATGCACCAAATACCCATTAATGGTATCCCCCTGGGTATATCCCTACTAAGCTAAATCTCATGAGCTGTATCCCTACTAAGCTAAATCCCTATAAGCTGTATCCCTGCTAAGCTAAATCCCCTAAATCCCCTTACTAAACTGTATAGCCAGACTCTTTATTTTGCCCCTCCCCCGACTTTTTTTTCTTTTTCTTTTCTTTTTTTTTTTTTTTTTTTTGAGAAGCATCACTTAGGCAAGGCTGGCTTTGAACTCCTGAACCTCTGGCCTCCCAAGTACTAAAATCACTTTCTATTTTGAAACAGTTTCACCAAGTTGCTCAGGCAGAATACCTTGAACTTGGTATTCTCCTTCCTCAGCATCTCAAACAGCTAGGATAACAAGCCTGTGGCACAGGACTGGCTATAGCTTGTATTTTGGTTCCTAGTTGGGTGGTCTGATCCCTTTGTGTTTTGAAGCCACTAAGGTCTGAGATACATGCCCCTCCTCCCCTCCCCCTTTAGAGCTTGAGAGAGAGAGAGAGAGAGAGAGAGAGAGAGAGAGAGTGAGTGTGTGTGTGTCTGGGCTGCTGTGAGGAATCTCTGGTTGCAATGAACAAATGGTGACTACTGCTGCTTCTGGGGCCCTGGCTACCCCTCTTACAGGGTAGGTTTGTGAGAAGTCACCAGTGCTTGTCCAACACCTCTCAACCTGATTTTTGTTAAACTGGGTCAGGCCTAAGATAGTGGGTGATGTCCCTTTATTCAGTGAGGGCCTGGTCATGGTGGATGCCTGGACAGCTGGGTGGGGGCTACTACCGGGGACACTATGTTTGGGAGAGTTGGAATAGCATCCTGTGAAACGGCTTGTTTGGCCAAGGAGTGGCTACCTGACAGTAGACATCTGTCCTCCTAGCTTCTGTGCTGGACATCCCCCTTGGCTTGGGGACTACAGTGCTGAGTCATAGGCAGGCCCAAGCCTGGGAGGCACCTAGGCTCGGATACTTACCGGTCCTTTTTCCAACGGGTTGAGGCTGAGGCCGGTCTCTTGGGGGTCACCCATGTATTCGGAGGGAAAGAAAAGAGTAGGCAATGGGGGCGCCTCGCCCCCGTACCTGTCACAGGGCCCATCAAGGGGACTCGAGCGGCCGCCCAGCCAGCGGGGAGGGGCGGAGCTCAGAGAAGCTCCGCCCCCACAAGGCGGGGCTCTCCCCTTTCCTATAAAAGCTGGGCTCTCCGCGCGGCCGCTGCCCAGCTGTTTCGTCTGTACCTAGACTACGGTTATGGCGTCGCTCACCGTGAAGGCCTATCTTCTGGGCAAGGAGGAGGCGGCCCGCGAGATCCGCCGCTTCAGCTTCTGCTTCAGCCCGGAGCCGGAGGCGGAAGCCCAGGCCGCGGCCGGTCCGGGACCCTGCGAGAGGCTGCTGAGCCGAGTGGCTGTGCTGTTCCCCACGCTGCGGCCTGGCGGCTTCCAGGCGCACTACCGCGGTGAGGGCCTGGGTCGGGGAAGCCAACCTCCCCCAACACGGAGTAGCAAGTCTGGGAGCGGACGCGGCGGCGCGTCCTTAGGCTCCCCGCAGGGACAGGGTGATCAGGCGGCCGCTCAGGTTACAGCTAACATCCAGCGGTTCGCTTGCTCCCTGTAACGCCAGGTGGTGGGTTCGGTTAAAGCCCCGGAAGGCCTGGGGCCAGGCAGACGTGGAGGAGGGGTGGAAAGGAATGACGCGGATAAATAAGCTGCGGGGGCGGGGTGGGGCAGCCCGTGGGAAGAGAGGTAGGGGACCCCGGAACTAGCTCAGTCTCTCGCGTTGGAGTGGCTGGTGGCTGCATGGGGTGGAGCTAGAGGTTGTTGACAAGAGACGAGTGGCCAAGGCCCTCCCTATGGGAGGGGACGGTATTGAGATCTCTTTATGGAGGACTGTGGGTAGGCCAGGTTGGTTGGTCAGTCTCTCTCTTTTCTGAGATAAAGCCACGTAGCCTGATTGGCCTGGAATTCATAAGTGGTTTAGGCTGGCCTCACTTCAATCCTCTTGTCTCAGTTTTCCAGTACAGGAATCACAGGGATTATTCCTGGACAGAAAATTTCAGTATAACTGCGTTATAACCCAGGTCCTGTGTAGTTCACCTAATAAAAGTGTATAACGATTATCTTTCGTATTAGCAGAGACAGGCCTTACTGTATGGTCGGGATGGCCTGCGTCTTCAAATTGTCCTTCCGAGTCATCTTTGTGCTAGGGATCCAGTCCAGGGCCTCATGCGTGTTAGGCCCTTGAACAACTGAGCTACTCCCCAGCTCTTTGCATTTTTTAAAAAATGAGTTGTATAACTATTATCACATTCGGTTTAGAATCTCTTCATTGTTTTATAAATTTTACATTTTTATAGTAAATGTTATATAAATTAATATAAATATATAATAAAAACATAATAAAAATGTATTTATACATGTATATATATAAAAAAAATTTTTCTGTTTGTCATCTTGTATCCTTTCCAGTCCCAGGCAATGGGCAATGGCAGGTCTACTTTTGTTTTCATTTTACTATTAGGAATTAGAGCATTTATATAAATGCAGCCTTGAAATGTCTTTTTTGGGGGGGGTTCAAGCCAGAGTTTCTCTACGTAGCCTTGGCTAGTATGTAGACCAGGCTGGCACTTTTAATATTGCCCAAGGCCCATATGTATTATAGCTCTCAGATGGCCATCTTGCTGCTTGCCCCAACCCAGGTTGAGTCTATAGAGCCTTTGCAGATGTCCCTTTACCACTGGGCTCTGCACATTGCAGCAGTGAGCACCCAGCAGATGCTACCACTGAGCTGTGTCCCTGGCTCTGATACGTTATTTCTTAAACAATCTAGATGAGGATGGGGACTTGGTTGCATTTTCCAGTGATGAGGAGCTGACAATGGCTATGTCCTATGTGAAGGATGACATCTTCCGCATCTACATTAAAGGTAAAGACTGAATCCAGGTACTTCCTGTGGGGCTTTCCTCTAAAGGTCAGGAATCTGAGTTGTCTAGGACAGGGATGAGTTCTGATGCCTTGGGGTGGGTGTAGGGGGGCTAGGAGTTGTCAGAGGTATAGAGGTCCTGCTGCGTGGGCCATGAGTGTTTAACAGAGCAGGGCCTGGTACCTCCTGGCCTTCTAAGCAGTTGTCCTTAGCAACTAAATTCTAGATGAACTCTTTGACTCTCCTTGCAGAGAAGAAGGAGTGCCGGCGGGAGCATCGCCCACCATGTGCTCAGGAGGCATCCCGAAACATGGTGCACCCCAATGTGATTTGTGATGGTTGCAACGGGCCTGTGGTGGGAACTCGCTATAAGTGCAGTGTGTGCCCAGACTACGACCTGTGCAGTGTCTGCGAGGGGAAGGGCCTGCACAGGGAGCACAGCAAGCTCATCTTTCCCAACCCGTTTGGCCACCTCTCTGATGTGAGCTGGTTCTCTGCAGTTCTGGGGAGGGGTGGGGGCATACAGGGTGGTGGGAGCTGGAAACTCTGACCCCTCACTGCCTTGTCTTGCTTTCTCCTACCCAGAGCTTCTCTCATAGCCGCTGGCATCGGAAGCTGAAACATGGACACTTTGGCTGGCCTGGCTGGGAGATGGGCCCACCAGGGAACTGGAGCCCACGCCCTCCTCGAGCAGGGGATGGTCGCCCTTGCCCCCCAGCCGAGTCAGGTAGGGCTGGTATTTGAACTGGCTTTTGGGTATCTTAAGTAGCCAGCTAGTTCAAGTAGGCCCTTGGCCAAGCCGTCCACATAGCCTAAAGTCCAGAAGTGCCCACAATAAGTTGTACATTACACACACATCCCTTTAATTTTTTTGTCTTTTGGGGGTTGGAGGTTGAACCTAGGGTCTTGCACATAATACATAAGGGTTCCTGTGTTGTGCTACACTCTGTCCTTATCCATGGCATCAAATCCTCTTAACAAAGCATGTGGCTGAGCGCCTAAGTCCACCAATTTCCCTAAATGGCCCGCCCTCCCCTGCCAGGCTGCCCTTCTGAGGTATGGGTAGGTGGCTGGATTTTTTGAATGTATTAATTTTGTTTTGGGTTAACTTGGGAATATCAGGGCCATAGTTGCTTAAATCTTTAAACATATAAACCCATGGTGGGGCTGGAGATGGCTCAGTGATTAAAGAGCACTGACTGCTCTTCCAGAGGTCCTGAGTTCAATTCCCAGCAACCACATGGTGGCTCACAACCATCTGTAATGGGATCTGATGCCCTCTTCTGGTGTGTCTGAAGACAACTGCAGTATACTCATATAAATAAAAAAATAAATAAATCTTTAAAAAAAAAACAACAAAAAGCAACAAGCCATTGTCACAAAGCTAGGTGTGGCAGCACATACACTGTAATCTCAGGCCTCAGGAAGTAGAGACTGGAGGATCAGGAATTCACAGCCAACCCTGGCAGCATAAGATCCTGTCTCAAAAAACCTGAAAGCAAAGAACTCACAAGTAGGCCTACATTCTTAGATTTGGGGATTCTGCCTTTTGATTTTTTATTTTTCCCTCTTGAGTCTCTCTTTAGCCCTGAGAAGCCTAGAACTCACTGTGTAGCCCAAGATGGCCTTAAACTTGAGATTGTCCTGCCTCAGCCTCTTGAGGCTTGGATTATGGACATGTGCTAACACAGCCAGCTGGGCTATGTTGATTGTGAGTAAATAGCACATGTAGGACAGGGTCCATATTTATACATTGGCTGTACTGAGCCTCTGGTGCAGAAGCCAGAGAGGCCCACCATGTGACCCACTAGGGGACCAAGCTTGCAGAGGGGAGGGAAAGCAGGAAACCCCAAGCATGGCCAGGCAACCCCAAGCCAGGGATTACCTAGATGATAGGAACCTTGGCACCCATGTGCTGAGACTGTGGTAGATAGCAGAGTCACAGAGTTAGAGGTCATCTTTCTTCTTGTAAAAATCAACAGCTTCTGCTCCATCAGAGGATCCCAATGTCAATTTCCTGAAGAATGTGGGGGAGAGTGTGGCAGCTGCCCTCAGCCCTCTAGGTGAGTGAGCTTCCTTGTCATCCTGTGAGACACCCTAGTGGCTTGTTGACTGTCTTAGTTTGGGTTTCTATTGCTGTGAAGAGACACCATGATCTCAGCAACTCTTGTAAAGACAACATTTCACTGGGGCTGGCTTACCGTTTCAGAGGTTCAGTCCGTTATTGTTATGACGGGAAGCATGTCAGCCTACAGGCAGACATGGTGCTGGAGAGAGGGAGCTGAGAATTCTCCATCTGGATGGGCAGACAGCAGGGTATGAATTGGCTGAGATTCTGAGCCCTCAAAGCCCACCCTAGTGACCCACCTCCTCCAACAAAGCCACACCTAATAGTGATACTCCCTATGAGCCTATGGGATCAATTTTATTCAAACCACCACAGTGACTCAAAGTGCAAATAGCCTTTGGCAGCCTTCCCCAGCCTGCTGCAGAGGCCAGGGCAGATGTGTGTGCTCGACTCCAGCAGGGTTTTGTTGCGTAAAATTAGCCTCTGCTGTGGACTGGAATGGGCACCTGAAGGTTGAGCTCCTGGCTGATTTTTTTTTTTTTTGGGTTTTCTTCACAAAGCAGAATCAACTAGTAGGGAGGGAGCTAGACTGGCAGATGGGCTAGCTCATCACAGCTTTGGGGTAACAGCAGCCTGCTTTTTCTGAGCCAAGTGAGTTGTATTTGTTTAGACTTGAAAGCAGGTGGTTGATTTGTTCTTTTTTTTCTTTAGACAAGGCTTCACTGTAGCCCAGGCTGACCTTGAATTTATGTAATTTTTCCTTGGTCTACCAAGTGCTGGGATTTCTTTTCTTCCTCATTTGAGAACCCCAAACCTTTCTGAGACAGGGAGAAGGTGCTAGAGGCAAGTGCTTTGAGTCATGCCTGGCTCCATGCAAAGGACAGCGGAGGCCTGTTGAGGTGGGGAGCCCGGTGTCATCTCTCTAGACTGTGATCCTAGGCACTGGCCATTGGGCACACTGGTGTGCTTTAGAAGGTGCTTGCCCACATCTGGTTACTATGTTTCTGGTGGAGTAGGTGGCCATAGGAGCCTATGCAAAGACTGTCAGTATCCAAAGGAATGCTGGTGAAGGGTGGTCCTCATTTGGGCATGCAGGCATTATTTTGCAGTGCTCAAAGGTCCTCTGGGAGGATAAAAGCCTTTGAAGGGTGTGGAGTTGCTAAGTAGTGGAATACTTGGAGCTTTACAAGTTAGCAAAGTTTCCAGAAAAAAAAAAATTGAACTGAGGTAGCTTCAGCTCTTGTGGAAGTCATGGGAGTTTTCCTTCCCTTTCTCCCTGAGGAACTAAGCATGGGACGACTCCACGCTAACTGTCTATAATGAATTGTGTGAGAACAGGCCCAGAGGGGAAGGAGTTGGCCCAAATCCCCAGAAGGCAGAGGTTGGTGATCCAGAGCCAGGGCCTATTGTTGGTAGGTGGTGTGAGAAGCAGCCGAGGAAGAACCAGCACTGTGTGGCTCAGAGGCTGGGATCACTGACACCTAGGACCCAGGGCCTTCCTTCACTGGCTCTTTGAAAACACAGGCTTTGGGGACAGCAGGTCACAGACCATCAAACATTCTTCCTGAGCCCTACATTCTTGGGGATTTATTATTTCTTTGAGAAATCCCTAATGCATCAACCCTCTTGATCCTGCTGTGCATGTAGTTAGAAAACCTTGGGGTGTGGGTGTTGGGGACCAGCCCGAGGGACATTTTGGTTTGCTTGAGCTTTTTGCGTATTGCTCTGGAGATTGAACCCAGAGCTGTGTGGTAGACAGGCACACTATCACTGAGCAATTTACCCATATGATAGGGAAGACCTGGATTTTGTGGGTTGTCCTCTGACCTCCATATGTACATAATTAACAGTGGTGGTGGTGGTGGTGGTGGTGGTAGTGGGGGAGGGGGAGGAGGAGGAAGAAGAAGAAGGAGGAGGAGGAGAAGAACAACAACTAGTAGTAGTAGGAGGAGGAGGAGGTGGTAGTTGTAGTACAGGGAACCCTTGTAAGAAGACCCTGCTTGGCATGATGGCACATGCCTTTAGTTCCAGCACCAGAAAATAGGTAGAGTTCTGAATTTGAGGCCTGCTTGGTCTGCATAGAAAATTCCAGGTCACCTGGAGCTACACAGTGAGACCCCATGTCAAAACAAAACAAAAACTCCCAGCAAGACCCTCCACCTGCTACTGTGAAGGAAGGATGGGAGTGACAGACCAAGGGACAAGAGAGCTGCTAGGAAACCTTTCCTAAGAGCCTGTTAGAGCTGGGTGGTCGTGGTGCACGCCTTTAATCCCAGAACTTGGGAGGTAGAGGCAGGCAGATAGATCTCTTGTGAGTTTGAGGTCAACCTGTACTTGGGATAGAGTGAGTTCCAGGACAGCCAGGGTTACACACACAGAAACCCTGTCTCAAAAAACAACAAAAAGAGTCTATTAGAGAGCTCCAGGGCCTCACACAGCCAGCTGATGGCTTTCTTGTCGGGTACTTGAAGCACTTGATCCTTTTGCTACCTAAGCTAAGGCACCAACCTGGAAGTGGGCATCAGAAATGAGCAAAGGAACAAGTGGCCCAACATTTCAGCCTTACTTGCCTGACAGCAGCTGAAGAATCCTTGCTGAGGGGAGGCCAAATGTCTTAACAACACCGTCTCCCGGCAGCTGGGGTTTCTTGGTGCCTGCCTCTGGACGCTCTGCATATGTGAAGCTGACAGTGGTCCTGGTCCAGCCAACAGAGTGTCTTGCTAATGTCTTTAGGATCAGAAACCATAGATGACTATCTCAAAGGTCAGCTCTCTGGGGACTCCACCTGTGAGGATTCAGGAACCTTTGCTAGAAAATGGCAGGGGCAAATCCCATATGCATGGGGGAGGGCCTGACCACTGAGTGTGCTCTCCAAGGAAAAGCCAGACCTGATGGGTGCCTGATAGCCATGAACCACAGAAAATGAAAGAGACTCTGGAGAAGAATCAGGAAGTTATGATACAGAAGGGGAGATATACCCTTGACAGCAGAGAGAAGACATACAAGCTCGGTGCAAGCAACATTTACAGTGTTAGTAGTGTAAATGCTGTTTTTGTTTGTTTTAAGCCAACGGTGGTCTCTTAAAAGGACAGGGAAAGGGAGGTAGATATTAACAAGGTAGGAAATAAACAAATGTGAACTTGAACCAGGGGACCAGAGCTGTGGGGGTTGAAAGGCCCACAGTGGGACTCGGATGGGTTGGTGTGTGGTTGAGAAGGAATTGTTGAAGCTGTGGGGTGCTGTCCTTTGGTGTATTTATTAGAAAGACAGCACAAGTGACCCTGCTGGATCCCTAAGCCCCACCACAAACATGAGCAGGCTGCTAGGTTGGCTGGGTGCTCTTCAGCCTCTGGGCCACACACTCAGCTGAACCTTGGAGTTCAGCTGTATCATTGTCACATCATGAGGCCTTGTGTGTTGTGGCCTCCAGCAATCATGGCTAGGCATTCTGCTCATGTATACTACTGGCCTGGCCTCTGCAGCCTGCTTTTCTATTGGTTTGGGAGAAGGTTTCTCCTGGGGGTGCTTTGTGGTTTGGAGGAAGGGAAATGTAATGGGTGTGTTACCAGGGCTGGGATTAGGAGAAGGAGCTCAGCTGTTTGTTTCCGGCCTGTGGGGGTTGTCACATGGTCTGTCATGTCATATAGTTATCTGGTCAGCTGTAGAGTTATGTGGCTCTGGGGTTGTGGCCAGCCACTGCATCCTTATGCTGGATGCCTGTGTCCTAATCCGTATGCTCTGTTGGCAAGTGAGCCTTCCTCAGCCCATAGTGCCCAGATCACCCAGATAGATGCAGGGAAGGCCTCTGGACTTGACAGTTCGATTCCTCCTCCTCTCTAGGCATTGAGGTTGACATTGATGTGGAACATGGAGGGAAGAGAAGCCGCCTGACACCTGCCTCCCAAGGCAGTTCCAGCACAGGGACAGAAGAGAAGAGTAACACTCAGCCAAGCAGCTGCTCTTCGGAAGTCAACAAACCTGATGGGGCTGGGGAGGGCCCTACTCAGTCTCTGACAGAGCAAATGAAAAAGATAGCCTTGGAGTCGATGGGACAGCCAGAGGTAGGTTTGCTAGCCTCAGCCTGAGGGATCCTGTCCTTCCTGCTGTCTCTCTGTGGTGGCTTCAGTCACTCTGAGCCTTCTGGTAGAACTCTGTAGAGAAAATTTTACTTGGATCTAGAGCTGGTATACGTGAGGTCCCAGGTTCAGTCCCTGGCATCATGAAAAAAAGCAAAAGACTTGTATTTTGCAGACAGCTCTCCAGTGCCTGGAATTCACCACACTTTGCTGGGAGCAGATAGTGGGGATAGACTTGTCAGTTGCTTAGGCTCCGATATTCACAGCAGGTTGTATTCCAGGAACAGATGGAGTCGGATAACTGCTCAGGAGGAGGAGATGATGACTGGACACATTTGTCTTCAAAAGAAGTGGACCCATCCACAGGTGAACTCCAGTCTCTACAGATGCCAGAATCGGAAGGGCCAAGCTCTCTAGACCCCTCACAGGAAGGACCCACAGGGCTGAAGGAAGCTGCCCTGTACCCACATCTCCCACCAGGCATGTGGTCACCAGAAGTTTCATTTTCCTTTTTTGCTTTCAGAGTATCCTGTCCTGCCTGTTCTTGGCAACACAAAAAGGGTAGCCTGGCCTGGGACTTTTTTAAGGTAGTACCTTACTACTTTGTGTACTCCTGGTGGCTTGCCTGCAGGACATGGCCTGCAGTGACAGCTGTCACTGTCAGCTGACATTAGAGAAAACTAGAACATGGTTCACACTTCCGATCTGCATTAAGCAGCAGTAACCTCATCTCATTTTTAGGAATTCCTAGATCTCAGTACCCGGGGGTTCTGAGAAGGCAGATGGGTCAGGGAAGGCAATGCTCGCTGCCTTTGGGCTTCTGTGCACCGTGAAGTGGACTCAGACTCTGCATACCATTTCCTCAGGGAGTCGTAAACCTTAATGGCAGATGCCACAGCCAAGGCCCCAGCAGAAGCCAGGCAGAGAAGTGTGTGTAAAGTGCTGGACGGGCAAAGGCACTCCTCAGTGTATACCTACTCCAGAGCTGGGGTTCAGCTGGGCCAGATGTGGTTATTTGGGCTTCAAAGAGTTTTCTCTGCAAAGAGCAAAGGGGCAGGAAACTATTGCATGGGTGAGAGTCTGGGGGAGATGCTGTCATAAGTTCAAGGCCACCCTGGCAACATAGACCTTTTTACTACCTCCGTGACAGACTGCTTAGCTCAAATGTGCAAGGCTCTGGGATGGAGTCACAGCCTGGATTTTTTTTTTTAAGGCAATAGTTATGGGAGCCGTAGAACTGGCTCATGGGACACTCACTGCAAGTGAGGCCCAGAACTTGGGTTCCCAGAACCATTGTAAAAAGCCAAAAGCTGAGCAGTTGTGGCAGCTGTCTATAGTCCTGGCCCTTAGGAGGCAGACAGACTCCCTTTACAAGTGGCTAAGTGGAATTGGTAAGCTGTGGATTCACTGAGACCCTAACTCAATCAAGTGGAGAGCAAGAGAGAGAGGAAGAGCCTTACTTCAGCTATGGGCCTTCACACCGTTACACATACATGTGCATCCACATGGGAACATGAGTACACACAATACATATGCCAAATAATAATAGAGGGTGAGGAACCAGAGGCAGTTAGAGATTTACATTTCCTTATCTATAAAGGGTTTTTATTTGGGTCAGTTTAGAGATGGCGTCTCATTGTTGCCCAGGATATTCCTGCTTCCAGCTCTCGAGTGTTGGGATTATAGGCTTGAGCCTTCACATCTGTCAGCAAAAGTATAGGAAAATGACTGCACTTACTTGTCTACATATCTTCTGGCTGTTTTATGCTTCAGTGGCAGAACTGAACAGATGTAACCAAGACTGGAAAGTCTGCAAAGCAAGCTATTGGTCCTTTAGCTAGTCTTTGAGGGTTCCTGTAAGGCCTAGCAGAGGGCTCTTCCTGGCAGGCGGGAGCTGCTCTGTTCTGGGGGCTGCAGGGCTCTTTACTTTCCCTGTCTTGTTTTGGCAGAGGCCGATCCCCGTCTGATTGAGTCACTCTCCCAGATGTTGTCCATGGGTTTCTCGGATGAAGGCGGCTGGCTCACCAGGCTCCTGCAGACCAAGAATTATGACATCGGGGCTGCTCTGGACACGATCCAGTATTCAAAGCACCCTCCATCATTGTGACAGTGCTGTGGCCAAACCCCACGTCCCACCCCCTTTGTCTTCTAGTTGCATCACGTAGAGCAGCAGGGCTTCTATAGGCCCAGTGTCTTGGCATTCTTCTAGAATCTTTGGGTGGGAATGTGCGATGCCTTTTAAGGCAGTAAGAAAGTGCATGAGGAGAGTTGTGAGTGTGCACATGCTGACGCCTGAGAACAGAAGCAGGTGCCTGTGGCTGAGCCGCCTCTGCTTACCCTAGGCCTGGCCTTTCCCAGGGGACTGTGGAGCGCACTGCACTCCACTTGTTCTTGCCGCCAGCATTGCGCCGCAGTCTAGAATTCCTGCCTGATAACCTTCTGTGTTTTCTTTATTAAAAGTGATTAGTGCAACTGATAGTTATTTCCAACAAAGCCATTATGTCAAGAGGGGGCTGTCCATAGTGAGTGAAAGGTGGCAGGCAACTGGGGCCTCCAGTTCCTGGGGATGGAGAATTCTTATGAAGCCAACTGAAGGATCTTGCCACATACTGTCTCCCTTTTAAATGGCTACACTTTAGTTTTTGTGTTTAATGTTAATGCTTAAAGTACAAAACCCCATGTAGCTTCCTCTGACTTCCTTTTTAGGTAACCTATAATAAAATGGCATATGCACTTTAACCAGCCCTGTGATCCTTACTAGTGTAGTAGCATGAGAAATAATCTGTTTGACAGGCATGTTTATTATTGGGTTATTTGTTCCAAAGCACCCCTATCTGTGACATGGAGGACTGGCATTGAGGGATCACATAACATGGATCAAAGTAAAGGTTACAGGTCGTCATCAAAGTCCTCTCCAGTTGTAAAGAGGCTGTGCAGTTGCAAGGGTAGAGCCTTCTGGGTGCCTTGAGCCAAAGGCCTGCCATCTGCTTGAGGAGTCCCTGTGGCCCTTGGCTGCTCTGGGGTCTTCCTGTCAGGCCTGTCCAGCTGTGGGGTGGTAGTGTGAGTGGTCTGAGGAGGCCTGACAGTGGCAAGGCCCCTGATGAAGTGGCCTTCCCCTGGAGTCTTGGTCTCAACAGTCCCTTGCTCAACTTGTGCTAGGTCAGCTAGCCTGGGGCCCTCCTGCAGAGGACTTGATGGTTTCTCATCCACTTGTGGACTGTTGCCAGGCGACAGGAGAAACCGTGCCCATTTAGAAGAAGGGGCATTAACTTGCATGACAGGACTTGGTAGTTTCCACCTTGGAAAACTGAGCTCCCTGACATGGTTCGCAGTACTGAGGGCAGGGCTGAAATCTTGCTGCTCTGTCCCAAACAGGCCAGTGGAATCCTGAAAGTAACCAGAGAAAGAGCTCCATTCAGCTTGGCAGGACACTCCACACTAACCGTCCTGCTTCTGTATAACTACTGCTAATCCCTTCAGACCAGGAACATGCTGTCATTGTGAGGTTTAGCAAATCAAATTTATAAATGCCCCCACCTTACCCTGACCTGATAAATCCTATGACCACATTTCTCATATAAAGAAGACATCTTGCCAGGTGGTGGTGGCACACGCCTTTAATCCCAGCACTTGGGAGGCAGAGGCAGGAGGATTTCTGAGTTTGAGGCCAGCCTGGTCTACAAAGTGAGTTCCAGGACAGCCAGGGCTACACAAAGAAACCCAGTCTCAAAAAAAAAAATCTTGCCATTGAGTGAACCATCTCTTGGGAGCTTTGGGTCAGGTCAGCAGTCCTCATGAGGAGATGTGAGCAGGAAGGGGCCTAGATACCTACCACCTGGAAAGCTGCAGTCGCTCATGCCTGTACACCCCTAGCTGGGCCAGAACATCAAAGCTGGACTGATGCAAGAGCCCAGGTGGCTACACTGAGGTCTCTGAGATGTGACAAGGTACTAGGCCTGGCTTTTCCCAGTTCAGAAACCAAGATTGCAGAGGAAACAGTTTCACTGCTTACAAAGGAATTTGACAGTAACATTGGATCTTTACACCATGAGTGCCAGATACTGCTGAAGAGACGGTGACCCTGGCTGCCAACGTTGGCCTTGCCACTGAACTTGCTGCCAACTCAGATGCTTCAAAAGTCTTAGTTCCTCTAAAATAGCAGACTGGTGAGACCAGACACTCAGTTATAGTGTTTGGTCTAGGATGTGGCCCATGGTAAAAGTCTGTAACTTACAACCATGATTCTGAATCAATACCTACAGGGATCACTAGGTAGGTCATGAAACATCAAAAATTTAACTCTGGGCATTGTGCCCTGCTCAGCATGCAGTCTGAGGCTAAGGTGTGAAAGAGTAAGAACCCTCATTCCTAGGGCTTCCATAGCTGTGCAAAGCAAAAGCTGCACTCAGCTGTGCTGAACGTACAGTGAGCCCCTAGGTCTGAGCATCAGCACACTATAGAGTGAGCAGTGCATTTCCATGTATGGAAGCCCAGGGCAACTCCTATTGTGACCAGGCTAACAAAGCTCCTCCACTCTGCAGGATCCGTCTTGCCTCAAATCTTACTTGCCAGCCTTAGTTGACTCCGAGGTCTCAAGATGTCCTCTTGGCTGTGAGATAACTGCATGGGATGATGACCATGATGTCTTGCTGTATGTCCGAATGGCCTTAAATTGAGCTCTTCCTGCCTCAGCCTACTGAGGGCTGGGATTATGGTGCATTCCACCTGGCTCAGGAACTGGCCTTATTTGGGAGGTGGGAGGAAACAGTGTGTACTATGTACCCTGGAACTTGCTAAGTAAACTAGGCTGGCTTTGAATGCACAGAAACCCATCTATGTCTCCTAAGTGCAGAGATTAAAGGTATGTGCCACCACGCTTAGCCTTTAAGCTAAAAAACATGGATCTCATGTTAGAAGTTGGATGTTTTAGTATATAAATCTCTTATCAATTGTTAAGAACTATGAGATATCTAAGTTTCATGTCTGCAGTCTTAGTGCTCATGAGGCACAGAGAAGATATTATAACCTGGGCCCAAAAGTTTGAGGCCAGCCTAGGCAATGAGGGAAGGCCACATCTCCAAGAACAAAAACCAAACAAAGAAATTCCATGGGGTTGGGAGCGTAGCTTAGCAGTGATGTTCATGCCTATCACACACAAGGCCCTGGCTTAAAGCCCTAACACTGCACATGTGTGTTCACGTGTATGCAGACATGCAGGCAATCCTACGTTGGCTCCATGGTCACTGACCTGGTGTTCAAAGTTGTCCTCAACACTGTCCACACCCTGGACACGCAGGTTGTGCGCAGGCTGCCCTGTGCTCTGATTCCATTTCCTGGAAAAGGAAAGAAGTGTAGTAAGCTCTCATCCAGTGATCTCACAGAGAGCAACTGAGATGAGCATCTGGCCTGGCATGGGGAAGGAGCTTTTCATCCCTTACAGGTTCCTACACCACCCCCACAGCAGTCCAGCCAGGCCTCTTCTTTGGTTTGTAGCTGTTAGATTATTCTTACCTGAAGTTGTAATTTCGATTTCCTTTGCCCTAGGAGAGTCATGCAGCATCCTGAGCTCAACAAAGTTTCTCTGGAAACTTACTAAGACGTGGAAATCTGGAGAAAACTCCCAGGCCCACTTTGGCCACCCTTCCATGGCTGGCCTTGAACTCATGGTACTTTAGCCTCTTCAGGAAAGGCATCCAGGCTAATGGCCTTGCTAGCCTTCTGCTCTCCTCTGCTAGACAGCACACACTCTGATTGTTAGCAGTGATAGTTGCTGCCCATTTGTCCACCCACTGGACTACACCATGAGAGTCCCACTTAGTGACTTCTAGGAACTGCTCATCCCCCACCCCCCCTTCAGGAGTCAGTGTGAGCATGGGGATAGCCGGATGAGACCCGTTTGGCACCTTTTCCTGGGTTGGGCTGGACTGCAGGGTAGACTTGGCTGCCCAGCGCTGGCTGAAGGCTGTGTCTTAAGAGCTGGTCTTCCTCTGTCCAGCTCCTGGTCCTCACAGTCCTTGTCCAGATACTTCAGCCAACGGGACTCGAGGGGCTCAGACAGTGCCTAAGTGTCAGAACAGAAGGCAAATCTCCGAGTTTAAAGCAGCCTAAGCCCACCCCATAACGCTTAGGTCAAAGTTCTTAGGACCCATGTCTCTTATCACTAGGAAGGACTTCTAGTAGAGCAAAACATGGACATAGCTGCCATGAGATTCTAGAACATAGGTTCTCAACCTTTCTAATGCTGCGACCCTTTAATACAGTTAGTTCCTCATGTTGTGGTGTCCCCAACCATAAGATTATTTTCATTACTATTTCACAACTGTCATTTTGGTGCTCTTATGAAGTGTAACATAAGTATCCTATCGGATATGCAGTACATGTGATATGTAACCCCTGTGAAATGGTTGTTCATCCCCAAAGGTGTCTCGACCACAAGTTGAGAACCAGTGCCGTAGCAGGCTGGTGTTGTACATAGGCCTAGCAGGGCGTACCTTGTCACAGACTTTCCCAGTGTCAGCACTCTCAACGCACGCTTACCCATAATGTACAGAGGCACAGAGAAGAGGGAGCTGCCAAAAGCAAACTTAAGACAGCAAACTGGTGCGCCGAGACACTCTAGACTTTGGTTTGGATTTTGGTTTTTCTTTTTTTTTGGTTTTTCGAGACAGGGTTTCTCTGTGTAGTCTTGGCTGTCCTGGAAGTCACTTTGTAGACCAGGCTGGCCTCGAACTCAGAAATCCGCCTGCCTCTGCCTCCCAAGTGCTGGGATTAAAGGCGTGCGCCACCACCGCCCGGCGGATTTTGGTTTTTCTTTCTTTTTTTTTTTGGGGGGGGGGTTTTCTCTGTATAACCCTGGCTGTCCTGGAGCTTACTTTGTAGACCAGGCTGGCCTCGAACTCAGAGATCTGCCTGTCTCTGCCTCCCAAGTGCTGGGATTAAAGGCATGCGCCACCACCACTGCCCAGCTGATTTTGGTTTTTCTAGACAGGGTTTTTCTGTGTCTCCTTGGCTGTCCTGGAACTCTCTCTGTAGACCAGGCTCGCCTCAAACTTCTACTTCCTGAATACTGGGATTAAATGTATGCACCACCTGTTGACACTCTAGAATCCTCAAACATGAAAATTCCTCAAGACCATATAGTTCCAGAGAGTAAGTACTGTTGCTCAAACCTGGGAATACACAAACACCAGGCAAGTGGTCTACCCTAGGTTGCATCCCAATCCCCAGGTCCAGGTATTAATTGTAGTAAGAATGGCACAAAATAATCTTTATAAAAGGACCAAACAGGGCCAGGTGTGATGGCGCGAACCTTTAGTCCCAGCACTCAGAGATAGGCAGATCTATTTGAACATGAGGCCAGCTTGGTCTACAGAGCAAGTTTCAGACAGCCAGGGCCATACAGAGAAACCCTATATCAAAGAGGGGGGGGTGGGGAGGGGGAGAAGGGGTAGGGAGGGGTAGGGAGGAGACTGAACAGGAAGTGTACACATAGATACACGTCAGAAGGGCTTTTGGTGTACTTATATGCACTTCCTTTGTTTAAAATAAACTATGAAAGCTAAGTGCAGAGAGAAGGTGGCTAGTGTAAGTCATGAGCAGAGGAGGGTCATAGCTGCAGATGTGTCGCAGGAGTTTCCAGGCACCACACTGGTAGTCACAGTGTAGCATCCTGGTTTAATAGTGTCAGTCAAGTGAGTCACCAGCCAGGAAGTCAGTCACTAGGTGGTGCACACCTTTAATTCCAGCATTCAGAAGGCAGAGACAGGCAGATCTCTGAGAGTTTGAGGCAAGCCTGATTGACAAAGTGAGTTCCAGGAAAATCAGGGCTGTTTTCTGTCTCACAAATCAAAATAAAAAGGAAGCCAGTCACTACCCACCCAACAGTGGTTGAGGGGCTGAGCACCTATTTTATAAGCCTTCTTTCAGGCTCTAGGGACAGAAAACACTGCTTGCCATTCCTGCTCTTGAGGAGTGCCCGGTCTGAATGTGAGGCATCCTCACTCTTCCCTAGCATGGAGGGAAGGAAGAGGGAGATGCAGCAGGGTGAAAGCACTGAGGTTCAGGGAGCTCTGCAAGTAGACAAGGGCAGTCAGGTCATAGAGCAGGTCATGATGTATGCATCTTTGCAGACGGACAGCAGCCTCTTTCACCGTTGTGTTTCCTGCAGTGTCACACCAGTGTCTGTCATTTGGGTGCATCAATAAGCACTCTCTAAGCCAGTGACTTTTGTTGTTGGACATTGATTCCCCAGCCTTGGGCGTATAAGGCAAACAAGGGACTAATGAATACTGTTAATACTTACAGTTTTGGGCTAAGGTTCTACACGAGATCCCAATACACCAGACTCAACTGAAAAACTGAGTCACGTGTGCTAGCTCGGAACTCTATCACTAACTTGGAACTGAATTCCTGAGAAGCAGGAAAGATGGTGGCCCAGTGCCTAAACAGGCCAGTGTCTATGGACATGAATGAAGCGGCTCTCTCTGAGATGATCTTAGTCCCAAAAGGAGGCTGAACTGAGCCGTCAGTCACTTTCCTGTGGTTCTGTCTCCCTGTCCCCTTACAAAGGAGGCCGCCAGAGGTGTCAGTTTACTGTTTGTTCAGTTCCTTCCTCTCACTCCGGTCCAGTCCATGAAGCATCTGCTCAGCTCACTGGATGCTCGTTCTGTTTTATGGGCACGCTTGAGTGGAACCCTCACGCAGCAGCCCAGGGCAGGGTGGGACAGTGGCTCTGGCTCACCTGCTCCTGCTGAGGGCCTGCGTTCTCTTCACTGGCATTTCCAGCTTCCTCCACAGACCTTAAGGGAAGAGGGCAAATATGACCCCGTGAAACCACAGGAAGATGCAGGATGGGGAAGGTGAAGCAAGTAGGTACAGGAACTGGCAAGGCTAGGGCTGTCCTGGGGCATCACAGGCATCCCTGCTACCCTCACGGGAGCCACTCACTTCTCTCAGCACGTTAGGAGGTGTGGCAGAGTAGTTAGTCCTTGTGACTGGGGGGTAGGCCAGCCAGGTAAGACAGCTAAGTACAGGTACTTCAGGTTAGAGTCTAGCCGTGCCCACCTCACACAGATCTCTGCCTGCTCTGCCTCCCAGGTTCTGTGATTAAAGGCTTATGCCACCACCACCTGGCTCGCAGGCCAATTTTAAAAAGAAACTTTACACACATATAAGTAGGTAATAAAACTCTACTTTTCCTGGAGAGATGGCTCGGTGGCGAAGAGCGCTGCTGCTTTTGCGGAGCCTTGGGTTCAATCCCCAGTGTCCACAGACGGCTCATAAGCATCTATGACTCAAGTTCTAGGGTGTGGTGCCTTCTGAGCTCTGCCGCACTAGGCACACACCGAGTGCACTTACATACAAGCAACAACACTCAGACACACAAAACAAATCTAAAAAAAATTTAAAGCCCTTTTAAATTTTTAAATTAACTAATTGGGACATAACATTTATACTTAATAAACCTAGCTGAGTTTTTGTTCCTCTGTGGTGGTTTTTGATATCAGGTCTCGCTATGTAGCTCTGGCTATCCTGGAACTCATTATGTAGACCAGGCTGGCCTCAGACTCACAGAGATCCCGTTGACTCTGCCTCCCCAGAGTGGGGGATTAGTGTCATCGCCACCAAACTTGGCCCTGTGGTTGTTGTAATGGACACTATACTGATAACTGTTGTGTACTATTTAAACTCAGGGAGAAGGTGGCTCTGGAGATTGTGTTTGTCTCCGTGTGTCCTGGTTAAGAGCATGTGCCAGGAGACCTGAGTTCCGCTCCTGCACCCTCACTGCCGTCCTTGACTCCGCGACCTCTCCAGACCCTCCTCCTTCCTCAGGGGCTGGCTGCTGGCTGTTTGTAAGCCATCTTACTTTTCAGCTGTGTAAGACATCTGATTCAATCATGTCCCCTCGTTATTTGTTCTTTTTACTTGGAAGGAAGCCTCACCGAAGGGGACTCTTTAATCTGCTTGGGAGAATCTTTATTGCGAACAGCTAAGTCCATTAAAGGAGATTTCTTTGTCACTGTCTACTGTGGTTTTAAAAGTTAGCCATTTGCCTACTGATGTAACTGGAAAAAACTATCCACATGGAGACTGAGTTCAGCAAAGGAAGAGCTGCCCTCCCCAGTTCCTTGATTAAAACTACGCATGTCCTGCCCTTTGTTTTATCTTTTCTGTTATCACAAAAAGATGGAGAAATTAGGGTTTTTTTGTTTGTTTGCTTTTTTCTCTTTCCAGTTTGGCCAGGTCGAAGTTGTAATAAACCTGGTTTCCTTTATTAACTTTCTGGTCTCTCAGTTTTTCTTTTAGAATTGGTGAGGGATGAACCTAGACTCTGACATGGCCCCAGCCTATCTGGCAACAGAAGTGGTTTGATGTATGTGTGGCTTTCACCAAGACTACCCACCCTGTCCTGAGCACCGTACACATTATAGTACATCTTGAAGCCAGACTGGAGAAGACTTTCGACTTCCTTCTATAAAATTTATTTTGGTGATTTTCGGTCCTTTGCATTCCTATGTAAATCTTAGGATCAGTTTTAGAAAGAAAAAAAAAAAACAAGTTTCTTTTTTCAGTGTTGGGAATGAAGAAAGCTTCCTTCCTGCACAGTAGGCAAGCGATCAACCACGAAACTACATTCCCAGAGCTGAAGCTGTAATTGTGTCTCTTATTTGAAATATTTTACAGATATCTATGTATGTGTGTACACATGCCAACATGAAAGAAATGAGGGAGGTCAAAAGACAACTTCCAGGGCTTGCACGTTTCCTCCTCCTGTGAGGGTCCCAGGGATCAAGGCTTAGGTTGTCAGGTGGCTTTACCGTAACACTGAACCATCTCACTAGTCCTGGTACTTGGCTTAAAAAAATCATTCTTGCCGGGAATTGTGGTGCATGCCTTTAATCCCAGCACTTGGGAGGCAGAGGCAGTCGGATTTCTGAGTTTGAGGCCAGTCTGGTCTACAGAGTGAGTTCCAGGACAGCCAGGGCTACACAGAGAAACTCTGTCTCGAAAAACCAAAAAAAGGAAAAAAAATCATTCTCCCAATTGTCCACTGAATTCACAGATAATACAATTTCACTTTGTATGCTGGGTTTGGTAGTCTTGTAGGATTTCCCACAGACAGAATTTCCGTTTGCACATAGAACAATGGATTTATGTTTAGGGTTTACTGTGTTGCCTAAGAATGTTAACTCTGATTTTGTAAAATGCTCTGTTCTTATTTCATATACTGCTACACACACGTGCACGTGCATACATGCATACGTGCATGCATACACACACGCACACAGTACTCAGGACTAAATTAGGGCCTGTCCCATGTTACACAAGACCACTATGTTATGGCCCCATCCCCCTTAGTCTCTTCAGCTGCTCTCATTGAATCTCTTGTGGCACTATGATTGATTTACTTGCTTTTTATTTTAACCCTTACTCAGTGGCTCATATTCTTGAGGCACGATTAAAACATAGAGAGTTTATCAGTCAGGTCCCAATCATTGGAAGCCTGACCCCTAATGACATATGTTAATAAAAACATCTGGAAACTAACTCCTAAATAGTACTGGAAAAGGAGGACCACCACATGCTGTCATCCATATGGGTAGGGGCCTACTCTCATCCTTCTGAGAATCGCCTCACACCCTCTCCTGCCTGTCTTCCTCTCTCTGGTATTTGCTGCCATTGTTTTCCTGAGTGGGAGGAAGCAGAATCTGAGGCAGTGTAGGCCCCCTGATCCGCTCCTGATTTGACAGCCACATAGCTGACCAGGCTCTTGTTTCTCCACAACTCGTCATTTCATGACTGATCTGTGGCCAAGTTTTAGGCTGTGAGTCCCGCTGTGAGGTCAGTTGAGCCTGAATATTCTCTGACTCCAGAATAATGGATGTCTACAAAGTGAACCCAAGTTTTTCTTTCATGAGTGTACGGGGGTACTCTGTGGGGTGCCACAGCTAAGGGAACACAGGACTCTAGGGATGAAGTGTGGCTGCCCCTTCACAGAGTCCGTGTTGTCTTGCACCCCTGTTCCCTCTAATACACCCCTGGACCACCTCCATTGCTGTGGGATCCTCATTTTCCTTTCCTCTGGCATGAAGGCTCTCCTGGCTCGACCTCTGCTTCTCTGCTGGTGCCCTTGTGTAACCCTATGTAATCTCTGTACCCAACATTTCTAGGACTCGTGGTGGGGCCTTGAGAGAACTGCCAGATGCTCAATTGTTTTTGAAAAATATGAAAACTTTGCTTGTTTTATGTTTGGGATATAAGCAGATAAAACAAAAGCATTTCTGGAAAAATCCAAGTGCCCCAAATAGTCATACCTACTCAGACACTCAATATTACACTGTCTTTCCCTTCTGGGGACTGCCAAGACCCAGTTCTCTCTCTCTGGTAAGATTGTCTTAATTGCTGCTAAAAACAGTACAAGGCTGGCGGGCTGGCTCAGAGGGCCAAGGCATTGCTGCCAAGCCTGACAACCTGAGTTTGATCCCCCAGGCTCTACAGTGTGGAAGCAGAGAAACAGCTCTTGCAAGCTATCCTCTGAGCTCCACACATGTGTGTTGTAGGCATAAGTTAAAGACAATCATACTTCCTGTTTGATAGGTGGGCCCTGGTCATCATTCTTTGGAGATCACACAAATAAATGTTTTAACATGTTTTCTTGTTTTGTAAAGAAAAGGATAACCATTCTGGCAGAGCAATGGGACCACTAAGGGAGAAACAGACAGCAGTAAAGTCTAGAGGACCACACAGCAGCATCTTAAATCCCAAGAAAGACCTGGTTCTCAGGCTCACAGCTCCATAGGTCCTTCATTACCACTAACTAGGTTCCTTGTAAGAAGAAAATTCCGTAAAAACACAAGTGCTCTTGGTCCAGCCTGCTGCTACTGGACTCCCAGCAAAAGCCACCATTTACTGTCTCCCTGTTCTCCAGAACTGATGATGCCTTTGTGACTACACAGGGTTAATGTTTTAAAAGCTTTTCTTTGGTTCTCTGTATTCTGCCTTCTGACTTTTCTCCTAAGATAATTTCATGACTGAAGGTCATTCAATGTGGGGCTTTTGTCATCTTGGCCAGCTTGTTCTGGATTGTAACATTCTGTAATTCTTGAACTTTTGTGCAACCAAGAAGAAAAAAATGTTTACAATTTTTTTTTACATTCCAAATGACAGTGAAGTCTGCCTAAGAACTACCCTAGTCAAAAACAATGTGCAAACAGATAACCTTCAATTATTACATAATGCCAGACATATTTAGACCCAGTTCTTTTAACATACTGGTAAGTTTATATGTTACGTTGCTTTGTCTCCTAACTAGATCTTCAAACACAAAGTATTTTAGTACATCAAGGAAGAAACTAAACAAAGACCAGTAAATAAGAGAAAACAGCATACAAGATGTAAGCGTGAAAGTAATTTGGGATTAAAGAATTTTTGCTTAGTAAAAGGAGACTTTGTCCTAAAGTAAAATAGCTGTTTTTCAGAATGAAGAAAGAACAATAAGAACAAACACTTAGCTATACCATAGAAAGCTTGTGGAAGTTGATCCTTAAAGGGGCTAGAGAGATGGCTCAGTGGTTAAGAGCACTGGCTGCTCTTTCAAAGGACCAGGGTTCAATTCCCAGCACCCACATGACAGCTTACAGCTGTCTGCAATTACAGTTCCAGGGAATCTGACACACAGACACACAAGCAAACAACAACACACATAAAATAAAAATAAATATATCATATGTACAACCAAGTAAAATTGCCTAGGTCAAATTTTAGTGATATAGAAATTCAATCTAGACTAAAATCCAGGTTCTTTAAAATTATAAATAAAATTCTATTAAAATAATGATCTGCTTCTGGTGATAACTAAAGAATAAATATTTTATGATTTCTTCTTTCACATGTATTATCTATTTTGTTTGTGGGAAGGGGCATGCATGTGGAGGTCAGGGAACAACTCCTGGAGTCTGTCCTCTTGTTCTACCATGTGAATGCTAGGGACTGAACTCAGATCATTAGGCTTGGTGGCAAGTACTTTTACTCTCTGAGCCATCTTATAAACACAGATTTTACATTTTATCAAAAAAGTCTGTCAGGCTTTTAACTTAAAAACGAGTTAAGAAAATCAAATTTTATTTTAAAACTTGTTTTTTCTCTTAATTTTTAACTAAATGTTACACAAGTTTAACTAAAGTCCATTCCTTAGTCTTCAAGACTGGTAACACTGTCCTGGGTGGAGGTTTGAGCCAACAAGGATGAAAGGACCAAAAAAGGACACGCAGTGCTGGGGGCTCCCTCTCTGAGGACAGGCAGTGCTGGGGGCTCCCTCTCTGAGGACAGGCAGTGCTGGGGGCTCCCTCTCTGAGGACAGGCAGTGCTGGGGGCTCCCTCTCTGAGGACAGGCAGTGCTGGGGGCTCCCTCTCTGAGGACAGGCAGTGCTGGGGGCTCCCTCTCTGAGGACACGCAGTGCTGGGGGCTCCCTCTCTGAGGACAGGCAGTGCTGGGGGCTCCCTCTCTGAGGACACGCAGTGCTGGGGGCTCCCTCTCTGAGGACAGGCAGTGCTGGGGGCTCCCTCTCTGAGGACAGGCAGTGCTGGGGGCTCCCTCTCTGAGGACAGGCAGTGCTGGGGGCTCCCTCTCTGAGGACACGCAGTGCTGGGGGCTCCCTCTCTGAGGACAGGCAGTGCTGGGGGCTCCCTCTCTGAGGACAGGCAGTGCTGGGGGCTCCCTCTCTGAGGACAGGCAGTGCTGGGGGCTCCCTCTCTGAGGACAGGCAGTGCTGGGGGCTCCCTCTCTGAGGACAGGCAGTGCTGGGGGCTCCCTCTCTGAGGACAGGCAGTGCTGGGGGCTCCCTCTCTGAGGACACGCAGTGCTGGGGGCTCCCTCTCTGAGGACAGGCAGTGCTGGGGGCTCCCTCTCTGAGGACAGGCAGTGCTGGGGGCTCCCTCTCTGAGGACAGGCAGTGCTGGGGGCTCCCTCTCTGAGGACAGGCAGTGCTGGGGGCTCCCTCTCTGAGGACAGGCAGTGCTGGGGGCTCCCTCTCTGAGGACAGGCAGTGCTGGGGGCTCCCTCTCTGAGGACAGGCAGTGCTGGGGGCTCCCTCTCTGAGGACAGGCAGTGCTGGGGGCTCCCTCTCTGAGGACAGGCAGTGCTGGGGGCTCCCTCTCTGAGGACAGGTCCGCCCCTAAAGCAGCCCTACAAGGCCAGTAAGTCACCTGTTCTCTTCTTCAGAGAAGCCATGGAGACATGTGAGGTGGGATTCTAACCAGTATTCATCCTTCTGTGAGGGGAGTTATTGGGAGGAGGAGGGTATGTACCCTGTACTTCAGGAAAAGCTACACGACCAGTAAGACCCCGCCCCTTCCCAACAGCTGACATATGGGAAAAGGAAACATTAACTACTCAAATCCCTGAGATATCTGACTTTCAGTTTTTTATTTTTGTTTTAAATATCCAGAAACGATGGAGGCACACACCTTTAATCCCAGAACTTGAGAGGCAGAAGCAGGTAGTCTTTGTAAATCCAGGCCAGCCTGGCCTACACAGTGCATTCTGGGCCAGCCAACATTACACAGTTTATACTTTGTCAAACAGACAAACAAACGAGAAGGGGCTGGAGAGATAGCTCAGTAATTGAGAGCAACTGCCTGTGCTTCCAGAGGACTCCAGTTTGGTTCCCAGCACTCACATGGCAGCTCACAACAGTCTGTAGCTCCAGTTCCAGGGGATCTTTGCACAGACACATGCAGGCAGAGCCTCAACAAAACACCAATGCACATAAAAACCAATCTTTTTTATTTTTGAATGTTTTAAAGGGATTTATTTCTTTTTATTTTATGTACATTGGTGTTCTGCCTACATGTATTATGTGTACGTGAGGGTGTCAGATCCCCTGCAACTGGAGTTACAGACAGTTGTGAGCTGCCATGTGGATGCTGGGAAGTGAACTCAGGTCCTTTGAAAGAGCAGACAGTGCCCTTAACTGGAGCTATCTCACCAGGCCTAATAAATCTTTTTTTTTTGTTTAAATTAGAATTAAAAAATAAAAAAAAGGTTAATTTCGCCGGGCGGTGGAGGTGGAGGCAGAGGCAGAGGCAGGGGAATTTCTGAGTTCGAGGCCAGCCTGGTCTACAAAGTGAGTTCCAGGCCAGCCAGGGTTACACAGAGAAACCCTGTCTCAAAAAACAAAAAAAAAAAAACAAAAAAAAAAAGGTTAATTTCTGGCATCTACCTGGTCTTAAAAGCCAAAAAGGAAAGTATAACTCCAAAATAAAATAACTCAATTTTATGAAGTTGAATTCTTCTGTCTCGTGACCAGGACTCTCAGCCTGACCTGGTTGAGCCAGGAGACCTGGTACTTCTAAAGACAGGTAACAGAAAGAGTCAGGTGACAGGCTCCAGTCCGTTCTAAAGAACCATAAAGGGCCACCTCAGGTGTGCAGGCCATGAGCCACAGCTCTGGATTCTACACGTATCTAAATGGGAAGCATTGTTTTTTTTTTAAGATTTATTTTTATTTTTAATTACATGTGTGTTGGGGGAGTGTGCCTGTGAGTGCTGGCGCCTGTGGATGCTTGGATGCCTCTGGAGCTGGAGTTTCTTTCTTTCCTTCTTTTCTTTTCTTTTTTCTTTTTTTTTTTTTTGGAGACCGGGTTTCTCTGTGTAGCCCTGGCTATCCTGGAACTCACTCAGTAGACCAGGCTGGCCTCGAACTCAGAAATCCACCTGCCTCTGCTTCCCAAGTGCTGGGACTAAAGGCCTGTGGACTAAAGGCCTGTGCCACCACTGCCCGGCGGAGCTGGAGTGACTAACGGATGGTTGTGAGCCACCCGATGTGGGAGCTAGGAATGGAACTCAGGTCCTCTGTAGGAGCAGTCAGAGCTCCTAACTGCAGAGCTATCTTTCCAGGTCCCTAGGAGGTGTCTGGACTGTGTTTGCTTACCCTTACTGTGCTCCACCAGGGAAATCCTTCTTGGCTGCCATAAGTCCTTTCAAGATGTTTATTTGCCCATCAGAATCAAAATGTCTGTCTCTGTAGAAATAATCCACCTCTGGGTTTCTTCTATTATTGTAAAACAACCAAAATCAAAACCAATCGGCCAAAAGAAGCCTCCACACGGCTGGGCCTGCCTGCCCATCGTGACACCCACACTTACTCGGCCTCTCTCGGCCGCTCCTGTGAGCCTCAGGCACTGCAGAAGCTCTTGGGCATCCCTGGCCCAGGACACGTTTTCTGATCCCATTGGCATGTCTCCTGTCTCCATTCTCTCCTTCATCATCGGGCTGACAGGAAAGGAAGATACAACCTCAATTCTCTGCTCCCTGTGAAGAGCAGGCTCTTGCTTCTGCTTTCTGCTGCGTGGGCTTCCCCTTCACTCTGGGTTTCTTCCTCCTTCACTGCCGATTTTCCATGGTTTGAATAGACATGGCTGTGGTTTGTCTTTCTTTCCCCTCTATTAAGATTTCTTTAAAAAATGTTTTAATTTTTTAAAAAATTATGTGTGCATGATGTGGGGAGGATCACATGGAACCAGCAGACAGGTCTGTGGGTTTGGCTCTCTCCTTTGACCTCCATGTGGCTTCAGGTGTGAGAGGTCCCCAAGTTCACACGGCCAACACCTTACCTCATGAGTCATCCCGCCCGCCCTCTCATAGGACTTCTTATTGTGTTCTACATTTTCGGTTCCTGACCCTTTTAACACCTAGCCATATTTGTTTTTTGAAAAATCCAACAATCCCTTGGATAACTCTGCTAGGAAACCTTGGGTAACTGATGCCTGCATTTGGGTTATTTTGGGCTCCACTGTCTTTTTTTGTTTGTTTGTTTGTTTAAAACAGGGTTTCTCTGTGTAGCCCTGGCTGTCCTGGAACTCTGAGACTGCCTGCCTCTCAAGTGCTGGGACAAGAGGCCTGTGTCACCACTGCCTTTTTTAGTTTATAATTCTGCTTTATGGTTTGGACCTTACTTCAATCTTCTGGAATTTTTTGGATCATCAAGCTCCAGATGGTACTGTCACAGAGACATTAACGATTAGTGCCACCATCAATGCCTGTCTCTTGCCCCAGAACATCTAGGTCTCAAAATGACGTCATACTCTAGCCTTATGATAGCTACTCTTCTCTGCAAAATGCCTCTCAAGTGTCTATATCCTAAGGTCTTGGGTATAACAAGTTGACTCATCCAAGGTCTTGGGACCCTTGGATGAGTCAACAAAGCTAAGAGGCATCTCCAGCCCATTCCTCTGCGAAGATCCAGAAACCTGTTCTGTATGACCTTGTTCATCTGTCAGGAAGGAAATATAGACACAGAAGGCCAAAAGTAGACGTAAAATTCCCACTTTTAACAATACAGTCATGATCATCTGAAGGCTGATCCCTAGTGACCCATAGAGTTTACAGGAATACCTGGAGCCTGACCTCTTCCACAGTAAAATTTACTACTCAGTAAAATAACAAGACACCTGCCTGTCCATCTACTTTGAGAGTTCTCACACACAACTCTCCTCTTAACTGCTATAAAGAACTTTCAGCTCCCTTTCAGTCCCATGATTCCATCCCGAAACTAACCCTCTATTTCAGTGTATTGCAGTAAATTCTCTCTTTGTCTATTTTTGCCTTTGGTAAATTCTTTTACCTCCTACACCACCAAACTTCCAAATGCAGTTTCACACATCAAGAAAGAAAGAGAACATTAAGGGAATGAGAAAAGAGAAAGAAGCCCCTCATCCAAGTTTGGCTGAATTATCTCAACAGCTGAGACCTGAGAATTTAGAGATAACTAACAAAATTCACTGGATATTGCCTGTATACATACAACATTCAATTTTATAGAAATTTCAAACTAGAATGTTGCAAGATGTGGTGGCCCATGTCTTTAATCTCAATATGTAGGTGAACTCTGTGAGCTTGAGACTAGCCTGGTCTACTTGATAAATTTCAAGCTACTTAGGGCCATACAGTGATAGCCTGTCTCAAAAACAAAAACAAAACAAACAAAAAGCCCCAAACTAAACCAAAACAACAAGAAAAACAAAGCAAAACAAAATGAACAAAAATCTTAAGGCCAAAGTGTAACTTTGAGTTTACTCATTTCCTGTAAAGTTACAGGCTGTAAATCTGTAACTTGCTGTGACTCTTACAAACAAGAGTATGAACTTTGTCTACAGTAAACACATGCCTAAGGCTGACATGTTGTTCTAATCTTTTACTAAACACCATAGATGCAGAGGCCAATCTTCGTGAGTTCCAACCTAGTCAGGGCTATACAGAGAGACTGTTCAAACAGTCCCTGTGGCTTAGCACAGCTAGGATTTCTTCAACCCCTTTGACCTATGGTTCTACTGGAGGGAGGGCAGATGGGGGATGTCGAAAAAGGCTGTCCCAGAACTCACTTTGTAGACCCAGGTGGCCTCAAACTCACAGAGATGCAACTACTTCTGTCTTCCAAGAACTGGGATTAAAGTGTGAGCCACCTCCTGACTAAAACTTAAAAAAAAAAATTCCAAAACTTCATACTGGTCTACATAGTGAGTTCAAGTTCAGCCAGGGTTATAGAGAGAGATCCTGTCTCAAACAACAACAACAACAACAAAAACAAATCCAAAAAAGAATCCTATCTTCACCTGAGTAGAGAGGTCTCTGGGAGAACTCAGGGCTGTAGTTAGGGAGGTAGAGATGTGTCTCCTGTTTCCAGGATCACTGCCATTTCCGTACAGACTATCCAAACCAGAATTTCCCTTTCCCAAGGTGAGTCACAGAAACTTGAATCTTGGCTTGTCTTTCTGGTTGTAGAACTATCAATAAATTCTTTGTTCTACCCTTATCTAATAGGTCACCATGGCCTCTTCATTCTACAAGGGTCATGTCCCCATGCACTGGGAGAAGGAATGCTACACAAAGGCCAAGAATGTCAGAGCCAACAGGCTGTTCTGAGCTTTCCTGCCAGCTTATCAGCAATCATGTCTATCTACATAAAACCCAAAAAGCAGGGTTCAGAGAGCTCCTGGGATGACCAAAGAGAGGAGGCCCCGGGAGGCGATGAGAACCCAGGCATGTGCCAGGAGGGTGGCACATTCTAACTTCAGCCGCTTGTGAGCCTTCCAGACCTCAACCATACACCTGTCCATATGGGTGCTTTATTTTGTAACAGGGTCTCACATAGTTCAGGCTAGCTCTGAACTCACTACACAGTCAAGGATGACCTTAAATTTATGATCCTCCAGTCTCCATCTCCTCAGTGCTGGGATTATAGGCACCTATATCATACCTAGCTTCCACTTGGCTTTTCTTTCTCCCTCTCAAGACTGGGTTTCTTTGTGTAGTCTGGCTGTCAAGGAACTAGCTTTGTAGACTGGCCTTGAACTCTGCTTCCAGAGTACTGGGATTAAAGATGCCCATCACCCCCAGCTCCTCTTGGCTATCTCTAAGTCTCAGATTACTAGCCCTGCCTGCCCTGCCTTGTTTGTGGTTGAGCACAGTAAGCACATAATACACACTTTTAGGTTCTGTGGGTCTCACTCATCTGACTGCTGCCCATGCTCACACACTAGCACTCAGGAAACTTTAAAGTCTGCACATTTGCTCCTTGATCTTTTTGTGGAAATAAACTCTAAGCATGAGGCTCTTCAGGGTAAGAATAAAGGCTGAAGCCCATGGGAAGGCATCCCTATGTGTCAGTCTTGGAGTGGGATTTCTTCAGACATGTCAAGGTCAACAGAGGGCAAGCGCAGGAGTCTGTGGCTCACTGTACAACAGGGCATACGCCTCTGGGCACTCAGCTGTTTAGGTCCTCAGAGAAAGGCATAGTGGCCCACCTCTGTCATCTCTGTCCACAGGCAGAGGAAAGAGGAGCTAGCCTTTGAGGTCAGTCTCAATAAGGCAAGTAGAAGCGTTATAACCACACAGAGGACCACAAGATGAGACTCCATCTCTAAATACAAGTAGGGTAGTCCTCTGCTGAATCCAACGCAGTTCAGGCCTTCTGTCTGCTGTTTCTTGTGCTCCTCAGACATTCACCTGTCAGCTTAAGTAGAGTTCCCAGTCCCTCTGCAGCCTAGGTGCTTCTGTGGACTTTGACTCTCACTTCATTTTTGACCTCTTAAGGGTCTGTATTTTCTTGCTAGCAAGGTTTACATGTAAACTATTATAGCCAAAGGCTAGTGAATGACTCAGCAGGTAAAGGCACTTACCACACAAGCCAGGTGCCCACACGAAGGAAAAATCAGACTCACAAAGTTGTCCTCTGATTTGCACATACACACACAGACACAATAGTAATAAATAATCCATTTAAAGTTTCTATCCAGTAAAAACTGTTAGTTATTTTCATTGAGAGCACTGTTCAGGGTGTTTGACGTGTAAGGAATTTATCCATTGTAAACTCCCATCCCCTAATCAACATGCAAGCAAGGTAAAAATTCTCTGTTCCTTTTACAATACTGTACCTGAGGGACAGCTCTGACACTTGTCCTTGCAGCAGATTTAGCTTTTGGACATGGCGTCTACAGTCAGCACCAGAGCCTTCACCGTAAGCCTGAGAGGAAAAGAATATTTTTAAGGTGATAGCAGAATGGTGAGAAACATTCTGATATTTCTAACCATTCTACTACCATGCAGAATTTACTAAAGTCAAACTCAGCCTGCATTGTAATCCAAGCAACTGCAGATGGAAAGACCTCAGAGGGAAAGGACTGTGTCTGTGCCGAAAATGCATTTGTTTTTTTTTTTTTGTCATTATTCCCCAAACAATGTAGCATAGCACTGTACACAACACACACAGTGAGCTATTACAAAGTCACTTAAAGGTGATTTAAACTTCGGGGAGGGAGGAAACAGGAAAGGGGAAATCATTTGGGATGTAAATAAAAAAAAAATAGGGAAAAAAAGGTGATTTAAACCATGCTAGAAGATCTGGGAGTTGGGGCACAAGCCTCTAAAGCCAGCATTTGGGAGGCAGAGGCATGTGGATCTCTTGTGAGATCCAGGACAGTCCAGGATATGTAGAAAGACCCTGTATCTAAACAATAACAACAACCACAACGCAACAGTACAAGAAAGGTGGTAGCATGTGTCTGTAAGTTCCAGTTACTTGGGAAGCTGAGGTAGGATAGCGTGAGCACCGACTGGGTAATAATCCCACTCATCACTGCCCAAGAAAGCATGCAGGACGTTCTATAGAGGGGCCTCCATGGTTACTGAGGGATGGCTGTGATTTAAATGCTGAACTTTTGGTTACAGATGAAGTCCAACAGAACAAGAGGATGTGTTTGTGAGCATAGCAGATGTGCTCTGAGTGTGTACTCTTCCCTGCCACCCTATCTGCAGACGGAGTTCTCAGAGCATGCTGGGCAGAGAACTCCTCTGGACTCCTGGTGTACGAGAGAGTGGTGTGGCCAAGTGTCCTTTGTGCGTGATGTCCATGCTGTAACATGGGTGGCACTGCAGCCCAGGAAGTCAGGCTTTCCATCTCGACCAGGAGCCAAGGAGGTGAGGTAAGAATGGCTGAGTGCAAACAGAACATAGCAGACATGATTCTAACTCCACCACTCAGAACCAGAGACAGGAGGACTGCTGCAGGTCTGAGGGTAGCCTGGAGTACATAGGAGGCTATGTAGTCTCAAACAAAACCAATTAAAAAAAAAACCAAACAGCTGATTTTAATCTATTTCGCCTGTCCACTATTCAGGCACTGATGAGTTGTGAATGATGAATTGTGTAATTTTGATGATGTGTACTAAGTGTTCACATTTGTGTTTCAAATTGGCACTGCACAATAGAAAGGCATACAGCAAAATTCATGGTATTCACTGTGAACTTAACTTTTATCTGCCTAATGTAATTGTTGTCTCTGAAGCTTACTGTCTGTCTGCTAATCTAGGTCTAGTCCTGGAAGTTTCTAGCCTCCATATAATCTTATCTAGGCCTAGAATGTTTTCAGCCTCTGAGACTTACTGCTGAATAAGCTCACCCCTTCAAGATCTTTCTGAACACTGGCTGGTTCAACTCAGCTGTCCTGGCTCAAACTCCTCTCCAGGCTGACCGAGTCAAACTGGCTTCTCTCAGTTTTTCCTGAATTGCTGTTTGACCTCAAACTAACTCTAGCAATCTGTTCTAATCGGGCTCATTCTCATTTTTACCTGTGTCTAGCTTGTTCTCTCTTCAGTCTGTCTCTGTAAAACTCTCCATGTAAAACTGCCTCCCCCTCTTGCTCTCTACACTGCTCTCAAGTAGCTTCCCTTTCCTCTCTGCTCTTGTGAGAGTTGAGTATATCCTATTCTGTCAAATTTTTCTCTGATTTGTCCCTTTTTCTGCCTATCAATTAGACATCACTTTCAAACACAGGTGCTTCCTTCTAAAAACTAACTTTACCTCCATTGTTTGGGATTAAAAGTGTGTACTAAGAGCATGTCTGTATTCCAGTTTTAAAGGTCTGTGTTAAGGACTGAGCCAGACCTTTAGAAACAGTTTTTTTCTAGTAAGTAACACAATCTTGGCGTTCATAGTGTGACCAAATATCCTGCAACAAATGATTTGAATTGTTACCTTGGGGGCTGGAGAGATGGCTCATTGGTTAAGTGCACTGACTGTTCTTTCAGAGCAGTTCCTGAGTTCAATTCCCAGCAACCACATGGTGGCTCATGACCATCTGTAATGGGATCTGATGCCCTCTTCTGGTGTGTCTGAAGTCAGCTACAGTGTATATAAAATAAATAAGTCTTTTTTTTTTTTTTTTAAATTGTTGCCTTGGGAAGAAAATACATTAAAGAGAAGGCTTAGGGCTGAGTGCTAGTCCAGGGGTGAAACATATGTAGCATGTGCTGGGTTCATTTTCCATTAATCCTTTAGGAAAGAAAAACCACACAAAGTTTCTGCCTGTAGTAGTTTCTTCCCCTGCCATTTGAACCAGAGACTCCGTATTTTCAGTCTGCACTCCCCCTCACAATAAAGAAACTTATGTCACCTGGAGAGTTCTGAACAGAGCAATGACACAACCCAGCACCTTTTCTTTGTACCTTTGTTGAAATAGACTCATGTATTCTAGGCTGACGTTGACCTTCTCCTGGCTGAGGGTGACCCTCTTTTCTTTGTACCTTTGTTGAAATAGACTCATGTATTCTAGGCTGACGTTGACCTTCTCCTGGCTGAGGGTGACCCTCTTTTCTCCACCTCCTGAGCACCAGAATTCAGCTGTGTGCCACCATGTCCTTTCTAAGACAACTTTTCAGAGGATTCCTGTGATTGCACTGTCGGGAAGAGACTTGATGACAGAAATAGTTAGGAAGCTACTGCAGACAGTATAGGAAGAGGCCGACTCAGCTAGTGAGGTTAGATGAGGCCATGCTCTGGATCTCTCTGAAAGCAGATCTTGAAAATGCTGCTGCTGAAGAATGGAGATGGAAATAGGAGTCAAGGGTGACAGCAAGGGCTTCAGTCCAAACAGAGAGACCCTATACACTCAAGGCTTGGGGGCGACTGTGAAATCAATCAGCAGCTTCATGAGGTCAGAGGTCCCATTTTTCAAATTTGAGGTGCTGGGGAGTGAACAAACCCAAGTAGAGATATCCAGGAGACGGATGAGTGGGGAAGTACCCAGGAGCCTGAGAACAGGCCTGGGATCCCCTGGATACCGTGACTGCATACTAGGTTCTCCCACTGAGCTCCACTCCAATTTTGTGAATGCTCTCTCCCTAAGGGAGCGCAGCTAAAGAACAGGCCGCAGGCTTGCAGGGTAGTGCATGGAAGTTGGAGAGGTGAGGAAACCAGTAAGCAGACTGAAACAACAGCCAGGAAGCTAGGAGCAGACAAGCTGGAAGTCCAAGAGGAAAGGTTTTAAGGAGGTGGAAGTTACAAGCCATGACAAATGCTGCCAATAAGTTGTCGTGTGAGGACTGTGAACTCAACTGTTTAGCAACATGGAGGTCACTGACTGGCCACAGCACTCGTGGTCTAGTAGAGTCTGCTATATGTTCAAGTGAGGGTAGGTAGGATTTGGGCACAGGGGATGGCTGGCTTAAAGACGTCTGATAACCTGCATCTGGTTTATCAGTGGGAGTAAGCTCTCTGCTGCATTCTGAGGCACATCCTCCTCTATGGAGACAGACAACTAGACTTCATTCTCTGGTCTAGGGTAAGTGAGGGTTTGACACTAGCTTTCTATTGCAGTGTCAGCTACTTCTGAGCCTGGCCCTAGAAGCCTCCTGGGAGCTCCCAGTGTTCTTGCTGCTTTGGTGGAGGCAGCTGGATAAGCTTTACGGAGTAATAGAATGTCAGCAGCTCCTCCCACACACCTTAGTGTCTTCTCTAGAGACAGGCAAGTGCCACTCCACAGGCACCACAGGGGAAGCCTGTCTGCCTGAAGAACTCAAGAAGCATGCAGTAGCAATCACTACATGAGCACTCAGATCTACCCAGCTGAGGCAGCTCCTATCTTGGGAGTTGAGTCTCAGCTGACTGGCACAAAAATGAGTATGTGTTAATTACATTGCTTCTCCCAGAACTCCATGATTGGAACTGGCTAGCCCACCAGACTGAGGGTGTGGTTCTGTGGATCCCCTGAAGGGCGTGATCCTGTGTGCTGAAGGGAAGAAACAGGAAAGGCCAACAGACACCCTGAGAGCTGGGGACAGGGTGATGCCAGGTTTTTTTGGGGGTGGGGTGCGGGGTGCACAGTGAGCATGGACAGTAGGTCTTGAACTTATAAATGTGCTTTAGTGTCCTGAAGGCAGGATGGCAGGCATATGTCATTGTGTCTGCTGGATTCTCAATTACAACCACTGTTCAGGAACTCAGGGCAAAGTTCTGTTTTTCCTGACACGCATCACCTTGCTGGCATTCTTTTTGTTTTTGTTTTTCAAGAGGGTTTGCTGTTTGTCTGGAACTCACTCAGTAGTCCAGGCTGGCCTCAAACTCACAAAAATCGAATCATTAAAAGAACAACAACAACAACAACAAAAATTTTCCCTTTTATTGAAACAAGGTCTCATGCAGCCCTGGCTAACCTGGAACTTTCTATGTAGCTGGGAATGATCTTGAACAGTTTTTCCCCTAAAATTAAACTTATTCATTGTATTTTACATGTGAGTGTTTTGCCTGCATGTGGGTCTATGTACCACATATGTCCTTGGTGCTCTCAGAGGTCAAAAGAAGGCATTAGGTCCCCTGGGATTGCAGTTATGAATGACTGTACTCCACCATGCGGGTACTTGGAATCAAACCCAGGTTCTCTGTAAGAAAAGCTCTCAACTGCATCACCATCTCGGCTGCCCCTCCATCCTGAACTGTTGCCCTTCTGGTCTCTGCCTTCTAAGTGCTGGGATGATAGGGATGCACCTCCACATCCAGTTTTTCAACTGTGTGGAGACTGTGCTCAGGGCCTCCTGTATTCTAGATGAACACTCTTACATCCTCAGCTCCCAGTATTCCTGCCTGTCACTTCCACTAAGTGACTCTTCCTGGAAAGATAGCCTTTAAAACAGTAATGCAGACTTAGGACTCTGTCCTAAGGAAATAGTACATAGTTGGTCAAGTGAACAAAGAGGCAGTTCCCTGCAGGTGCAGGGGATATAGCTGTAAATGTAACTTTTATCCTTCTGTAGTATGTGTCTCCAAGGCTTGCTGCCTCTGCCTGCTTAGTCCTGGGAGCTGCTAGCCTCCATCCAATCTAATCAATGCCTAGAATGCTTTCAGCTTCTGAGACTTACTGCTGAATAAGCTCACCCTTTCTTGTTCTTACTGATCTCTGGCTGGCTGAACTCAGCTGTTCTGGCTCAAACACCTCTCCAAGCTGACAGTTCAAACTGGCTTCTCTCAGCTTCTGACTGAATTACTTTGCTTGGCCTCATAATAACTTTCACAATATGCTCTAATCTTCTGGCTCCTTCTCATTCTCTGCCTTGTTCTGTCTTCATCTGTGTCTAGCTTGTTCTCTCTCTGCAACCTGTCTCTGTACAAAAGTCCCAGGGAAAGTGCCTTCTCCCTCTCCCTCTTATGCTGCCTCTCTCTCCTCTCTGTTCTTGGGAGAGTTGGGCAGATCCTGTTCTGTCAAATCTTTTTCTGATTCATCACTCTGCCTCAGAACTAGACATCACTTTCAAACATAGGGGTTTACATCCACAAATCAACTTTACTTTCATTGTTTGGGATTAATGTTGTGTACTAAAAGCAAGTCTGCATTCTGGCCAAATCACAGAAACTTAAAAGGTCTTCGGATGTTGCTGGATTAAAACTCCTCTACATATAGCTTTATGGCAGAGTGCTAGTCTAACATGCATGAGGCCCTGAGTTCAACCCCAGCACTGAAGAAAAAGTAAATGAAAACTTTTACTGCAGAGTTGTAAATCACAATAAAAATGACGATCATGTGTCATCAATGTGGGCCTGGTTATCTATCCACTCATCTAACAGAAGCTGATGTTGAGCACACCCTGTGGACAGGGTAGTGTCCTGGGCATTGAAGGCCCATTGGTACCTAAAACAAGGAAAGCTTTTATTCCCATGGAACTCTCAGTGTGGGCTGGGTAATACCTACATGAATACCCAGCTTCCGCCAGGAAACCGAGTTGAGCCCCAACAATGAGCACAGGTTCCTAAGAGGAGAGGATTTGTTTCAAGGTCAGAAAGTTCCCTTTGCTGCAGGAGGTGACGATGGGAGATGAGGAATGCAGTACGAGGGAGGAACAGGCAAGTGAAGGACCCAAGAAAGGACGGGGCTTGGGCAATATGTGCCTTAGGTCAGTCAGTATGTAGAGATTTGGAGAAATGTGCTTCTGGCCACATGAAAGTAAAGTGCTCCCACGCGCCTCTACTCCTGAGGCTGCTCCCTCCTCTACCCCTCACCTCTGCCTCCACCACCACACTGCTGCCCACCCCTACTTAGGTTTGGCATTCTGTGACTACAGATGGTTGTGAACTGCCTGGTGTGGGTGGATGCTGATAAACAAACCCTGGGCCTCTGCAAGAGCAGCAAGTATTCCAAACCAAGCTCTCCAGGCACTCCTGCTCCCTTCTTACACGCCCCTGTGTTTTCAAGATGCCCAACTCGTTTTGAATGACGTGCATGTGTGTGTGCACAAGTGAATTATTTCTCCTTCCACAGAAGCACATCTGTAAGCCCAACACTTACAATGTTCCTACTCCCTATTGTCTCCCTGCGCCCACATGCAGAAGGGACTGGAGAGACACTTGCTGAGCAAAAGGGTGAAGGACAGACCCTGTGCAGGCACTGCTCCACCCACTGAAGATCCAGGAGGAAGGAACTCAGGGTGCTGCAGCTCTCTAGTGTCAACTGTGAGAGAAAAGGATCCTGGCTGTAGAGAAAGAGGGTGGGGCCCTTTACTTTTTTCTCAGTACTTACCTGCACAAAAGACTGCTTCTCTCCACAAGCCTTGCAGGTCCATTTGAGACTCTTCTTCACCTGCAATGAAATATTGGAAATTATAGTTCAAACAACTCATATGACAGGTAGATCTGAATTAGAAATAACTTAGCTATACCCTCCCCCAGCCCTGAAGGGTAGCATTTTAGGTGAGGAAGGAATGTACTATTTAATAGGTGGGTGCTGGGAAGACTGGCCATTTGTATGAAACAACACCCAGTTGGAGTTTTGCCATCCCAGGGTCCAAAAAAAAAGGAGAGAGAGAGAGAGAGAGAGAGAGAGAGAGAGGCTAGAGAGATATTTCAGTGGGTAAAAGTTTATTTGTTGAGCAAGAATGAGGGCCTGAGGTCAGATCTCAGTAGCCATGTGAAAAAGTGAACATAGCCAGGGGAGCCTGTTCACAGGAGGTGGAACTGGGATCAATAGGGATTGCTGACTGCCAGCTTAGCTTCAGATTCAATGAGAGACCCTGTTCCAGAGAAATAAGGTGGAATGATAGAGCAGAACTAATGTTCCCCTCTGGCCTCCATGTGCTCATCTGCATACAAGCATGCATATAACAGACACACACACACACATGTACAGAGGAGGGCAGGAATTCCAGAGCTGGAGATAGGTCTTGGTGGCAGCTAGTATGTTGGGGATATGGTTCAGTGGTTAAGAGAACTGGCTGCTCTTCTTAAGGACCTAAGTTCTAGTCCTGGCACTGATGTGGCAGCTCACGACTGTCTGTAACTCTAACTCCAGGAGATCTAAGATCCTCTTCTTCTGGCTTCTGTGGGTACCATGTTGCATGGGGTGCAGACATACATGCAGGCAAACATTCATATACGTAAAATAAAAATAAAATTTTTTTATATAAAGATACAAAAGTTCCTTGAAGAAATGTCATGAAAGATTATGCTTAATTATACAAAGAGATCTGGGCTGATTCATAGAGCTCCTGAGACTTACGTGGCATTAGAGATATACACTCTGATATATACTCTAAGTACTCGGGAAGCTGACGGGGGTGGGGAAGATTAGGAACTAGAGGTCAATCTAAGGTAAATACTGAAATTATCTTGGAAACACCCTCAAAACCAAACCAAATCTCACCCCCTAAAACAATAAAACCACTACCATCAAGACTATGATTTGGGTTGGGGACTCGGGTTGGGGATTTGGCTCAGAAGTTCCCTAATAAGGTTGAGGCAGGAAGATTTAGAGCCTGGAGCCACCAGCTTGACATATGAAACGAAGCCTCTCAAAGACCAACCACTCTCCCGTTTAACCATTTATGGGTTGTGCTGGCTCAAATGAGCAGCGGAGTAACTATTACCACGCAGATAAAGCTGCAGGCAGCTCACCCAGGGAAATGTAAAAACGGAGTTCAAACTGCTTATACATTATTCAGTTTCGTTGGTTTTTGAGACAGGGTCTCTAGTATCCCTAATTGGCCTCAAACTCGCTAAGCCCTCCTACCTTCAGTCATTCAATGCCATGTCTAGCATATTTTTTAGGCTGTGTGAATGTTAGGCAAGCATCCCAACCCTCGGGCTTTTAAAGCTCTCCATTCACTGTAATAAAACTGAGAAGAGTCACTGAGTGTAATGATGGGCATAGAGGACGCTACTCTTCAACCTGGGTTCCTGACCATTTTGCTAGAATCCAATGGAAGCCGCGTCAGAAGAAACGACTACCCTGGATGCATGCAAAAAACCGATACATATCGGGCTGGGTGGTGCCTCAGTGGATGAGCGCGCCCACAGTTCTGAGCAGAACCCTCAGCAGCAACAACAAATAAACACAAACAAAATGGTCAGAGGCATGTTGTGAAGTGACAGCAATGAAGCACAGCCTTCAGCTTCGTCACTGTCATTTCCATGGCCACATGAGACGCGGTCCACCATATCTCGCCCACCATCCTGCTAAGAAAGAGGGTGAGGCAGACGCCCACCCCACCTGATGCGCCTGAAAGATGTGGCAGCTGCAGCACCGTAGAACCCGAGACTGCTGAGCCGGCGCCATTCAGGCCTCAGTCTCCCGCCGAGAACTCGCGCTCTGCATTCCCGCCCAGGCTCCGCCCACCCTGCGACGGTTCCGGCCCCTCTAGGCCCAGCACCACCTCGCATGCCCTGGTGCCTCTCTCAGCTCTTTTTGGCCGCGTCGGCCCCGCCCTACCAAGCTTTTGAGCCACTCTAGCTCACCGTCTCTGTGGTCACTGCTTACCCCTCCCGCCTCCCAACCCCGCCCCCTATCCCCTGCCAAGCATAACAAAACAAAACAAAACAAAACAACAACAAAAAACCGGGTTGGTGTTCCTACGTGTCTGGGCCCGCTGGTCCATCGCTTTGGCTCTCTGAACAGGGACGGTGTTTTTCTACAGTCAGGGCATCTATGCATGCCAGACATTATAAACTATCTTGGTTTTGTTTTGTTTTGAATTAAAGCTGTGGTTCGACTGTAATCTCAGCATTTACAAGGTGGAGGCAGGAAAACAACAAGTTAAAGGTCCTCTTCCCCTCCAGAGTCTGAGGCCAGTCTGGGAGAGGAAAATGGATGGATCCGGAAAGTATAATATTAAGAGAGGTGACCCAACTTCACAAAAGACAGAATCCTGCATGTTCTCCCGCATACATCAATATGTGTCTATAATATGTGTAAAAAAGTGTAAATGTTTAGTATAGTCTAATTTTAGAAAGGAGATTAAGAGTAATTTTAGGTCATGATGCAGGTTATAATGTTGTTGACAGGATGTGAGTTTGTAAAAGACGTTGTAAAGTTATTTTCCCCTAGTTTCAACTCAGTTATCTATATTTCTTTTTTGTGGTGGATGTGTGAACTCAAATTAATGAGTATGGAAGTAGAAATAACCATTTTTGCATTCCAAACATTTCCTACATGTGTCATTTCTTTGAGGCAGTCATTTGTAAAGCTGCACTTTCTCTTTAATCCAGTTGCCTGTTCCTGAACTGAACTGAACATAACTAATCGCTAAATTGCCATTCTGACCCACTAAGAAACTGATTTTTGTTTTGTTTTGTGGGGGGAATTTTATAGTGTGGAATTTCCTCCTTATACTTTTGTTTAATGCTATATCAATGTGGATATATGCTATATATAGAATGTGGTGGGGCACACCTTTAATCCCAGCTCTTGGGAGGCAGAGGCAGGCAGATCTCTGTAAGTATGAGACAGCCAGGGCTGCACAGAGAGACCCTGCCTTGAAAAAAACCAAACCAAACCAACAGCAAAACTTTTATCAAATCCTTCTAGTGTTGGAGAAATAGCTTAGCAGTTGAGAGACTTGCTGTTGCTCTTGCAAAGGACTGGAACTGTTTTTTCAGCACCCATGTCCAGCCCCTTACAAAACACCTGTGGACCCTTTTCTGCCCTCCTTGGGCACCCCACACATGGAATACACTCACACAGATGTATAAATTAAAGACATTATTTTAGAGACAGGATCTTACTATGTAGCTGTAGCTGGCTGACTTTAAATTTAACTGCTCTTGCAAAGGACCCATATTCCACTCCTAGCACCCACATGGCAGCTCACAACCCTCTGTAACTCCAGTTCCAGGGGATCTGACATACTTTTCCGGCCTTCATGGGTGCTAGGCATGAACATGGCAAATATACATACATGCAGGAAATCACTCATACTTATAAAATAAGTAAATATTTCAAAAATAAGCAAAGTCATTCTAGGGCTCAGTGGTTAAGTCACAAGAGTCCTGTCTCTTCCTCCTGAAACCTGAAGTTAAAGCATACCCCCGGGCCGGCCTCTTTACCTATGGTTGACGTTTTTTTCAATCTCGTTTACAACAAAAGCTCTTGGATTAAAGGTGTGTGCTAGGTCTGAGCCACACCACAACTAGGAACAGATTTTTCCAGTATACAATCTCATAGTGTGATAAAATATCTTGCAACACTTTTGGGTTAAAGGTGTGAACTGAGGATAAGCCACACCACAATAGAGACAGGTTTTTCCAGTATACACTCTTCTTGAAAAGTTTATGGTTTTAAAATACCAATTAAGTCAGGTGGTGGTGGAGCATGCCTTTAATCTCAGCACTCAGGTGGCCAGAATTAGGCAGAATTTCTGTGGGGTTGAGGCCAGCCTGGTCTACAGAGGGAAAAAGAAAAGAGGCCGAACAAGCAACCAGTTGACAGTGAGTGAATATAGGAAAAAACCATAGAGAGTAAGAGGAAGTCAGGAGAACAGATAGAGAGACACAGGAAATAGGAAGGAGGGACATTCAGTTGGAAAGGCTTTTAAGACAGTGTGGAGAAAGAATTTTCTTTTCTCCCTTCTGGGATGTGGGTTGAAGGTTAGATGGGTATTTTTTCTTCTCTGAGCTTGCAGCCTTTCCCCACTGTGTCTGGGTCCTGAGTCTTCATTTGGTAAAATCAAACATTTAGGATTTTAAGAACAACAGATTAGCGGTTGCCTGGCTCTGGGAGTGGGAGCAAGAACTTACTATGTATGGATCGAAGGGGTTTCCTGGGCTGTGATGATCCAGAAGGGAACAGGAATCTACTGTAAGTGGATCTAAGGGGTTTCCTGGGCTGATAGAGATGATCCAGAATTGTGTTTAGATGGCAGCTCAGCAAGTTTACTAGAAATCACAGTTTTGTACTTTAAACAAACAAAATAATTTTTTAAAAATTTTATTTAGTATTTGTGTGGCGGTGTGGGTAGAGGCCAGCATGTCCCATTTCATCACTCTGCGTTATTCCCTTGAGGCGGGGTCGCTCACTGAACCTGAAGCTGGCTATTCGGTTAGGCTGCCCATCTCTGATCACCAGCACTGGAGTACAGATGGGCGTGACCATGCCCAGCTTTTTTACATGTGTGCTGGGAATCAGCATATTTTGAAGTATTTTTGTAAATACGTAATGTCATCTTATTTATTTTGGCTTTTTGAGACAGGATCTCAACATGTAGCCTAGGCTGGCCTCAAACAAGACAATTGTCTTACTTCATCCTCAAGGGCAGGATTATAGACATGCCACTGCATTTGGCGTTATCACATTTTTAAAAAGTCCCAGGATCCATTTGCTAGTAGAAGCAAAAGCAGCTCTTGGGCAAATGGATGCTTATGATGCACTTCTGCTCCTGCTAAATAGCCAGGGATAAACTCATGGCTGAGTCTTGCTCTTGTCATGTATGCCTGCTTCTTGAACCAAAGGGCTGACAACTTGGTATGATTCAGGTCTGAGGATGTATCTACTATACTGCACACACCTTTGGACACTGAGCCTAAGACCTGTGATCACAGTTACTGTGTACTAAGACCTGTGATCACATTTACCGTGTACTATGGAACGTCTAGCAATTCCCGCACCTACTATGGGCAGCCAAGTGTTCTGAACAATGCATTCTGGGCCACACACCTGATTTGGGAAGACAGACTGAGGCAGTAGTTCAGAGCCACATGAAAGCACTGCACACAGTGTGCTTTTTCTTTCTTTCAGGAATTTATTAAGGCATTGAGCACAGTGTGGTTTTTAGCCAACTAAAATGAGGGCAGGGGACTAGAGGAGGACCTGAGGGGTGTGCTTTCAAAGTTAATGATGCAGAGGAATGGAGACCTTGGAAGTCAGGAGTGCAGTGCAAGGCTCCCTACCCATGCAACAGACATTCCCCTGCATTCCTCAGTCCTAAGACGCAGGTTCAGGCTGAAGAACTTCAGAGGGTGTCTAGAAGGTTGCATCCTTTGGAGCCCAAGCACATGGCAAAGACAAGTGGTGGCCAGGCCACATGGCTGTAGGTCTTTCCATAGATGGGGCAACCAATGTAGTGTGTGCACAGCACAGGGTGCAGGGGCAAGAAGCAGGCAGGGGCAGATCCAAAAGCCTCTAAAGCTATGGGAACAAGAGGCTCTAAGCGGGTTCCAGGTAACCCAGTGCAGGGAGGAAGAGGTTGCCCTGGCCTAGGGAATTCCTGTAAGGCAACTGGGTCTGCATTGACCTGACCCTCTTTGCTTCTGTGACACCCTGCTCCAAGAACAGGTGTGCCTGTGAGGAGAAAACAGCAAGGGAAAAAGGAAGGAGACAGACCAACTTCCATTTCACAGCTCAGCCCAAGACCCCAGGGGGCTCATGGTCACTGGAGGTGCTGAACTGCCTTTCTACTTTCTTTTGGTCCTTGATCTTGAGTCCAATGTCTACCCTCTTCTCAAAGAAGTTCACTAGCACAGACTCTGTTAGGATGGAGGCCAGGATCTGCTCGAAGGAAATGCACCAATCTGTGTCCACAGTGCCCCCTGTCCGTGAGGTGGCGGTGGGGCTACAGGCTCCTCCTCCCACCAGCACGGTGTCTTCCGTGAGGTCCTCGCACTGCAGCGAGCCCGTGCTGACTACTGAGTAGGAGGACATGGACATGTCATCTTTAGTTTCATCATCAGACAAAAGCAGGGAAGGAGAGCCCTGCCCCTCACCGCCACCTCCCTCCACCATCACATGACTGTCCTGCAATGCTTTCCCAAGATGCGTGTCGCCACTGTCTTTGGCCTGTGGATCCCCTGCAGCTGGTGGCTGGCATTCCTGTGTTGGGTCCTGATGGAGTTTGGGTGCGGGTGGCTCATCCTCTTCTGTGGCACTGTTGTGAGCCCCACTGTGGGCACCATCCCTGGGCTTCTTGGTTGTCAGGGCCGAAAACTTCTTCCCCACCTCACCAATGCGGAGGAGAAGGCTGGCCACAGTGGCAATGGCGTGGTACAAGTCCTGTTCCATAGGGTCTTCGCTAAACATGTTATAAAGTGTTTTACACAACTCAATGAATTGTTCCTTAGGGAGAAAACAAAAAAACAAAACAAAACAAACAAACAAACAAAAAACCAGGTGGTTATAGGGTTATAGGTGGGTGGGTACACTCTCCTACAGCCAATGGAAGATACAGGCCACTCTAAGTGGTGTTGGGATTTTGATGCCACAAACTCATGCCATATCATTTCCAGGTTAGGAAATTGAGGTCTGGGAAGGGGATTGTACGGCCTTTGTCACATAATCCTTAGAAAGTCTTTCTTCCTGGTTGTTCTATCTATATATCCATCCATCTATCCATCCACTCACCCACCTACCTACCCCTCTATCAACCTACCTACATATTTATCTATTTTTGGAAACAGGATCTCATTATGTATACCTGGCTGGCCTGGAACTCCATATGTAGACCAGGTCAGCCTCTGAACCTACAGAAATCCACCTGCCTCTGCCTCCCAGGTTTTGGGAATAAAGATGGATGCCATCACACCTTGTACCTTTAGCTTTTTATAAGAGAGGAGGAACAGGAAGAGAGTGTGAGTTCATGTGTGTGTGCACATGCATGTGTGTGCATATGTGTGTGAGAGAGAGAGAGAGAGAGAACACAAAGCACACATACACACACATGTGGAGGTCAAAGGAAAACATAACTTTTGGGAGTGTCCTTGACTCAGCAATTTGTTTTTGGGGTAGTCTCTTGCTTTTTTGACTAGCTAGCCCATGAACTTCTAGACATTTGCCATGGGAGTACTGGGATTATGGATGTGAGAAATTGCAGTCATTTTTGTCTTATTTAGTTATGGTTTTTGAGACAGGGTCTCTCACATATCCCTGGCTGTCTTAACACTATGTAGGCTAGGCTGGCTTAGAACTCACAGAGATCCTCCTGCCTCTGTCTCCTGAGTGCTGGGATTAAAGGTGTGTGCAGACCCAGTTGTCTGAATGCTTGACCTACAGGAAGTGACACTATTAGGAGGTGTGGCCTTGTTGGGGGAAGTGTATCACTGAGGGGGTTGGTCTTATGCTCAAGCTCTGCCCAGTGTGAAATTTCAGAGCCCCCTTCTGCATCTTTTGGATCAGGATGTAGAACTCCTGGCTCCTTCAGCACCATGTCTGCCTGGATGCTCCCATGATTCCCACTATGATGATAATGGACTGAACCTCTGAAACTATAAGCCAGCTCCAATTAAATGCTTTCTTTTATGAGAGTTGCCTTGGTTATGGTGTCTTTTCACAGCAATGAAACTCTAACTGCGACACATGTGTTCCAGGCATCATGCTCAGGTCATTTGGCCTGTGCAGCAAGCACCTTTACCCTTAGCCATCTCCCTGGCCCAGATTTTTATAACAGTAACAGAAGTAACTTTGCCTGTTTCCATGGAGCTCCAGAGGGTGATGGCAAGATAGGTGCATGCTGGGTCAGCTGGGTGTAGGTTAGAGGGAGTCCAGGATAAAGTCCTGTTTCATGGGCCCATTCTTAATGCCTGTGTGGAAGTGCTTGGAATCCAGGGCCTTCTCTGGGCACAGCTAGGGAGAGTTGGTTGGGTGTTTGTGAGAACACCATGACTGCTTTGGGCCCAGGAGGAACTGGAGTGCTATGAATGTACTTTTCTCAAAGGTTGTGAGTGTGTGTTTGGCTATTGGAGATTAACCTTCCCCAGTGCTTCTGTGCTTTATGGATGCTGATTCAATCTAAGCAGGAAGTTACCATGGAGACACCATCCTGTCCAAGGAGTAGCTTTTCATCTTTCTGAAATCATCACTAATGGCCATTCAAGACTAGGAGGCTCTGGAGAGAGGGAAGAAAATTCCCACCCACAGGAAACTGCCAGAGAACAAGTACCACAAAGCTGTCTAAGCCCAGACATAGGCAGAATTCTCTAGAAACATGTGCTGTAGATTCTGACTGAGTCAACCTGGTTCATCTTGGGAAGGTCCTTAATGGTTTCCTTCTGAGCCTCTTTCTCCTTAGCCCATATTCGAAGGTAGTGTCGGTAGTCAGGAGGGCTGGTCCCCTTCTCCTCTGCGAGTTGAGAGAAAGAGAAATTAATCCCCATCTGTCAAATGAGAGGAAGCAGGCTGTGGCTGACGGCAGGGAGTGCTGCTCTCTGACCTGAGGTTACTTGAGTACTATTACAAAAGGATCTGGCATTTAGGTAGTGGTTAGAAACATCCCCAAATTCCCCCGGGTTTCTCCTAAGTTAGTGGAGGAAGGCTGGACCTCAGTTGGTGGAGCCCAAACCTGTCTCCTCCAAGGCTGGAGAGCGGTCGCTGTGAGTATGGAGCCCTGGCTGCACACTAAGGGCGGCCCGTTAGCCAGGCTCTGCACGGAGGCATCAACCATTCCGTGACCGCAGAGGGGCGCTAGGGAGGGCCCGCCGCCCCGGGGACCGCCCATCGGAACGCCCGTACCTCGTCTTTCTTGGGCGTCCTCATTTCCACTTCCTTCCTTCTGCTCCTGTAGCAGTGCTTCCACACACCAGAAAAAAAGCAGAGGACATTCTTTTGACTAAGAACCGGGAGTCCTTACAGGTCGCACCTGTGTTTCTGCAGAACCAGCCCGCCCTCTTCCTCGGCTGGGCCCAGCCCTGGAACACCGTGGCAAGGGAGAGCTGCTCATGTCTTCACTTGGTTACAGTTAAGGAAAGCCAATTGCTGGGGACTCAGCTCAGTGGTGGGGTCCATGGTGAGCAAGCTGCAGGCCCTGGGCTCCATCCCTAGCACCACACACGAAAGGGTACTTTCTCATTTTCAAAAGAAAGTAAGACTCACACGTTGCTTCCCACTGAATGACATGCATTGTGGAGCAAACATGACAACTAATGAATCCTGCTGCAAAGAAAGGTCGAACTTAAGGGAGTGATCCCTCCTCTGAGACTGTCACACCAGCAAGGGGAGTTTCTGTATAGGACCCTGTGTTCAGCCTACTATTTGTTGCTTGTTCTTTACACTAATTAATGGGTTATTTGCGTGTGAGTACACATGCCACAGTGCACACATGGAGGTCAGGGTCAACTGTGGCAACTGGGTCTTTCTACCATGGTCCTAGGGACTAATTTGTGCTGAGTCATCTCGCTGACCCCTTAGCCCATTCTTTCATAAAGCGCTACATTTGCTGAAGTTGGCACACTGGGCTGTGCATGTGTGAACATGAACTTGAAGTTCTCCAAAAGCCAATGGTTTTCTCAGGCAGGGTGGCTGCTGGGGGACCCCAAGGAATGGCATCAGGCAGATCCCAGCTCCGGACAGTCCTCCTGGACAGGGCTGGTAGAGATGAAGGACAGGGGCCTCCCGGCTCAAGTTCTTAGTGTGGAACAGGAACCCTGTTGCCTCAGGGCTCTGTGGGCCCACGGACAGGTCTGTGTACCCCAAGGCCTTCCCTAGGAGTACGTAGGACACACTTGGGGCATCCTGGATTGCCCAGGGTTTAAGAGTAATGGAAGGAAGGTACACTGACTTCTTTAACTTGTTTTTTCTTTCCCTTTTTTACATTTCTTTTACTGAGCTCAGTGAACCTGCCACATAGACCAAGCTGTTCTCAAAGTCACGGAGATCTACTTGCTTCTGCCTTCCAAATGCTATAGTAAAAGGGCAAGTTACTACTCCTGGTGTAATTTGTATTTTTTTTTTTTAAACATTAAAAATATTTCTTTTATGGGTATGTTTTGCCTGCATGTGTGCATGTATGCCTTGTGCATACCTGGTGCCCATGGAACCAGAAGAAGGCATCGGACCTGCTGGAACTGGAGTTACAGATGATGGGAATGGCCCACGTGGCTGTTGGAAATCAAACTCAGGTCCTCTGGAAGGACAGCCAGTGCTCTTAACCACCGAGCCACTGCTCCAGCCTCTCTAACTTAATTCTTGAAATTAAGGTCATGTTCAAGTTCAAGTCAGTCTTCAACACTATCTACAGGACAGTGGTGACTTGGTACACTGTTTATTGTACCTTTGGTGTCACTTTCTGATGTGTGTCACCCACCTGGGGAAATGATTTGTTTTTTGTTGTTGTTGTTTTTTATTGCTTGGGACAGAACCTGGGTCTATATCTAACCTAGACATGAGTTCTACTATCAAGCTACATCCCTAGGCCTTATTCTTAAAATTAATTAAATAATTTTTGTTGTTGTTGTTGAATTGTTTTGTTTTCTGAGACAGTATCTCAGTATACATTCTAGCTGGCCTGGAACTCTTTGTAGACCAGGCTGGCCTCCAACTCACAAGATTCACCTGCTTCTGCCTCCTTAATGCTTGGACTAAAGGCGTGAGTTTTTACACACTGGCTTAAAATTTATTGTGTGCATGTGTATATGGCATGTGTATATTGTTCTCTCCTTCTACCATGTGGATTCTGGAAATCAAATTCTGGCCATGAGTGTTGACAGCATGTGCCTTTACCCACAGAACCCTCTTTCCAGACCATTTATTTTTTTTAAAAATCACCACAAAACTAGGCTAACTTTGAGCTCAAGTTTCTCTTGCCACCTTGGCCTCTATTTAGAGTACTGGGATTAGGGGCATGCACCACTATACCCCAGGTTCCATTCCCAGCACCACATAACAGAACCCAGGATCTCACATGCAAAACAAGTGCTCAAACACTCAGCTACATTCCCAGCCATTGTGGTCAGTTTTGTATTATACGTGACCAGCTCAACTGACAAATCCCCGGGCCCAGAATGGCCCTTCACCATGTCAGACATTCCCAATAAGCATTGCATGCAGCAAAAGTTGAGTCCCAACAGGCACTCTGCATACATATTTTCTGTGATGAAGAAATTCTGTGAGGCTTGAAGACGTTTCCCAAGGGAAACTCCTCCATCCTGGTACCTGTCTCAGTCACAATGACAGCATTCTGCATTCCTTTCCTACAAACGTGGCCTTTTTGCATGTGGGTGCAGAGGTGATGCCCCAGGCTTGCTCCATGTCTAGTGTGCCATGCGTGCATTCTCCTCACTAACCATCTACAGCAGACTGCCCCCACCAGAAGCAACTTAGGCCTTGGTTGTTCTCAGGATTTATCCCCACAGGACAAAGTTCTAAAGAGTCCCCGGGGCATGAAAGCACCCAGGCTTCTGAGTAAAGGAAGATGAAGCCCAGAGGCAAAAGGGTCACTCTTGCCCTCTAGAGACTGACCTTGAGCCTCCCAGGGCAGAAAAAGATCCGGATCTGAGGCCAGAGGAGATGCTGGAAGGGACAGCAGAGGATGTGTAGAGGGCAGAGGGAGAAGCCCACGTCCAGGGAGACAGAGATGCAAGAGAAACAACAGTTGAGAATGTCTACAGGGGCCAGCCTGGCCCAGGAAGTGCTGCAGGGCCCTCACAGGGAGCACCCCAGGGTGGCATGTCCCGGAGCCCACAGTGGGACTGCGGGCTTCCTACATAGGCCCCCTGGAAAGACTGATTGCTGCAGACCCAGGGCTGGCTGTGCTGGGCGTCTCAGTAGTGACTCACCTTCTGAGGAGCTATCCTCCGTGAAATAATGGGTGGCCTCCAGGGCTGACTCTGCTTCCTCCGGGATCAGAGCTGTGTTCCAAGAGAAACAAAAGTGAGGACAGGGGAAGACTTTGATTTCTAGTCAAAGAAGAAAAGGCCACCCTCCCCTAATCGTCCCACCAGACTGAACACCTTTCATTGTAACTCCTGACAATTTTGGTGGAGCTGGTGATATATTTGTTTGTGAGGCAGGACCCCACTCTGTAGTACAGGCAGGCCTCTAACTCCATCCTCCTGCCTCAGCCTCCTGAGTGTGGAATTACAGATGTGTTTGACTTGCTACCTTGATTTTGACAATGTGGGGTATGTGTGCGGGGGATTGAACCCCAGGTTATCCATATCCCCAGATATGTTAAGCACTTGCTCTGATAACTGTTTTGAGAAATGCAGTATACATGCTGGATAAGAAAAGAAGTCATATACCCAGGGGCCTGGTGAACTTAGCTATCCTCTCATACACGATGACCTGGCTCAGCAGATCCCTTTGGGACATTTTACATACGTATGCACACGCATACACGCACACATACAACACACACACACTTGACACATTTTACTTTATACTGTGGCAACTATACCACATCAATATATCCCAGCCTGTCCCACACTCAACATCTGCTGGTAGAGGCTGACTGCAACCTGAGGTTTCAGATCCCCAAAGCTGTGTGTCCATGTGACCTTACCATTCCTGCTGTATGGAGGGGATGTGATAGGGTTTTAGGAGCAGGGGAGGACTAACTGGGCAAGGCACAGATAGGTGGTCGGCCCCGAGCAGTCCAGTACCTGGATGAAGCAGGCTGAGTAGCTTAGGTGGTGGGCACAGACCTGGTTCTCTGACGCAGCCCAGGCCTTTAGGCTCTCTCCAGCTGCAAGCTAGCCTCGCTTGAGAGCTGTGCTCCAAGAGTCCCTTCAGCTCTGCCAGCAGAACCATCATTGGGGAGCTCTGGTTAATGAACTGGCACTACTATACAGTGAGACACGGGTGCAGGGTGAGGGTGATCGCAGCCTTACAACCCCAAACTCACTCTGGGCCAATTCTGCAGGCAGATGCTGTATGTGAATTACTCAGAGGAGGCCCCAGACAAGAGAACTGGGAACCTAGGGGGGCTCCACCAGAGGAAGCAAGGTGCCCTGGACCATCACTGTCATCTTTCTGGATCTGGTTCCTGCTATGGGAGAGCTCCTTTTTAGGGTTGTCCTGAGCTCTGGCCACACACGAAGGACGCTGGAGCCCTGTGCTGGCCAGTTCCACTGAGCCTCTCTGCTCAGCTCACACCAGCTGCCCGCAGGAAACTTCCCATCCTAACAACAGCTCCATGACTGAGTGACTGAGAGGAAGGAAGCGGGCCCCCCGAGGACATGTGACAGGACCTGCAGGTGGCCTAGGCGTGTTCCAGGCTGTCTTGGGACAAACAGGAACCTTTGGTTAACAATCACTTTTAGAACAGAGAGTTTAGGACCCACTGTTTCACTGCCACCTCCCTCATAGCCTCCTTCCCCGATGTGAATTCTGGGTTGGTCATGTTGCCCTGCTTGATGGGCTGAGGAGCTCAACTGGAACCTTCCCTCATGCCCTTTCCCCATCCTGGCCCACACCAGGGTGGACCTCAGCCCCAGACCCTCACCCACACTGGGTCCTGGAGCTTCCCTTCCGCTTAACTCACTCTCTTGGCCACAACCATCCAGTGGCATGTTGGTAGTTCAGTGGTACATCTCCAGCTCTGGACAGCCTAGGGGCCCAGAGATGCCCACGGCAGGAAGCCTGAAGTCACTCACCTGGGGGCAGGTGCAGCTTGTAGAGTGCTTTGAGCTTCTCTGTGAGGTCGCCATGGTACATCCCACCTGTGGAGCAAGGCCAGAGAGGGGACATGCTTGGCAAGAAGGCTCCAGGGACACACGGCAGGCCATATCCCCTACCCTTCCTGTGGGATGTAATGGAGACTCCACACTCTGGGAAGGCTTGGTTCTTCCCTAGCCAGGTCTCTAGGAAAGATCAAATGAGCCCTGGGCCCCTAAGACCCTATGGAAAAGCTTAGCCTTCTTTGGGGCCAGAGCTGAGGTCTGTCACAGGCAAGGGCTCAAAGCCGCCCTCTGCTGGCCTCAGGAGGGACAGCTGCACTGGCTGGTGCTTGAAAGATGGGTGAGACACTCACTCATCCCTGTTACAAACTCCTTGAAGTTGATCAGTGAGTCCTTGTTTTGATCCAGGAGGCGGAACATGCGGCCTGCCAACACAGGCGTGTGAGAGCCACAGGCCCAAGGCGTCAGGCTGGCAAAGAGCTCCCGAAACTGGCTGGCATCGATCCGGTACTGCTCCAGGTAGGGCAGGCTGGGGTCTCGGTGGATGGCTGCTGAGCGGTTACCACCCCAGTACTGGCTTGCCAGATGCTTGGCCTGCAGGGGACACCGTCTGGTGAGATGGCCTTTGGGGCCCTGGCTCTCAGGATTACCAGGGCGCCTTCCCTGATCTGTCCACATTCTTAGGGTAGCGGGCTCTGGTCAGATACTTCAATGTTCACTGGAACCCTCATCTGAGTGCACAGCAGAGGAGCTGAACAGGGCCTCATGGACTTGATTGTTCTGATACAGTGTGGCCACCTTGGCAACTGAACCCAAGGTAGCTGGGAAGGACCACAGGAACTGGCAATGTGGACCCACAATCTCAGTACTCAAGAAACTGAGACAGGAGGATCACTGGACCTCGAGAGTTCAGTATGAAGCAAGCCCGGGCAATGCAGAGAAAACCCAGCTCAAAATCAAACAGAACAAAATACTCAACTACTCACTTGCTTGATCAGTCAACCAACCAACCAATCCCACACCACCAAACCCCAAAACCAAACCAAACAGAGGGAGTGTGAACTTTTGTCTTTGCCAACCACCCCCACCATGCCCTTCCTTCCCCTCCTTTTGATGTACCTGAGACTTGTGTGCAGATTCACACTTGGGCTACAAGGCTGGAGGTTGTCCATCACTACTGGTTTGTTGCAGCCCAAACCACCCCTTAGCTATAGCACCTAGGTTGGGTCATCCCAAATGCCTGATCTGTGTTTTTCCGCTCAAACTACTTAGAAAGAAAATTCTGTTTCTACCGGGGTCCCTGAGAGCCTGACCCAAGAGCTGCTCAGGACAGCCCTAAGGAAAAGCAGCCAGAGGTTAACAGAGATGGAGGTGTGTCACAGCCACTTTCAGCACCCTGACTCAGCCATGCCTGAAGCTGTCTAACTTTTCAGTTAAATGAATAGGTGCATTCCCTCTTCTGTGTGAGATGGGTTGAATTTTTTGATGTTGTTGTTTTTGGTTTTTGTCTTGCTATTTAGGAGTGCTCTATTGGAGTTCGGTCAGTAAACTGCTTGTCATGCAAGCATGAGAACCTAACTTTGGTCCCCAGAATCAACATGAAAAAGCTGGGTATGTGAGGATGGCAACAGAGCTCAGGGAATAAAGGTGCTTGCGGCCAAATGGAATGTCATGAGTTTGATCCCTGGAACACACAGTAAAATGAGAGAACCTACACTTACAAGTTATCCTCTGATCTCCATCATGCACCATGGCACATGCATACACACAATAAATAAGTACATGTAACCATGAGATCTTAAAAAAAAATGGCTGCACCAAGTCTAAGTGTGGTGGTGCTCGCCTTTAATCCCAGCACTTGGGAGGCAGAGGCAGAAGATCCCTGTGAGTCAGAGGCAGCCTGTCTACAGAGTGAGTTCTAGGACAGTCAAAGCTCCACAGAGAAACCATCTTGAGACACAAAACAACAACAACAACAACGCTTGTGGTGGTGTGCCCTTAGAATCACAATGCTGTGAGGCAGAAGCGGGAGACGGGCTCACGGGCCAGCCAGCCTAGCTTACGTGGTAAGCTCTTGGCCGTGAGGGACCCTATCTCTATAAGCAATGGCTCCAAGAGTGACGCTTGAGGTGCTCATGTGCACACTCTGTTGACTAATTGCCAAGAAAGATTAAATTCTGCCACACATGGTTCACAGGAACTGCAATTGGGGACAAGGGGTTTCCCGGCTAGGAGCTGCTGATGGAGGACAGACTTAGACTAGGCAGGGAACTCCACCCGCCCCCGCGCTCTGTCACCTTAAACACCATGTAAAGATCCTCCAGCTCTTCAATGGAGAAGCCGATGTCCCCTGGTATGGCTCGGACCTAGAAGGAAAGATGAACTGTTGGTAGCGGAGGGCCCCGAGGTCCAGCCAAAGTCCAGACAGGTGCTTGTTCTGGAGAGCTCTCAGGTAAACAGTGGCAAAGGGTAGCAAGGGTATGGCCTGTCCTTTGCTGTCCTCAGTGGCCAAGCACATGACGGTGGCTCCACTTAGGAGAGGGCGACCTGTGTGCTTGCCCTTCACCACTACCTGCCAGTTAGTTTCCACTCCCTGGAACTCTTCCTGGGGTAGGTGCTTAGAGGGGCTCTTTCTCTCCTGACGGACTCATTGAGGGACATGGGGTGATGGACAGCCTCTCTGCTCCAGTTACCTAGAAGGGGTCCTATAATTTGCCAGCCAGGCCTTTTTCTTCAGTTAGCCAGAGTTGGTCATGTCTTTCCCTTGTGATCAAAATGCCCAGAGTGCCCTGTAACCGTGAAGGGAGGGTTGAGAATATGGAGGCCAAGGGCAGAGACCAAGAATAGGTTTAAACAGTGCCTGGGATGGCAAAAGGTCCATCCCCTGAACAGCCAAAGACAAGGGCTTCAGGCAGGAGCATATGGTACAGGCTAGCCAGAGTGGCAGAGTGTCACCATCCAGGACAGAAGTGAAGCTTACACCAAAACCAGGCCAGGAGGACTTAGTCCAGAAGACCCGTGGCTTAAATGTGCAAGGTGAAAAAAAATTCCACCAAGTGACCAGGGCCGCTCCCTATCTCCCCACACTAGTACCCATGCTATGGAATTCCACACAGCATCCTGGCCATGACACAGGTACCAAGGCGGTGTAGGGAGAGGGCACAAATTGGACCCTGCACTCTGCTCAGGGAAGGACGGGGTTGGAGAGGGTACTGGGAAAAGCCGTCCACTAAGGCTAGCCCTGCAGCCCCTTACTGCCAGAGGCTACCATTGCCTTCACCAGTGACCATACCACACTTCTCTTGGCCGTGTCTTCCAAGGACTGGATCACCTTCAGCCTCTGTTTAAACCGCATCTGTTCAATGTCGTCAGCCCTCAGGCTGCTGAACTTCTACAGGCCAAAGGAGAATGAGTAAGAGCAAAGGCAGAGGGTAAAGTCCCTGTGTTCATCCAAAACCACAGGCCCTGGGGAACAGCATGGCCAGGATAACTCTGCAGGAAGCTGACCTCATAGGATACTTTCAGGAGGTCAAAGATGTCCACCTCTGCAGGAGGGTCATCTCCACTGGTCAGCAGAGCGTGGAGGTGTGGGATAGGTGGAGAAATGCTCTGCTTGTTGACCACATTGTCCAGGTACCTGTAAAGATCAAAGGATATCAGTACAGGATCCACCAGCAACAGCCAAGTGCTGGGCCAGAGTTCAGGCTTGGGAGTCCTATAGGAAGGCAGTGGTGTGTCCACTGGGGCCCTTACTAGGCAGGGAGCTCCCACCAGAGTAAGAGCAGAGAAAAGATCTTGCTGCCCACTAACACCTGAGCACTAACTCTGAGGATGTCAGGCTGTCTTCTAGGGGCCTGTGGATTCCAGGGCCTACCTAGTTTAGGGACAATGTGCTTCCTCTCTGCTGGGTCACCAGGGTCTGACCAAGAACCATGTAGTGAACAGTTTCTCCAAGGACATGGTCTTGCTTTTTCTGGCTAGTTTGGGTCATCCAGGGCTTCCCATCCTCCTAGGCTATCCAGGATGAGCCTAACACTCAAGGCAGCAGAGGCTTTCTGGTTCCAGTCCATCCCGGTGGGCATCCCTGGTCAGATGCCTACCCCTGAAGAGAAACTCAATCTCCCCACTGTAGGATACACACATGAAACCCAGATATAACCATGGTCATAACTAAGTGTCTTTAACATCAGAGGACCAAGAGTCATATTAGCTAGGAGGCAGACCACAACCTTGCCAATTCTGCAGGGTCCCACCAGCCTTGGGCTGGCTCAACAGGCAAGCGCAGTGTTCCAGGTGGGGCTATAAGGAATTCAGGGTAAGTGTCAGGGTGAGGTAGGGAGTGAGCTGAAAGCCAGGCTGGGGACCTGGGAAGGTCCTTTGTGCAGGAGAAAACCATGAGAGTGGGGATTTCCCCATGCCCAGGGGAGGGGCAGGGTCAGATCTGACCAGAGTCCTGTGGGGTATGGAAGAGACTAGAGCAGAGACCACCTGATCACCTGAAGCAGGCCCTGGCCCATAAAGGGTTAGCTGTGCATTGAGACATCAGGGGTGAAGGGAGAACCTGGGTGGAATGAGTGCTTGAGGAGGCCAGGGTAAGTGTGAGCTTGGTGACAGGTTCATTTAGCCATCCCACAAGCCCGGTGTGGGCCTGCTCTATCGGGGGATGGGCACTGAGCAGTGCTGCTGAGCTTGGAGGAGATGACCAGGACAGCTTTGTGAAACAAGCGCTTCCCCGCCTTGTCTCCTAACATCCACATGAGCGTCACCGCCGGAGACCTGCTCTGGGTCAGTTCCCCATGATTACAGCTGATGGCAGCCTGCAGCCCAGTACCCTCAGGCCCACCGGCCTCTTCTGCTTGCTCCCAGCTCTCATCACTTAGCAGCATCTTGGATCCCACCAGAACAGTTGTCTCCTGCTCCTGGCTCATGTCTCCACCTAGTCTGGCACTTGGGGCATAGCACAGGATGCTGACTGAGGGCTGGGGAGGGGAAGGCTCTGCTGCCAGCTTCCTGGAAGCAGAAGTCGCCGCCAGCACGGTCACCTGCCCAGCACAGTCATGGCCTCGCCCTCGTCACTGCAGTCCAGTAGCTGTTCCATGTTGGCGTCCAGCACAGCCAGGGCCACCTGCAAGATCACCTTGATACCCTCGTAGAAGAAGCAGTCGACAATGACCACGGCGCTCTCAAAGGGCATGACGCTGAGGAAGAGGGTCAGGAACCAGGACAGCGAGATGCTGGAGATCACCCCCAGCTCCTGCATCTTCTCTGAGAGCCGGGGCAGGACGTCTCTCGTGAGCTCTTCAAAGATGCCTTGGTCTACGAGGGCCCCTGAGGAGGGAAGGACAGGAAACCAAATATGAGCACCTCTCCAAGGGTCTGAGCAGACACCCTAGTGAATCCCAGGCCTGGGGTACAGGGACACTACGTGGTTCCAGCCCAACCTCAACGCTGCTTATAGTGAGGGCCAGAGAGGTGTGCATATGCAGAAAACAGAAAGAAACAAATTACTTTGTAATCATTCTTTCTATAGTTTCCATACCACTGTGTGAAAAGGAATACTTGCTCAATACTTGGCATCTATGAGGACATATGCAGGAGATATATAGTAGTTTCTTGGAATCTATGCACACACTGTTGTACACTGTAAGTTACTTTTGGATGACTCATAATACCTACTATGGTGTAATGCTATGAAAAGCTATACAGCTACTATATACTGTCTGGAGAAGAACAAGGGGACAAATCTGGGTGTCTTCAGTTCTGTGCATTTCTATTCAGTGCTTGGCTGAGTCCATGGACATAGAACCTATGGCTACAGACATCTGACTTTCGGGAAATGCGGACTTTACCCCCTAGAAACAACAGAAGTAATGAGTGGCTTCCCTCCCCTCTCCCAATACTCTGAACATATGTGAAGCTAAAGAACCCCACGAGTGGTGACCTTGGACACCAGACAGCAAAGGGCAGCTGAGAGCTCAACACAGATGTGCTGAGACAGATCTGTAAATCATTTCCTTTTAATGACATGGGTTTTATTGGATGCGGGTGCTTGAGAGTAGAAGCCGGACCACCCCAGACACAGGGCAGACTACATGCTCCTACTTCTGGTACTTGGAATGCCTAAGGCAAAGAGACTTAGGAAAGATGGATGGAGATTTGGGCTCCAGGTGGACTCTTTTTTTTTTTTTTAAAGATTTATTTATTATATCTAAGTACACTGTAGTCTTCAGACACATCAGAGGAGGGCATCAAATCTCATTATGGATGGTTGTGAGCCACCATGTGGTTGCTGGGATTTGAACTCAAGACCTTCGGAAGAGCAGTCAGTGCTCTTAACCACTGAGCCATCTCACCAGCCCCTAGGCGGACTTTTAAAACCCACTGAATGTGTGATGTCTGACTCCGTCCCTCACGAAGTCTAGGTGGGAGCTGGACCCTGGAGGCAGGAGGCTGGGAGTCTGTGTTTGCTTCTCTCATTCCTGGCATGATCCTTTTTCAGCTTCTAGTCTGTAAGGTGGGAGCCTACATGATGGCTGTGAGGCGCAGGGAAGAGTCAGTGGGAACTGCTCAGGGTGGAGCGACCAGGGGAAGGTCAGCCACACCCACGTGGGACTCCTGAAGAGGCTGAGGCTCAGGTAAGAGACCCCTTTGGACACTCACCCACTACCCTCGTGTTGTAGTAGTCGGGCAGCATGCGCTCACACAGGGCCACCAGCAGCCAGAAGGCCTCCTCCTCACTGCCATAGAGCAGGAGCACCGAGGTCACGATGTTCATTGCCTGCCAGGAGGAGACAGTACAGTATGCTGGCCACAGCAAAATGGACTGCCCCTTCAGAAAGGTCCCCCATCCAGCAACAAGAAACAGCCTCTGACCAACCCTGGGAAATCTGCCAATAAGCCAGTTTGCAAGAAATCAATGAGACAGAGACAGCCAGCCAGCTCGCTCAAAGTGGGTCAGAAGGCATTAAGAAAACAGAGTGAAGATATCAGCAGACACTTCCACTTAGTGGCTGGGTCAAGCTGATGTGTGAGTGTGCAGCCAGGGCCCTGCAGGGCGGGGGGAGGAGGGCATACATAACATTAGCTGATAAAGAAAAGAAGCACAGAAGAGGGCAAGTTATTTTAAAAATTATTTCAGGCCAATCTGCTGGCCTCTGTGAATTGGTAACATCATGTAGAACACTGGTCTTACCACAACTAAGTTTTAGGAAACCAGTTTCCTTGAAATCCAGATACAAGCTAAGGTCAACAGAAAACCATTTGACGTGGCTTAGGAAGTCCACTAGATTCAAAGACAAAAGCCACCAGAAATGTAAATCAAAATCTTAGTGATGGTCTAACCACACCTGTGTATATAAAACCAGCGAGTGTGAAAGAGGAACTGGATCCTCGTGACCTACTAATGACAAGGCACGACAGTGCAGCTGCTGGGGGAATGAGGAAGTGCCTTAGAAGATGCACACAGATCGCTATCCAGCAATCTGACCTCTGGGTTCACAGCCAGTGCCTTGAAGGCAGAGACTGAACTGGCCTTCAAAACTGAGCTTCACAGCAGCCGTAGGTGCAACAGTCCAGTGGTGCAAGTAACCCAAGTGTCCATCAAGAGACGGAGAGAGAGAAACCATAAACGGCTACAGCAGAATATTATCCAGCCTTAAAATGAAGAAGCTTCTGATTCATGCTGCAACATAATGGCTCTTGGAGAAAGTAGGTGAAAAGTCATATGAGAAAGGATAAATAATGGTCTCAAAGAAACCCGGGACAAATCTCAGTACCTGTGGCTTTTCTCAGCACTTCTCGCCCCGCCCATACACTAAACCTCTCCAGCCCAGGGGCTGGGCTTCCCTTCCTTCCCTTCCCCTAGCTTCTGACCCCACCTCAGTCATTTGGCTACTTGGTGTCTCTCCACCCTCAGCTCCTCAGTCCCCTTCCTCTCGCAGTCTTCCCCAGCTCTCTCCGTCTTCCCCAGCTCTCTCCTCTCGCCAGGCTTATTCTGCCGGTCCAGTTCAGTCTGGGCCCTTCCAGATGCCTCTGGCTGTGCTCTCCCTCACGTCTACAGTAAACACCCTCCTCCATACATTGGAACAGCCCTGTCCCCATTTTTATTCAGTACAGTTACACTTACATGAGATACCGGAACTATCAAATCCAGAGACAGATGGAGAACGGTACAGGGAGGTAAGAAAGCGGGATGGAGGAGTGGTGTTTGTTTGCTAGTACAGTCTTCATGCAGGGAGATGGCTGCCTACGAGTTTGTATGTACTTAACGCCACTGAGGCACACACTTAAGAGAGAATAAAATGGTAAATTTTATATCATGTATGCTATACTATATATACAGAAAAAGAAAACTCGGCCCAGTCTCAGACTAGGAACACACAGGGCGACAGTCACCATTATCTCCTTCTCTTTTAAAGACTATGTATGTGTATGGGTGTCCATGTGTGGGTGTGCCTGCGAACACAGTGCCTGTGGAGGCCAAAGACATCGAATGTCCTGAAGCTGGAGTCATAGGCTGTTGGATGTGGGTGCTGGGAACTGAACTTAGGTTCTCAGGAAGAGCAGCACTCTTAACCTCAAGCCATCTCTACAGCCCCCTTTAAAAACAAGCAAGCAAGCAAGCAAAAACCAAGGTTTCATGCCTCAAAACTTTCTGGGTAGCTTTGGTGACCTGATCCTCCTGCCTGGACTTCCCTCGGCACCAGGTCTCAGGCACAGGCCATCACGCCTGGCTAAGTTACATCTTTTTGAGGGGTTAGGTTCTTCCTCCAGAGCGCGGACAGGAGCATGTATATGTAAGGCCGTCACAGGTTCAGATTGCCAGCACCTGCCCCTGGGAGGCTTCGGTAGGAGATGATTTCCTCAGGACCCTTCTAAGTTCCGTTACCTGGCAGTAGCCAATAGTAGGGTTTCGGAAGGCATAGGCAGTCAGCACCCGCCGGAGTGCAGCGATCCCAAGCTCATTCTGGAAAGCAGGGTGCTCAGGCATGGAGCGATGGAGGTCTCGCTCAATCTCCTCAGTGGCCAAGCTGTACTTCCCCATGGATTTCTCTACTAGCTCAGCGTAGTAGCCCGGATGGGTCACCATCTCATTCCAGGCCCCTGGGGAGACACAGGTGGAAGCCATCTTTCTCTTCTTCCTCCTGGGACTTGGGCAACAGTGACAGAGCTGACTGGGGACACAGATGCCCCATGGAGGAGAGAGAACTTTGCAGTTACAAGGTGTGAGGCTGAGTTTCAATGGTGACTCCTCTGAGAAATTCAAAAGGTCTGTCTCTTGAAATGCTCCAAGTGGCCAAAGGTATGAATGTTGTCAGAGTGTGTCCCAAAGAACGCAGGCTTTAAGGGGATCTTCCTGCCTCTGATGTGCTGCCACCCATTGAAAACACCTGTGCTAGCATCCGCTGCTCTGGGCCTGCTGTAGAGGTAGTCCTTACTCCCAGTCCTCCTCTGGGCCCTGGTGTGGAGGTAGTCCTTACTCCCAGTCCTCCTCTGGGCCCTGGTGTAGAGGTAGCCCTTACTCCCAGTCCTCCTCTGGGCCCTGGTGTAGAGGTAGTCCTTACTCCCAGTCCTGCTCTGGGCCCTGGTGTAGAGGTAGTCCTTACTCCCAGTCCTCCTCTGGGCCCTGGTGTGGAGGTAGTCCTTACTCCCAGTCCTCCTCTGGGCCCTGGTGTAGAGGTAGCCCTTACTCCCAGTCCTCCTCTGGGCCCTGGTGTAGAGGTAGTCCTTACTCCCAGTCCTGCTCTGGGCCCTGGTGTAGAGGTAGTCCTTACTCCCAGTCCTCCTCTGGGCCCTGGTGTAGAGGTAGTCCTTACTCCCAGTCCTCCTCTGGGCCCTGGTGTAGAGGTAGTCCTTACTCCCAGTCCTGCTCTGGGCCCTGGTGTAGAGGTAGTCCTTACTCCCAGTCCTCCTCTGGGCCCTGGTGTAGAGGTAGTCCTTACTCCCAGTCCTCCTCTGGGCCCTGGTGTAGAGGTAGTCCTTACTCCCAGTCCTCCTCTGGGCCCTGGTGTAGAGGTAGTCCTTACTCCCAGTCCTCCTCTGGGCCCTGGTGTAGAGGTAGTCCTTACTCCCAGTCCTCCTCTGGGCCCTGGTGTAGAGGTAGTCCTTACTCCCAGTCCTCCTCTGGGCCCTGGTGTAGAGGTAGTCCTTACTCCCAGTCCTCCTCTGGGCCCTGGTGTAGAGGTAGTCCTTACTCCCAGTCCTCCTCTGGGCCCTGGTGTAGAGGTAGTCCTTACTCCCAGTCCTCCTCTGGGCCCTGGTGTAGAGGTAGTCCTTACTCCCAGTCCTCCTCTGGGCCCTGGTGTAGAGGTAATCCTTACTCCCAGTCCTCCTCTGGGCCCTGGTGTAGAGGTAGTCCTTACTCCCAGTCCTCCTCTGCCTGGCTGACTGCAGGAGGCTGGCTCTGGGATCAGAGGCACTCACCTGAGGCAAGTTTCCTTATGGTACTAGGGATAGAACCCAAGGCCCCGCGCAAGCTCAGGACATGCTCACTCATGGCATCAGGCACAGAAAACTTTGAGGGAGGGCTAAGGCTGACCAATCCACGGCTGGGGGCATATGGGGCCACACTCACCAGAGAAGAGGAGCCAAAGCTCCCCTCGGAGGCTCTCAGGGATGCCTTTCAGGACCAGTTCCCGAGTTCTGGCTGTCCGGTACATGCACATGCCTCGTCCATACTCAAAAAAGTGGATGTTCCAGGATTCCTCCTTCATCTTCTCCTTGGCCTGAGAGAGGAAACATGGAGTGGAGATCTGAAGAGAGTCTTGGTGCTGGGGCCTTGGTGGCAGGCCTTCCACCTCTCTTGGCAAGGCTAGTAGCCTGCTGTGGAAACTCCCCGTGAAATGAGGCTGCAAAGCTCAGGGTTCAGAGCCAGGATTATAAAGAAGGAGCTGAGGATTTACCCTGGCCCAAGCTTTCCAGCAGCAGAGGGCTCTTCCCACTAGAGGCCCAGGGCCCAACACAGGCCAGGCTGACTGTCTGTCCCCAAGCCCCGGCCGGGTCCACCTGACACGCCCAGTGCAGATCAGGGGGCAGCACATACACCCTGACAAAGCCAAGAGGGATGGTGCGGACCATTAGGCCCAGCCCAGAGGTGGCTCCAGCCTTCCTCCTGAGGTCTCAGCTCGGGCACGAGCTGAAGTGAGAGTACTCCGGTCTTACCCCTTTGGCGCCAAGGTCCTCCATGGGTGAGTTCTTCTGGAAGACTTTGAGCAGGCCCTGGGAAGTGGTGGGAATCTCCTGTGTACGGAAACTCGGAGAGCTGCTGTGGGGAGAGGGTGGGCTCGTGGGGGGCTCTGATGCCTCCTGAGATGTTGGGAGAGACTAGAAAATAGAACAAGAGGCAAAGGCGCCTAAGAGAGCTGCCCAAGGGTCAGTGGGGCCAAGTGCGAGGCCGAAGACGGGGCCCAGTCTGCATTTCCTCTCTGGCTGACTGAAACCAAAGCCACCTATGCTAGCAGTTCACAAGCAACTGGCTCTTCCTCCTGGTGCTGCCCGGCTTCTCGTATTCATGTCCTGCTGCAGTAAGCATGTGGGAGGTGGGGTCCACACTTTTTGTGTGTGCAGGTCAGAGGACAACCTGTGGGAGTCAGTTCTCTCCTCGACCATGTGGACTCCAATGACTGAACTCAGGTCACCAGGCTTAGAAGCAAGCTCTTTACCCGCTGAGCTATCCCACCAGCCCTGAGAGTTTCTTTTAGAAACAGAAATTCAAGGGATCCTGTTTTCGTTTGTTTGGTTTTTTTTTCAATCAATAACCCTAGAATATAACAAAGTCCACAAGCATATGACTTTTTTGGGTTTTGACCTTTTAAAATATTTTTACACTTAGTTTTTATTTAATGTGTAGACATGTACTGTGGGTGCCTGGAGCTGGAGTTACAGGTGGTTGTGAGCTGCCTGCTGGGTGCTGGGAACCAAAATCAGGTCCTCCAGAAGAATTCTTAACTACAAAGCATCTCTCCAGCCCCCTTCATTTTTGCTTTTTGAGACAGGGTCACCCTATGTAGTCATGGCTGTTCTGGAACTTGCTATATATTTCATGCTAGCCTTGAACTTGTAGAGATCATCTTGTGTATGCCTTCCTGGCTCTGGGATCACTAACCCCTTGCCGCACTGAACATAAGAGCATGTGTTTTATCTAACCTGGTCGTTGTTCTATTTACGGTCCTTGGACAGGCAGCTGTATCCACCAGAAAGAAAGTAACATGCTGGATGAGGCAATGAGCAGTGCTCAGGACAGACTGCTTGCTGTAATTTGGCCTGGCACTGAGGCGTCGGGCCTGGTGAAGGTGGGCAGTATCACTACCATGTCCTTTCCTTCCTTTTTAGTGATGCCAGGACTGTGTACACACTATATCCCTAGCCCTTGGTTTTCCAGGCAGAGCCTTACCAATTCTCAGAGCTGGCCTTGAACCTGTAACCCTCCTATCTCAGACCGTCAAGTGTTAGGATCACAGAGACATGCCACTATATTTGACTCAGTAATTCCTTACAGTAGGATTGTCTGTGCTCTACAGGATGCAGCAGCAGCCCTGGTCTGGATACCAGGTGCCATGAGTCACCCTCCAGCACGCGCCCCACGGTCAGGCTCAGCAGTAGCAGATGGCTGGAGGAGGCTCTTCATCTAGCTTTGCCCACCCTTTCTGTTCCTAAGTGGCCTCCTCACCTCTGGGGCTGGGTCGGAGGCACTGGCCTTTGTTCCCCCGGCGCTGCTGCCTGTCTGCTTGGACGGTGTTTTCTGGAGGAAGTCGGAGATCCTCTGAACCAGGAAGTCACGGTCTTTCAGGTTGGCAAACAGGAAGGTCATTTTACTCTTGGTGCTGATAGACAGAGGGCTGGGCAGGACGCTGGAACTGTCAGCTTTTTCCACAATGGTCACCTGAGGGGGCAAAAGAAGGCTTTGGGGTGTGTGCATCTTAGGGTGCAGATAGAGCTGGGTGTGCTGAACCACAGTGGCCTTCGGGCTCTCACGGGCACAAGGCAGTGAAGCCCTGAGTGGCCTGGTGGATTTATTCCGTGCCACGGCCACTGTGTGTCAGCTGCACGCGTCATACAGGGGTGAGCGAGTGCAATGGCCTTGCACAGACTTGGGGAAGGTGATGTAAAATGTAAACCCAGAAGCTCCTGCCGGCTTCTCAAAACATGACCCATCCATGTCATGTGTCCTCTAAATCATGTGAGCAGCCCCTCAACTGCAAGGTGCCCAAGGCTCCTGTCCCCAGGGAACCTTTCAGGCAGCTCCTCCCAAAGCTTGGACCTGACTGCAACGTGTGGAAGAGTGACACAGGCTCCAGGGTGCAGCCCAGCTTCAGCAGGGGACAAACAATGGGCATCAGGCTAGGCCTGGTCATGAGGGGAAAGAGTTGGCAACAAGGAAGGCCAGGAAGTCACTGGCAATTTGTTACTGCAGGTGTCTCTGTGGAGGCAGTGACTGAGCTGCGACCAGATAAAGAGCTGGGCAAGAGACAGGAGAGAGGGCACAAAAGCCACTCTGAGACGTGTGTGAGACTGACTGGAGAAGTTTGCAGGAGCTGAAGCAGACTGAGCAGGGCAGGATGTATGTTTACACGCATTTATGTGTGATGAATAAACATATGGGCGTGTACACCTGCATGCGTAGGTGTTTACACATCTGTGGGACATGTGTGGATATGTGGTATTTATATGTGTGAAGTTATGTGTAGAGTGTATATGTGAATGTATAGTGGATACTTGTGTATGTGTAGGAACAGGTCTGTGTGTTGTATATGTGTTGTGTGTGTGTGCATGCATATATGTGAATGATTGTATGTATGGCCATGTGCATGGTCAGTGTGTGGAACCCTCGTGTGGTCAGATGGTATACTGATGGTCTCTAGAGATCTCAAGAGGCAGTTGGGGGTTCCTGTGCCCAGGGAGAAGATGCCACCTGGCTGCGGTGTGGAGGATGGGCCAGCTTCCTGAGCAGCTGTAGAGTTCTGCCCCAAGCGCAGCTAGAGCAGAGACGCTCACCTCCCTCAGAGGTATGATGAGGCGGCATGCATCTTCCTCCTTGCTGGCAAAGCAGATGTAGTTATTGGAGATGAACATCTGGCCGGGGATGTGCAGCTTGTTAAATGGCGTCCATAGGGTGCAACCCGTGTGGCCATCCAGCCGCTCGTCTTTGGGCAGCCGGAATGTGGCTCGGTAGCACTCGTTCTTGGCTCGGGCATCCAGGTCTCTGAGGAAACAAAGTGGAAATTCAGGGTAGGGCAAGAATTTTCTCAGTTTCCGCCCTGGATTCCAGATCCTTGGGGTGTTCCAGTGAGCAATTCATGCCTGGGAATTGGAGCTCAAGATAGATATGGCTTTTATACACCAAGCATTAGGGAGGGACAGAACATAATGTTCCCTTGAGACTGGATGCTTTGAAAGGACATGTAGAGACTCTGTTACTTGGTAGTGAAGGACATGCAGTTCTTAGAGTTGCTTGTGTCCTGCCTGGCTCAGGGTCAGCATGAGGTCCTTTCCCACATGGGGAAGAGCTAACCCTACCTTGAAACCCAGACAAGACACCCCAGCAGGGAGCAGTGGAGCTAACTCTAACTGTACTGCTGTGGGTGGCGGCCTGATCATGCCTGTTCTGGGTCTGTGACCACACAGACATATTTTCCTAGCTCCCAAGAGAGCTTCTCATCTGCCTTGAGCTGCTGGCACCCTAACCAGAGCCTGAGCATGTACCCAGACATACAGCTTTGGACACTGCCTGCCAAGCTCCAGCACTGCTTATCTTTCTGCACGGCCACACTGTCAATCCCATCAAGAGAATGACATATTGCACAACATCCTGATTTAGAAGGTGCGCCGTGGTCCTGCACCCTGGTGAAGGGGTGCAGCCTATGAAATAACCGGACTCCAAAAATACCAGTGCTGAGTTCAGCAGTGATCACCCTGACTCCGGGGTCCAGGAATTGACTGCAATCTCCAATGAATGGATGTCCACAGGCTAAAACCTGAGGCCCAAACAGAAGTGAACTGCCCCATTGGCTACCACGATCCATTCTCCACCACAACCATGGGCAGGATGGCCTCGACCTCAGCTTTATCTTAGCTTGTCTCTTTTGCTAGCTTACGGCCTGAGGGCTCAGACCCATGACAATAAGCCAGCAACTCCAGGACTTGTTTATGATGTCATCTAGATGCAGCCTCCTGGGATCTCAGCATATTCTGCCTAAGTTGGTTTATAGTATAGCTCTACTGTCCACTGCTTCTTTTTTTTTTTTTTTTTTTTTTGGTTTTTCGAGACAGGGTTTCTCTGTATAGCCCTGGCTGTCCTGGAACTCACTTTGTAGACCAGGCTGGCCTCGAACTCAGAAATCCGCCTGCCTCTGCCTCCCAAGTGCTGGGATTAAAGGCGTGCACCACCACTGCCCGGCTGTCCACTGCTTCTTAGTGAGGGACTTCTTTGTCACTCAGCATCCTGATATGAGACCAAGAGATGGGAAGACTCCCTCCTTACATGTGGCTCTCCCTACGCAATACTGTCATGGTTGTCTATTTGCTGGCTTCTTTCTCAGGTAGTGGGCCTGTGAGGGCATGTGTTGGACACCTGGCAGGGTCTGTGGACCCGGCCCCAAAGGACCATTCTCACTGCCGTGGGATCTCCCCACTCCTCAGGAGGGTGGCGTACCGCTTTAGTGCTGAGATGTTCTTATGTGGCCGGATAGGCCTGGGTAGGGCCTTGTCCTCCAGGAAGCCCTCGCTGTCCAGCAGTTGTCGCATGGCCAGGTTAGCCAGCTGTTCCATAAGCTTGAAGGTCTCACCAATGTTTAGGAACATGGAGAAGAACAGCTCCTGGTCCCGTGTGTCCACACGTATGCTCTCGGGGAAGAGTAAAGTGGCATTCTTCTCCAAGCGTGTAACGTCCACCCATTGTACCACCAGGCTCACTGATCACAAGGACAAACACACCATCCATTACAAGCCGGCAAGGTGAGACCTGCCATTCACTCAGAAACTCCCTTGGATTGCTCCTGAAGGACACTTTTTCCTTCCACCCCTCCATGTCTGAGCCTAGTCACACTAGGACAAGTGATCCACAAAGGTACAGCTCGTCGGGTTCACTGCTGCTCCTAGCCCAACATTACTCAGGGAATGCCTTACCTGAGTGGATAAGGACGGAAAGGAACGGATACGCAGAGAGCTAGCTAAGACCCTGACCCTAAGGAGCCCCACTGGGGTATGGACCAAGTCACAATATGGTAGGACTGGCACAGAACAGGATACCAGCCTCCACAGAGATGGTAACTGGCCATTGCGGTCTGACAGGTGAACAGTAAGGGCAGGAAGAGGAGGGCACAGAGGGAGGTGGGCTCAGGAACTAGTGTTGATACCTGCCAACTGGGTTGGCTATAGGTAGCTCCTTTTGGGGTGACCAACAGCAGCAGAGAGAGCTGCTGGCTATGCTGTGAGAGCTTGCCTCCTGAGGTCAGGGTATTCCACAGGAAAGGACCATGAGCAGGTGACAGTGGTATGTACCTGAGGCTCTACAAAACCTACTGAAGGAAGATGTGCCACTGTGCACAACACTGGAGGCTTCAGGTACTGTGAAAGCTACAGTGGGCTGCCACGGACAGGTGTTGCCTGGGTGCTCCCACCACAGGGCGTGACAGTGGCATATGGGTTTGGGGGAGACACAATATCTCCTCCAAATAGGCATGTGGGTGCTTTGGATCAGCAGTGAGGTCAGGGAGGCGAGGGCACAGGAGAGCTGGGCATGATGTAAGGGGTGCCTTCTGCCCCAGCTCACCTTCCTTCCCCAGCAGGAAGGAGTAGAAGCACAGGTGGTTGACGGTCAGGTAGAGCCAACCCTGCCGAGGCACGCGGCCCTTCCAGAAGCTACAGGAGTAGTAGTTGACCAGCTTCTCGCCTTCTGGCATGCCGAACTGCTTCCGCATCTTCAGCTCCGCCTCCTTGAATTTCCCGGGGTCCTCGTCCCCCTGGGGCTGCAGGTTCTTGTTCTCTTCTGCAATGATGCCCTAGAGGGGACAACAGGCTTTGGGCCACTGAGCATATTGGAGCGGCACCCAAAAGGAGCAGAGAAGGCCAGGAACCCAGAATCTAGGACTTCTTTAATTAAAAAAAAAAAAAACTCTGAGGGAAGAACTAGGAGTCTCATATGGCCTAGGCTGACTTTAAACTCTATGTAGCCAAACCATTTTTGTCTTTTGTCTTACTGCCCTAATGCTGAGATGACAGGCACTCGCTGCTACTTTTGTGGTTTGTGGTGCTAGGATCCAACCCCGAGCCTTATGCACACCCAGCATGCACTCTAATTACTGAGCTACATTCGTGGCCCTCGATTCCTAGGTAAAGACACCTGAGAGCTGATGAAACTGAGGCCATCAGGAGAAGGCAGATCCGGCTGTTGTCACCTCCCTGCTCCCTGCCTTTAGGTCTCCCAGGTGCCCCTCAACAGTCAGGACTGACCTCTACCAGCCAAAACCTAGGAAGGGCGCCTGAAGGGCAGGACCACCTGTAATCCCAGCTCCAGGGAATCCACTGACCTCTTTGGCCTTCATGGGCAACTGCTTTTACACATGCCTTACATTCACACACAAATTAAAAAAATAGGCCTGCTAGGCGGTGGTGGCGCACGCCTTTAATCCCAGCACTTGGGAGGCAGAGGCAGGAGGATTTCTGAGTTCGAGGACAGCCTGGTCTACAAAGTGAGTTCCAGGACAGCCAAGGCTACACAGAGAAACCCTGTCTCGAAAAACCAAAAAAAAAAAAAAAAAAAAAATTGGCCTTTAACAAAAGAAAATGTCATAATGAAACCCACTTGTTTGAATGCTAATTTTGAGACTGAATCGAGGGCACAGCACGCCATGGTGGAAAGTGTATATAGCCAAAGAGGCCTGTCCCACCTTGTGGTGGCCAAAATGCAAAGAATGTAGGAGGAACCCGGGTCCCAACATCCCCATTCAAGGGCACATCTGCATCCATCTTATTGCCTTCCATGAGTTCCCACCCCCGTAAAGGGTCCAGAGTCTTCCAATAAGCCCATGGGCTGAGAACCAACCACAGGCTTTGGGAGATTTTCAAGACCCCAACTAGAGCAAGGCACAAGCCTGTCCATGCCCTTCCAATCACCAGAAAATGAGAGAAGCCTTCAGTTTCCATCCTGTGAAATGGGAACAAAACCTATACCAAGTTGTTTAAAGATGAGACAGGATAGACAACACAACTGATTCTTGGAGTCTACAGGGCACTGATTCTAGGACGCCCAGAGATACATGAATCTATATATGCTCAAGTCTCTTCTATAAAAACAGACAGTCTGGCCGTCCACCCTCCTGCATGCTTCAGCTCATCTTACAGCATCACAGCAGGAATGCTCTGCTCTTCTGTACTGCTTAGGAAAGGCCGACGATGTTCAGTAACAAGATAATCCTTTTCCCCAAATATTTTTGACACACAGTTGGTTGAATCCATGGATTTCATTGTATCGCACAGATATGAAGCATCAACTGTGCGTGGCCGCTAGCACTCCACAAAGGGAGAAGGGTTGGTTGTTAGTGGGACATGGGCCTTACGTGTATCTTGCCCTTGACGAAGGTAGTGATGTCCTCCTCGTTGTCGAAGATGGACAGCGTCTGAAGCAAGTTGTTTTCCAGCCATTCCCAGTGTTTGGTGATCTCTTTTCGGGAAGAACCTAGTTCAGTGAGGGCGGATGAAATCATGAGATCTCAGACTCAAGGCAGAGGTGGGTCCCCATTGCCCTATCCAAGTGACCACCTCCTTCCAAGGCACAGATGAGCCTTTCCTGCTTACACTTCTATCACGACAAGAGTTCCCCCTTCCCTACCAAGGGGAAACTTCTGACTCTGTATTCCTGCTCTTCTAGAGACAATCTACACGGCCGTCATCAGGTAAACTCATCGGGTTTCTTTGTCCAGTGGGCAGAATCCCCGCAGGGCAGGTGAACAGCTACCATCTCCTGCCGGCCTCCCCGTCCCACCCCCAGCATCTGTCTGAGCATTGCAAATAGAGTGGAAGGTCCTGGAAAGGGAAGCATACTGCTGTTCCCACAGCCCAGGAGAAAGGTCCGCTTCCATCAAGGGTTCCATCAAGGGTCTAGACGAGCAGCCTTGGGAGGTGAAGCAAAAAAAACCTAGACTGGAAAACCTTTCAGAATGGATGTGATGCCTACAAGGATGGGAGGAGGGAGCAACCTGTATTCTTCTCAGCTGTGCTGGGGTGGAACAGGTCATGGGTCCTGGCAGGAAAAGCAACCATGTATCACGGCCAGGCCCACACACTATGACCTATGAACCAGAGGTTAGAACATAGGGTGTTCTGGGAAAATTCTTCACTACTGAGCCACACCTCCAGCCCTGAGGGAGTCACCCTTCTCTGATTGGCAACACTCTTGTACCAGCTGTGCTGGTGACCCTGACCCCTTCCTAGCTAGGCCTGGTGGTCCCCACCCCCTCCTCCCATCCAAGGCTGTGCTGCACCCTGCCTTGCCTTCACTGGGGATGGTTTGTTTGCTTCTTATTCAAGCTGCTCATCAGACAAGCAACTCATCAGACAAGCAACTCCACAGGATGGAGCCTCTCCATTGACGGGCCTGAGGGAGGACGGCCACATGAAGACATGAGCCGGTAGCTCTAGATAACTCAGTGAGTCACACAGTCTGTCTCCCTGTAAGCCCCTTCAGCCACCCAGTTCCCCTCCCTGGTTTTCTTTGTGCGTTTCTCTTATGGCCTCCTTTTCCTAGTGCACAGAGGTCTGGTTGGTAGGAAAGGATTTCTTTCTGGCCAAGAACTCACGATCACATTCAGAAGTTAAGTTGACATATGATGCAACTCTCAGTATCATTTCATTTTTTTTAAAAATTTAGATTTATATATATATATAAATCAATCAATCTATCTATCTATCTATCTATCTATCTATCTATCTATCTATCTATCTATCTATCTATCTATCTATGTTTTACCTGCATGTATATGCACCACTTGTGTACCCTCAAGAATCAGAAGAGGGGAGTTAGATCTCCTGGGTCCTCTGCAAGGTGGCAAGTGCTCTAACCACCGAGCAACCTCTCCAGCCCCTAGGGCCATTCTCATTTTTACGCACATTGCCAGCAACCGTAGATGAATAATGTTGCCATTCTGTCTGTCTGTACCTGTTTGTATTTTGATTATAGATGTTTATGTGTACATCTTTTAGTTAAAAGTAAGTCACTCATTTAATATTAAGGACACAAACTATGCCATCTCTGTCAGGTACTGGGGAGAAAGATGCAGTAGCTAATTAGATTACTGAGTGTCACTCCTGTTTTCAGAATTGCCCACAGAGCTCACTTCATCCAGGACACCTCAGACACCTTACAGTATAACCCCGGGCACAGAGACATTCAGTCAGGTATCCAAAGTCACCTATCAGGAAGTGACAAAATGAGAACGTCAGCCCAGCTGCCTGGAGCAGCCTGCTCTCATCCTCAGGAGTTCCCATCCCTCCATGGGGCAGCCAGGCCACGCCCGGGGAGGAGGAGAGTGCGAATGTGTGGGTCTGAGGGATCTGGGGAGGTGACATCTGGTGAGTATCAACAGAGAAGGGGCACTCTGCACAGGAGGCAGGAGGGGGCTGTGGGAAATCACAGACACTGCAGGTGTGCTCCCTATGGGAGTACCAGAGCACAGCTAGGGAGGAGTCTGGGGATGGAGGAGGGCAGATCCTGGGCATCCTGAATACCAAGTGTGCATTCCAGCAGGGCATCTGGTGCTGGCAAGCTGCTTCTGAGTCCGTGCCCAGACTGCTGGGGAGGTGGGCACAGGCGAAGCTAGGGCAGGGATGGCATCTGGTGCAAGAGGAAAGGTAAAGGGAGACACAAGGAACCACGGCCACCCTGTCACCCCCTGCACTCCCCGGCCCGGGGGCTACCCCTGGAGCCTTGGCCTTTCCTGTATGCTCCCTGAGAAAGGACACTGAGGCAGAGAAGACACTCTTCAAGGCCCACGTTAAGTAACCTGTTGGGTGGGGAGATGGCTCAGTGGTAAGCATACTGGATGACCTAGGTTGACCCCCTGAAGCCCTCTACAGAGCTATGTTTGATGGCCTGGATCTGTCATCCTAGGACTCCTCCAGAGAGGAGGGAGGCAGAGATGGGAAAATCACCTGGAAACTCCCGGGACAGCCAGTCTGGTGAACATAGCCTGTGAGCACGCACACTGAATTAAATTCTTTTTTTTAAAAGTAACTTGCCTCCCTGTGACCAAGGCTCATAAAGTTCCCAGATCCTGCTGGGTTGGATCCCACCTTTCAGAATCCCCCCCCCCCCCCGTTTCCTGAAGTAATCCTTATAGCCTCCCAGTAACTTTTGTGGGTCTGAAAACCAGGAGACATGGGGTCCTGCTCGGTTTCTCTACTTGGCCTTGGGCACACTGACCTCTCTAAGTTCACTTGCTGACAAAGACATAGGTCATTATTGTTAAGGGTGCCAAGGAAGAGGGGATATAGCACCTAGGCCAGAGAGTCTATTTCCAGGTTACCCCTTGACCTTCTAACCTCCACCCTGAAGCTGGGGTCCAACTGCAAGGGCTACATACTTTCTCCCTCTGTGTGAGGCTCCAACCCAATGTCTCACCTATGCTAGGTAAGTGCTGTACACATAACTACACTTCTAGTCATTTATATTTTTTATTTATTGTTTTTTGAGGGTTTCTATGTAGCCTTGGCTGTCCTGGAACTCTATAGATCAGACTGGCCTTGAACTCAGAGACCTGCCTGCCTCTCCATCCCAAGTGTTGGGATCAAATGTGTCACCACCACTGCTTGGCTTTTATTTTTTAAAATAAGGTCTCGTGTTGCCCAGGCTGGCCTTGAACTTGCTACAGGACCAAGGATGACAGAATTCCTGCTCCCTCTTCCTGAACCTCTCAAGTGCTGGGATTATAGGTATGTACCATCATGCCCAGCTTATGTGGTGCTAGGGACCAAATGCAGGGGTTCATGATGCTAGACAACCACTCCACCAAGCTACTACACCATTAGCTCCTAATTATTTATTTTCAGATAGAGGTGTGCTAAGTCACCCAAACTGGTCTCAAATTCATGATCCTCATGCCTCAGCCTGAGATTATAGGCATACCCAACTGTGGCTGGCTGGGGTCCACAAACTCTAGAGACCTGCCATCTTATCTCAGGCCACCGAGGAATACCAGGATCCTGCAGGGATGTTAATAGCCTGGCTTATAACCAGAGAGGTATCTGCTGGTACAGGAACAGGTGCCCCGGGCCTGCAACTCTGTGTAATGCTAGACAGGTTACTTGATTGTTCTGGGCCATGGTTTTCCTCATCTTCAGAACAGAGAGGACTGAAGTACCCGTGTGGAGGTCCAGGTAAGCAGGAAGTGCTGTCTGAACACTGAGCCACTTCCGCCTGACTGCACACATCGACCCTCCTCCTGCTCTGGTGTAGGTGGGCTCACCTCATCTAAACACAGCAGCTACAGTAGAGTCCGTCACTCATGGCGGATGTATGCTGCAAGGTCCCTCAAACACTGACTTAGAGACCACTCAACCATTACCCCAGGCCCTATACAAGCAAGGCGCAGGTCTCACTGTTCCAGCCACCCATCAACATACGACTTCCTCTCATGAGCTTTTCTATTTAATGATACTTTGCACTGGACGGGATGGACAGCACTGTGGTTCATTTCTGAGCTAGCTTCTCTGAGGCCTCTTTCTGCGAGGGGCATCCAGGTCTTCCTATACCCTGGAGAGAAGGCAGCTCTAGCACTCTCCATGGCGCCCATCCTCATCGGCGAAATCGACAGAGCAGAAAGATGGGGAAATATGTCACCCCACTGATTAAAAAGGACCTTGTTTCCAGTGAGAACCAAAATAAGAAGGTCAAGAGCTGCCTTGGCCCACCTCAGCTGGGGACCCAGGCCACCAGATGAACCAGATTTCTTACTACATGTGTAAGAGTATCCAAATGCTCGGCGTGGCAATGAGGGGGCTAGAACCAGAATGGACCTATGAGGTCCAACCCCAACTGCTTGAGACAAGGGGGACTGAGAGTACACAGGTTCTGGTGAAGTCCAAGCCTAAGTCTCCAGGGGCTTCTCCACTTCCCTCGAGGGACATCATGGGGTTCTTGGTAGACATCACCCCATCAAGAATGCAGGTTTCCTGTCCCCTCCCTCCCAGTGTGACTTCATGACTCAGGACACTTACCACATGCCACCGTCCAGTAGACCTGTGAGTCCTGGGTCTGGTGCAGGATGCGGTAAGGGGCCACACGGGCGCTGGAGTCTAGCACCACATCCAGGGTGCCCACAAGAAGACCTGTGGGTGGGCAGAGAAGGGAGGAAGGTAAGAGGCCTGGGGCCAAGCCTAGCGTGGGTCAGCTCATAGGACCACGCCAGGAAGGCCTGGCGCAGGCAAGGCTGCACAGCCAGACTTCTTGCTATTCACAGGCTTCCTGCCGGGGTCTCTTGAAACTCCTCCTGTTTTTAATAGAAGCATCTATTTATTTTCTTGGCTCAGAAATACTCACAGTAAAGGACTTTTGCCACAGAACCTCACTATGTAGCCTCAGCTGGCCTGGAACATATAAAGATCTGTCTGCCTGTTTCCTGAGTGCTGGGGTTAAAGGTTTGTGTCACCATGCCTGGCTGCAGTAGATGTTTGTTTAATGGAACTCAAATCTCAAACGATATTGGGAGGCTCTTTTGCAGAAAAATCAAAATTAGGCTTGATTGATTGATTGATTGATTGATGATATGGTCTCAAGAATCCTGGGCTGGCCTCAAACTCAGTAGCCAAGGATGACTCTGGACTGATCCTCCTGCCATAACCCTCCCTAGGGTTGGCATTATACAAATGTGCCACTATGCCGGAGTTATGTGGTGCTGGTGATGGAACATGAGCTTGTAAGCATCTACTAACTGAGCCGTGTCCTCAGCCCCCAGGTTAGGGGTTAAGACAAACATCTCTTCAATGTGTATGTATTGAACCCAGGGTTTATATAAGGCAGGCAGGTGGCCTGGCAGACCTATATCCCCAGCTAATTATTTTCTTTAAAGTGAGAAAATGTTATAAATTAAAATAATAAAACACCATAGTGCCTTTTCTCTTTTCTTTCTTTCTTTCTTTCTTTCTTTCTTTCTTTCTTTCTTTCTTTCTTTCGACAGGGTCTTTGTGTCACCCAGGCTAGCCTTGAACTCATGATCCTCCTGCCTCTGTTTTACGAGGTGGAATCACCAGTAGGTCACCATACCTAGCTTACACACTTGTATCTTTTATAATTATTTTTATCATGGTGGCACACACAAGGAGGTCAGAGAACAACTCCCAGGAGTTGTTTTTCTCCTTGCACCATGGGATCTGGGGACTGAACTCACATCGTCCGGCCCATGCAGCAAGCCCCTTTACCCTCTGATCCATCTTGCTGCCCCTAGACTATCCTAAGTAACTGCCAGATGCATTTCTTAAGAATGTCCCCCTCCCGGCACTGCCGGCTGAGAGCTTTGGTTCCTCAGAGTGAGGACATTGAAACACCCTCCTTATCAAATCCAGGAAAGCATCGCAGACTTTTTTTTCTGCATGTGCAGTTATGCACCCTGCAATTCTGGAAAGCTGGGGCAGCCTTCAAAGTCATGGCTGAACAGGACAAGGAAACATTTTTTTAGAATCATCAGATTTTGGAAAACAGTTTGTTTTTTTTCTTGGAACCAAAGCATTTTAGGGCAATTCAAGTTCTCCTTACCCTTTCTGCTTGCCCTGTGGCCTGATGACAGTTAGTGGCCGTGCTCTTTGTCAATATTATTTCCTGGCAAATCGGCAGGAAACTCCTATCTTCTACCACTGTCCGCCTGATCCACTCTTCTTGATTACTTAAATAATGACGTAATCGAAAAACCCTGCCTGTTGTTCCTGTTTGAAATGTATTCATTCCTTCCTTTTCAAGGAAGTGGCTGCGTCTGGTGAGATCTGAAAATATGCTGCTGCTGTCTTCTTGGCACACAGAACCACTTCTACGTATTATTCACTTTTAATACTTTTTGCTAACCTATTTTTCATCTGACCCCCACCTCATCTTTAATAAATGCAACAGTTACAAAATAGATACATCCAAATGAATAATTTCTCATTTGTTTTACTAAAATGTTAAAAAAAAAATAGTCCCTTTAAATTGCAGTTAGGGATCTGGAGAGTGGCTCAGTTGACAAAATGCCCACCGTGTAAGCCGGAGGATCTGAGTTCGAATCCCCAGCACCCACATAATGACAGGCGTGGCTACTTGTGTCTGTAACCTGAGTGCTGGGAGCAGAATAGAGATGGATCTCTGGAGTTCACTGGCCAACAAACCATCTCAATGCACAAGGCGGGGGAGAGTCATAGGAGGCAGTCATGTCCACACCTGGCCTCCGCACACACAGGCATAGGCTCCTGCATGCACACCAGGCAGGCTGGTCTCTGTCAACTTAAGACTAGCCTGGTCTATGTAATGAGTTCGAGGTCTGCCAAAGCTAAATAGTGAGACTACCTCAAAACCAAGAAAAAAAGGCGCGTCAAGCCTTTCTATGGTTTAGAGTCACCTTCTTTTTTTTTTTTTTATTTTGGTTTTTCGAGACAGGGTTTCTCTGTGTAGCCCTGGCTGTCCTGGAACTCACTTTGTAGACCAGGCTGGCCTCAAACTCAGAAATCCTCCTGCCTCTGCCTCCCAAGTGCTGGGATCAAAGGCGTGCACCACCACCGCCCGGCTAGAGTCAACTTCTTAACGTTCAAGTTGAGAATTTCCTTTTGGTCTTGGGAACACTCTTTTAGAATCTCTGCATAAACTACTGGCAAAACCATATTGCAGGGCATGAAACCTTTTTAACCTGATGACCCTCTCCTCACATCCTTTCTTTAACGAGAAGTTCAGGCTAGCAAACTATTTACTATCTTAATTATTTCCTTTTCGTTTTTTTCAAGACAGGGTTTCTCTGTGTAATCCTGGCTGTCCTGGAACTCATTCTATAGATCAGGCTGGCCTCAAACTCAAGAGATCCCCCTGCCTCTGCCTCCCGAGTACCACCACTGTGTATGGGTGTTGTGTCTACAAGTCTGTCTATGCACATGTTTGTGTCTGTTGCCCACAGATACCAAAAGAGGGTACTGGATTCTCTATAACCGAAGTTATAGATGGTTGTGAGTCACCATATGGGTGCTGGGATTTGAACCTTGGTCTTGCAGCTCTTAACCCCACTTATCCAAGCCAGGCTGGTCAGTTTTGAAAAGAGGCTTGAAGAAACCTGCATTACTGATGAATCTCTTAGGGGTACAGTGCTTGGGAGGCTGTGGTGGCCCAATGACCACGGCAAGATGCACAAACCTGGCCCAGTGGGATTTGGAATTCACAGAATGGCTGGCACATGAGTCTGGATACTCAGCCTTGAGGGGCGGGAGGTGGTCAGACACAGATGAATGATAGAACAAGAGGGACTTGTCCCACAGTGCCCTGCGCTCCTCAGTGGCCTTATGGTAGCTTCCAAGGTTGGTCAGTGGGCTGTTCAAGAGGACTGCTACCTAACTCTCAATAAACACTGGGTCCTGGAGGCAGGCCTAGCTCTACTTCCAGTAATCTCTGGGCCCTTTGGGAAGGAGTCTGATTGTGGAAGAGAACATTGAGTTTTCTTGGAGAAGGTACAGTCCCTTCCACATTAAGAAGTGTAGCTCATGAGGTGCTGGCAGCTGATGTCACCTATGAGAGGCCTCCAACTGCATCTGGCAGGACTGTCAGCTGCCACACTGAAAAATCAGGGCATTCACAGAAAATTCCCTTTCCATTTTGAAAGATCTGGTACCCAGAAGGGTCCACATACTGCAGGGCCCTGACCTGTAGTTACTTGACAAGCCCTGGAGCACAAGGGGCTTCCAACAAATCCTGCTGAGTAGATTCCCACAATGCCACATGTCACACGAAGTCAGAGGCGCCCACTCCAGCTGCTTCTGTGTGAGTGGTAGTACCCAGATACCCGAGGGGCACCTGAGGTAGCTCAGAGGGACACTTCATATTTGCTGATAAATATGCAAAAACAAGCTTTGGGTTGGGAGCTCTGATGGCATCAAGTGAGGAGAAGCCCGAGGAAGGGGAGTAGAGGTCAGGGCATCGTTGGTCTTCGCAAAGAGGCCATTCTTGAGTGAACTAGGAGTAAAGGGGGCAAAAGAAAACGTGTGCTTATGCTACTTGGTCCCTCAGAGGCAGCTGGAGAAACTGAGGCAGAGGGTGAGCTGGGGGGACCCCGCTGACTTCTGGCTGCTATGTGACTTTACAGGACTGTGCACACGTCCGGGCGGAGGCCACTGGTGTCCTTCCCCTTCTGCCCGCCCCGGGATCGTCCTCCCCACCCGCCTTCCGACTTCCCTGTGCTGCTGCGCGTGCCCGCGGGTCGCGTCCTGCCGCCCCGCCAGGCCCGGTGCGCACAGGCCCGGCCGCCCGCGCCCCGCTCACCCGTGAGACCGCCGCCCTTGCCGTGGCCTCGGCGCCGCTGCAGCACGAAGAAGGGGTTGGCCCGCTCCGTCACCCATAGCGCGTTGGCCACCAGCACCTCCTCCGGCCCGAGCCACATCCCGCGGCCGCTCGCACCGGGCCAGAGCCCGTGAGGCGGAAGCGCGCGCCGCCGTCGCTGCGCCCGAGTCGAGCCGAACGGAGCCGAGAGGCCGGGGCGGGGTCGAGACGCCGGCCCGAAGCATTGTGGCTCCCTCTAGCGGCCGCGCTGGCTTACAACGCCGCCTTCCTCGACTTCTCCGGGCCGGGTATTCCCGTCCAGCCCCGCCACCACTGTCCAGTTTGTAGGGGATCACATATTCTCCGCCTACTGTTGCAGCCCAGGCGCGTTAATGTTGCAAAAAGCGTCTGGAGAAGGGTTAACACAGAAGGGTTAGCATCTCCTGGTCAGCCTCGGAATTTTGACTTAAGTCTAAGGTTGGAATCCTCAAGAGCCCAATTGTCAGGAACAGCAGCTTGTGTCCTTTGAAATAAGTGCGCTCACCCCATCTGACAGATGGACTCGGGTGGCCTTAAGGCTGGGGTCACAGATGAGCGCTCTTCTCTCTCTCTCTCTCTCTCTCTCTCCCCTCTCCCCCCTCTTCTCTTCTCTTCTCTTCTTTTCTCTCTCTCTCTTTCTCTCTCCTCTCCCTCCTCCCTCCCCTCCCCTCCTTCCCCCCCCCCCCCCCCCCCGGCCTGAAGGCGGCAGTCTCTGATAATGCAAATTCACCTTCGGATCCCAGCCCAGGGCCTCTGCTGCCACTGACCCATGAAGCAAAATTAGCTACTGCGAACTAGAGCCCGGTGAAACAATTAGGAATAAGACAGTTTCTGACTCAATGGTGCAATTGACTCGGTTTAGACAGCAGGTGTGAATCATATTTATTTTGGTAAAGGCTAGGAAGACAGCTGTATGTGGTGTCCCATGTCACCTGGAGGTGGCAGGAGGGTGAAAGGAAGGAGAGGTAGATTCCTTCTGGGAGGTTTGAGCTAGTTTGAGGGTTTTCTTTGAAACAGTGTAATATTTGATTTTTGATCCCCCTGCCTCAACCATCCCCATTGCTAGGATGTGATGCTTGCTTGAGATGTAACTGAGAACTTCATACCTGGTAGGCAAGCACTCTGGGCTGCATCCACAGGCCCTTGAGTTGGTTTCTGTCACTGGCATTCAAGGGTGTAACAGATATAAATGGGTGACAGCCAGAGTGATCTACAACCTTCTGAAATACAGCTTGTGACTTGGCTTCCAAGATATGGAGACTGGCTTTCCTTAGAACTTTGAAGTATACTCTGGTTATCCTGACAGAGTACACAGCAGTCAGTCAGTCTGGTTGCCCATCATCTTACTACATGGGGGAGTGAGCATGATGTCCATGTATGAAAATATAACTAAACCCATTAACCTCACATACTAGATTCATAGTCCATTGTATTAATGTGTTCTAATAGTAAATCCTGAATGAGGACTTTGGAAGCACAAACGAATCGCCACTGTGCTCTCTGGAGAATTCTACACTCAAGAATTTGGAAGTAAGCCAGGCATGGTGGTAGATGTCTTTACCCCAGAACTTGGGAGGGGAGGCAGGTATATCTCTGTGAAGTTGAGACCAGCATGGTCTAGCAAGTTCTAGGACATCCAGGGCTGCATAGAGAGATGCTGTCTCAAAAAAATATGAAAATAAAAAACAAAAATAATTTGGAAGTAGTGGATTGGCGGGATGGCTCAGCAAAAGATGCAGCTCCAGGGGATCTGATACTCTCTTCTGGCTGCTGAAAGTAAAAGCAATAGCATTCCCTCATGTATGCGCGCGCGCGTGTGCGCGCACACACACACACACACACACACACACACACACACACATTTACAGAGAGATAAAAGTAAATCTACAAAAAATTTAATTTAGAAGAATTATAACAATTTTATAAAAAGCATTTGGAAGTACCCAAGAACCAGTGAGATACTTGACTTTGATCTCAGAGCCCACATGGCAGAAAAACAGCTCCTGCAAGTTGTCTTGTCTTGTAAATAAAAATAAAAACTAACTAAATAAATGTAAGTTGAGAATTGGAAGTATTTGTTCCACCCTGCAGTGAAGGATCCTTATTTCAGAGGCTGAAATGTCCATCAGCCGACGGACAACAACAGTGGCGCATCCCTCCATTCCCAGCCATAAGGTATTAGCCACTGGCATGCTAAGACATGGACGGACCTCAGACATCTGAGGCTGAGACAGACTGCTGGCATTGCCTGTGTCTCTGCATATCTAACAGGCTCCTAGGTGCTGCAGCTGACCCAGAGACCAACCTGTAAGACTCATCTTTATAAGGAAAATAATACTTATTGAGCACTCAATATGTACTAAACCCATGTCTCTTTTCTTTTTATTTTCCATGTGTTTATTTTTATAAAATTTACTTGATTGATAGAAATGCAAAAATCAGGCTTTGACACTGCCACAGGACTTAGCAGCCAACCCTATTATCTAATATTTCTAGCACCTAGCACCTTTTCATCATCTGGAAGGGGAACCCTGTCCACATCACAGCTACTGCCCAGTCTTCTCGTCTCAGCCCCTAATAACCACTGATCTGCCTTTGCCTCTATGGTCTGCCTGTTCTGGGTATTTAGTGTGAATGAGATAATCTGCCCTGTTGTGCTTCTTCACTCACCATCATGTGTTCAAGGCCATCCATGTTGTAGCATGACTGTGGTTTATATTTTGTGGCTGAAAAGAGCAACACTGTCTCTCTCTGCCTCTGCCTCTCTGTCTCTGTCTCCCTTTGAGATAGTGTCTCTATATGGAGCCCTGGCTCTCCTAGAACTCTTTGTATAGACCAGGCTGGTCTTGAACTCACAGAAATCCACCTGCCTCTGCTTTCTGAGTACAGGGATTAAAGGTGTCCACCACCGTGCCCAGCCTTGACTTTTTCTATTAATTAAAAAATGTTTAGATTTTACTTATTTTTGGTTTATGTGTATGGGTATTTTGCCTGCATGTATGTCTTATGTCATATGGGTACTTAGTATCTTCAGAGACCAGAAGAGATAGTTGGATCCCCTAAAACTGGAGTTAGAGATGGTTGTAAACCACCATCTGGGTGCTGGGAAGTGAACCCAGCTCTCTGGAAGAGCAGTCAGCGCTCTCAGCCCTTGAGCAGTCTCCCTAACCCTGAAAGCCAGGCTTCTGAGCAAACCCCAGCCTCTTTCAAAGAAGCTTACCTATTCTTACAGTGTGTCAGAGCTCAAGCCATGGTTCTACACACATCTAGCCGTTTCTAGATTGTGTGAAATGGTATCGTTGTGGTTTGGATTTGTGTTTTTTACCATATCCCCTCTGAAAAGCATGTTCTTTTTGTCACCTGAGACCACAGAGAGTATTCCACGTGACACAAACAGCTTCTTCAACAGAGTTTTATTGAAATGGTTATATAGCAAATTCCACACATACAGGTGTACACTATTGGCACAGAGGTACATGCCAGACAATTTCACTACTTAATTATACTTACATCAACCGTGTGGACCTAGGAGTTGTGCTGCCCGTTTCCAGGGGTTGACAGATCTGATTGTCAAGAAAGTGGCTCATACTGTACTTGCAGATGTCTGTATTCTTGACAGGGTAACCCCTACAGTGAAGTCACACATTAAGTTAATGAGCAATTTTGCTATCTGAATACTTGATGTGTGCGCTCCTTCTGGCACAAACCATCCACTGGTGAGAGAAAGTCAAGAGCATAGCTTCCCTCTCGTCCCTCCAGGTGCCCCACCTTGCCATCTGCCTAAGGCGTGTTCTCAACTTCCTCACCCCAAGATACCTGTGCTTAGGTTAGAAAAATAGTTTTGTATGCCATCTGCTGAAATGTTGTGCATAGTCCAGCAGGAGCCTGGAGTGAGTGGGGCTCTTTGAAGAATCCAGATATGGAAGGGGTGACTTCAGTGTTTTCTATGAGTGTTTGTAAAAGCTACTGAGGGTCAAAAAGAACTGGGACACATGGGGCCTGGAATTTAAACTGATTTCTCTCCTTTTACAGGAGTGGCAAGTCTAGGAGGTGACGGTTTTCTCCACCTCACGCCCACGTCTCCTCCCAGCTTGGACTCTTTTCTGTCCCTGTAAACAACACTGGTGCAGTTTTCTTGGGTGAGGTGTGGCCACTCGAGAGTCCATCTTACTTCCCATGCTAGGCTGAAGATGCCAGAGTCCATCCCAAGCACCAGTATTCTAGCTGGGCCAGCAAGCCAGCCAGGGCTGCCAGGGAGGTGGCACGTGTCGCAGCTGCCCCTAAAAGGTCTAGGTGTAGAGCCAGGTCAAATCTAGCCACTGAGGCACAAAGCACTGGTGGGTGGCAGAGGCAGCTTGCTTGCTTACCTGAAGGGAGATATAGGACTTGGGATGTCACATTTTACCAGACCCTCTCACTTTCTTTCTTTCTTTCTTTCTTTCTTTCTTTCTCTCTCTCTCTCTCTCTCTCTCTCTCTCTCTCTCTCTCTCTCTCTCTCTCTCTCTCTCTCTCTCTTTCTTTCTTTCTAGAACAAATATCTTGGTTTAGTACCTTCCAGCCATTAGAAAAGTCCTTTAATATCATAATGCAAATACATTTAGACTTAGTTGTGGATGAAGGATAATTCCAAAAGCAGGTTAGAATTTACTTTCTGTTGGGTTAAATTTGTAAAAATGTATCTCAGTACAATGTTAATTGTTGCCAGTTTGTAGAATCAGGCGAGAGTTGCTGACAGGGAGGAGGGTCTAAGACGGCAGCTGTGGGCTTGTGGGTGGCCAACAGGTTCCTTCCCGGTGCATGTACCGGCCCAGTAAGTGGAGTTGAGATGGAGAGAAATGACACACATCAGCATCAAATGTTTTGGGGCTGCTGGAAGGTGAGAAGATGGAGGGCCACTACAGGGGGACTGTGAGATGATGCTTGGAGCTCAGCCTTTCCTCGGGAGGGAACGAGTATGTGTGTGAAGGCGCTAATGGCCGAGTGAGGGCTCCACCTTCAGCTCCGGCTATCGCCAATGCTTCTGAGAAAGATTATACTTTTAGGCTGTGGAATGGGGTCCTGGCTACCTCAAGCCTGTCTTAAAGAGTCAATAGGAGGAACCTGATGGATCCCAGGGCAGAGGCCAAGTTACTCTGGAGGCCATGAATCTTCCCGGAACCTCAATGCTTGGGTTGCACAGAGCTCAAAGGCTATTCTGCCCTTTGTCATGTGTTTCTTCTTCCTTCCCCAAGTCAGAGTGAAGAAAGCAGGAGAAAAGTGCATTGAGCTTAGGAGGGAGGACTGCAGGAGGATAATCACAGGGAGGAGAGGAGCAGCCTCCACAGGGCCATTTTAGGGCCCTAAGAACCACATCTGTAATGTAGAAATGTCACCCTTTTAGCAGCTGAGGCTGACAGCTCTCTCTGCCTTTGTGGTCACTACAGACTGGTTGGGTCACAGCTCTGGAAAACACAGGTGACTGTTATTATCCCGGGCCTGCTGGGGCCCACCTGGCCTCTCCTCATTAAAGGCCAGTTCTTCTGTGAATTCCCATAAAGAAGAGAGGAACCTATTGGCCCTGCCAGAGCCCTGAAAGAACCACACACACCAGCCCTCACACTCAGGTTTCAGGAGGCTGATGTGACCTGTGAATACTGTAATCTGCGGAGAGCCAAGGCGATAGCCGGCCAGAGACAAGGAGTCTGCAAGAGCAGCTTTCCTATCTATTTTGCTTTTCCTGTTGTTTCCAGGACCACCAGGCAAGCATGGTCCTGTGCTCCTGACACAGGCATCTTAGTCCCAGTTCCCTCTGGTCCTTTTCTGATACCACAATGCTTACAGCCTGTAAGGCATCTTTTAGTCTGGCAGTCCACACATCCAAGCATCTTAAACAATTCCCCCTTTCCAGACAGGTTAAAAACGATACACCCACAGGGCTCAAACTCCATGCACTGTCAGCACGGCGTGGATCTGCAATGGAAAGGCGCTTGTTTTAAGCTGTGGGTATCAGGCCCTGTGTTAATGATTCCTTATTCTCACCTCCTCACACTGCCTTTGAGTTTAAGGGCACAGACCTCCCATTCTGAACACTGGAGGATGAGAGCTGCCAGGCCCACCTTTCTTGAGTGGGGAAACCGTGCACAGTCATTTCTCTACATCAGTGTCTCCAATAGCCTTTTCTGTGTGCTGTACATCTCAATCGATGTTGCCTAGCCCAGTTTCTCTCTGGCTGGCACCATCATTGGCACTGAGCATCTGCCTCTGTCAGGGTGGGCATGCGCGTCCAGTGCACACATCCCTGCACAGGGGTGGGGAGGGGAAGATGCAGAGCCTCCCAGGATGTGGGTTCCTGTAGACATCACTTCAGGGCTGAGTTTTGTGGGTTCTCCTGGATTCCGCTAATACTCACTCAATCACTGAGGTTAGAAATCTACCTTCCACTTCTATCTCACAGCTCCCCCTGCCCCTTTTTCCTATATTTAGTTAGCCCAGTCCGGGGTCCCTTGGTCCCAAGCCAACCGCTAGGATGCCAGTCCCCAGCAGGGTCCGTCTGCCCTCTGCCTCTCACACAGCCTGCAGCCCATAGCATTCATTCCCCAAGCAGACCCTGGAGCTTCCCCGGCCCCAGAAGAGGAGATGGTGGCTTCAGCCCAAGGGCCGTGCCTTGCTCCTGTTTCTCCTCATGAGCTGTCTCTACTCAGACGCAGCAGGCTGCCCTCTCTCCTTCCACCTAGGCCCAGAGAACTGTGCCCTTGGGACTCACCCCCATCTCACTCCACAGTGTTGCCAGCATGCCAGTTTCCAGGACAGCCAAATATGCCCAACCACTGGAGTGCTTGAGCACTGAGATGCACCCCAGACTCGCGAGTCTTCATGACTACTTCGCCTTAACTCCAGGTGCACAAGTCAGGTACACAGTGAGAACTTTATAGAAAGTCTGTAACAGGCTAGGCATGGTGGCACACACACGTCTTTAAAACCAGAACTTGGGAGGCAGAGGCAGGTGGGTCTCTGAGTTTGAGGTCAGCCTGATCTATAGAGTGAGTTCTAGGACTACACAGAAAATCCCTGTTTTGAAAAACCAAAAAAGAAAAAGACAAAAAAAAAAAAAAGGCTGTTGACAAAACTAACTCTATGGTCTTGCCTTTCCCTTCTAAATGCCAGTTTTAAATTCAGCAGTTATCTTTCTTGACATTTATGAGTAGTGACCCCTTGTCAGGAAGACTCCTGATATGAAACCACAGTCTTGTTTTCTTGCAGCAGGACGAGGATCCCTAGAGCAGAGGTGAAGAGCAAAGGGACGGTGGCTTTCTTTCCCCCAGTTTGGTGTCATTTAGTGCATAGACAAGGGAGAACATGGAGGTGAGGGGTAATAAGACCATGAAGGCTTCCAAAGCCGGCCGAACGTGCCAGTTCGTAAGGTTCAGTAACCTTTGGTTTGGTACCTTTCTGACCACACGTTTTGGCATCCCAGGCTGTCATGCCTCAGGGCAGATGAGAAGCAGAGGCTCAGCTTCATGGTAGACTGGCTTTCGGGGATGTGTCTTATGAGGGAACAACCAGAGGGGCCAGAAGATGGAGGCTGATTCAGAAGCAAGGCTTAGTGGGGCTTGGGAGTTTTAAACTGTTGATGGTAGAGCCTGTTTTCCTAAGAGGGGAGCAAAGGTGGGATCCTGGATGGACATACTCATTACTTCTGGAGATGCTCTGGGGAATTTATACCTGGATGTCCAGGTCAGTTGGCTGTCCTTTCTCCCTGAAGTAACAGGACCGGAGTGGCCCCTCCACAAGGAAGCTAAGTCTCTCCAAAGCTTAAACGTCTGAATTCAAGCTGCTGCAGTCCTGTGGCCGTAGACCCTGATGGGCATGCGCTCTCTGGCATATGCCAGTAATGGCTGTGCACCCAGCTCCACCTGGGTATCCAGGTGGCTTCATGGATGCCCCCTTATCATAGCTCCTGATAGGAAGCTGTTATTCTTTGTACTCCCAAAGCACATGCCCTCAACAAAGACGCCAATGACCTTCCGGACAAAGTCAGGACATCTGGATCTGAGTTGAAGGTGGCTCCAATTTTCAGGAAAAGGGGGTCAACCTGGTATCTGGAGCACTATTCTGAGTGAATCCCTTCACAGGAACTGCCCCCTTGGCTGTTCTACAATGACCATGTGCCCCAGTTTTTCCAGGGATTCAAACATTGTCTCAGTAGATTTTAGAGGACTCAATTTAAAAATTTTTCCCCAAACAATTCCATTCCTTTTTTTAGTAAAGAAACTGTCTAGAGCAGAACTGAATGTATATAAGACAGATGAGACCTGAAGAAAATGATTCGCTGGGATCTGAGTTTTGGTTATGGAGAAGGTGAGGCCAGGCTTCGGATATGGCAATTATAGCATCCATCTGGTCCGCCACACCAAACACTTTCACCTGAGCCTGTGGACCCTGGCAGTCTAGTCTCCTGTTGAAATGCTCTCACTGAGAACCTGTCTTTCAGAACGATAATCTATTGAAACTTTATCAAAAATATTTTTTTATAGTACAAAGACTATAAAAAAGAAAGACAAAAGCCCTTGGTAAGCAGTAAAAGTGAAAGCATGTAAGACCTTAGATGTCGGTCCTGGTCCAGCCTTGAGTACTCAAGCCAAGTGCGGGGGTGGGGATCACCCTGCCACCAAGTTCTCATAGGATGTCAGCACTCGGGCTCTCTGAGGGTCTGCTTCAGGCACAGGGCATCTGAGGGATCTTAGGATCTTGAGGGATGTTACAAGATGCTGTGACAGAGAAGAAGCCACACATGTGAAGATGAAATATATGTGCCTCAAACTTATGACCCATACAGCCAATAAAAGTGTCAGGGTGGGAGCCTGTCCCACTCCACCTGTTGTGTTGTGCACACGGCTAGACGCTGGTGCTGCATTCTTCTAACACGGGTCTGAGTGCCTTCCCAGCTCTGATGAGAAGCAGGCTGACCATGGCACACATTTCTGCAGAAAGGAGGTGTTTTGCTGATCCTGGTCCCACAAGTTCCTCATTTGTTAACTTGATGTCATTCTGGATATGTGGGAAGAGCACACATGTCCCCAGTGTCCACCACGCTGGCCACATCATCCTCTTCTGTAAGCCTGGCTGCCTGTGCTCCAGTGTTTCTTCACGTTGGTGCTGAGGCTGGTAGGATGGCACTGGATTGAACAATCAAGTTGGAGGAGGAGGAAGAGCCCCAGTGCAGGATGTTGGTTCACACTTCCCAATAAAATGTTCAAAACTATTTTGGTGTTGATGACTGTTAACCTTATCGATACCCTGCGGTCATCGTGCTAAGCTCCTGGTGCCACCTCCCCACAGATACCACAGACAGCAGGGACAGATGCCTCCCATGTCCAGTGCCTATGTAAATACTTGTCATCTTATGTCATGCTCATCACAGATGCAGGAAAACAAAGCAGATGATGGTCTGATCCTGTGACGGCAGACTCTGGGCCCCATGGCCTGTGTCCTCCTGGCTCTGGAGGACAACAGGATTTCGGAGTCTCACGGGGAGAAAGGAAGATGAAGCTTCTCTTGAAGGACTCCCTATGGGAAGAGGCCTTTTACCAGAAAATACAGTGAGAGACAGAGGACAAGGGGAAGCGGGTCGAGGAGCCATGATTCATACTTTGCATCAGTGGGACGTTTTATCTGCAGGCTTTCCTGTGCATGTAAGGACCACAAAATGTATTTTACAAAATCCCCATGCCACCCTGACACAGAACAGCGTGCAACTATTTGGGGACATGGACACATTTGCAACAAATGCATCATTAACCGCTGGCCCCACCTCTTCTCTGGAAACAGCAAGGCTCCTAAGGTGCCTATGTTCAGTGGTCAGCTCTGGGTGGTACCACGAGGCTCACTTGGGCAATAATGCTCCCCTTAAACCTCACCTTGGAGAAACTCTGTAATTTAACCCTGAACCCCAACTTGCACCCAGAGGTACTGCCATTCTTCTCAGATGGACAATGACAGAGGAATACAAAGTAAGAAAGGTGACCATAAATCAAATCTCAAAAGGAGAGACCCCCAATAGCCCATTTTAAAAAAAATCAGGTTTTGTTCTCATCATACATGTCCAAAGAAGGTTCGATTGTGGAGAATTCACTTTCATACACCAGGCTACGAGGCGACAGGGAGTTCCGGTGAAAGATGTGCCCACCTGAAGAAGGAACAAGAAAGCAGACTTAGTATGGCCTTAGCCTGGGTCGATAGGGCCTTGGACGATGATGTTGATCGTCTTTGACACACTGTCTCTTATCACAAGGAGGAAACTAATATAGGGATTATGTTCCTAAGGACTGGGGGCTGGAATGCAGGGCCTCTAACACTCCAGAGGAGCGCTGCACGTTTGAGCTGCCTCTGAACTTCTGGTCCTCCTGTCTCTATTTTCTGGGATTACAAGCATGTGTTACCTTGTCTAGTTTATGAGATGCACAAATCCAGGGCCTTGTGCATGCTAGTCAAGCACTCTGCCAACTGCCCTTTGTAGGCTGTTTTAAATATGTGCATTCCCAGGGCTGGAGGGCGGCTCCACAGTTAAGAACACTTGCTGCTCCAGCAGAGGTCTGGAGTTCAGTTCCCATGACCCACATCAGGACTCATAACTGTCCCTAACTCCAATTCCAAGGGATCCAACGTCATCTTCTGACCTTCATGGGTGTTGCACACACAGGCACACATACATATATGCAAACACTCATACACATAAAACAAAGACAAATAAATCTTTTTAAAAAACTCCCAAAATATGTATCATCCCCGGTTAGGATCCTCAAAGGTGTCACTGTAACTTCAAACAACAGCTGCCTGATGCTTTTGAAAGGGTGCCATTGATAAATGTGAAGAACTCCATCTCCCCTCTCCCTCTGAACATCTGTCCTGCAGGTGTGTGTATGCAGAAGCACTCCGGCAGCTGGGCTACCCCGGGAATTCTGGGTGGTGGGCTCTGAGGACCTGATGACACACTGAAAAGTTCTGGACTGAAGAAGATGGTAAAAAAGCCTGCTGTCAAGTCTGGTGTCTTGAGTTTGATCCCTGGGGCTTGCACGGTGGAACCAGAGGACTAACCCCTGCAAGTCACCCTCAGAATTCTGTATGTGTGTCACAGCAGGCATGCGCTTGAAAACAGACTAAGTCAAATTTAATAAAACAGTTTTTAAATTAAAGTTTTAATTTAGGACTTAATCGGCAAAAGTGCTCTAGAGCCCAAGGACCCACGTCTATGATAAGATAAAAAGCTGAGTGTAATCCCAGGTTTGGGAAGGTACGCACTCCCCAGACCAGCAGATCCATGGGTTCCCTGCCATATGGTCTGGCCTGAGAATCAGCTCCAGGTCAAACAAGGTGGATGACTCCTACAAAATGACTAAGGAGCAATGCCTTCGCTGACCTTTGACCTCCTCCTACACATCTGCCCACACAAGCATGCAAGCACTCCAACAAATGAAAAAGTCTTAATTTATATTAAAGCTATGTATTCACATGGTTTGGTTAATCACTAATGAAATCTGAGGTGTTTTTTTGGGAGGGGTGGTATATCTTTAGTGAAACTATGCTGGCCTTGAACTTGCAATCATCTTTAATTTTTTTAAATTAACTTTTTTGTTTTTGTTTTGTTTTTTTTCAAGACAGGGTTTCTCTGTGTAGCCCTGGCTGTCCTGGAACTCACTCTGTACACCAGGCTGGTCTCAAAAATCACAGAGAGGTCCGCCTGCCTCTACTTCCCAAGTGCTGGGATTAAAAGCATGTACCACCACCACCACCCAGCAGTTTTAAGATTTTTAATTACAATTTATTTGTGTGGGTGGGGGGTTTCAAGACAGGGTTTCTCTGTGTAGCCCTGGCTGTCCTGGAACTCATTCTGTAGATCAGGCTGGCCTTGAACTCAGAGAGCCACCTGCCTCTGCCTCCCAAGTACTGGGATTAAAGATGCATGACACCACCAGCTGCTCTAAAATTAATTGTATTTTATGCATATGTGTTTGCCTGCATGAGCCTCAGAAACTGGAGGAGTTACAGACAGTTGTGAGGTACCATGTGAATGCTCGGAACTGAAGTGGGATCCTCAGGAAGGGCAGCAAATTCCCTTAACCACTGAGTCACCTTTCCTGCTCCTGAACCTACAGTCCTCTTGCCTCCATTTCCCAAGCGCTGGGATTCCAGGCCCGGGCAACACCACGTGTCCTCAAGGGCACACTCTCCAACTTCACTTTTTCAGAGTGTGCAATTTTTAGTGACCCTGGTAAAATTTATGCTTTAAATAACGTACTTAATTTTTTTCACTTTTAAAATTTATTTTGTGCCAGTTGTTACTGACGCACACTTTTAGTCCCAGCATTCATAAGAAAGATCCCGGCAGATCTCTGAGTTCAGGGCCAGCCTGGTCTACAGAGCAAGTTCCAGGACAGTCAGGGATACATAGAGAGACCCTGTCTTAAAACCAAAGAAACATATTGTATTTTGTGGGGGTGTTGGGGGTGGTGACTGAATGCCATTCAGTTTGCATGGAGGTCATAAGACAACTTTCAGCAGTAGATTCCATCTTGTGGGTCCCAGAAACTGAAACCCAGGTTGACAGGCTTGAGTCATCCTGCCAGCCTAAAGGTACCGATTTTGAGATGCAAATTCTCACTTGAATTCCCACTAAGGAATATAGGATTTCCCCCCCTATCTTTGTTCCTTCCTTCTTCCATAAACAATGGTCCAAGTAATTATTTTTTGAAAGTTTAATACATTTAGTGCTTATACTATTTGACTATTTGGTCCTGTTTTCTTTTCTGCATGGCCCTATTTTGTTGCTGTGATTTTATTAAGGTAACAGGGAAATAAAATGAACATGATTAAAATTTCCAACTTCAAGGGCTTCTGTAGGGGGATAGAGAGATGGCTCAGTGGTTACAAGAGCACTGCACAATCATGAGGACCAGAGTTCAGATCCCAATACCCATGCAGCAAGCCAGGGCTCACATAACAGCTGTAACTCCAGTTCTGCGGGACGGCATGGCCTCTTCTGGCCTCGGCCTCTGCACAAACAAGCACACCAACACATATCTGTATATACTCTCTCTCACACAAATGAATACAATAAATCTAGAAAAACGGATTTTATGCAAATGCCTACCAACATAGCCAGACTATAGAACATGAACATGTCCAACACTTGCCAAGATTTCCTGGAATCTTTTAGTATTCCCTTCCTCTCTTACCAGTCTACTCCTATCACCATGGAAACAGGTTATCTTGGATCCTTCTAGAATGTTGAATCATTGAGAGTCACTATGAACATTAATATATAAGCTATGTGTGAATATATGATTTCCTGTGTCCTGGATTAAATGCTGAGGAGTGGAGTGCCTGGGGAGATATATGCCCAGCTTTTTAAGGGGTTCCCAGGTTGATTTATACAAAGTGCTCAAGCTGCTTCCCAGCCCTTTGAGCACAGTACGAGAACACCAGTGCCTCTCGCCAATCCTGTGTCAGCCTTTAAAATCTCAGTCCTTCTAGAGAGTAAGTGCTATCTTCTTGAAGTGTTTTCTTGCCCTTCTCTCCATTCCTTTCTCCCCCTCCCTCCCTCTCCTCCTCCTCCTTCTTCCTCTCTCTCTCTCTCTCTCTCTCTCTCTCTCTCTCTCTCTCTCTCTCTTTTCCTCCCACTCTTCCTTTGAGACAGAGTCTCAGTAGTCCAGGATGGCCTGGAACATGCTGTGTAGCTGAGGATAACCTTGAACTCCTGATTCTTCTGCCTACATTTCCCAAATGCTGGGATCACAGGTGTGCACTGCCCCACACAGCTCTCCTCTTAATTTTTAAGATTCTATTTCTGTGTATGAGTTTTTTTGCCTGCATGTGTGTGTTTTGTGTATGTGCCTGGTACCTATGAAGATCAGACCAAGGCCTTGGATCCCCTAAATTGTAGTTATAGATGGTTGTGAGTTGCCATGTGGGTGCTGTGACTTGAACCTAGGTCCTCTGCAGGAGCAGCAAAAGCTCTTTACTGGGGTGCCATCTTTCTAGTCCCTCTCTTTGCAGCTTTGATTTACCCTTTGCTGGTGATTACTGATACCAGGCATTCTACCAGGCTTGTGCCAACAATCCTATTTCTTTTTTGGGGGTGGGTGCTGGGACTCGAACCCAGGCACTGAGCACACTAGACCAGAGCTCCACCAAGGAGCTGCTCCTCAGATCTTCTTCTTGATAGGGAGATCTATGTTACCCTGGATAGCCTGGAATCTGCTACATAGACCAGGCTGGCTCCAGACTCTCAGAGATCTGCCTGCTTCTGCCTTGAGAGCTGGCATGAGCCACCTGCTTTTGTTTTTTGAATTATATATATATATATATATATATATATATAATCAATCGCTGGGCAGTGGTGGCACATGCTTTTGATCCCAGCACTTGGGAAGCAGAGGCAGGTGGATTTCTGAGTTTGAGGCCAGCTTGGTCTACAGAGTGAGTTCCAGGGCAGCCAGGACTAGACAGAGAAACTCTGTCTTGAAAAAAAAAAAAACAAATAAACAAAAAAAAATCGAGATCCAAACCCTTGGTCAGAATTGTTTCGAAAGTACGTTTCTAAGAGAAGCTTTTCATTTTAATAACATGAGTTTTGAAGAGTAAGCTCCAAATTTTGGTAAAATCCAATTTATTGACTTTTTTCCCTTTCTTAACCTGCCTCTTTGAGTCAGATTAAGGAAATCTTCGCCAATTCCAAGGTTATTGAGATTCTTCTCCTATGATGTCATCGAGAAATACATCAAACATCTTATAATATTTCAACTGGTAGGAATTATGGTTTAAGTTCCATTCTATGCACACAGCCATCCTACTGTGATGACTGACAGATGCCTCAGCGCTAAGAGAATGGCGGTTCACAACCACCTGTACCTCCAGCTTCAGGAGATCGCGCGCCCTCTTGTGGCTTCTTTAGGGCCTGCATGAACATGGTGCAGGGGCATAGATTCGAGTAAACTACTCATACACATAAAAAATAAATTAGGGCTGGAGAGATGGCTCAGCCGTTAAAGGCTAGGCTCACAACCATAAAAAATAAATTAAAAAAAGATCGTATTTTAAAAACCAGAATAAAACCAAAGATACTTACTGTCTGTACAAAGTGGCCTTCTTAGAATCAGGTCCCAGACAGAAAATAAGTTACTTGATTTTTGACAACTGAGTCTTGGTTTCCAGTTCAACCTGTATAATCTACCAGTATTAAGTAGTAAAACACGTTTTAAAGTGGTAAATATAAATGCTTTCTGTTCTGCAGGAAGAGCTAAAGCCATCGGAAGCTGGGATGGGCTAATGTTTTCTGTAAGGGTCGGCTGACACCATGTGACCTGCTCCCCTCCCTGGCTGGTCAGAATGGGGCTCAGGCGTAGAGCACAAGCTTATTATGCTGTGGCCCTGGGTTCAAAATTTAGCACCAAACAAGAGTAGAAACTAAGAATGTCCACTCTAAGTTCACTAACCTGTATCTGTTAACTGGCTTCATTGAAAACACACACACACACACACACACACACACACACACACACACACACTTTTCAGAGAGGCATGAGGCTGCTTTTGCCAAGGAAGTAAAGAATGTGGATCAACTTGTCTATCACATCGCCCGGTGTGTCCTTTTTTACATTTTTATTCATTGATTTCTTTTTGAGTCAGGCTCTTTCCACTTAGCCCTGACTGTTCTGGGACTTTACTATGTAGACCATGCTGGTCTCAAACTTACAGAGATCTGTCTGCCTCTGCTTTCTGAATGCTGATACTAAAGCCATTCACTACCATGCCTGGCTTGGGGTGTGTGTGTTTGTGTGTGTGTGTGTGTTTTAAAAAAATTATTTATATGAGAACATTGTAGCTGTCTTCAGACACGCCAGAAGAGAGCACTGGATCCCACTACTGAAGGTTGTGAGTCACCATGTGGTTGCTGGGAATTGAACTCAGGACTTCTGGAAGGGCAGTCAGTACTCTTAACCACTGAGCCATCTCTCCAGCCATTGGTTTGTGCTTTTTTATTTTTATTTTTTATTTTTATTTTTAAAGTCATGATTAATTCTTTGCTTCTTTGCCAAAACCCAAAGTTTTGAAGATACTCAATTTTACCTTCTGGAAGTTTTGTTGTTTATTTAGCCTTTCACATTTGGACCCAGCTTTTCAAGTATGGCAGGAATGCTGATTCTTTTTTCACCTGTGCAGACACAGCACATGGTGCCATCCTGCGCAGGCCCTCCTGGTCTCTTGCTGCAGAGCATCCCTAGATGCAATGTTCAGGAGTTAACACTGTGGTGTTCCTACTTTGTCCTTGAGTCAGCACTGCATGGGCTTAACTGCCCTTGGTTTATGCAGTCTCTGTAAGTCCTTTGCTTATCTTCTAGAATTGAGCAAGTTTGTCAAATTATGCCTCTTTACACTTGCCTCCTAGAATCTTGTGGAACCTTCAGGGGATCTGCAGATTAATATGAGACAATACTGAATTTGTCCGTCTTCCAACTTGTGATGATCCTTCTATTAGATCCCCTTGAATGTCTCGGCAGTGCACAGTGGCTCTCTGTGTAGAAGCCCTGTGTCTCTTTCAGATTTATTCCTTCACAGGCTGTCTACTTGATACTTTTTTTTTTAAGATTTATTTATTTATTATATGTAAGTACACTGTAGCTGTCTTCAGACACACCAGAAGAGGGCATCAGATCTCATTACAGATGGTTGTGAGCCACTATGTGGTTGCTGGGATTTGAACTCAGGACCTTTGGAAGAGCAGTCAGTGCTCTTAACCACTGAGCCATCTCTCCAGCCCTACTTGATACTCTTGCAAGCAGTTATCTTTTTGAAAACTTCATTTTTAATTGCTTATTGTTGTATTATTTTAAAAAGACAGAATCTTGCTTACTGGGTCCAGAGCTGCTGGGTCAGATGGCCCTCTTCCCTCAGCCTGTGTAGCTGGTTCATGCCACTGGGCCTAGCTTGGTACCGACTGCAATGTGTGACTTACTCTGCTAAATTTGCTTATTTATTTTAAAAGCTCGTTTGTAGGTGCCAAGGATTTTCTCCTTAGGTTGTCTATGGACAGTGGTAGTTTTAGCTCTTCTTACTTTTTACTTATACCTTTCGTCTCTTTTTCTTGACATACTATAGTAGCTAACATTGCTGACAGTGTAGTAGGAGACTTACAATAGGTATGCTTCCTTATGGCTGGGAAGGGGCATGTCTTTGTGTTTTCTATGTTTTATGTTTTAAAATGCATTATAGTCAAGATCTGGCATCTGTGATAGACATTGTCTTAGTAAACTGCCATGTGCTATGTTAGCTCAGGGAAAAGCCGGCTCTGGAGGCGGGGCTGCTACATGCTGGCCCCTTGTCCAACACAAAGCATAAGACACAGGTACTGTTTATCCCGTGATGCAAGAGCGCCAGAAGGTGGAAGAAATGACTGAAAGCCTCATGCAGGAGAGGACACTTTGCCTGGGACCCTCTTCATTTGTCAGTCACTCTAGTGGACTGCTTGGTGCCCAGGCTTTTCCAGTCAGACCTATCGGACAGTGGAAGTGTCAGATCTAATACTCTACCATCTTTCTGATGTACACTGTTTTCTTCTTTCCCTCAGTCCTGCTGTATATTCAATACATTCATTTGGAATGGAAGTTATGGTTTTGTGGGTCGTTCTTTTTATGAAACATCTTGGAATTTTAGCACATTTTTTTCTCCTATAATTATTAAGAAAACACCACAACCTTCTACTTCCCCTGCTCCCATCAATTCATTCAAACAAACTCATTTTCAAAGAAACAAAATCAAAGATGGCCAGGGCCAGGTACATAGTACATGGCTGTAATCTCAGCATGTGGGAGGCTGAGACAGGGCTGTCCTAAATTTAAAGCAAGTCTGTGATAACAACAGAACCTGTCTCAGAAGAAACACAGACACACACTTAGACATACATGCACTCACACACTGACATAAACACATCCAGACAGACAAACACAGGCAGACAGACACTCACATGTAGACACAGACAGACACACACATGCAGATAGAGACACACACCAACAAACTCTTAGGTTTTCCTGCTTATATATTATCAAGATTCTTTCCCCTAATATTGTGTTTAAAGCCCCTGTATCTTTGGAACTGGGATGGCTGGGGGGGCAGAGGGGGAGGGGGAGGTGGAGGGAGAGAGGGAGAGAGGGGGAGAGGGAGAGAGGGGGAGAGGGGGAGAGGGAGAGAGAGGGGGAGAGGGGGAGAGGGGGAGAGGGAGAGAGAGAGAGAGAGAGAGAGAGAGAGAGAGAGAGAGAGAGAGAGAAACAAAACCAAATATTCACATCTATATTTACAAAATAACCTATCTCCCTTTCCTTTCCCTTTCAACTGTGGTTAACTGGTACTGATGCTATGCGGATCACAGAAATACCTGGTGAGTTTTTCCCTTTCATACTCTTCCTAAAATATTACAAAGAATTCTCCAGTAGAAGCCCCTATATTAGTGATTCTCAACCTGGGGTTCATGACCCCTTTGAGGGTCAAACGACCCTTTCACAGGGATTGCCTAAAGCCATTGGAAAACACAGGTATTTATAAGTCAAAACAGTCACACAATTATAGTTATGAAGTACCAGTTTCATGGTGGGGGGCACAGCATGAAGAACTGTAGTAAAGTGTTGCAGCTTTAGGAAGGCTGAGAACCACTCTGGACCTTAGGGTTTTCTTTGAGGAATGATTTTAACTTATGGGTCCAATGTATTACTTAGATGTTGAATTTAATTTCCTATTTCTCATATCAATTTTAAATTGAAAGACATTTATCAACATTTAATCTTTAGAATTTATTGACAAAATTCCAGTATTTTGCCTTTTTTTTTTTTTTTTGGTTTTTCGAGACAGGGTTTCTCTGTGTAGCCCTGGCTGTCCTGGAACTCACTCTGTAAACCAGGCTGGCCTCAAACTCAGAAATCCGCCTGCCTCTGCCTCCCAAGTGCTGGGATTAAAGGCTGCTCCACCACTACCCCGCCAGTATTTTATCATTACCTTAAAGACATTTTTATTTTTATTAATGCATTTGGGTCTGTATGAGTGTATGCCACACTAAGTGCAGATGCCCAAACAAGCCAGAGAGGGCATTGGATTTTCTGAAGTTGGAGTTACAGGGAGTTGTAAGGCACCTAACATGGGTGCTGGGAACTGAACTCAGGTTCTCTGGATGAACAGAAGTGCTGTTAGCTGCTGCTCCAGCCCCCACGGCTACTTTAAAAAAAAAATCATGGCAAAAAGTACTAACAGAATTTGATATCTTTATCATTTAGAAACATGTTTGTACATTTTGAGCACTTTTACTTATTATTATTAATTATTATTATTATTATTATTGTGAAGGGAGTCTCCGAGACTTTTTCAACCTGTGAGCCTAAAACCTTAAGGCCGTTAAACAGCTCTCCATTTCACTGTTCTCCCATGTTTCTTTGCAGTTTCTGATGTGTGTGTGCACTCTGTAGTGACTTTTTTTATTCTTAGTATTGGGTATTGGTGTCTCCCTGATCAGAAAATGACATTAATTTCATTATCTTTTAAAAGATTTATTTATTATATGAAAGTACACTGTAACTGTCTTCAGACACTCCAGAAGAGGGCATCAGATGGTTGTGCGCCACCATGTGATTGCTGGGATTTGAACTCAGGACCTTTGGAAGAGCTGAGCCTCCTCTCCAGCCCTTCATTATCTTTTTAAAGAAATACCTTTGTGCTTGATATATTTTAGCTGTGCATGTCCTCCATTTATGACAGTCTGTAGTTCCTGGAATTCAGTTTGATGTTCTTGAGAGAAATGCCTAGAGCACTGGCTTCTAGCCTTTCTAGACTCGTGGCCACAGATGTCTAACATAAAAAGGGGCATCATACAAGTTTTAAGACATTTTTGGTTTTTTTTTTTTTTTTTTTGGTTTTTTCGAGACAGGGTTTCTCTGTGTAGCCCTGGCTGTCCTGGAACTCACTCTGTAGACCAGGCTGGCCTCGAACTCAGAAATCCACCTGCCTCTGCCTCCCAAATGCTGGGATTAAAGGCGTGCGCCACCACCGCCCGGCTCATTTTTGGTATTTTAATCATCACTTAAAATTACACACCGTTACCCTTTCTGTTGTCTATTTTCTCCTGAATTTCCATTTGTTATTATTTTCCTTATGTGTAAAGGTTTTTTGTTTTTGAATGAGATTTCAACTATGTAGCCAGGATCCTCCTACCTCAGTTTCCCAAATGCTGGTTGCCTACCCCACTTTGCCTAACTCAGCGTAAGCCATGACTGTTACTACAGTAGAAGTCTAGTGACCTAGTAACAATCACTTCTGAGACAATCAAAATTTAATTGCATTTCAACAGCTTTCCAGGGTCTTTAGATGAAGCAGATGCAAACAGTGTTACCTTGTCTTTTGATGAAACTAAAATAACCACTGCAAAGGTAGGCAGACAGCCTTGTGCTCAGTGGTATCCAGTAAGCCCACTAAAGAACTCAGATTTGACAAAACTTAAGGATTAGTTTGGAAAGGGAGTGTAATCAGTTGATAAGTGCTGAACAAGCATGCATGGAGCCTGGGCTTGAGCACCATCACTGGGAGAAAGGGGAGAAGAAGTTTAGGTGGTCAAGCTCACCCTTGTCTACAAGTCAAAGTTGAGGCTAACCTGGACTACCAGAGGCCTTATCTGAAAACAACAAAAACAGCCCCCAAACTCTTCACTTTGGAAACCTGTGTTCTGAAATTTAACAGTGGTTCACCAATCTATTGTCTTTAATCTTCTTTTAAAAAAACTAAATAATGTTCAAAATCTGCTCGGATTCTCACTTTAAAAAGGCTTGGACACTGGTACAGGCCCGACTCCCAGGCCAGGTAAGGGTTCAAGGTCATAAGTCAGAAGGCCGTTTTGTCACTGTGTCTTAGGCTTCGTGGTTACTGCTTGGGTGGAAAGCAGTCGGGATCTCCACAGAAAGCTTTCTTTATATAAAGTGGTGGGAGGCGAGAGCGAGCCTTTCTAAGACTCTAAGCATTGGCTATGTGTTCTCCCCGATAGAGGGCCTCTTGTACTTTTGTGAACACAGCTCGGTCTACCCAGTGTTCACTTTGTGAACAGGAAGGAGGTGAAGATGAGCTGTGAGACCTCAGTGGCCTAGAGCCTTTCTCAGGCTGACAAGGCTTTCCCCTTTTCAATACCAGGAAAGACTTTGCAGGATCAGCTTTTTTTTTTTTTTAAATAAAGGAAGGAAATGTAGAAACTACTGAGCCAGGCACCTTCACTAACACAATTTTTCAGACCTTTCAAGTCCTATATGCTGCTACAGTGACCTTTACTCGGTGAGGAGACTGAGTCTACAGGAAGCTCAGTGAGTCAGGCAAGGGCCTCATGCTGGTATGCTACACATTCTAATGCAGATCAGATCAACACAGACACTGGTTCACAGGCTAGCTTTAGCTGTGGCACAGGCAAAACACTCAGGAGAGACGGTACAGGTTCCGTTTACCCTGTCCAGTGCTTACACCTGCCTGGACAGGAGACTGATGCCACAGGCTCCTGTTGCTTGTCCCTATCTCCAAATGAGAGAGGGTCCCTGACCAAAGCTGAGCTGCGGCACATTTATACCCAACAGTAAGTAGAGTGGGTGAGGAGACAATCATAGGTTCATTTTTTGAGTTGTCTGTGGCTGTTAAATTCAATTCTTAAACTCTGGATAAGAAATTTGCTATAGTAAAACCAATTAACTGGAGAGGAAAAAAGATAAGGACACTTTGGAATCTTCTCTGCTGTTTAAAAAGTCTGAAGCTAGAACATTGCTGCCAAAGGGAAATGAGGCTTCCTTTTCCAGGTTTAGAGGCTGCAGCTGCCTTCGGCCCAACACAGGACCAGGAGACTCTCTACAAGTTTCTCTTTAGACACACCAACTCTGGGTCCACTGGTGCCAGGGCTTCCCTGACAAAGTATGCTTTAAAACATTTATTTTTTCATTAAAAAAAAAAACTAAAGTAAAAACAATGCATGCTTTACCCATTACAAAAACTTTCCCAAGGATTTAGAGTTGAAACACCCACCTGCCTCAGCCTAAATATTCTAAGTTTTAAAATATTAAGTGAAAAAATTATTAACTCTATGCACATCATGACTACTAAAGAATAAACAATTTCATTTTGATGCTAATTCTGAATTGGGCCCAAAGGAACAAAAACATTTTAATGTACAACACACACACACACACACACACACACACACACACACTACTTTCTTGGTTACTGAGATCACGATTAGAACACAAAAAACCTGATGTCAATTAACTATCAAAGATACAAACACCACATTCTTTTCTCAGTTTCTGATGATCTGCATTTCCAGTCACAACCTATAAATGCTCCTTTTGATATTTTAGTTTTTGCCAAGAATTATGCTTTATTTCTTACAAAATTATTTAATAGTACTTATTTTTATGGGATGCTAAAGACAGAATCTGTGGAGAGGAGATACATTAAACTAGCAGAAAGAGCAACGCCGCTGCTTGAGTTCCGCATCTTCTGATGACTATTTTGAAAGAAACAGCTGATCACAAATGAGAAAAAATAGCGGAGGTAGAATTACTTTGATTCTGTTGGAATAAGATGAGGTAGCAGGGACTATTCTGCTAATTTACCAAACTGTACTGAGGAAGATGTCAACTACACAAACTCTTCTGTTGGAGAATAAGGTCAGCTGACAGCTGTGCCACCAAGGGGGCCCTTTAACCAGTGGACCTCAGTGTGTAGGAATGTAATGAGCAAACTGTGTGGCTTAGACATTTCTCCACGTCCATATGCATGACAGAAGAGCCCAGTGTGCGTGGGTAAAACCTAATAGGATCACAAGGAGAAGTAGAGGATTTAACAACAGTAGGTGAAGAGTCAATGTGCACAGTCTACGAAGGGCAGGACAGAAGAGAAGCAATGAAAAGAGAACTGAACACATTAACCAACTAGACACAGCAGACACCACACAGCACTGTGCCTAGTAACAGCAGAATCCTTCCAGGTGCCCTCTGCGACAGATGAGGTGTGCTAGCAAAGAAGCTTTGGTACATTAAACAGGATAAAAAGTACAAATGCTCTCCACTGATTCCATCAACCAGCCAGCCAGCCAGCCAGCCAGCTAACCAACCAACCAACCAACCAACCAACCAACCAACCAACATATCTGAAAAAATTTAAAATGAAATGGGAAATTTGTAACAGATTGGGAAAATCTATAACTATGTAGGGTTTAAAGAATATAACTGCTAAATAATCAGTGTGTCAAAGAAATCACAGGCAAAAGAACAAATTAGTAAATAGAGAGAACTATGGTTAGGAGAAAGAGGACTTGGAGGGAGACTTTGGCTACAAGCACCCATACTTTAAAAAGAAGCTGAGCGTGTGTAACCCTGCTACTCAGGACACTGAGGGTAAGGGTCATGGAGCTCAGAGTCCCAGGCTAGCCTGGCACATACAGACTGTTTCCAGACAAAACAACAACAAAAAACCCCAAATACCAAAAGCTCCCCAAAGACCTTGGATCAACAACCTAATCTTTCACCGCAGGAGAGGGAGATAAGCCAGGTGTTGTGGTGCACATGTGCATTCCAGCACTGGGAGGCAGAGGCAGGCGTGAGTTCAGCCTAGTCGCATTTACAGTGCCAGGACAACCTGAGCCACGTGAGAGGATGAGCGGGTGAGCCCACCAAGTGCAGAAGAGCACTAGAGAGACACGAAACTTTCTAGGAAGAGGAGCCTGGACCATGCAGGTTCTCAGCATCTGAAGAACTGCCATTGGCCCGTGCACTCTTCCTAACACAGAGGTCAGAACACTGGTGAGATAGATCAGGGTTACAACGATGCCAAAGTGGAGCAAAAATAAACTAGGAAATGCTAGCCAAGCATCTCTTATAAACTGAAGAAGTCATTAAAGTCCCAGCAAACTGGGTTCAGCAACGTAAAATGACCCATTCTGTGAGTGAGATTACCCTAGCAATGTCAGGCTGGTTCAGAATACTGAAAAAGTGTAATCGTTGGGATTTGCCTTGGCTGCGACAGCACTTTGGAGAATTGTAGGTCTGAGGTCATTCTGAGCTGCACTGCCAAATCCTGTCTCAAAAAAAAAAAATCAATATTATATACTATGCTAATATGGGACAAAATGCCACAAGATCACTACAATAAGTATAGGGAAAAGTTGACACAATCTAAAAGTTCCATGGTAAAAACATCACGTAACCTATGGATATAAGTAAGAAAATGCTATAGCTAACTTCCCACTCAACGCTGACAAACTGAAATCTCCCTCTACCACCAAGATCGTAACAAAACATGAAAGTTCACATCCTTTATATTCGCTGTCTACCTAAGGATGAGCAAGCAAGAAAGTAAAACAGATTATAAAGAGACGTAAAAGACCCCTATACGCAAATGACATGATCGTGTACATAGAAAATCCTAAAGAATACTAAAGATTAGTTAAATTCAGCAAACTTGCAAAAATAGCATACAAAAATAAATCATACTTCTATAGGAATGAAGTACTGCTACATGATACAACATACATGACCCTTGAACACGCTAAGAGCCAAGATGTACAAGGCTACACATTGTAAGACTACATCCACAGGAAGTGCTCAGAATGGGTACAGAGAAACATGCAGTTTTCTAGTTCCCAGGGCTGGCATAAGTGGGAAGTTCTGTTAGTAGGTATGAGGTTTCCTTGTGGGGTGACAAACTGTTTTGGAATTAAGAGACCTGTGATGGTTATATTGCCTGTGAAGACCCACAGATATATGACAGTTCAGAGACCTTAATTCAAAAGGCCAAGAATTGGCTACTCTACAGTTTACAAATATCGACCATCCTTCAAGCATGCAATATGACAAAATAGCTCAGCAGTTTCTTTAATAATATTTCATTAACACATGTTAAAATGGCTCTTGGCTAATTCTTTTGTGTTCACTTTTTAAAAAATATGTAATATACACACTAAGTAAAAGGAGTATCTTGGTTTGCAAGTCCTAACAACTCATTCCTTCATCCCACAACTAATTTATTGAGCACTTACTACATGCAAAGCACACTCCCAGGTACGGGAGATACAATGGGGAGCAACACCTGAAAGTTCTGGGTGTGAAGTTAACGTCCTAGTGAAGGTGTAAGGACCATAGACAATGGAAGGAGAGGTTATCAGGTGAAAAGGCATCCTTGAGAGTAAAACAGAGTGAATCAGCTGGGCAGATGTCCCTGCTCGGCCAACCCAGTCAGGCACAGAAGGCACCATGGAAAAGACCAGCAGCCACACTGTCCCTACCTACCCTCTTTCAGAGTCAAGAGCACATTCTAGATGTGCTATCAAAATCAGCCTCTGAAACACACGCTGGCGAAGGATACTTAGCAACACAGTACTTTTATTTTATTATTTATTTATTTTAATACAAAGCTTTGGCATTAGCAATTTTATGAAAAAATAAAATGTACTAAAAATAAACGCTTGTGTGGCATGATTGGTAAATGATGCACAAAAATAGGTTCTTTTTTCCTTCAAGGCAATCAGTCAGAAAGCAGTGTTTTCCTTCTTCAAAACCATTCTACCCTATGGAATAAAAGGGAAAACAGAGGTCATTAATCAGTTAAAGGGAAGTTGTCAGCATTCTAAAACAACAGAGATGGATCCTAACTGCAGGATGGCCTGGGACTGCCCCACCCTAGTATCTGTGAGACCAGCAGCCTCTGTCTCCCTGGTGGTTAAACAGCTCACCCTTTCACCGTGCTCTAATATCCCAGAGTGAGGAAGGAAAAGATGGGCTAACAGCCCCTGCTTATCGCACAGGGATAGCGTTATCCAAGTTGGTTTGCTTTTGTTGAGTGTGCTCCTCATCACCCTGGACTACTATGGCTTATTTGGAAGAGCTAAAAAGCAGACTTCGGGGATGTGCAGTGCTGTTTCAGAACTTACTCAGATTTTGGGTGCATGGAGAGTGATCTTAGTGCCTCTACAACAGGAGCTGAAAAGTGCCTGCAGTACTTTGGGAAGTTTCCTGGAGCCCCAGGATGCTGTTTGTCCTTTGCAGCCCCTGACACTATCTAGCTTCCTGGATCTTTGTACTTGGCTTATTCCCTAAGCAGGGCTTCCCTACCATCATGTCTAGCTCCTTTCCACTGTCCCAAATCTAATCTTTTCCTCTGTGCTGAGGATCCATGCTTCAAACCACTGGACCTTTGGCCATATGTACCTTCAAAGAAACAGCCTTCAACACCCACAGTGCCACCACCTCCAGTGGAGGCATCAGAGCACAGACTCCTGAACCTGCTTTGCTTCCCCCTCACTCTGTGCCCCTCTCTCCAGCGAGGCTCCTCAGGGCAAAAGCAGCAGCACTCTTGGGTGTGTCCCTGAGTGCACAGTGCTTCCTCCCTTGCTCCTGTTTGCTTCTTTCTTCACTTCTAACTCCCACAGAGAAAGCCAGGTCTCTAAGCTCAACCCTGTTCCCACGAGGCTGGTGCCCAGTGAGCACAGGAACATGGCATAAAATGAGTAAGGGAGCTAGTCAACGTTTTCTGGAAAAGGCTCTGATGTGAACAATGGTCATTTTCATAAGCGCCTCTGCTCATTTGTCATAGGTCCAACTGAAGGTACCGCTTCTTCCTTGTAGTATCTCCTCAGAAAAACTGTGTTATGATACAGAAGGGCCTTTTAGGAACACCACCTTAGGGGCTCTGGGAAAAGGAAAATGGCTACTGCCAAAGACCAATGGTAACTATTGCTTTGCTTAGGACTCTTCTTCCGAACCATCTTCTCAGAACTACACTTTCTTCTCTGGTCACAATTGAATCCTTCAGTGTTCTTTGGAGCAGTCAGAGCCAAGCAGTGTAAAGAAAGGAGCTGGGATCAGAGGCATAGGCCTGAATCCCACTGCCAATCCCTCTTGAGTCTCACTGTCCACCTCTGTGGCTAAAAGAGAATCAGTATGACAAGAAGAAAGACTTATTTCCTGCATATAACTCAGAAATAACCTTAAGTCTTTTGTGTTCACAAGAAAGGTATTCATGGTAACATAAAAACAAAGATGAATGTTGGCCTGACCAAGAGTATTTGACTGAAAAAGCAGACATCTAAAATCCTTAGACAAGTGTTTCTCAAACTGCTCCTGAAATTAGTTTAGAGCTTGCATTGACAGGGAAATAAAGTACAAGACAGTTTACATCACAGGATGTGGCAGGCAGTGAGAGCCACTTTTGTGAACTTCTGTTTTAGTCATGTATGAGGGAGTAGTACTAGGTCACAGTAAAACAGCTTTCACTCTGGGAGATGGCAAAAAAGATGTCTGGTAACTTTGCTTTTGAAATTCAGTCTTGCAAGAGGAACTAGAAAGCAACCCCAATCCTTGTTATGTGGCTTTGATCCTGTCCAGCAGCATGTGACTCAAAGGGTGACTTGCCTTAACGGCCCTAGGTTCTGGGTGAACCTTAACTATAGGTTCTGGGTGAATAGCCAGGCAACAACTGGCAAACTCATTAACTTACCAGTTGTCCATATGGACAACTCTGTCTGATACAGTTACTTTCTTCCATTAAACCCATTTCTTGAGATGTCTCAAGGCTCTAGTAAGCCTTGCCCTCTTTTGTACTAGCTGTATATACTGTGCACAGAGGGGCACTCAGTCCACAGCAATTCCTCTCCTATCTACCAGTCCTTGGGACACTCTCACCTCCTCTTTCCTCCTCTCTAAACAAAGCATCCGGAAGACATCTATTGACTCCATTTCAGAGCCTTTTATTTAGCAACACTCTGATCAAACAGAGGCCTAATGAGCTGGCTGTGGTGATGCACTCCACATCTTGGCTGTAAATTTATTGGTAGATAAAGGCAAAATGAGTAGGTAGATTTAAAAAATCCACAAATGAAGTATTGCAAAATTGTTTAAAAAAACCTTTTATCTGGAATAAAATCATTTAGGAATTTTAACCAACCTGTTAGAAAGACATTAGCAGAGTGACTGATCTTTCTCTCTCATAATAAATGGTCTTTAAGAAAAAAAACCAAGTAACTCATGCGTGCAAAACCAAAACCCCAAGTTATAGAAACTCACAATGGAGAGGAAAATATTATCCTAAACATAGAACCTAAGATACCCACCACCATATTTTGGTGACTATCTTTTTATGTACCCTCAGGTGTGTATACACACATGTGCACATGCACACACACACTCACTCAATTTTCTCTCTAAATGGGATTATGAATACTGTCCTTTAGGATGGTTTTGAAGGCAAAGAAGTAACAGTCAAATGAACAATTGCAAATCAACCATCTACAAAGGATAATGGGAGAAGGGCTGACTAAGACATGGCTATGAAGACCCATGACTTAGGTTTTGAGTAATGCATTTGTGCATGCAACTGAAGCATATGACCCAGGCACTTAGATTCCTATTTAGCATTCTCTAAAGTATCTGATGTATAGACTGAGCATCTGGGAAGATTCTGAGTAAGAGGACCATTAAATTGTCTAGTAATTCTATACAAGTGCCCAGAGCATCACTATGCATTTGTACTGGTTGTTACTTATAGTTGAATTCTTTAATATATTTAATTAGATTTACTTATTTTATGTGTAGAAGTGTGTGTGTGTGTGTGTGTGTGTGTGTGTGTGTGTGTAATGGCATGTATGTGGAGGTGAGAGGACAATGTGCAGGAACCTTTATTTTTTCTTCTATGAGGTAGATTCTATGACTGAACTCAAGTCAGGCCTAGCAGCAAGCGCCTTTACCCACTGAATCATCTCACCAGCCCCCTTACTGGTAAAATCGTAAGAACTGGACTTATATTATTATCTAGCTTGATTGGGACTAAGGAAGACATTTGGCTACAAACCAAACAATAACTTCACTTTAAACAAAAGTGTTTTTGAAATCATGGGCACCCACAGAGTTCCTATGCTCTGTATCTAATTTCATGGATAAAATTAAATTAATTGGCTTTATAAAGGTAGATGGTCATGTCTTAATTTTTAAATACTATTTTTTTTGTCTGTGTATCTGTTTGTGTGCATATGTACATGTCCCACGGTATATGCGTGCATGTGTGCGTGTCTGTCTGTCTGTCTGTCTGTGTCCCATGGTGTTTGTATGTATGTATGTGTCAAGGTCGGAGGACAACTTGTGGATATTGGATTGAACTTAGGTCATCACACCTGGCAGCAAGTGGCTTCCCTACTGAGCCACCTCACTGGCCCCAGATGGCCATCTTTTTCACAGAACTGTAGCAGAATCTCAGCAGAATTTGGTTAACATTTATTGAGCACTTATTACGAACTAGGCACTGTGCTAAGTCAAGAGCCCTACGATGTAGACTAATCATCATCTGTTTATTTTGATGTTTAAAATAATCTTCAGAGAAATTAAATGCTCAAGTCTCACAACTGGAAAAGAGGAGCCGAGCGAGAACCAACTTGATGTGTCTGACTCTAGAATGAGACACTAGGTACTGACAAAATATTGCATCTCATAGCATCAACAGGGGTAGCTAGCTGCTGACCAACCTAATATACAGGTGAAGAGTATTCATCTATAGGGTGAAGAATGCCAGTATACCATAATAGCCTCTCAATATGTATGGGGTCATGAATGCTAGAAGGTATTTCCTGTAAGTATTTGCCAACAGATAAGATTAGAGGTAATAGTCAGCAGAAGTCAAAGTTTTTTGTTTCCTCAGCTGAACAATATTAATTATTCCAGGAGACTGGTTATTGTTGGCAACTTAAAATGCTAGGTCATACTCCAAGACAGAGAGCGCACGATGTGCACCAGTAGCAATGTAGGCTTGAATGTGGGCACTGGCCCAGGGTTGCATCCATTTCTAAGGTGTATAAATACTCCAGTAAAAGAAAGGACTGAGTAGTAAATGGAAACATTTAGAATAAAGGCAAACAAGACCCTTCCAGTATCACATCACTGTGGAATGCTACTTCTGGAAAATCACTGCATCAAAATGATCAGGAGGTTCCCCCTATGACAGCCCTCACAGCAACTTGCAGCTTCTGCCAACATTCCCGGCTCTGTACATTCCTTGGGGGCAGGGCCATCTCACCATTAAGAAGCCTGACTGGTGGTTTATGGAGGTCAAATCTGACTTTCTGTATACAGTTCTGGCCTCTGTCTGTCCTTTGAGAGACTGTCTATTCTGATAAATCTCTACTCCCAACTGTATTCTGAGAGTGGATTTCCTTCCCATTTCTTTCCTGTCCTTGATCATAGGCAAAGGTATCAGTGTTCTCCTGGTAGAGTCCTATGAGCACACACAGAGTGGAGTTATTCCTGTCAATGCAGAGGCCGCTGACATTCTTCACATACGAAGACTGTTCTAGTGTCCTAGCATCTGCATGATGCTGTGGATCCAGCTCGTACTAAAGAGAGCCTCCAGAGCTTTGCTCATGTGTGCTGGTCTTACTGAACAAAGTGAACTCCCATTCTGTGTGACCAAAAATAGATGCTCATGAAATAAATTATTTTGCTAACTATGATCCCATTGGGATCAGCACGAAAGAGGTGGGAAGCTAAGTCTCACCACCTTCATGAAAACTACATGTTTTCTTGGGATCGTCTGGCACATGCAATCCAAAAAACAATTTGTTACTTACTCATTAGCATTCAAGCTAGCTGTGGCTCTGATGATCATGTAGCAGAGTGTGAGAGCACTGAGGAGGCCAAAACTGGCAATAATAAACCATTCTTCTGTTGACAAAGGAAAGGGAGGAAATCACTCTGGGGAGAAGGTTTAAGTCAAATCGATGTCAACACTTCCCTCAAATACGAAGCAGACGTCAACGGAGGTGTAAGCCAAGACTGGCTCAAGGAAGTCAAGCAGGAGGAGGTTTGCCAGAAAGCTACTAACTAGAGAAGGTTAGTGGAAGTACTGGGAAAGCTGCACGGAGAAAGGGAAGCATGCTCAGCCATCTCTTTCAGTGTAGATCTCTTTCAGTGCACACGCAGAGTGTGGCCACCAGAGGCACAGGGGAGTGATGGAGAAGGACTGTACGTGGACACACGTGTCACTGTGAATTTAGAGGACAGAACAACCAGACTTATAACCATTTTTTCGTATTTCCTTTTGCTATTTCTGCATGATTCTAGCACTCAGTCTTAGATAAGGGTTAGGAACATAGAGTGGGGTTCTCAAAAGTCTTGTGGGTACACTAGGCAGAAAGCTGCTCCTCCAAGCCACTCATGTCTGCCTTGTTTTCTCTTACCTATCAGTCTATTTAGAGTATTCATATTAAAAAGACACATCACAGTTGTGCCAAGACAATAGGTTCACAACTCCTGCTGGGAAACAAAGTTGGTTTTCTGTCTTTGAAGAAACGTAGGAGGGCTAGTGATCGAGAAGGTACTCAGTTCATCAAAGCATTGAACTTTGGTGTGTACAAGTCAAAATCAAAGTCATGCAAGCATGGGGAGGAGGGGAGACTAACCTGGGGCCTTAGAACCAATCCAAAGTCTTAACTATAAAATAGTGCCACAATAAACTAAATAGGGATGGCTTAACAAAGTAATTTTATAAAGTTCTTCTACATTTGTATCAAGGCATGACAAATGTTCATATGCAAAACTGTGCCTAAAAGGAGAATTTCTTCATTTAAACTTTTTAAAATTAGTATATAAAATAATGGCTTTCATATGACCCATATATGTGACATGAATATTTTTTCAGGAAACATTTTAAATTATGTGTACCTGTGTCTATGTGTATGTATGTGCGTATGCATGTATGTGAGTACAGGTACCTACCCATGGAGGCCAGAAGAAGGTGTGGGATCGCCCTTGGAGCTGGAGTTAGAGTGGTTGTGAGGCACCCCATGTGGGTGCTGGGTCCTTCTGGAAGAGTATCAAATGCTCCTTACAGCCCCAGCTTGGGGATTTCTTGGTCTGGGTTTCCTGAATCCTAAAACTGCATAAACTGTGTGTGCACGTGCTTTCCCCCCGCCCCCCCCCCCCCGAAAAGGCTTAGAGAGCGTGCTTTCTAGGCTCTCAGGATGCTGAGTTTGTTCCAGGAGCTAATCTTTGCTGGCCTGATTGGTTCATACAAATTCCTAGCAAGCTCTTTTCATATGACACTGCAACCACTGCTTCCTGGATCACAGATTTCCATAGCAATAGATTTAAGCTTTTTACTGAAGTCAAGACAAACACTCAAGAGTCCATGTTAAAATCAGTTTTAACCTATGTATGTTTTTTTTTTTTTAAGTTGGGTATAACATATACTGGTATTTTTAAAAAATTCAAGAGATGAATGACTATCAACAGCAAGGAGCTTAACACAATATTCATTTTGCTTTCCCTTTCTTTTTAGCTATAGCTGAGGCTTGTCTTCAACTTCTAATCCTTTTGCCTTTCCTCCTAAGTGCTAGGAGTGCTGGGATTATAAGCACATTCCACTGTGCCTGTTTCTTACTTGTTTTCCTTAAAGGCAGACTCCTCCACACTGAGATTGAACCTAGATCCTTACAAAATGCACTAAATTGCCACCCAATCCACCTTCTAACAAACCTTTGTTCATGATAAGCAGACCAATATTTAGAAACTTTAATTACATAGACCTATTTGTGTCTTTGCATGTGAGAAATACCAGCAGAGCCCCACCTGCACTCCAGGCGCCATCTGCTGCTGCTGGCCCCTTCCACCTCCCACTGCTTACTTAGCACAGTGCCGTCCTTGTACACAGTGGGTGCTGGCTGATAGACTGAACTTGCTTAGGGCAATACAGGAATTTGGAAGGAAAAGAGGTACTTTGGATCTAGATAATCACATGAATTTTCTTTACCGGCATTATGTGTAAATTCTGATAAAAGTGTTTTATTTGGTATGTGAATTATTTTTATCATCAAAAGATTTTATTATCAAGATTTTGAAGACATTTCCACATAAAAATGATAAGATGTGTGCTTAATGTAGTAGGTGCTCAATAAATGCCCGATTAATGAAGGACTTATAAAAGCACAATTTTAAATCACCTCTATCTTCTTTCATACCACTAGACCAGTAAACTCTAGACCATAAAACCTGAATGTCAAAGAAGGAAAACCATGAAATGTTACTAAAACAGGCACTGGGAAATGGTAAGAGATGAGTCAAACTATATCAAAAAATAGTTTTATTCCTAAAGGAATGAAGGTTCTTGGCATTCAGACAAATGGCAATCTTTGGATGGTTTAAAACCATGCATTTCAACAAAACAGACCACAGAAGTCTTAACATATAAAGAGCAAGCTAGTCCACAAACTGTTCCCCATGTTTGTTACTGACTCCCAGAGTAAGTGGAACCCCATCAACTCCAGGCCTGAAGTCTGGGCAAGCGGCAGCATAATTAGAAAAGGCAGCACCAGAGTGGCGACGAGAGATGGGTGAAAGGTTGTTAGATGGCAACTGCATGTGGAGGATGAAAACAGAGGAAAGAGTTTGCTTGTTAAAAGATGAATGCCTACAACACCCATACATACGCCACCAACCCACTCATGCTGGACACACACGGGCACTGCCCTCCACATATTTTTGCTTATTAATAGTTCAATGATTAAAACATTCATAACTATCTCAAAACACTTTTTAGGTTCAAATTTTCCCTAAGTTGCTGACAGCCCAGGAGGCCTCGGCAGCCGTGCTCAGCAATGCAGCACACCAACACTGCTGCCTGACAGCCCACACTGCACTCAGTGCTTCCCTTTAACATGACTATTTGCGATGCAATGATCTCAAAACATGGAACAGCCATTACAGCAAACCTTTAAACAACTAACCACATAATCACCAGCATACACATTCCCTATTACAAAGAACGTTTGTTATTCCAAATGTGTTTAAATGTACACATTATCCTTTACAAAACTGCTGCACCACATGGCAGCGATTTTCTCCCTGACAGTCATCAGGTGCTCAATACAAGCAGCAAGGCTCTCTGGTGCCTAGGGCAAGGGTCCCACTTACTTGTTACTGCAATGTTGATTTCACCCGTTCGAGGAGTGAGCTCCCCATCTTGAGGAAGAGGCGATATCCCCGAAGTTCTCAGTGGCTCAAGGCCAAGGGAACTGTCACTGGCAAGGTCACCAAGGGCTGCTCTTCGGTTAACTGCTTGGGTTCTGGTGAGCCTTTCCATATCAAATGCTACATTATCAGTACATGGCAGATTTGGCTGCAAAATAGTTCCATATTAAAAAATCATCATAAGAACAAGTTCATAAAACCCTGAATGTTTGCACCCACTGCAAAGACTTCGTCATGCTTTCCCACATACTTCTCATTTACCTGCCCTTCTATCTTTCCTACTGTCATTTAAGAAATTTCCTTCAAAGAATCAGCTGGTTGCTCCCCTCCCCACCCCCAAAATGGTACAAAGGAAAATCAAAATCCATAGCTCCAGACTGGCCATTGTAGCTTGGCAAAGTGATAACCATTTGTGGCCACTGTCACAGGCAGAGGGAGGCTAATATTATTCACAGAGCTAGAAAACTTGCAGTTTGAAAATTTAGTCCATTATCTTAGATAACATTGATGCTATTGTTGAGGGGCAGCAAGAATACCTTGTTTATTCTGTTAATTCTCTAAAATGCTTCATTTACTTGGTACCTAGTTAAGAAAAACAAAACAAAACAAAACTTCTACCTTTAAAAAAAAAAGCACGGAACCAAGAGCGATCAAAGCTCTGGCTTCCGAGCCTAAGTACCCAGCTCCAGCCAACTGTCTACCTGTGTGCAGTGGGCGTGAGACACTCACAGCAGTAAGAGGCTGCTCCTGCCTGCAGTAGGCAGCATAGGAAAGGCAGAGCTCGGAAAGCTGGCTCACACCAGGGACAGACATGACCCAGAACCTATGGCTTCTAGGGCAAAAGAATTCTGTTTTAGAGCCTCCCAAAGTTCTATGAGAAACAAAATAAAAAATATAATCTAAGAGTTGATGCTTATAGTAGTGTCATATCCAAAGAACCATAACAGCTATCATTTATTCCAGAAGGCTCCATTAAAAATGGACACAGGAGGGCTGGAGAGATGGCTCAGTGGTTAAGAGCACTGACTGCTCTTCTAGAGTTTCTAAGTTCAATTCCCAGCAACCACATAGTGGCTCATAACCAGCTGTAATAGGATCGGGTGCCCTCTTCTGGTGTGTCTGAAAACAGTTACAGTGTACTCATATAAATAAAATAAATAAAACTTAAAAAAAATGGACAGAGGACAAGTTAATACTTCCATGTGTTGGTCATGTGAGAGAGTTTCTGTTAAACTAGTCTCACAAGGAGGATGACTTGGCTTTTAAAGAACAGTTAGCAATGTTGAAAGATTTAATTTTTTTTATTATTATTAAAAGTATACCATGGATTTATACTTTTATCAACATTTTGGTTGTAAGCCTTAACGTTTAATGGCTGAGCTATCTCTCCACCCCTACATACCTTTTTTTCTCCTTTCTTTTCTTTTCCTTTCCTTTTTTTACCCCCAAGACAGGGTTTCTCTGTGCAGCCCTGTCTATCCTGGAACTCAGTCTGTAAACCAGGCTGTCCTTGAACTAACAAAGACCCACCTGCCTCTATCTATGCAGTGCTGGGATCAGAGTAGTGCACTACCACCTCCTGGCTCCTCTACGCCTTTCTTAAGGAACGCAAGAAAGTCTTCAACATTCTCACTGTGCTGCTCGGGCACCTGTCATGCTGACCTCACTGTAGCATTTGGCTAACACGTGTCAAGTTGTCAAGGTCTCTAGGGGCTTTTTGGTCACCATCTGCTTTCACTACTTGCAGGTTACTGATACTCAAAGACGTGAAAGGCCAGCTTAAGAGGACAGAATATGACATCATTTTATATTATGCCAAAAATTACCATTGTACACACTCAACTAGAAGCATCCTTTTCAAAGTAGGCTAGTATTAGTTACTTATATTCTCTTCTAGTGCTTCCAGAGGTAGTTTAGAACTTGGAAGTCATCTGGAACAAGGGCACTGTTGCATCAACAAGGTGGTGAAGAGAACTAGTGTATTCTAATGAAATCTGGTCATGGCTTCTGTTATGTCAGTTGTATTATATTATACATGGACATGATATTGCACAAAATTAGTGACAGGCAGAGAACATACCACAATTCCTAGGGCTTTCAAAATATTAAGTTTGCACATAGGACAGGTACAGTGTTCACTGAGCCAGGGATCCACACAGGATTTGTGGAAAACATGCCTACAAAGAAACAAAGAATTACATCAAATTACACAGTGAAGAACTCCTAGATCAACATGGAAAGATTTAGAATGTTTAGTTTTTTTTCTGCTTTAAGGGATATTCAAGACTGAAGAGATAAATAGTGGGGGCATATAAAAACATAATTTACAGAAACTCTCCTGTACCCAATCTCGTGTGATAACAGCACAGTGTAATGAGAATGAGTGGGCCTTGTTTTGTGTTGTGCCTCATGAACGCTGTAAGTGACCTTCGTGCTGTGTTGCTCAGGACAGTCCCAAGCTCAAGTGATCCCAGGGTAGCTGGGACTATAGGCGCAAACTACTCTGCCCCAACTTGCCTTTTCATGCCACTGAATTCCAAAAAAGACCTGAGGAAATCTAAAATATATGTATTAAGAATAAAGGTAACCAGGGGGCTGGAGACATGACTCAGTGGTTAAGAGCACTGACTGCTCTTCCAAAGGTCCTGAGTTCAATTCCTGGCAACCACATGGTGGCTCACAACCATCTGTAATGGGATCTGATGCCCTCTTCTGGTGTGTCTGAAGACAGCAACCATGAACTCACATACATAAAATAAATAAGTAAATCTTAAAAAAAAGAATAAAGATAACTAGACTTTATAAAGAAGCTATATTTCAGAAAAAATAGCTCATGTAGAACTTTCCAAAGATATTAAATCACAGTTGAATTAAGAGTACTCATAGGAACTCAACCTATGCTTAATATTGGTAAAAGTTCCAGGGCAGTTAGAACTGTTTTAAGGTGGTAAACTGTATTTAAGAATAAAGATCATAGTTGCAATTCTTGGCTGACTGGGAGAGTGGGGGGTGGAGGACATCATCATCTACTCAGGAGAGCAGAAAGTCACATCCTCCTAACTTCTGTCACCCACCCAGGGAAGGTCTGTATTCTTTGACTAGGAACTTTTTCATATGGGAAGTCTGGAGAAAAGGAGGACAGGCAGAGAGACCATGCTCAAGCTCCGGCACCCTTGCACAAGAACTTGAAGAAGCTGCCACCCACAATAGGGAGCCTCAAGTTCCTTGGGCTGACATGAAGGGACCATCAACAGATTTAGAACATGTTATAATCTGAGTTTGGAATAAAAGACAATTTGAGAGATAGCAAATTGGGTCTTCATATCTTTAAAACAGTAATTGTTAATTTATAATTTAATGTTCTATTACTGTTTAGAAATGCAGTTTTGATTTTAAAAGATGGTCTAGAAAACTTTTTACTGGGATGTATACGAGAACTTCAGCCAATAAGATATAATGACCCAGTTTCCACTCAATGGTCTTATACTCATTTCTTTGGAGCCCAGAAGAGAGATCTTGAGGTCTATAGATTCATCAGTCTATTTAAAAACTTTCACACAGGGCGTTCTCAACCTTGAATGTCTCTTTTCAGAGGTTTTAGGCCAGAAAACCATCAATTGTAGGGAGACCTAAATTTATAGAATACAAGGTACTGTGTCTGTTATTACTTGTGTGGACAAAAGAGTGTGTTCCAAAGAAGGACAAAGGGTTTCTGAGGACTAAGCCCTTATGAGGACCATCAAAGCTACTGTTCAGCAGGTCTCACTGTGCCAAGGTGGGCTATAGTGGAACACAGAGCAGAACAGAGCTGCTGCTGTAGATGTTTCTCTTAAAAAACAGTATTTATTATTATTATTCCTCCCTCCTCCTCCCTCCCTGGCTTTTCAAGACAGAGTTTCTCTGTGTAACAGTCTCAGCAGTCCTAGAACTCACTTTGTGGACGAGACTGGTCTCAAACTCACAGAGATCCCCTGCTTCTGTCTCTTGAGTGCTGAAATTAAAGGCGTGTGGCATCATGCCTGGCACTAAAAACATTATTATTTGTGGATGTGCATGCACATATTCACAATGTGGTTGTCCGAGGAATACTTGAGGAGTCAGTTCTCTCCTACAACCATGTGGGTTCCAGGGATCACACTCAGGTCAACAGGCTTGGTGGTAAGGCTTTTAATAAATTCAGCTTTCTCACTAGCCCAGAACGTACTTCATAACTTCTAGGGTGCATATAAAGGTCCCTTTAGATTTTCACTGAAAATGTACAACCTAATCTGCAAACATCTGGAAGCAGCTGATGTCTGGGGGGCTCAACTAGTGCTGGGATGCAGTGGGACAGCTGGGAAGGTGTCCTAGCCACAGGGTGGACAATGGGATCTGGCTGGCCATCAGAGTAAGAGGTCATGTGACCTTCAAAGGGCTGCTTTGGTTCGAGAGTGAGAGGGATGAAGGTAGTGTGTTAGCTGAATCTGAGCCAGCTGATGGTAGAAACCCCAGTGTGAGCCAGCAGCAACTGTCCTTGGTAAAAATTTGGCTCTGGCCTGTCCTGGGCAGTGGTTTTGCTCTCTCTATTACTGGTTACTCAGAAAAGATCAAAATGGAGTACCTTCCACACTTTAATTCTTTTTCTCTCCTTCCTTCCTTCTTCCCTCCCTCCCTCCCTCCCTTCCCTCCTTCCAAGACAAGGTCTCATATATTTCGGGTTACTCTCAAGCTTGAGGGTGATCTTCGGTTTCTGACCCTCTCACCCTCACCTCCCAGATGATGGGATGGCAGCCCACGTAACCATATCTGATTCTCACATGCTACCAAGTTCTCTCACACAGTCGAAGGGTTTGTAAATCATCTGTTCCTTTGACCTTAAATGAGCTATAAGTGGATTTTTCTTATGTTGCATGTTTAAATAATTATTCTCTTGTAGATTTTGACCTAGAAGAAAAAGTGTTCCATCTCATGTTCCCTTTTTTGTATAAGAGAAGACAATTAATACTAAATGGCTATGTGTAGACAAATAAAAACTCCTCTCTGTTAGCTAACTCAGAACCTGTAAGGAGTACTTCTCTTTAACCTGTGCCCCAGACAGCTACTCCAACTCTGCTTCCCATGACTCAGAGCCAAGCTTTTCAGCTCTCCACTAGTCTAGCTTCTTGTGTACCTCACCAGAGACCTCTGTCTCTAACACCCACAGCTTTTCCAGGCCCTGTGGAGAGGCTGTGATTGGGATATATTGTATAAATTTAAAAGAAAATAAAAACAACACCCCTTACCCAAAAACCAGGCCCTTGTTCTGTGTCCCCAGCGGCCTTGGACACTCCTGCACTACCTGTTTCCCGCTGGCAGAGGCTTGGGCTGACAGCTTCTTCACCTATTGTCTCCATGACCTTGTGCTCATCTGCAGCTTAATGCTCACAACACCAGACCTACCATTTCCTTCATCTTTCTGGGAAAAGCTTTGCTACTAAGCTTCTAGAGCCTTGGCCCACCACTGTTCCTGTCTCTTAGCTGTCTCCCCTAAAGGACCATGGGGTGGGAGAGTAGGGAAGGCAGGTTTGATCACTTTACAAGGCTGTTCGAAGCACAAGAAAACCTGTCCCTGAAATACTAAGTTCTAAGGGTAGAGAGATGAAAGCTTTAGTAAACCAACAAAGTGACCTCAGTGATCACACAGCATCCCAGTAAATGGCAAAGAACACTCTTATAACGAGCCTTAGGCACCAGCACATCCATCCTGGTGCCTTCGCACTAGCCAGAGGGTGTACCACAGGGGCCAGAAATTGAAAAGCGGCCTTCCTCACTGTCTTGAAAAACTCTTATAATAAAAATATACACTGCAGCAGAGAGGGCCAAAGTGAGATGTGTAGAGAACAGTGGACTGATGTATCAGAGCTTCCACCATGTCCTTTATTTCTGCAAGAAATGCTGTGAGATACAAAAATGTAAAACACACATATGGAAGGAACAAAGCCTACAACACTGAAATGCAGGGCCTCTCCCCCCTACTCCCCAAGGACCAGAATAGAGAGGTCAAAAAGCATCAGAGCTGAGGGAGGAGTGTACACTGGAGGTGAGTTGTTTGCACAACTCCTGCAGCCTCTGGGTGCCCTGTTAAGGACCTGGCAAACATAAAAGGATCTAGGATTATTAAAGGTCAGAGACAAGAAGTCCTTCCCCAGCCAGGGCTGGCTGACGCTGTTTCAGCCAGCCTCCCTCTGTGGTGGGGGTGGCTGCAGCATCTCCCCAGCCAGCAGCCAGCCTGTTTTAGCTCCAGCAGACATCTTCAGCTGCAGCACTCTCCTTCTTGGTATTTTTACCTCCTCAAATTTTGTGGCTAGCCTTTAAATAAGGTGACTTTTCCAGTTTTGAAGCCATGATGGCTACCATCCAAAAGATGATCAACTGTAATCAACTGACACAAGCAGGAGGTCCCCAAAGCAATGCCGACTGCCATCTGTCCACAATGAATTAGTGCAGCAGAAGAGAAAAAGAAAAGGTTACGTGATAAAGCAATTCACAAGAGGTTTGGTATCTATAGAGAAAGGTTTGGTTCAGAATAGGCTTGTTAAAAATGAAGGACAGACAGACACAGGCATCTGGCTGTCTTCCTCCAACTGAGGAGAGACAGTGAACACAGGTTCTACCAAAAGCTGGCTGCAGGGCAGTACGGGCAAGGGATGTGTTGAAAACAAACTAGTCTCAAAGGCTTGAGTATGATTAAATGCTGATGAGCAGAGCCATACAGCACAAAGCTGAGGGAACAGTCAGTCACAAGATCAAGGTCCCCTAGGAAGGGAAAGAGCTGGTAGACAGGGACCCAGGTAGAAATAGCAGCACTGGACCAGAACTGAGCTGTCTCTTCCATCCTAGGAGGTGCCAAGGGGGGACACAGGGGCAGACATGCTAGAGGTCTGGTGATAGAAAGTTCAGGAATTCCATCAACTTTTCTCTCTATGAAGCTCACCTGACCAAGAATGAGAACGATGGAGTTAGGGAAGTGTTAAAGGAGACTCTGCTGTGATAAATAGACAAGGCCAATCAGGACAGGAGAATGGCTCTGGTTAGCACATGGCATCCAGCCAGGTGTGGAAGTGTTGTCTGTCCAGTCTGTTCAAAGACCAAGTGGAAGAGTGAGGGGCAAAAGTGCTTAGCTACAGGAGATGAAGAAATCCATGGGAGGCTCAGGGTCAAAGAACATAAAGATAAAATACGAGAGGGTATTCCAAGTGGAAAGACACTGAGCAGGAACACCAGGTGAAATTACCACAGGTACCAGAGTCATTGACTGGAAACAAGAAGTGTGGGGAAGATTTGGGGTAAGAAGAACTTCTTGGGTGGACATATTCTAGATTAGTGATTCTCATCGGGAGACATTCTGGGTTGTCAAAATGTGTGGTTTTGGTGCTTTCAGGGAGTAGTAGATAGGTTACAGATAATGCTAAATGTCCTGTGATGCACAGAACAGTTCCCCCTACCTTCTCCTTCAAAGACTTATCTGATCTAAATGTCAGCAGTGCCAAGGCTGAGAAACCCCATACAGGTCAAAGGTTGTCACAAAAGGTTGCTCAATGGGAAAAGTTAATTTTTACTGCACCTGGGGATGGTACTGTTGTTACGGTGAGGTGTCAACATGTTCTGACCAGGCAGAACACTAACATTTAGAGAAAGTTGCTACTTGCTGAGATGTAAGAGAGCAGCTGGCTGTGAAGTAACATGGAGAACGGACACAGGCAGAGGTTGCACATCTAGCATAAAGAAAGGACAGGCCGGGCGATGGTGGTGCACGCCTTTAATCCCAGCACTTGGGAGGCAGCGGCAGGTGGATTTCTGAGTTCGAGGCCAGCCTGGTCTACAGAGTGAGTTCCAGGCCAGCCAGGGCTACACAGAGAAACCCTGTCTCGAAAAACCAAAAAAAAAAAAAAAAAAAAAAAGAAAGGACAGACAGTGAAGGGGATGGTGCTGCAATTGGACTGTAAAGAACTTCCCTAAAGTTTGCCAAAACCGCACTCTTTAAAAAAGTTCATGAACACAAAGGCTAAGCAGCTGCTTCATTTTAGCTTCAGTAACAGTTAAGGGCCCACAGGACTGTCGGCCTCAGCGGGGAGTGCGATCCTGTGGTATCAGGATCACTCAGGGACTTACTAAAATAAAGATGTATGGTAGGGCTCCACTTTGGATCTTTATAAAAATCTCGCACTGATTTGATAGGGAGTCTGGCTGAAAAAGCTCTGGGTTTAAACTACAGATGGGGGGGGGGTGCGGAAGAGGGTGGGGGTGGGAGAACGAGCATACTCAGAACGAACCTGGAAGAGCCAAGGCTTCAGGGATGCAAGAATGAGAGCAAACAGCCCAGAGTCATCTATTTTAGGATCAGACTCCCTTGAGGAGACACTTCCATTTTAGTAATAACCATGAACGACTCTTTTTTTCTTTCCTACTTCAGGTACCAGCTAGGTCCAAGGGTTCCTGGGCAGGGATAGGAAGACAAGCAATGTCTTACCTCTCAGCTTCCTCAACAAAAGCAGACAATTGCTGACTGATTTCTAATGCAACCCACAGATCCTTTTCCTGACTTGCTTTGTAAATGTAAGCAAACATTTCTTCAGCCTTACACACTTAGATTTTAAATAACTGAATGAAGAAAAATGGTCAGTATATAATTTTCCACAGGGTTGCTTACATTGAGCTTGGTAAGATTTTCCTTTATATAACCTAGAATTAAAATGCTTACTCCAGAATCTTGGATTTCTATTTCTGTATACAAGAATCTTCTAGAGATCCAGGATTAAAGAAAAAAAAGTAATCTATTTTGTATGTATTTCCTAAGGCACAAAATGTAATTTTCTGAGTAAGTAAAAGAGGACTGTTAGCCTCATGGAGACACAACTGCCTATAAATATTTTATCCAGTCACAAGGTCACAAGGCAGAACCACATGAATATCTTTTCATGAGATAAGAGAAGAAAATAAGCCTTTGGGTTAGACTTCTTAGTAGGCGATTTTACATTTATACTCAGAACAGTGCATCTTGGTGTCCCACATTCCCTAGCTTTGTACAGAGCCATGGTAGAAATCATTACACTTATGAAGGAAATGTGCATAGCCCAGTCTGATGGTGAGTCTGTAAGCTTAGCTGTAGCATGAGTTTGGCAAGTTCAAGCAGTCTGGGCTAGAGTGAGTTTGTGGTCAGCCTCAGCAATGTAATGAGATCCTGTCTTGAAGTGAAAAGAATGCTGGGGATATACCTCAAAGAGAGGGAAGAAGAGAGAGAAAAGGAGGAGGGAGGGAGAGAAGGAGTGAGCTAGCTAGCTAGAGATTATGTAAAGAATGATAATGTTAAAGAGAATCCCTTTTATTGTCTCTGCCATATTTGAACTTATAAACCTGAAATCTTCTGCTGGCTTCACTATCCTTCCCCGGGCAATTCTGCTATGGTTTGGATATAGTCTGAGTGTCGCTCCCAGAGTGCACTGTGGTGGGTTGCAGAACTTCTAGGGAATGGGACCCAGGGAGATCCAGGGACACTGATAGTGTGAGATATTTTCTATGGGACTCTTCTGGTGGTTCTCATGAGGTTGTTACAAAAGCAGCATGGATGCTGTTATCTATCAACCTCACCAGAGGTAAAACCAACAGGATGCTACACTGAGAACTTCCAAGACTACAAGACAAATCTTTTCTTCAGTAGCCATGTCAGATACTTTGCCAGAGTATAAAAAAACTAGCCAATATAAATAAGAGAAAACAACCACTCTGGATTATTGTGGGACTCAGAAAAGAGTCAACGCAATCTGCACAGAGCAGTGTGCTGGCTCAGGGCAGCTACAAAGCAAATGGCGGTCCTTCCATTCTGCATAACTCAGGTCCCCTAGCATTGTGGAACCTAGAGCAAGTGGAGGATGACTCATCAAAGAGCTTTGTAATGAACTCTGTCTTGAGATGGAAAAAAACAAAAAAATGGTGTTTGTTTGTCTTTGTTTTGCGTCTTTTTTGGTTGTACTAGGGATTAAATCCACAACTGGAACATGCTAGGCAATTGCTCTATCACTGAGCTACAGCCTAGCCCAGTTACTGAATACAGACTCTTAGGTTATGATGTACCTGGATGTCGTCATGTTTTCTTATACAAACAATTCTTTCATATGCAAACAATTCTTGAGAGGAACTCTGGTCAGAGTTGACCAAGACCTCCCATTATCAGCATTTGGTCCTTAGCCTGGTCAGGCAGTTTTTCAGGAGCAAGTAGATACCCATTCTGGAAGGGAGGCATTAACACCATTCCTTTCAAACAAAGAAAGCAGACATACTTGCAGGGGAGAACCCGAACAACATCATTCTGCTTATAGCTTTCTATGCAGACTGCGCAGTGATCGAAGTCTGGGTCTGTTTCCTGAAACAAAAGCACAAGAGCTGAGGAACATGTACACACACAAGAGCTACAGACAACCCAGCTAAGAACGCTCCTACCATGACAGGTGGCTATAAAGGGAAAGGAGCTGAAAGTAACAAGTTTTCATTTGCTTGAGTATGTTGACCCAAATTACATGAGTCAATCTTATAATTCATACTAATTCTATTTATGATATGTCTTACAATAAGCCAGAGCTCTAATGTGTCCACAGTTCATAATGAATCATCTTGGAGTATCATGTGTATACTCCGTTTCCTCTATAACCACCTGCTCCCAATAGGTTTCACTGTTGCAATCTAAAATAATCGAAGTCCTCATAAATATGCTCATGTAGCTGATCAACTCCTAAAGCTGTTACAAGTGATGCGGAGTGCTCAGTAGACTTCTATGTTACAGTCCTAACTCAGGTAGAATAATTGCACTCTGGCTGGGCAGTGGTGGTGCACGCCTTTAATCCCAGCACTTGGGAGGCAGAGGCAGGTGGATTTCTGAGTTTGAGGCCAGCCTGGTCTACAGAGTGAGTTCCAGGACAGCCAGGGCTATACAGAGAAACCCTGTCTCAGAAAACAAAACAAAACAAACAAACAAAAAAGAATTGCACTGTGGTCACAGACTTGGGGCAGTTAGTAGTTTAACTCAATCATAGGTATTTACCAAGAATCAGGAAAGGCCAGCCAGTAGTTTGGTCACCAGGTTAATTAACTTCCTTCATTCTCTGACCTGAGCAGGGTTCCACTAGAGTTGTCTTAAAACAAAGTATGCCAATAACCTAAGCCATGGCCATATGGTTGGCAGGTTAGCCTTTGGCAGATGCAGGGATACAAAAAATGTATTAGCTTTAATAATCACTGCAAAGATTATTTGATACTGGGGATGGGTAGAGAATGATATGGTAGGCTATACCAAATCCAGAAAATTTCTAATTAAAACAGCGGCCGGCCAAGCCACGCAAGCCTTTTCCCAGGGACTGGTCTAGGGTTAAATGCAGCTGTCTTGATGCAGCCTCTGTCTTCTCAAGTGCCCTTTCCTTCCCTAGCGTGCGGTGACACCAGTGAGAATGCGTCGACATTCTCTGGAGCACCAGTGAGAATGCGTCGACATTCTCTGGAGCACCAGTGAGAATGCGTCGACATTCTCTGGAGCACCAGTGAGAATGCGTCGACATTCTCTGGAGCACCAGTGAGAATGCGTCGACATTCTCTGGAGCACCAGTGAGAATGCGTCGACATTCTCTGGAGCACCAGTGAGAATGCGTCGACATTCTCTGGAGCACCAGTGAGAATGCGTCGACATTCTCTGGAGCACCAGTGAGAATGCGTCGACATTCTCTGGAGCTGCTTGAAGACAACAGGCTCCAGGATTCAAAGGCATCGGAATAAAAATAGTAAAAGAAAGAATGTGTCAGAACAGAAAATAGAGAATCACACAAAATCCTCCTACCAGAGCTCTCTGCTAAAATATCAGCACTGGGCGTGGGATGGCACAGTCTTGGTTTTTTGCCTTTAGAGCCTTCTTTCTTTTATTTTTTAAATTCTTGACAAGTTTGAATATGTTGAATGTAGAAACTAACAGTAAGATGCCATTTGGCATTTGAGTTCTGACAGAAACTTTGATGAAAGGCTTCAGCTGTTATTTGTTACCATCGCTTTGACTTGGTCCCCTTAAGCTTTAGGTCCAACACAGACTAAATGTTCTTTCTAATCCTTGTTAACTGAGATATCCTAGAAATGAAGGTCTTAAAGTCTTCACTTAGCTGGGAAGAAACAGAAGACAACGTACCTCTGTAGGCTACGCTATGTGCGATTTGTTTCATTAGGATTTTTGGAAGATGTGCTGGGCTTTAACAGGAGAAAACTACAGAGGAGCAGCGGTGCTAACTACAAGTCACTATTGCGCACAGTGAGCGCTCCTGAAGCCCAGGAAAGCTGAGAGTCTATCTGAAGGCTTTCCAAACGGGCAAGGCCTGAGCGAGATTTCTAAGAGAAAAGTAATTTCATTACTGTACCTTATCGCCCTTTTTCACCGTTCTAGTTGTCAATTTACTGATGGCTTTCTTGGCTGCATCTCCAAGACGACGCTAAGAAAATGAAAAATAAAAAGACATTAAATGGAAGATCTCTGAACAATAGCCCTCATTTTAGTATGTGATGTTGAAGTGAGTACATGATCTTTATTGTAAATAATTAAAGGTATGATGTCTATTATTCTAAATCACTTCTGCCATATTATGTAAATGGCTTCTGAAAAAGCAGTAAAAATTCAGAAAACTAGCAGCTATACCATCAATTCTGCATTCTAGTTGAATAAAAAGTGCATTTGGTTTCTGTCTGCTTGTGAGGCCATGTTATTAGGGTCCTCTAGGGCTCCCATTCTTGCCCGGAAGCTTTCCCAGAGTGCTCTAACAGCAAGAGAAACCTCCAAATCCCCACTAAGTTATCACTACTGCACTGAGAACAGACGCAGCATCAAGTCTACTTCTGGCTCAGCTCACAGTATGCTCTGTGATCTTAGCAAAGGGTGAATGCTTATCTAGATTTAACTCAGATAATTTCTAAAATTGTACGTATCCAACATCGACAGACACAAATAGCAATGCGGGACGTCAACAACCCAAAGACAGTCACTCTGCAGCCTTAAGGAGCCACCTGAACTTAGGAGATGACCAAAGATTCCACCTCCTGTGGTGGTGGGAGATGGGTCAGGAACAGGAAAGCAGGCCTGGGCAGGCTTTGAGGAAGGGATGCCAGAGCTAAGACTTGGAAAACTAGGTCCTGGACAAGTTAGTAAGGACCCGGGACAGGATGAGATTCTGGACAGAAGAATCAGAATCCTTTGGGAGTCTGAGTTCACACAGGATGACAGATATGAACTGAGACCGTCTCAGACAGCCATTCTAAATACAACTGCATTTAAAACTGGGTGGAGGCAGACAAAAAAAACCCAGAAGGAATGGGGAGGTGAAAGGAAACGAAGGGAGACCTAACGTTGTTCTATAAGGATTTAAAAAGAAAACAAAAAATACAATAAAATAATGAACATCTTTGTATCTATCAGAATGGTTTAACTATCAATATTTTGCTTGTAATTCCATCTAACAATCCACCTGTATTTTAAGGATTTCAAAGTATATTATCAACTTGTCATTTCATCCGGTCTTCATTTTTCATCTCTGACAGGGGCTTTTGTTTGATGGTATTATCCTACTTAATATAGTTAACCCTTCATCAATACTGTTTCTTACTGAAACTATATGCTTCAAATGTCTACAGAATAACTTCTTTTAAACATGTTTTTAAGATTTACTCTTATTTTTTATTTATATATGTGTATGTGTGTCTGTGTGAATGTATGCTGGGTGCATATGCTTTCAGAGGCAAGAATTGAGTTCAATAGAGTTGCAGGAGGTTGTGAGCCTCTCCACATGGGTGTTCAGATCAAACTTTGTATCCTGATTCATACAAGCCAACTATCAAAAGACATTCTAGAGGCTCAAGAGATGGTTTGACAATTAAGAGCATTTGCTGCTCTTCCAGAGGACAAAAGTCTAAATAGTAGTTAGCTGCTATGTTTTTCAAGTTTCTTTTGGCCCAAGTCTCATCTATCATACTTGAAAAATAAAAGCAGCCCTTTTAGAGATATAATGGGCTTAAACTGTATACATATAAAGGGTATGTGATATTCATTTAAAAACACATTGAAAACCCATGGACAGAGCTTATTTTCATGCACTAATTTAGAGACATCACTCTAATTTTCATGGACTGTTTTTCATTTTCTCTTTTGATTTCCCAAGACCATGAGTTAATTTTCACATATTTGAGGGCTCCTGAGATTTTTCCTGCTATTGGTTTATTTAATTTCAAGTCGTCAGTGAACACATTATATTTTGTGTATATTTGGCTCTCTTGTTCTATGACCTAGATAGAATGTTTATTCTGCTTTTGTTGGATGGAGTTCTCTACGAATGACAACCAGGCTAAATTCGTTGGCATGTGAGTAATTGGCTGCTCTTTGGCTGTCTGTCCTTCAGACGCTGAGAGGCCTCTGGGGTCCTTCCTCAGTGCAGGTCAGCACTTCTCATCTCCCATTTGTAAAGCTCAGTTACTAAGCATTTAAGATTGTTACATCTTCTTGTTTAAGTGACTGCTTTATTAAGAATAACTTTGATCTCCAGTGTGATGGCTATTTCTGGTTGTCAACTTGACTATATCTGGAATGTACTACAATCTAGAAATGGAAGGCATACCTATGATCCAGATCTTGAGATTGAAGACACAGGCTTAGGACCTGGAACTTGACATAGAGATCTTGAGACATAGTGGCCATGAAATGCTTAGTCCCAGGCAAGGTAGTACACACCTTTAATCCCAAGAGTCTGAAGCAAGCAGATCTCTGAGTTCAAGGTCAACCTGGGACAAACCAAGTCCCAGGAAGGCATGGTGCAGGAGGAACTGAGAGTTCTACATCTTCATCTGAAGGCCTCTAGAAGACTGGCTTCCAGGCAGTTAGGACTAGGGTCTTAAAGCCCACACACAGTGACACACTTCCTCCAACAAAGCCACACCTATTCCAACAAAGGTACACCTCCAAATAGTGCCACTCACTAGGCCAAGCATATACAAACCATCACACCCAGTAACAGCTCTGCTTTGAAATTTACACTGGCATTAATGTAACCACTTAAGGTTTATTTTAATTTGTGTTCTAAGGTATGGCTCATTCAGGTCTTTTTACATACTTGCATTTTCTCACTTATTTATACAAGCCATGCTTCTAATATACCTCCTTAGCCCACACATTTTTATATTTAAATTTTTTAGAAGGTAGCACATAGATGGTTCTTGGGTTTTTTTTGTTTTTTTTTAAATCCATTATCTTAATCTCTGCTTTATTTTTTTCAAAGATTTATTTATTGTTATATGTAAGTACACTGTAGCTGTCTTCAGACACACCAGAAGAGGGAGTCACATCTCATTACAGATAGTTGTGAGCCACCATGTGGTATGAATGCATGCATGAAGCCCTGGGTATCCCAGCACAGAACACACCTAATATGCTGGTTATTTTTATTCCTTGTGTTCTCTAACATCCTCACCTAGGATCTAGACAGATGCTTTAAGATGACACACAGATTGGCTAGCACATACAAGGCCTGGACATTACTCTTAGGACTGCAAGACAAAAGCCAGAGAAAAAGAAGACACCTAGACACTTTTAGTGCTAACTCAAGGGTCTACAGACAGTGGTCCTGTCTCATGGCAGAGGCTCGTCTCACACATCTCTTGAAAAGCACAGTTCCCGAGGATTTCTGATTGTTCTGACTGGAACACATACCATTATTTCTCAGTTTCCTTAATTTTTATTTTTCTCTTATTCCAAAATTCTCACAGGTTTTGCTCTCTCTGTGTCTGGGTATGCCTGGGTATAGGCCAGAGGCTGACGCTGGAAGTCTTCTTTCATTCTTTGTTTTGGGAACAGGGTCTTATAGAACTTGGAGCTCACTAACTGCCTGGACTGGCCAGCCAGTGAGCTAGGGGATCTAGGGGATCTACCCGTTTTTCTTCTCAGTGCTGAGGTTACAGGCATTTTATCTAGTTGCTCTGGATCCTGAGTCAGTCCTCATACATGCACAGCATGCACTTTTCCACTGAGCCATTTCCTGAGCCCTGAAAATCCTGAATTTCTAATTATCCTCCTCCTCCTCATCATCATCAACATCATCATCATCATCAACATGGCTTTTCTATGTAGCTGTCCTCGAACTCAGAGAACTGCCTATCTCTGCCTCCCAAGTATGGGGATTAAAGGTGTGTGCCACCACCATCTGGCTTACAATTCTGATTTTTAATTTCATTAATTGTGTTTTTATCCTACTACTGCTAGCAATTAAGACTACAGATTGAAACTTAGATTTTAAAATAAATCCTTAGGATATACTCCAAAAGAAATACACTACTAAAAAAAAGTTCATTTGGATCAGCAGAGACAGCCAGTCCATCAGTTAAGAATACTTGCTGTTCTTGCAGAAGACCCAAGTTAATTCCTAGCACACACATAGTGGTTTATATTCATCAGTAACTCTGCTTCCAGGTTATTATCACCCTTACCCTCCTTAGACTTCTGAGGCACCAAACATGCAAACGGTGCAAATACACACACACGCACGCACAGTCATGTATACAAACACTCCCATACATAAAATAAATAAAACTTTTTAAAAAGTTCCTTGAAGTAAAATAATGTCTTCTGGGCATGACAGGACTCCCATCCATGGATTCCCACCAGCTATGGTTGTTTGCACAAGATCAAGGCAGCCAATGTTTGAGTTTAGAGCAGAAAAGGGTTCATGATCCCTCACTCCTAGCTGAGGAGATACTGACAAGCTGATGGCTTCTGGGGGGAAGAAGAGTCAATTTTCATAAGGATGTGGTCCCTGGTAAGTCAACCATGCTCTGCTAGATGGCTCTAACAAGCACAAACTGGATACAGGGTTATTTAAAGAGGATATGAAGTTAGAAGTGGGAGGGTGGATCTAGGATTATGGAGTCAATATGATAAATAGTCAGAATAAATTGTATAAAATTCCCAGAGAATGATTATATTAATACAGATTCTCTGAGTAACCTTTCTGCAATTGTGCCACCATTTCAAATAGTTTTTTGTTTACATTTATTTTTAATTTTTACTTATTTATTTATGTTTCCCAAGCTGACTTGGTCTCAAACTTCTGGGCTTGAAGCAATCTTCCTGCCTCAGTCCCGAGTAATTGGACTACAAATACATGCCATCACACCACCTTCCTTTCACTCTGGCAATTAATGCATTATTTAAACATGTGATTCCAAATTCAGAACCATGAAATGAAGTACAGGAAGTTTAACTTCCAGCTTCTTCCATCCTGTTTCCTTTCGTCTCCAAATAATATTTAGTTTTATCATTATATCATTTCATTTTGAAATTAAACATACACATGTTAAGTATACATACATGTAGATATGTATGCTATGTATATCCATACATATGAATGCATTTTCATAGCCCCTCTCTATCTACAACTACATATGTCAAATCTCTGTAGCTTGCTTTTACTTAATAATGCACCCAAGAGATCACTCTATAGAAGTACACAGCGACCATCAGTGCTCTCTTCATGTTTACAGCAACGGTTGAGTCCAAATCACTCAGTACTGACTATGCAGAGTACTACTTTAGCAACCAGATCTCTACTGCTGGGGATTTGATCATTCAAGTTTGTTATCATAAGCAACACTAGAATGATCAGACTAGTACAGCTCTTCTTTTATTTATTTATTTTTTTTTGGTTTTGTTTTTTCTGAGACAGGGTTTCTCTTTGTACCCCTGGCTGTCCTGGAACTCAGAGATCCGCATGCCTCTGCCTCTTGAGTGCCACCACCACCTGGCACAGCTACCATTTTTAATCTGTAAACTTATCATCCTGTTAGACAACTAGTCTGGTGTGAGGTTAAGACAAAGGATAATCACTTATGTAATTAGACTAGGCATTATAAATTTCCTCCTTAAAAGAGCCATTATCAACCTACAAGAATTTTCTCAGAAAAGTTTATAATTCTTTCAATCAACTTAGGAATATTTTAATTCCTACCAATTTATCTGTATAAATTTCTTCAATTTTATCAGAGATATTTTCCATGTAAATCTTCAATTTTATCAGAAAAAAGTTTTTACTTCTACTTTCAATCAATTTAGGAATATTTTTATGCCTACCATCTTATCTGTACAATTTTTCATGAAATAGTTTTAACGTGTTTTTCTATATATTTCTTGAGTTTTATCAGAAATATTTTCCTTGTAGATTTTCAATTTTATCAGAAAATGTTTATAATTCCATTTTCAATCAACTTAGGAATATTTTTATGCCTACCATTTTATCTGTATAATTTTTCCATGAAATAGTCAATCTTAAAGTGTTTTTCTATATATTTCTTCAATTTTATCAGGGATATTTTCCATGTATATTTACACAATGGAATACTATTCAGCAATTAAAAACAATGAATTCATGAAATTCTTAGATAAATGGGGAACAGGGGGAGGAAAGAGGGCTTATGGGACTTTCAGGGAGGGGGGGAACTGGGAAAGGGGAAATCATTTGGAATGTAAATAAAGAATATAGAAAATAAAAATAATAAAAAAAGGAAAAAAAATCAGAAAAAAAGAATTTTCTCTATAACACTGCCAAAATAGCATGTCATCAAATTTTAGATTTCTCTGGCAAATGGCACAATAAGAAATGTTACTTCAATATGGTCTTATCATATATCTAACTTATGAAGGAGGTTGAATATTTATCATTTTAAATATATGCATTTCATTTTAAGATGCTCTCTATTCATTTTACTTATTTATCATGTATGTAATTTGTGTATGGTATATACATGTGTGCAGATGTGCTTGTGTATGTATGTATGTTCATGTAGAGGCCAAAGGATGACATTAGGCATCTTCTGTCTTACTCTCCATCTTGAGACAAGGTCTCTCACTGAACCTGGGGCTTATCATTCTGGTTTAGTATTACTGTACTTTTAGAAAAGCTTGACTGACCCCTTACTCCTCAGAGAATAAAACCCAAACTCCTAGGCCTGTGATTCAACACCACCATCGTCTATTTACCTCTAATACTGGTTTACAGGCCTCGCTTTACTTTCCTCCATTCCTAATGTTCTGCTATTCAACTCTTCTTTTCTCTGTAGAAAATGATCCACTTCCCTTCAATCAGTCTGATGAGGTTTTAAGTCTCTGAAATGAAATTCAGCTCAAACGTCACTACATCCTCTGTGAAGTGTCTATGACTCACCAAGAATAACAACTGCCTCCAAACAGGGTTTCTATCATGTAGGGCTGGATTACATCTGTCTGCCTTCTCACAAGAACAGAGGCTCACTCTCTAGTTGCACTGACTCAGTGTGACACTCCGAGCAAGATCTTTTGCTAAATCATAAGGATTTACAACAAATGTCTTCAAACCCCCTTTATCTTAAAGGCAGAAAAAAAAATGAAATCTTAAAACTGTTGTATAACATTTGAAAAGGTATGAGGTCTCTCTATGGACAGTCCTATTTATTTACAGATACTGATCATTAATAAGAGAAGGAATCTGAGTATTTGCAGTATCTAAAACAAATAACAAAACACTGTTTAGCTCAAAATACGTACTTTCCCAGTTTTTTGGAAATTGTTAATCCCTGAAAAACATAATAAATAAAGTTCACTCTACCGTGTGAAAATCATAAAATAAGTCTTGCCTCTTTTTTGACCAGAGACTTCTTCACTGGAGAAAAATCTTTACAATATATATACTATTTCCATCTATCCCACTTTAGAAAGTAGTAAAACTTGTCATTTTAAAGATTGACTGTGTAAATGCAAAGCATTAGCTTTCTTGATGCAGGGAAATTATATATATATATATATATATGTATGTATATGTATATATAACATTTTGTGTGTGTGTGTTTTGTTTGTGAAGACAGAGCTTCCCTGTATAGTCTTGGCTGTCCTAGAACTAACTTTGTAGACCAGGTTGGCCTTGGATTCAAAGATCCAACTGCCTGTACTTTTTGAGTGCTGGAATTAAAGATGTGCACCACCACGCCCAGATTAATTCTGTATATTTCTGTATTAGGCATGCAAATACATTCTTGATTCGATACTAAGGTAAAACTGGACAATAAAAAATTTATTTTGGTAACTATGAGGCACTGACAAAACCAGAAATACAATTCATACATATTAAAGAAGCTTTACAAGTTTAAATACTTTATAATTTATATGCTTGTTCTAAAAAATTTTTCTTAAGAAGATATTTTAAACTTTAGGAAGTTATTAACTTGTAAAAAACAGTTATATCTGGCTTATTGTTCAACATTAAAATAACTTATTTCTGCTTTTAGGAATCAGATTTAACTGCTCTAGGATTAAAAACTGCTGTTTAACCTTGACAACTTGAGTGGATTGAGAGATGCCTACAAAATGAGTACTGCACACCTCTGGTGCCTATGATGGCATCTCTACAGAGGATAAAGTCATCAAGACTCTGACCCAGTCAGTGGTTTAAGCAGTACACTGATGAGTGGAATCTGACAGACTCCCCAGAGACAGTGAGTGTAGAAGGCAGGGCTTAACAGGAGGAAGGGGGTACTAGAAGGTAAAGGGTATCTTTCCCCCTCTTCTTCAGAGATAAAGTCTCGCATAGTTCAGGCTGGATAACCTTGAATAACTACTTCCTCTGTCTCCAAGCATGTAACATCACACCTGGCTTGAAGGGCAGCAAGGCCATGCCCTGCCTGTCTCTCCTCTTTGCTTCCTGGTTGCCATGATGAAAGTGGCTCCCTGTCATGTTTTCCTCTGTGTTTCTTTACCACAGGCCTAAAAGGCAATGGAACCTGGTGAGCATGGGACTTAAATCTCTGGAGCTGTGAGCCAAAATTCTTTCTCTGTCTGCATCAGTTATTTTGTTACAGTCACTAAAAGTCTAATTCAAAGGTACAATATTACTCATGTAATTGTTTTAAAAAATTTACATCTCTCAAAAAAATAATCATGAAGCTTTCAATATAAAAGCATCAAACATCTACCATCAGGTATAAAATAACTCTCCCTGAAGGATTCAAAGGCTTAAGTCAGGCTTAAGTGCGAGTTAGTAGGTAAAGGTGTTCTTGTGCAAGCCTGATGAGATCACTGCCTAGAACCGAAAGCTGTGCTCTGACCTCCACATGCATGGAGGGGGGTGTGTGCATACACATACACACAAAAGGTAAGTAGGTCTAAATTTGTCTATCATCTTGTTATCAACACAATACTTAAGTATTGTGATGGTTTATCTATCAGGAAGACACACTATAGACTCAGCAGTAAATTCAAAGGAAAACCATTTGATTTTCATGTCAAAATGATCTTCAGTGTAACTACTACCCAATGCTAGGTAGTTACTTAGAATATGTGGCTCTCTGAGCAGCCTGCATCAAGATGGCATTCTGTGAGGAAAATCTCGGTTTTCCTTTCAACCTAGTTTTTTCTTTGCTAATATCTCAAGCTTCTTTTTTAAAATAGCCTAACGTTCCAACCAGTTGAGCTACTGCCACCTTTACATTAAACTTTAATAAGCTAAGCTTTTTAAGCCACATAAAAATTTCATCAAGCATTTCTCAACCTCAGGGAAAACGGAAAGAGGAAAAAAGGTCAGAACATCACTTTCTACTAAAGGATTGTCTGAAGAGCGAGGCTTTGAAAGGAGCTGCAACAAATGCTAGGAAACAAGTGCCCGCTGTGGCCTGGGCCGGATGGTGAGCTTTTACTCCTTCCTCACATGCAGGACCCACTGAGGGCGCTAATTAAACCACAATCACCAAGTACCAGGCTCCTAGGACAACCGGGAGTTTTTCAAAGGCCTTTGGATGTGCCCCATTCAGATTTAATATTATCACTGGACTTCTGATTAAAATGTTTTTAGAAGAACTCCTGATTATCCTACTTTTGGTGTCCCATATGATATATTATAATAAAATTATTTATTATTCATATGGTATTTAATAATAATAAATCCGAATCTTCAATTTCTTTTTAAGCTAGCATATACTACCATTCCTGGTAAAGAGAAAAGGCTTTCTAGGGCTTTGGCCTTGAATAGACACCAGGTGCTGAGGTCTCTGGTTCCCTTACTGCCCCACAGATTCCCACCACTGTGCTGCAGAAGTCTTCAACCCAGAACTGGAACAGGAACAGCCACAGCCAAGAGAAGCTTGATAACTGGAAAGAGTGGACTCACGTCAGGAAACCTCCAGAGCAGTGTCTGCTCCGCTTTAATCAAGTGCCAAAGAGAAGATTTTACTCATCCTCCCAATCTGGCACTGCTTTTGTGCCGTGGGAAGGTGATCTCCCAACCCGGCTCCTCACACGAGAAAGTTGAGTGCACTGGTCAGACATCTCTAGCACACGCCTCCATTGGCACAACACACATGTTCTTCTGTACACGTAGAACACCAAGATTAACTACACCTTAAACAAGGTTAATACACAGGTCGAAGAAGTGTTCAATGAAAAAACATAGACGGCTGACTGAGCACGCTGGCGCATGGCCACCATCCTAGCACTTGGGAGCCTGAGGCAGGAGAATACAGAACTGAATCAAAGTATGTGCCAAAACCCGTGAGGGAGAACTTAAAAAGTGCTGAGAGAGATGGACAGCATGAAATGTGTGTGTTAGAAGAGAAAGTGCTGAGAGAGATGGACAGCATGAAATGTGTGTGTTAGAAGAGAAAGTGCTGAGAGAGATGGACAGCATGAAATGTGTGTGTTAGAAGAGAAAGTGCTGAGAGAGATGGACAGCATGAAATGTGTGTGTTAGAAGAGAAAGTGCTGAGAGAGATGGACAGCATGAAATGTGTGTGTTAGAAGAGAAAGCGCTGAGAGAGATGGACAGCATGAAATGTGTGTGTTAGAAGAGAAAGTGCTGAGAGAGATGGACAGCATGAAATGTGTGTGTTAGAAGAGAAAGTGCTGAGAGAGATGGACAGCATGAAATGTGTGTGTTAGAAGAGAAAGTGCTGAGAGAGATGGACAGCATGAAATGTGTGTGTTAGAAGAGAAAGTGCTGAGAGAGATGGACAGCATGAAATGTGTGTGTTAGAAGAGAAAGTGCTGAGAGAGATGGACAGCATGAAATGTGTGTGTTAGAAGAGAAAGTGCTGAGAGAGATGGACAGCATGAAATGTGTGTGTTAGAAGAGAAAGTGCTGAGAGAGATGGACAGCATGAAATGTGTGTGTTAGAAGAGAAAGTGCTGAGAGAGATGGACAGCATGAAATGTGTGTGTTAGAAGAGAAAGTGCTGAGAGAGATGGACAGCATGAAATGTGTGTGTTAGAAGAGAAAGTGCTGAGAGAGATGGACAGCATGAAATGTGTGTGTTAGAAGAGAAAGTGCTGAGAGAGATGGACAGCATGAAATGTGTGTGTTAGAAGAGAAAGTGCTGAGAGAGATGGACAGCATGAAATGTGTGTGTTAGAAGAGAAAGTGCTGAGAGAGATGGACAGCATGAAATGTGTGTGTTAGAAGAGAAAGTGCTGAGAGAGATGGACAGCATGAAATGTGTGTGTTAGAAGAGAAAGTGCTGAGAGAGATGGACAGCATGAAATGTGTGTGTTAGAAGAGAAAGTGCTGAGAGAGATGGACAGCATGAAATGTGTGTGTTAGAAGAGAAAGCGCTGAGAGAGATGGACAGCATGAAATGTGTGTGTTAGAAGAGAAAGCGCTGAGAGAAATGGACAGCATGAAATGTGTGTTAGAAGAGAAAGTGCTGAGAGAGATGGACAGCATGAAATGTGTGTGTTAGAAGAGAAAGTGCTGAGAGAGATGGACAGCATGAAATGTGTGTGTTAGAAGAGAAAGTGCTGAGAGAGATGGACAGCATGAAATGTGTGTGTTAGAAGAGAAAGTGCTGAGAGAGATGGACAGCATGAAATGTGTGTGTTAGAAGAGAAAGTGCTGAGAGAGATGGACAGCATGAAATGTGTGTGTTAGAAGAGAAAGTGCTGAGAGAGATGGACAGCATGAAATGTGTGTTAGAAGAGAAAGTGCTGAGAGAGATGGACAGCATGAAATGTGTGTGTTAGAAGAGAAAGTGCTGAGAGAAATGGACAGCATGAAATGTGTGTGTTAGAAGAGAAAGCGCTTCAGTCAAATGACCTGTAGACTTGAATCTAAACCATTAAGAATCTTTAAACATTTAGAGAAAAATTCTTGCATGACAAAGAGCTTTTTACAATTGATACCAAACATACAATTTCAAGGGAAAATTCACAAATTAAACTATCAAAATTAGAAAATCCTTAACAATTTGTTTTTCAAGACTATTAAAGTGACTGAATAGACAAACTAGGAAGAAAGTATTTGCAAAGCACATTATCTGACATAGCAAATATCATATCTAAATATAAAAAGTCTAAAAACTCAATGGTAAGGAGATGGCTCAGTGGTTAAGAGCACTGGCTGCTCTTCCAGAGAACCAGGTTTGATTCCTAGCATCCATATGGTGGGTCACAACTGCCTATAACTCCAGCCCCAGGGTATCTGACACTCTCCCTGTTTTCCGAGGTGACTGTATGCATGTGGTGCATAGAGATGCGGATCCAGGCAAACACATATAATAAAAATATATCAAATAAAAAAAATTAAAAATCCTCAAGAGTAAAAGGCAAAGAATCAGGAAGAAAACAGGGAAGAGACTTAAGACATTTCACTGAAACACTTGAAAATAAGCTCAGGGTAGGGTAGGCTGTCAGCACGGTGCCTGCTATACAAGCACGAGGACATGAAACTACATTTCTGTACCCACAAACTTGAGTGCAGTGGATATAACTCACACATACACAAACACACACACAGATGCTCATATATAGGTGACCATGGGAGAAATGCACATTACAATCACAAAAGAAATGTTATTCCACCAAATCCTGTCAAGACATGGAGAAACTGGAGCAGCCACACACTGGAAAAGGGCACACTTAAAACAAACAAACAAAACAAACCTAAACATTTACTTATTTGGTGTTATACTTTTATTCCAGGGAAATGAAAACTCATGGTCAGACAAAAACCAGGACATTAACATCAGAGCTGATTTATTAGACTCCGAAGCTGAAAATTATTCAGCTATCCTTCAATGAGTGAATAGCTAAGTAAATTTTAGTACACCAATACTATGGAATACTACACACCCATGGAATACTACGCACCAATAAAAAGAGAATTACTGATGTATACAGCTTGGAATAACTTCAAGGGAACTATGCTGAGTGAAGAAGAAACAGTTCTCCAGATGAAGTACACTCTGACTGTCTATACAACATTCTTGAAAGGACACCAGAGATGAAGATTAAGTTAGTGGTGGTGAAGGGTTAGGGGAAGGAAGAGTCTATTGGACCCTTTCCTTACTGAAAAGCTGTCCTACAGCCTTTGTGGTGAACACATGAATCTGCAAGTAATCAAGTTGAACAGCACACATGTCCATGAGCACAAATCAAACAGGACAGTTCTAAAGACATCAGTGGACCTAGTGCAGCAGTGGATCTGTGTTGTGATATTCACTACAGTTGGGCAAGATGCAGCAACTGGGGAAATGGATTCTACTGCTTCAATAAATTACAAGGTTACCACTACCCTAATGCTTAAAAGGAGCTGGGGATGCTGACAAAATGCAGACAATCTGGATCGAAACCACAAGATACAGGACATGGATGAGTACAAAATACTTGACCTATGCTCTTCTGAGATGCCAGTATCAGGAAACAGAATAAAGAGACAGCACAACCGAACGTAACACACATTCTGGCCTAACTAATCTGGATTTTCTTTGCCATTAAGGACACTTCTGAGCAGTTCTGGAGAACCTGAGAGAGTCTATAGGTCAGGAAATGTATTGAAAAACATTCATTTACTGACTTTGATAGTTATAATATGATTATGTAAAACAACATTTTCTTTCATTTCTTTTTCTTTTTAAAATGGAGATAGAATCTGGCTATGTAGTTAGCTGTAAAGTTCAGACCAGACCAGAACTCACTGTGTGGTCTAGCTGGCCTCAAAACCCTGAATTCAGGTATTACAGGGTACAGCACTGTACTTGGCATGTTTTTATCTTGTTGTTGCTGTTGGATTTGTTTTTAAATACATTACATAAAGAAGTATTTAAGCTGCACGATCACAAGATCCTCCTGGATTACGACTGGTTAGAGTATTGGTTAGCTCACCTGGTTCCTGTCGCGAGCATTTGTGTACCTTATCTTCTGAATGAAGTAGAATATGAGCCACGCTGAAGAAATAATCATCAAAACAATAAAGGATATTGACACGAAGACTAGAGAGCCACGGCTGAAGTTCTTTGGCGGCATTCGAGTTCCAACAGCTATTGTCATTTGTACAGAGATGTTTTTCTCCAGATAACTCAAAATATCCTTACCCCTCAATTCTGTTATCATGACAGCAATAATATCTCCCGTGCCTGTAATATAAAACAAATACACAGACTCAAGTGACATCTGAAATTCATAGCCACATCAAATAAATATACACTTATACTCCATAGGGATATTACCATAACTCTTGCTAAGGTTTAGATTCCAGTTTAACTGACATGAGGCTGCAGCTGTGCACACTGACAGGCGTGAGAACATGTACAATTCTCCAAACAGGTGATGCATAAAGCAACTGAGGTATTAACAATGCACAAACTGCCTTACAGCTGCATTTAGCAGCATTGTGAAAGCAGCCACCTATGACTAAATCAGGGTGAGTCTACAGTATAAAACCTTTCTATAGCAAATGATCTTGGAAGTTCTAACAGAAAAGCGCTGTCATTTATGGTCTAAATAGGTGGTTCTTCACTAACCATTTTAACGTGCACTGCTGAGCAAAGAACTGGTATCCAGAAAGAAGGGTACTTCTTAGGGCACACACTTGGCTATGGAGTGACAAGTGCCAAATGGCAACATCTTTTACTGACAACATTGGAAACTAACATTGGTCTTCTGTCTATAGAGTAAAGCTCTTTCCAGAGCACTTCTGGATCTCAAACTCAACAATTTTCCCTACCCAATTTGGAGACAGCATCTCATGTTGCCTAGGCTGGCCTCAAACTTGAGTTTTATATTAGTTTTCCACTTGTTTAACCATGCCCAGTGCACTCAAATCCTCTAGGCAGGCCCAAGTTTCAACTTTCTGGACTACTACCTGTAATGGTACTTAGAGCCTTAAGCTTCTCAAAGCTGTTCAGAGTTCTGCCCACAGGCACAAATTATATAAGTTAATTTACAAGGATAGTTCAGTTGGTTTCGAGGGGCTGTTTTAAGTCAAAGTAAGCAGCTACTCCTTCAAGGTCAGCATGGACCACTATCCCATCTGTTCCACAATAGGGAACAGCTTTTCAGTTTATTTTACGGTGACAGGGAATCTTCTCTATCACATGCAGCTGTGAGCAGCTTCCTTTCTTAAGGGAAAATTAAGTGTTACAACATGCGACTTTTACAATCTATCTTTTCCAAAGTCCTGGAGAAAGACAAGAGGCTAGGCTTCCCATATTATTTTGGGGAAGAGAAAATTATAACCACTTATGTGAATATAAAGAAGGGTTGTACATCCAAATACAAAATACCCTCTAAAAACAATCAAGCAGAGTATCCCAAAACCTGACCTTTTGATGGCTCCTTAATGAATATTAAAAATATTTGTTTTTATGTCTTGTTACCTTTAGCAGTCAAGATGAGATGCAACAGAATCTCAGTAACAGAAGTTTTGAGAAAAATATAGCCCAATGGAATATATATTTGTATAGTACTGTATTCAAAACTGTTTTAGTCACTTTATTAGAGTAGTAGTTTATCAGTTTGTTTATTTTTGCTTAAAAAATCTATAAACAAAAATGAAACAACAAAATTAAAACTAGCATTATTAAGTTAAAGTCTGCCTCTGGTCAGTGAGTTAAAAAGAATCATAAAAGAATGCTTAATCAGTTTAAATTTCCATTTAGAAACCTTAAGTTTGTGCTTTTACAATGTTGATCAACAGGCATGATCTGTGGTGTTAAGATACCAGGTATGGCTATAAAGTAACTGAGACGGATCCCACCAACGACACATGACAATCAGTCTCATTGCTTTATAATCACACCAAGTACAATTGGTTTTAGAAATCAGTTCTGAGGCTCCCTCTTGAAGACTCAAGCTGGAAAAGTAGTGGGGAGAGCTGCACAAGTAGCCAAGGGAATCAATCCAGTAATTTCCTTAACCGAACACTAAATGGGCGCATCAACTAATCTCAACAGGAAAGCTGTTTGGGAAAGAAAAATTTAATTAGTTAAACACGTGTCAATATTCATTGTTAGGAGGACAAGAGTGAATAAATCTCACTGTAGCCTTATCATCCGGGCAATGTTGCCAAAGGAGACTGAAAACGATCAAATAAAGTCACAGCAGCACATTTCAATACTAGTGAAGGCAGTGATCTCTGACAGAAGGTAATGAAGCACACTGAAAACCCTCCTAGGAAAAAAGCCTCTTTCTCCCCAACATCTAGAGCTGGGCTGGGTTCAAAGAACCTGACAAGACGGCTCAGACGTTTACAAATGGGATGGGACTAAGGAGATGGCTAAGAGCACTGGTTGCTCTTCCAGGGGTTTGGTTTCCAGCACCAATATGGCAGCTCATAACTACTGTAACTCCAATTCTAGAGGGAAATGACACTCTTTTCTGACCTTCGAGGGCTCTGCACACATGGTGCACATAGACTCATGCAGGTACACACATAAAAAATAAAAAAGTAAATAAACCTTAAAAACAAAACAAATAAAAAAACTCTTGGGAGAGTTAGTGTAGATTCAGGAGGGATGCTGACAACAGAGGAAACTTAACTCTCATGATAAAATTAGGATTAGCATAGAAGTAACTGGTAGGAGAGAAGGGTGAATTAGACTGCAGTAATGGAAACATTTAAGCAGATACAAAGTATGTGGCAAGACCATTCCTATGCCTGTGTTCTGAAACACCAAGACATGGCTTTGGAGTTCCATACCTTTCAACAATCCTGCAGCTTGTGTTCCTTTTCTGCGGCTATGGTTAAACACCATAGCCAAGGCAACTTATAGAGAAGGAAGGGCTTGTTTGGTTTATAGTTCCATCATGATGAAGCATGGAAGCAAACAGCAGGTATGGTAGTAGGAACTGGATGCCAAGAGCTCACATCTTTTTAAATACATTGTTAATTTTAATTTCAACTATGTGTTTATTTGTATGGCTTTGTGCATGCAAGCTGTAGTTGCCTGTGGAGACCAGAAGGAGTCACAGATTTGTTTTGTTTTTAAGGTTATTTACTTTTTTAATTTTTATGTGTGTGTGTGTACCTGAATGAGTCTATGTGCACCATATGTGCAGAGCCCTCGAAGGCCAGAAGAGAGTGTCATCACAGGCAGTTGTGAGAGGCCTGTTGTGGGTGCTGGGAACTGAACTCAGGTCCTCTCCAAGAGCAGAATGCACTCTAAACCTCTGAGTCATCTCTCCAGTCTCGCATCTTGAACCATAAGCACTAAGCTGAGAGAGCAGCAGTAAATTCTGGGAATCTTTAAACTCTCAAAGCTGGACTCCAACGAGGCCACACCTCCAAAACATCCCCAAATGCTACCACCCACTAGAGACCAAGTGTTCAAATATGAGTACCTATGGAGGACTTTCTCATTCAAACCACCATAGCTAGTATTAATTTCTTAGAGATGACAGTGAAATAAAGAATGTTATGATCCTTTAATCCCAGCACTCTGGAGGCAGAGGCAGGTGGAGCTTTCTGAGTTGGAGGCTAGCCTGGTCTATCGAGTGAGTTCCCAGGACAGTCAGGGCCACACAGAGAAACCGTGTCTTAAAAAGCAACAATAACAAAAAGTTATTACTTAATTTTATATTTATATGTATATGTTTGTGTATCTATCTGTCATTGATTTCCTGGAACTGGTGTTAGAGGTGATTGTGAACTGTCCCATATGGGTTCTGGAAACTGAACTCTTTGGGAGAACAGCAAGCACTTGTAACTACTGAACCATCGTTCCAGCTTGCCAATTTATTCTTTATTAGGAATTTACGTTTTTTTCAGTACCTTAACATGGCTACTTAAATTTGCAATTCTTCCCTTTTTATTCTGGCAATTTTCTTTTTTTTTCATTATTCATTTTTATTCCATGTATATTGGTATTATGCCTGCATATATAGACATTCATGTGTGAGTGTCTGGAACTGGAGTTATAGACAGTTGGAAGCTGCCATGTGGGTACTGGGAGTTGAACTCTGGTCTTCAGGAAGAGCAGCCAATGCTCTTAACTGCTGAGCCATCTCCCCAGCCCCAGTATTTTGGGAATTTTCAAATGGAACAGTTTCAATACTATGGGAGCATTCAGATAATCTTTGTTTACATTTGCAAACAGGAAACACTTCTGCCTTTCTACATGCATTTTTTGGGGGGGCACTGATGCATTTGGGGTCAGAGGAAAACTTGTAGGAGTTAGTTCTTTCCTTGCACCAAATGGACTCCAGGGACTAAATTTAGGTTGTCCAGGTTGGTGGGCAGTGCCTTTATCTGTCTAGTCATTTGCTAGCCCTGTTTTTGTTTTTCAAGACTAGGTATTACATAGTCCAGGCTGGCCTCAAAACTTGCTATAGCTGAAGACAACCTGTGCTCCGGATATTCTTGCCCTCACCTCAAGTAAGGGGGCAACAGCTGTGAACCACCAAGTTGCAAGATGCTGTCCTTTTTGAAGAGTCTAAGACAGACATTTTGAAAATGCCTTTCTATCTGGATTCATTGGATCTGTTCCTGATGGATGTTCTCTTATTGTTGGTAGGAGAGCTATGAGGTAATCCCTTCCTTCCTCTTCTCCCTCCCTCTCCAGGGAATCACCTCAGGAAGCAAAGGGTGTTTACTTTCATTATTGATGGCAAACTTTATGACTTGAATAACTAATACCTGCCAGATTTTATAATAAATAAATGTATTTCTATTAATTAATAAGCAATCTGTAGAGTAATACTTTCTGATCCTGTGAATAGTGAGAGCCCCAAAAAGCTTTTACTCAATGCTCTCAGTATCCATTGATGAAATAATTACTATAATGGCATCTACAAAACTGTTATTTTCTAATCTCCAGAAGTGATTCTGTCATCAGAGCCATTAACAATATTTTCTATTCATCTTTATCCCCATAAAACAGAATGAAGCTGGGCCTGGTGCTATGCCCTTGTAATCACAGCTCTCAGGAGGCTGAGGCAAGGAGATAGCAAGTTCATGGGAAGCCTGGCTAAGTCAACAAAAAGTCTCAAAATGAATAAAAATAAAAAAGGAGGGCTAAGGGGTGTCTCAGTTGACAGAGTACTTGCCTAATATGTACAAAGCCCAATGTTTGATCCCCAGTAACAGATAAACTCAAGCATGATGGCACATGTAACCCCGGTACGTAGAAGGTAGAAGGGTCAGAAATTCAAGGTCATCCTCAGTTAGATAGCAATTTTGAGGCCAGCCTGAATACACAAGACTCTAACTCTAAAAGCAATAATAAAATAATTAAGAAGAGGCTGGGTAAGGTGGTTCATGCTTATGATCACAGCACTGGGGAAGCTGAGACAGGAGGATTTCATTGAATTCTAGGACAATCTGAGCTACAGAGTAAGACACTATCTGAAAAACAACAAACACACAGTAAGAAAATTAAAAGGAGTTGGGGGACAGAACTCCATGGCAGTGGGCTAGTGCAGCAAGTGTGGTGCTCTAGTTCAATTCCCAGTAACAAGCTACTACTACCACAGGCCACAGAGCTGCTAGGTCATCTGTCTTTCTGGAAAAAAGAAGAAGAAAAAAAAAAAACAAAACAAAAAACAAAAAAAACAACCAAGCAAGCAACCCATCACAGCATTGGTTACCAGACATTCTATATTTCAATGAAAAAGGTTGAGTGGGAAAATACGCCACTGTAAACATGCTTACAATAAGATCAACTTTGAGGTGACAAATTAGGAACCTTAGAAGTAGCCTCTTTTGGGGCTCTGGATTCAGAAGGTCTTAGATTCAAATCGATGCAAGCTGTATAATCCTCCTGAATGTCAGTTTCTCTTCTCAAATAGGTACTGACTCCAAATTTCATGGCAGATGCTAATGCTACAGCTAATGAGTTATCTGTTGTTATTCACAGAAAATAATAAAAGGAACTAAAAAAAAAAACCCGACTACAGAATGGAGAGCTCCACTCCCTTCTCAGCTGTTCCCTACTAACTCAGGATCGACAAGACCCTCCGGACCCTCCCTCCTTGATGCCAACAAGATTCAGGCCTCAGCTCAGAGAGTCTTTCCGGTTGGGAATTAGCAGAGATTCCTTCCTTTACCTCATCTTGGAATAAGTCTCGTGCCCAGCACAGTGCAGCTGAAATGCTGGCAAAAGAAGACTCAGAAAGGTGTTGTGGGTGGGGAGAAGAGCTGCCTGAGGTCCCAGTCTACAAATGGAGCTTAGCTTTTCTGCTGCAAGCTCACCTGTTTTCTAGAATATAACATCTCTGTGTAAGATCCCTCTTAAAACAGGCCAACATTTGAATCTGTCAGTTCAGTTCAAGTTACTTTGCAAAGCTCTAAGGAATTTCAAAACTCAGAGACAGACAATTTCAGGAAACTTCTCTTTAAAGAATCTCTCCCTCCCTCCCCCTCCCTCTCTCAGTTTTTTGTTTGTTTGTTTGTTTGTTTGTTTTGAGACAGGATTTCTCTGTGTAGCCTTGGGTGTCCTGGAACTCAAAGCGATCCTCCTGCCTAAGTCTCCTGAGCATTAAAGTCATGCACCACAGCACCTTCAATGGCACCTTTATAACTAGAGCCATTCCTGCAGGACCCTGGGATGTTAAGCAGAACACCACAAGGTAAATGAAAGAGATTTAAATCAGCCCAAAGTTCTAGAACATCTACTGAGATAAGACAGATGTAAGTAACACTCTGTTCAGCTGCCAGGTGGCAGCCGAGCCCACTCTGCTCTCCAATGGCTCCATTGACTTAAGTCCTTAACTGTGTATCTACAGTTTTTCCTTTTTTCATGTTTGGCAGATGTTTCAGTTACTTTTTTATTGCTGTATCAAAACACTATGACCAAGGTGGCTTATAAAAGAAAACTTTTAATTGGGCTTATGGTTTCAGAGAGTTAGAGTCCATGACGGCAGAGCACAGGCACACTGAGAGCTCACATGTGATCCACAAGTAGGAGGCAGATGGCACACTGGGAATGTGCAAGTCTTTTGAAACCTCAAAGCCCTCTCTCAGTGATACACCTTCCCCAAGAAGGCCATACTTCCTAACCCTTCCTGAACAGTATGAACCCATTGGTGGGAGGCTTCTCATTCAAACCATGAAGGCAGGGGTATAGTTCAGTGGTGAGAACTTGCCCAGCAAGCTTGAGGCCGTAAGTTTTCTCCAGCATTAGAGAGGAGCAGAGCAGTAATTTTGATAGATGTAAGGGATGGATGTTCCAATTATAAATTTCTTGCTGAGATTTATTACTAGTTTCTTAAAATGCAGATTTGTTCTGTCACTGTTCTGTTCGAATGTCTTTGCTGTTTCCTTCCTGGAAAATTAAAACCTAAATTCCTCAGCCCAATGTTCAAGGCTGTTGGGGACCCAAATGGCTCTGAGGCTATCTGGTTAGCCATAGTTTAGACAGTCTTTGCTCCAGTGAAACTGCTGCTCAAAGAAACTGATTGTGGGGCTGGAGAAATGGCTCAGCCTTTAAGAGCACTGGCTGCTCTTAACAGGACCCAGTTTTGTTCCAGCACCCATATGGTGACTCAGAACAGCCAACTTCCAGTTTCAGGGGACCTAACACCTTTTCCTGGACTCTGAAGACACCAAGAACACATGTGCATGTACATACATGAAGATAAAACACATGTATACAGTTTTTAAGCCGGCTTACAAGTGACTGGTAATGGTTGAAGAAAAATAAAATAGTGGAGTTAGAAGGAAAACTAAGAAAAGATGGAAAATATGTCTAAGAAACTGGAACTTTCTAGAAAGCAAAATGAAAAGAGAGGGGACAATAGGTAGAGGCCATGATCAGAAAGCAGAATACCGGATGTGAGACTTGAGAGTAACAGTTCCACGAGGTTTGAAGACCCTGGGGACATTGATGGGATCAGGCCCCTAAACAAATCAATGGTTGAAAGACCGGAGGAGAAACTTTAGGTTAGGATGTGCATCTGAAGTTGCTCAGGATTATAGCAGAACAAGTGGATAGGTAGTTGAGAGTCAAAACATGTGACACATGGGACAAGGCAGTAAATTATGCAAGGAGAGACAGAGGACACCACAACACTGGAAGATGGAATTCCACCATCAAAGTACACTGGCAATATCAGCTATAGCATCCACCCAACCCACAAAATTTCAGGGCACCAACTGAAGAGTAGACTCTCCTGCTGTGAGACCATAGGGAGCCAAATGTGTCTTCTATGAAGTGAGGCCGTAGTCATTGATGATCTTTACAATACTGGACTAGGTTATCTTCAAAAAGAGCAAGGATCTTCTGAATCCATGTTCTGTTACTCTTCTGAAGAGAAATTCTTCAATCTCACACAAGTAAAGCTAAGAGACAATATACAGTGTTGGATAGTTTTATGTCAACTTGACACAAGCTGTAGTCATCTGAGAGGAGGGAATCAATTGAGAAAATGCTTCCTGAAGATTGGTCTGCAAACAAGCCTGTAAGGTATTTTCTTAATTAGTGATTGATGTGGGAGGGCCCAGGCCATATGGATGGGTCTGGGCTCTATAAGAAAGCAGGCTGAGCAAGCCAAGAGCACAAGCCAGTAAGCAACACTTTTCTATGGCCTCTGCATCAGCTCCTGCCTCTAAGTTTCTGCCCTGTTAAGAGTTCCTGCCCCAACTTCCTTCAATGGTGAACAGCAATGTGGAAGTGGAAACCAAATAAGACTTTTCTTCCCCCAGTTGTTTTTTGGTCATGGTGTTTCATCACAGCAATAGTAACTCTAACTAAGGTGAGTACGTAAGTGCAACTTTTCCTCTTCTCACACTACCTCTTGACTGTGAGCTCACTTTGTAATCTTGTTTTAGACATTTCTTTGTCATTAAAAAAAGAAGAAGAAGAAGAGACGGTAGGAATAAAGAGCTATATAAATCTCAGTTTTTGGCTGAAAGAGTTTGGAGTGGTTACCCACCTCCAACAGATTATAAGTACCCTACAGATTATACCAGTCCTTTCAAAGTAACCAGCTTTAGCCACAGGTAGTTAGTATAAACTAACTTCTTTACCCAAAAACGGACTTCCAGATGCCCATCCATGGCTAAATGTCATCCATGACTCTTGGCTCTGTACTTAGGAAAAGCAGCACCAAGTAAATTATATTTCATCTACTGATTGTACAAATACCATTAGCTGTTAAAGTACAACACTGCACATCATGATTTATGGACATTATAAATCACGAAGTGACACTAACTATAAGGAACATTTCAACTTCAGACTGCGTTCTGGAATCAATGAAAACTCCTTTTCCACATGTTAGTCTTTCAACTATTCAAAAACATCTTCCCTGGAGCCCTTTTCCTGGCATTTTCTCCCCATAGGAACTATTCCTAGAACCAAATTATCCCCTCTGAGTTCCAGACTGGCAGGGCTACATAAGTGAGACCCTGTCTCAAAGCAAAGTGAAACAACAAAACCTTCAAAAAAGCTCCATTGTGGGTATACTGCAGACTTTCCATCCACTCACCTGCTGGTGGACATCTGGACTGATTCTGAAGTGGGCCACTGACTGCTGTTGAAATAACATGCTGACTTAGATTCCCTCAAATGCATTCACAAGAGTGGTACAACTGGATCATTTGGTAGTTCTAGCCTTAGTTTTGGAGGAACCTCTCTGCTGATTTCCATGGTAGCTGGACATATCTGTATCCCCACTGGTGTTCCATAAAGGGTCCTTGCCATTCTACCTACCACAGTAAACTCACCAGCACTTGTTTATTCAGTTTCTAAGGGGGTGAGATGGAGTCTCAATGTAGTTTTCATATATATTTTTTCCAATTCACTAATTTAAAAAACCAAACTTTCAGAAAGGTTGTATCTATTTATTTAGAACCTAGAACCTCTGAAGGTGGTTGGTGGCCTGATGCCTTGACTCATTGTCCTAGATATATATTTTCCTATAAACACTCTCTCTCTCTCTCTCTCTCTCACACACACACACACACACGAGAGAGATGGAGGAGAGGGAAACAATCCCTTCAAATTAGGCAAGATTCTGAATGGACAAATAATATTGTGTCACTTCAGAATCCTTTTCATGTCTCCCCAGAAAGGTCCTTTGTAGTCACATGGACCAAAGTTGTCCAAAGTGCTTAGCCATTGGGTTTTTAAAAACAGTATGTCAGTTTCTAACAGTCCCTCAGTCTTTCCTTGATGGTGATGACCTTGAGAGTTTACAGCTCAGCGGCTCTATAGAAGGTGTTTCCTCACAGCTAGGTCCAGGTCACACACCTTTGGCAGGACCAACACATAAGCCATGCTGTGCTTTTCACTACCAGATGGTGCAGGCTTGATTCATCCATTACCGGTGTTTACTTTGATCATTGGTGCAAGTGATGTCCTCCAGGCATCTGTAGCATAAAGCTACTCTTTCCCCTGTGTCATCAATAAATATTCTGTGAGGAAGCACTTTGAGACCAGGCAAATATTCCACTTATCATGAAATTTCCATTTTCTTTTACCTTTTATGAGTATGGAGTCATAGGTTAAAACAGTCCATTCTGACATTCAAACTTCAAGTATGCTCATTAAGACAAAGTGTTTACAGTTTGTCCATCTTGTTCTTTTCTGGGCAACTGTAAGTTAAGTGTCTTGCTAAAAGAAAATGCTAAAAGTGAAGATAATAATATCTTTACTGTCAAGAGTATCATAAGGTTACTACTTCCTCATACTAGATTATGCCCACAAGGGCACAGATACATGTTTTCTAGTAATCTGGCATTACATTAGCCAGTAATAATGAACTCCCAAAACTAAGAGTCCAAGGATTTCTCCACTTGAACTCCTCCTTAAACCAGATATCTTCACAAACCTTTGTTACTAATTTTTAAAAAAATCCAATTTGCATGTCATCTTAATGCCTTCTTATTTATTATTTATGTTTCAAGATTCTATCTCCCTGGTGTTGTATCTTTTTCAAGTAAAACTCTTACATTTATACTTTGTTATAACTTTTTTTTTTGATTTTCCGAGACAGGGTTTCTCTGCATAGTCCTGGCTGTCCTGGATTGTTATAACTTTTATAAAATACTTTTAAGTAGGTGGGTAAGCATTCCAAACAGGGAAGATTTAAGCTGGAGGAGAGCGACCTACACGCTAGCTTTCACACCAAGCATCAGAACTCTATATATCTGTTAGTCTTCTAACCTATGACCTATAAAATGGGTTTCTATTTTGTGTATAAATGTAGAGGTGTGTATGGTTGTCTTCCTCTACCACTCTCTAACTTTTAAAAAATTATTTAATTTTTATTTATTAATGTCTGGGGACATCTATATGTCACTGAATACATGTAGACTGCTGAGCTATCTCACTGGCCCTCTACTTTTACTTTTTAAGCCAGGGCCTCTGGCTGACTCTGGGGCTCACTGACTTCGTCAAACTGGCGAGCCAGTAAGCTCCAGGGATCTGTCTGCCTCCACAGCCTCGGTGCAGAGACCACAGTGCCCGGCCTCTCTACAAGTGCTGAGGATCTGAACTCAGGTGCTGCTGCTCATAACAGCAGGCTCTTTACCTACTAAGCCATCTCCTCAACCCCATGAAATCTATTTCCAAGCCAGCATTCCAAACCTATGTGGATTCCTAATACAATTTTATCTTCTTCCTCTTCTGTGGTCAGTGGGAAAAAGATAAAGCACAAGACAGACAAAAAAAAAAAAAAGCACATCAAGTGATGGATTCAAACAAGTAGGGAAATAGGGCAGGTTGTACTCAAATACCCATAAATTTAGGAGGTATTCTTCATCCACTTAAGATATGTAATTTAAAGAAAAGTTAAGAAAATGGATTTACTACATTTATTTTATAAAGTCATTTTTTAAACTATTGCTTTAGGGGAAAGATGGCTTAGCAGATAAAGGCTGCTCTCTTCCAACTCTTAGGACTTATTCTGTGTGGTTCTCAACCATCTGGAACTCCAGCTGCAGAGAATCTGGCCTTCTTCTGGCCTCCACCAGCACCAGTACAGATGTGGCATACACTTAGACACAGACACAGACACAGGCATACAAATAAAAATAGATCTTAGGGACAAAAACCCATTATTTTCAGTGTTATCAGGTTTACATTTTTTAATTTTATTTTTGGGGCTGGGGAGCAGAGACAGAGACTCCATGAAGCCCTAATGACTTGGAATTGACTATGCAGACCAGGCTAGCTTTAAACTCAGACTGTCTATCTGCCTGCTTCGACCTCTTCAGTGCTGAGATTAAAAGTGTGTGCTACCACACATAGCATGGGCTTTTTAAAAAATGTTTTAAGAAATATATATGCACTGCATAGAAAATACAGGAGCAATATTAGAATACAGACAAAAGTGAACATTCAATTTAAACTTTGCCTGCCAGAGCAGTGCAGTCAAAGCTACAGGCTCAATCTTTCCTGAGGTAATTAAACCCATATTCAGGGAGAAGTTAAAAAACAAATAGACAAATAAAAAAGCCAGACTCCTTAAGTGCTAACACAGCAGCATGACTATATTATTCATTCACTGTGAGTGGCCCAAATTACTGTTCTGTCATGATATTTTTGCAGTATGTTTGTGGCTGGCTGTTTTAAACTAATTTCTGTATGTTTTTATATTCAAAGTCAGTTTTCTGTATTTTATAACGTATGTTTTCTACTTGTTACTATTATTCTCCAAGAACTTGAAGAAGAGCTAGCCAACTGCTACTGTTCCAGAGAATGTAAGATTGCTATTGATGACTGACATGGGGATTAGAAAAAATACTATTATTTTGTTAGGAATGTCCAAACATTCCTAAAGACATAAAGACCTATATGGAGATTCCAATTAGACAATGGTCTGATAAGATTTCATTCAGACCACTAAAGAGGGGCAGAAAAGTCTACATAAAAATAACCCTAGACTTAGTTTTCAGACAAACGTGTTTTATTTCCACTATCCAAGCCCATAACTCCCTTATACCACCACACACATCTGCAGGCCACACAACAAAGAACTCATTCTGCTAACTGGAGTTAACAAGAAAAACCACATATTGAACAGTCTTTCCTGTTACTGATATCACAGTGACACATCTTCCCTGTACTGGGAAGATGTCCTTCAGCCACCAGATGAAGGGCGTTCCCAAGGAGAAGACCATCAGCAGGTTCTGGAAACATGGCCAAGGCAAGAAAACTCAGCACTTCACTTAAAATGTGGCATTTTAAGATGTTTTAAACAATATGAGTAGAAAAGCTAAATATCAAAACTAAGCAGCCAGTGGAATCAAAGCTACGTGGCTACTCTGTTCAGAGCATACTGCTGACCGACATAGCGAAGAGGAAGGAAGGAAAAATTCGAGACTCAGGATCCTTTCCATACTGCCAGTTGATTAAGAATGGGGCAGCGTGACAGAAAAGGGACAGTGCTGTCAGGAACAAAGACAGTGTCTGAAGATGGCAAGGACTGAACTGTAAACTTGCCAAGGAAAGGCATCTGTTTCTCAGTTCTTGGCCATCAGTTCATGTTAGTTTATCTGCATCGATCTAATGTTCCTTTACTGAAGTGAAGGGTTGAACACAGATGATATACAAACAAAAGCGGGCTCAACACGGATGGATCTCTGGGTCCATTCCATAAGAATCTGAGCTGCAGGTCTAAGGGGGAGAAGGGATCTTAGCATCAATATCTTTAAGATTTTATAGTTGCACCACAAATAATTCTGACACAGGTCCTTGAACAAGAAGTGCTGCCCTACAGCATGAGAATGGGAAAGGTTGGAGCCAACTACCTTGTCTATGAGATGGAGAGCAAGGGATTGCTAGAGGAGGACCACAGCTTGGAGATTCATCATTAGAAACGCCTCCTTGAAAGAATGGGAGCCCGAGGGCTTCAGATGAGCCGTACATAAATCTGTTCTACTTAGCCGTGTTACTCAGAGGTTGTTAACAGGCTTCTGGTCTAGATCACCAGGCTGAAATACATAACCTTTTTATAACCAAATTTCCACTGGTATTGGTCAGGTCTTTTCCCTGGGCTCTCCTAATACTCTTCCTCATTGCATCTCATTTTCCTTGGGGAACTGTGTTTTATGGGTCTTGTTTTTGCCACAAAAGTTCTACCCAATACTTCTTTTAGGATTTTCCAAGTACTCAAGTGTTAGATGTAAGGGAAGAAGTCAGACATTCTATATGGGCTGCTCAGGTACCTTGCTGCAACAGAAGGGAGGCTTCACACTCATGGAGAACCTCGTACCAAACTGAGACAGCACAGTATACAACAAATGGTATCAACCTCATTGACTTAGAACACCAGCTCTCTCTTTTTTTTTTCAAAATCCCCATGCACTGTTACTGAATAACAGTTCTTGCTTTTGGCATACTCTCCCTGCAAATTTAGTTTGCTATTTATTACCTTTCCCATCCCTCCATAGGCAGCCACGCTGGATATTTCACACCCTATTCCTATCCATGCCCAGACTTAAAACCATTTTTGCTTTGCTCTTTTTCATACAGATCTTTTACTTATGAGGCACCTTCTGCCTAGGGTATTTTTCCTCAAGCATTTGGGCTTCTGAACAAAAGTCATTTCATCGAGGGAACCCCTCAGATCCCTTCAACTTAAAGGCTTCTCGCAATCATAATTCAATGTTTATTTTCTATGCATGACTGAAGTCTGTAAAAAGATGTGCTATGTGTGCCAAGTTTATGCATACAGGCCTAATAAAAGCACACAAAAAAAGATCCAATTAACAAGGCTTGTTAGCTAGCTCGGTCTAGTTTTCTCCTGTTTACTCTCAGACTCCCTCCACAACAGTCACTGTCTGGACTGATGTAGTTCCTCTAATGAGAGTATCTTTTTCTCTGGTCACATCTTAAGTCATCTTAACTATTTAGGGCTCAGCACGATGAAGCCTTCTCAGTCATGTCTTCTGGTCAGAAGCCTTTATGCCTAGAGGTTCCCTTATCATTTCACGCATATGCGTCTCTCCAATAGTGGACATGCGCCTCAGGAAAATACTCTGAATCCTTCAGTGTATTTCACAGAATGCTCTACATATAGTGTACAACTTCATATCATGAACTTATGTGCTATATACAGTTAAAAATAATTAGCTATAAAGAAAAACATGCCAGAAAAATGAAGAAAGATATGCTTAGGGATAAAACAAGTACCAACCTCAAACTTAAAGAAATAAATACACTGATTTCATAATTTTGTAAGAAGTGCTGTCATTGGAGGTACAAAAGTTGTATAACTTTAAAAACATTATATCAATAAATTTTACATTTATTCTGATAGGTAGATAAAGCAGGCAGATACTTTCTTTTCAGGTGTTTTACAAATGAAGATATAAAGAGTTACTTGTCCAAACTCACAAGCCTTGTAATAAGATTCAAACTCTAATATTCAAACTCTATATCAAATTTTTTCACAACTTTAAAGATGTTCCATTATCTGACAGAAACCTAATTGTGTTTCTACAACCAAAGTGACAAATTTTAAGTCTGTGACAAACTTTTAAAAATCTCTCTCTCTCTCTCTGTGTGTGTGTGTGTGTGTGAGTGTGTGTCGTGTCAGTGTACAAGAGTGCAGGCATTCAGGGCAGGGCAGATGTGGAGGGTAAAGCACAAGAGAGATAGGCCCTCTCCTGTTCACTGCTGCCCACATCAGGCTATCTAGCCCATGAGCTTCTGGTAATTCCATCCCTGCTGGCCATCTCCTGGCAGAACACTATAAACGGCTGTGTCACTGTGCCCAGCTTTTATGTGGGTTCTGGAGATCTGAACTCAAGTTATCAGGCTTGCTACATGAGCACTTTACCCACTGAGCAATGGCAAACTCAGCCCTCAGCCATGATAAATTCTGGGATATGATTCTGAGACTAGAGCAGAACAGAGGAGGCTGCAACAGCTATAAAAATGGAGATCTGCAAGCTGGACAAAACCCACTGTCTTGTTTTTCTGACAGTGAGTATGTAACAAATGGCATACCTACTAACAACAGGCTGAGACAAAGAATTTATTCTGTTTGGGAAAACAGGAAACAATGAGCAACAGCCTAGAGTTCAAAGAAAGCAGGGCAAAAGCTCTTCTGGAGAAAGAATCTAGAGGCCTCTCACATACAACGATGAGACTTCCTGCAGATTAATTCCAAAATAAAATGGCATATTATTGTCAAATTTTTAAAAACGTACAATTATACTGCAGAAATCTTTTCAATGGATAGATTTATTCTACTGCTTTTTATTAAGACAGTACCCATGCTTTTTATCTAATCATGTAACTTTTGTTTAAATAATACACTAATAGTGTACTTTGGCTTATATCTGACCAAAAAGCAGATTCAGGATCTATGGCCGATCTTTCAGTTTAACCCTCAAAGGCACCCGGTGCATCCCCACTAGTCTGGAGGCAACATACTTTTCTCTTTACACCTGTCCACTCAAGTACAGGTTCTATCCTTACAGGCTTTTAATTTCTACTCTGAACACTTAAAATGGAAATAAAAGTAACAAAAGACTATCTCATGAACACTTGTTGGTGTATAAAGTAAGAGTAATTGAGGAAAGAGAACTGTTTCAGTTAAAAAAATCTTATTTTGTCAACTGTCCCCAATTATGTCCTTTATAGCAAAAGGAAGCAGACTAAGTATTCCTGTGACTCATTCTCTTTTAGTGAGTTTGCTTTGCTTTGCCTAATGTTCCCCAGTAGAATAAAATAACAAATTCTTAGCTGAAATTTATTTTATGTTGTTTATCTTTAGTCTGCATTTAAAAATATTTTAATCAAATATAATTTATATTATATACATGTAATTATATATTTTATTTTTATATAATACATTCCAATTTTAATTATATTATATTAAACACTATTATAATATTTATTATAATTTAATTTTACATATCATTTTTCTTGTTTGTTTTTTTTGAGACAGGGTTTCTCTGGGAAGTCTTGGCTGTCCTGGAACTCACTTTGTAGACCAGGCTGGCCTCAAACTCAGAGATCTTCCTGCTTTTGCATCCTAAGTGCTGGAATTAAAGGTGCATGTCACTACTCCTGTTTTTGTATGTTTGTTTTCCCAGACAGGGTCTTACTATGTAGCTATCGCTATCCTGGAGTTCAGTATGTAAACCAGGCTGGCTTCAAACTCAGAGGTCCACCTGCCCTCTTCCTCCTGAGTGCTGGGATTAAAGTCATGTGCCACTTTGGCACCAAGTCTATCCTCCCTCCCTCCCTCCCTCTCCTTCTCTCTCTCTCTCTCTCTCTCTCTCTCTCTCTCTCAGGTTAAAAAAATTATGTCTGTATATGGGTATACTTAAATGAGTACAGGTATATACAGAGGCTAGAGGGCTGGGTCGGAGACATGGCTCTGTCAGAGGTCCTGAGTTTAATTCCCAAGAACCATCTGTAATGGGATCTGACGCCCTCTTCTGGGGTGTATTAAGATAGAAACAGTGTACTCACATATATAAAATAAATAAGTCTTAAAAAGAAAAAAAAAAAAGAGGCTGGGGGCATCATGCCTCTGGATCTACAGGTACTGCTGGTAAGTGCAGTCAGCCACTGAGCCATCTCTCCAGCCTAGATTTGCCTTTTATAAGTGCACAATTCAGTAAGTTTGTAGAGGTGTACAATCATCACCACAATCCAAGCTGAAAAAATTTCTCTCATGCCCAGAAAGCTCTCCCACACTCAAGTCATTGTGATCCTTCGTGGTCACTAATCCTGCTTTCCATGTCTCCAAATCTGATTTCTTAGATATTTTATATAAATTGGAACTAGGCAATAGTTGGCTTTTATGTCTGGCTTCTGAGGTTTATTGGTGTATCCAGAGGGTTTTGAGACAAGGTCTCACTTTGTAGACCAGGTTGGCCTGAAACTTAATATATAGCCTAGTCTGGTCCCTTAACAATCTTTCTGCAGCCCAGTTAATTCCATTTAGTTGATATTTTACTCTATGGACAAATATTCTCATGTTTTTCTACTCATGAGCTGGTAGGTATTCTGGTTGTTTCAAGTTTGGTTATTGGAAATACTCTACTAGGACATTTAAATGTACATCATTGTGGACATTTTCCCCTTTTGTTCACTTTTTTTTTCTTGTGATGGCTGCTAGGGGGGAAAGACAGCTGGCTCATATGGTAAATCTGAGCTTAACTTTAGAGAAACTGTTTTCCAAACCTGCACTACATTCCCAACAGCAGCTACATTTACCCCAGTGGGTATGAAACTATCTTATTGCTTAGACTGCATTTTTTCTAATGACTAATAAAATGTCTAATCACTAAATATTTTATCCATTGTAATATTAGGTTTACCTTATTACTGATTTATAAGGTTTCTCTAAATGGGACTGACATATTTCTAAACACAGTGTGGTACATTTTGCTACTTCTGCCCTTATGCATACCTCCATTCTGTGTGCTTTATAGAAGTTGCAGTTTCTTTGGAATTCACCAAACTATATCTGAACCTCTTTATTTATGCTATTGCTATAATTGATAAAGAATTGTATGGTCAAACAAGCCCAACAAATGGTTTTATCACAGAGTTACTCCTTCTAAGACTTCTGGAAAACCTCTGTGTGTCAATGAGCATGAAGCACCTCTGTAAACACACTACTCCAAGCATTTCCCAAAGACTTTCCTTCATGTTGTTTTTCTTTGCTGGTCCTCTATAGCATATCAGAACAGATGGAGGTTTTGAGTAATGCAGATGAGAAATCTGCATCATTTGACAAACTTCCAGCTCTTCACTTCTGTATGTGTGTATGTCTGTGTCGTGCATGCCTGTGATTATGCAGGCACATGGCACAGGAGGTCAGGAATCTTTCTCTACTGCTTTCCACCTTACTGCCTTCAGTCAGGGTCTCTAACTGAACCAGAAGTCTGTTGTTTCAGCTAGGCTGGCTGGCCATCTAGCTCTTGGAATCTACCTGTTGAACACACATCCTGTGGAAGGTAAGAATCCGGGCAGTGGTGGAGCACGCCTTTAATCCCAGCACTTGGGAGGCAGAGGCAGGCGGATTTTTGAGTTTGAGGCCAGCCTGGTCTACAAAGTGAGTTCCAGGACAGCCAGGGCTACACAGAGAAACCCTGTCTCGAAAAACCAAAAAAAAAAAAAAAAAAAAAGGAAGGTAAGAATCTACTCTCTCTAGCTGTTCTTTAACCTACACACACACATATACAAATAAATAAGTGTAAAAAACAAAACAAAAAAACCAAGGGTGTTTCTTTAAAAAAAAAGGGGGGGGCAATCTCTTAAGTCAGACATTGTACTATAAAATCTTCATGTAAAGCTAATTAAACCCCAGTATCTCAGCGCCAGGCTCATGAAACTAAATAGACATTAGTAAACTTGGATCTACCCCTCTGCTGCAGGCTCTTACCAGTTTCAGTCTTCTGTTCTGTAAAACTAGGAGTTCTGAGAGAGAGAGAGAGAGAGAGAGAGAGAGAGAGAGAGAGAGAGAGAGGAGAGAGGAGAGAGAGAGAAGAGAGAGACAGAGAGAGAGAGAAAGAGAGAGAGAGACAGAGAGAGAGAGAGGAGAGAGAGACAGAGAGAGAGAGAGAGAAGAGAAGAGAGGAGAGAGGAGAGAGAAGAGAAGAGAGAGAGGAGAGAGAAAGAGACAGAAAGAGGAGAGAGAGAGAGAGAGAAAGAGAGAGAAGAGAAGAGAGAGAGGAGAGAGAAAGAGACAGAAAGAGGAGAGAGAGAGAGAAAGAGAGAAAGAGAAGAGAAGAGAAGAGAAGAGAAGAGAAGAGAAGAGAAGAGAAGAGAAGAGAAGAGAAGAGAAGAGAGAGAGAGAGAGAGAGAGAGGAGAGAGAGAACACACACTGGATCTCTTGGAGTTAGTTACAGGCAGTTGTGAATCACTTGACACAGGTGCTTGTGAACAAATTTAGGTCTTCTGCAAGAATACCAAATGTTCTTAAGAACCTACAGCAAAGTGGTGGGCACATACATACATACATACATGCACACATACATACATACATGCACACATACATATATACATACATACATACTACATAATGTAAATGCTTAATAAATCGCAACTATTGTTATATAAACAATTATCCTAAATGCTTCCCACAAGAAATGAAGAAATGGTGTCTCACTGTTGTGTGTATTCATCACTGAGGCAGCTTCAACATTTATTCTAGTGTCATGGAACAAATCCTTCCTGGACAGGTAATCCTTGAGAACCCAAAGCAGTCTGGGAAAAGGACCCTATTATCAAGTACGTGATAACTAAAGTCATCATGCAAAAAGTAGCAGAGCCAAGCTACTGTGAGCTCAAACCTGACCAGCCATTAGGAAGCTTTACAGATTGTTTTGGTCACTATTAAAGAAAATCACAGAAAAAAAGACATGGATCACCACAAGTGACAATACCAAAGTTAACACGATCATAGAATTACATCGAAGATTATGACTTCACCAAAGGTAGAAGAATGTTCAAAGTAGTAATTTCAAGAAAGAAAGACAAAATCTAAAGCCCCTTTTCCTGTTTACCTGGATGAGTCATGGTGACCGGCTCCTCTTTGGATTTATTATTGTAGATGACTACAGCAACCGCATTGTGAAAAGCAGCCCGTGATATTTTCTCTTTAAAGGTGCAATTTCCTCTTTGTAACAAGGCAATCCACTGTTTGATATTAGGAGGGACAAAGAACCGTGTTTGAGGATCACAGCCCAGATGATCAGCAACTAAACAACAGAAAGAAAAGCACATTAAAGATAAGTCAATAAATCTTTATCAAAGTGTCCTTCTGTTCCCTGAATACTATGCATATCCGCAGCTCACTGCAGGAGGACTGTATGGATTTCCACAAAGGACAGCACAATGCATCCAATTAATGTTTGGAGAAAGAAGAGTCTCCACAAAGGTTTTACTTGCACTACAAGTAAAACAATGGGATTTTTTTTTTTTTACTTTACTGATTTATAAAATAAAAAAGGCCAGTAAAACCCAGGATAGATACAAAGAGAAGAAAAGACAAGCAGAGACACTGAGGTGACAGTTCTTGCCTGTCTTCTAGTTTATTCATCTGACTTACTAGCTTTAAACACATGGCTGCCACCACCACCAGGATGAAACAGATAATTTTGCTTGGAGTAAGTGAAGAGGTCAAAGTAATTCGGCTACCAACCAACCAATCACGTTGAAGCGCAAACATGGCAAACAATCTTTGTAACAGATGTCAAAGGAAATCACAAAATTTAAATTTGGGCCTATATTTAATAGTGGAAATGATGTGAATGATAAACACCATTTTTCTAATTTACATTTACTGGAAAAATAACTCTTCAAATCTACATTAAGAAATATAGGTTACAGGGAAACACCAATACTATCCCCTGGTCCTACAAATTACATGGCCACAGTTCTAGATTTTTGTAGAGAGTTTGTTCCAAATACAAACACATTTGCGTTGGTCAAACTAAGTTCCTTAATCTTTGATCCTACACATATGGTACTTTCTGCAAAACCACAAAGGAGCCCCCGCTTCTCCTGCCCATTTAGAACAAGTCAAAATGAGAGAAAAGGGTGATCTATAAGGACAAAGGTGATCTATGAGAAGCCACCAAAGGCAGGGCTGTAGACTGTCAGCCAGCAAGCAGGGACATGGAGCAGGGGGTAGAGAGTAGAGGGCAAGCAACCCCCCCCCATCGTCCATCATGTCTGTCCTGTGTGTACTGTGAAGAAAAGAAGGAAGGTATCACACACAGCACACTGACCCCAAAAGGTAACTTCACAGACAAACCAATCATAACTAAGTATTGAGTGCTAGTAATAAAGTATAACCATAATATATAAATAACAGTAGTAGGAAATTGTTTTTCTGTAAGCATGTTGCCAAGCAAAAGAAACCAGATAGTTATAGTATCTGTCTACTAAAAAATAAAGATGTCACTAGTATGAAAAGTCACACCTACCATTCCCATTTAAATTTTGTTCCTCATTTTTTTTTATAAGAGAAAGAAAGAGAGGGGGGAAGGAGGGAGGGAGGGGAAGGAAGGAAGAGAGGAAGGGAGGGGAGGGAGGGAGGAGGGGAGAGAAAGGTGGGGTCACAATAAAAACATTTTCTATGAAAGGATTTTAGATATATAGATAGTAGGAGGTAAATGTTTCTACAATGCGTTATGATAAGTACTGCCTACAATTTCTGCTGCTTAACACATTACACCTTCATTAATGAAATTAAGTGGTGTGTGCGAGTATGTGGAAAGGGAGGATAACACAGTACATGTAAATTGCTGGGGATATAACACATGTAAGGTCCTGGGTTCTACTCCCAGCATCAGAGAAAACCTAAATTGAAAAAAAATGTTCCTCACCTAGTGACAGAGTTTCACAATATGAAACTTTAACATCCAGGACAGATTGTCTACTTCCAGCAGTATCTGTTACACAGATAATTATGCTGTTTTAAAATACAAGCACAAGAAAGGGGTGATATTATAACCTCTTAAATCGTAGGAAATTATCCAACACTATATTAAATGGGGCAACCAAAAAAGAAAAAAAAGAAAACGGGTTTTAAGTGTTTCATTTGTTATTTTTCTGGCAGAAAATGCAGGTTAAGGAATGCCAAAGGATGCCAAGAAGTGTTGGACACCTTTAATCCCAGCACTCGGGAGGCAGAGGCAGGAGGATTTCTGTGAGTTCAAGTCCAGCCTGGTCTACAGAGTGAGTTCCAGGACAATCTGTCTCAATAAACAAACAAACCAACAACAGCAAAAGAGTATCCAAAGGGATCTTCATATTTTTGTCTGATATAAAACTTACATGTTCTGTGATGTCCCTTCTCTCTGTGGCTTCACATACTTTTACAATGCAGTCAAGAGGAAACTGTGATTACTGAATCAGCAATACCAGGGCACAAAGTCTAAACCAACTACTCACTAGCTGAGCAGCTGTGACAGGTTTCTTAATCTCTCTGATTTTAATTTTTACAAAACTGGACTTATTTACTGGTGATGAGAGAGCATCCCTAGCGTTCTCAGGCTACAAAAGGACAGCAAAGGTATGCCAAATAAAATCCATCAAACCTACTGAAGACAACTATGAAATTCTACAGGAGTCCCCACCCACTAAAAACAGACTTTAGAACAACTGCTGGATCCAAATGAACTCTAACAATAGACTATATATGCTTACTGCTACACCATAAAATTCACCCAAATGCGAATGGTTCCAAAAGCATTTACATCAGTAAGAATGCAATGTACAACTATAAGAATGAGACATGTGGGTTCCTGTTCCAGGAAGTGGTATTTATTATTCAGGAGAAGAAAATGAGGTTTTCACAACCACTTAATACTGTAGTGTGTGTATCCTACCTCATTATTCCTTCTAATTATAAAAACAAATGAACAATGAAACAGTATTAATAGCTCTGAAACAGCTGCCCATTGTGATTAAGTGGCTCTACTGCAAATTTAATGCCATTTGTTTGTATTTAAACAATTTATTTTGTGAAAACATTGAAGCATGGATTATTTATGCAATTATGAACTATTAAAATATGTCATTAGCAATTTTGTTCAAATTCAGAACCACTTTACTTTCATGTTCTTCAAATTTCTTAAGAGAGAACTGACTAATTTCTTTGCATTCATTAGTTATAGAGCAGAGAAAACAAATCATAATGAAAATCTGAAATTACAGATATTACAAAATACTACACTATATAAGAACTTGAAGCCTGGGGATAGCACAGCAGTAAAGTGTTTACCTAGCATGTGTTAAAGCCCCAGCACTACAAAAAACAGTTAAAAAAAATCCAAAGTCTTAAATTTTGTTTCCTATATACATTTTCCCCCTGAAAAACAATAATGAGGCTTTCATTTCCTTTTTGATAAGCACCAAACAAGTATGGATTCCTCACCTTGAGGAACTTTTTATGCATGTGTGTGCATGCGCATATGCATGTGCAAAGTGTATGCAGGTGCATGTGGAGGCCAGAAGACAACCTCAGGTGTTTCCCACTCAGGAACATTTTCATCTTCTTTGAGACAAGGTCTCTGGTCTGGGCTCACCAATTAGGCTAGACTGGCTGGTCAGTAGGTTCCAAGGATCTTCCTGACTTCACCTCTCCAGTTCTGGGATTACAAACACATCTTTCTATGCCTGGCATTTTTTAAGTGGATTCTTAAGTAGACCAACTCAGGTCCTCTTGCTTGCAAGACAAGTACTTTCCCAATTAAGCCACCTTCCCAGCTTCATAAGTACATTTTATAACTTATGTATGCAGAAGCAAAACAAATATCAAAGAAAAATAAAATGGAATGACCACTATTCTTAAAATTTATAGAATCTTGGCAGGAGCAATGGCTCAGTGGTTAAGAGCACTTGACTGTTGTGCAGAGGACTAAGGTTCAATTCCCAGCACCCAGATATTGTCTCACAATCATCTGTAACTCCAGTTTCAAGGGTTCTGAACTTCTCTTCTAACCTTTATGTGTACAAGGCATGCACTTGGTACATAGACATACATGCAGAAAGAACTCCTGCATAGATAAAATTTGAAAACTAAAATAATATTAATAATAAATAAAAAAGAAAGAATTTATGGACCCTCTAAGCTCATTGAGGTGGTATGATTGACACAGTATCAGCACACTAGGAAGCAGAGTGTTTAGAAAGGCAGGAAAGGAAAAGAACATATGGCACAGGGTCAGTGAAAGGTAAACAGAACCCTTGAAAAGTTGTCCAAGCAGAAAGGATGGGGCATGGAAATGTCTAAACTACAAGCTGGGGCTGGGGCTGGACCTGGACCTAGGGCTGGAGCTCAGCTGAAGAAACCTTGCCTAGTATGCATGAGGCCTTAGGACTGATTCCTAGTAGTAAAACAACAAACACAGTGAACTTTAGATCTACCCCCCCACACACACACACACTCACACGCACACGCAGGAAGGAGTGGAGAGTTGTAAGCATCTTCAACTTGCGTGAGAATCCTTTAAGATGGATACACAACAGGGTGGAGTACAAATTTAAGACGACAGAGTTCTAGAAAGATTTTATTTGGAATGGGGGGAGGAAAATATTCCAGTATGAAGAAAAATGTAAATATCTAAGGATTTTACTTTATTTGTATTATCTGTAATGGTGGAGATCTAACCTGGGCACGTCAGGCCAAGTGTTTTCCACTGACCTGTACTCCTAGCTCTTGAGATGTAAGTATTTTAAAGGTTGTAGAGCGGTGAGATATCTCAGCTGGTAAAGGCACTTGCTATCAAGCTTGAGGACCTTAGTTCGAGTCCCAGAATACACAGATAGAGAATCAGTTTCTACAAGCTGTCCCGAATCCCACTTGTATACCATGCCACACACTAGTCAACACAGACACAAACACAAGAGAAATATAGTATTAATGTAAAATTTTAAGGTTACTTATATGAACTAATGGATGAAATCCATTCTCATATTTGATTAGTCTGAAACTTGGCACATGATTAATTTAACAGGATTTTACCTAATAAAAATCCAATTCCTCACATATGGAGCAATCACCCTGTACTGTGTGGGTTAATGGTTTCCACCCAAGCCCCAAGAACCTTCAATTTGCTGTAAACCTCTTGGGGTGATGGTGGCACAGAAACAAGAACCCAGAAAAGTGCTTTTCTGCTGGTATGGTTAAAACAGGTTATAGTCTGTTCTAGGATCACAGGGCCTCTTGCTCTCAGCCTGTGTGTCTCATTTCCTCTTCCTAAAATGCTAATCACACCACACCCTTGGCCAACCACTTTCTGAGCTTTTGAGTTCTGCTTAAAATGTCTTCTCCAGCATCCTTTCCTTCCTCCAGAGACTGATTTGGGTAGATTTTCAAGTTGCCATGGTACCCTAGAATTGCATCCCTTTTGGCATTCATTGCACCGTGTCCGTAACTGGCTGTTTATTTTTGACTCTTTTCTTTTAGAAGGTGAGATCCAGCATCTCATCCAATATGTCTGGCACACAGGAAACACTTAACATATCCAATATAAGGAGGGGCTAGGGATGTAGCTTTGTGGTAGAGCATCTAGCCAAGCATGAAGTCCTAGCTTCATTTCTTAGTTAAAAAACAAAAATAAAAACATACCTGATAAAAGGAGTGATCAAGTGAAATTAAAAAAAAAGACACTAAAAAGTCTATGTCTAACATCTTTTTTGGCATATGTGTTGTATGATATGCCACTGTATTCACATATGATTAGGTAGACGCAAAGGTGCACATGTGAGGGCCTGGGGCTGGGTCCAGCATCTCCTTGGATTGCTCTCCATCTTCTGGATGGAGGCATGATCTCATGCTGAACTTGGAACTCTGGACTAGTCTGGCTAGCCAGTTTGGTCCAGGTACCCATTCCTGCCACATACCCCCATCAGCTGGGTGGTAGGGACCCCAATTGTGCACCCCAGGCTTGTGCAGCAAGCATCTCACCTGTGGAGAGATCGCCCTAGTCTCTGTGTCAATGGTCTTTGATGATTCATGATTTGAGTTGATTCATATAAACAAGTAAAACTAAACTCTAGAGAGTTGAAGGCTTCCATTGGCAGATGTGTTCTGATTATTTTCCCTTTTCTAATCAGAAAGATTATAATCTCTTTAGTCTACAAATTTCCTCTTTCTAACTTTTTTCTTTCCTTGTGTTACTTGAAAAGTTCTAGCTTTTATGACTTAAAAAAAACAAAAAATAAAAAACAAACAAACAAAACAGCCTTATGAAGGAAAAACCAATATTCTTTATTTTTGTTCTTAATTTTAAAAATCTCACTGTTAGTGGCCAGCTACTAGACTTGTGTGTAGCTTTCATTCTTTTGTCCACGTGTACAGCCAGGACCTGTGCTTATGTTTCTATACTTTCATTGAGCCAACCTTCCTAAACCTTCCTAAAAAGGAGGACAGGAGCAGAATCGCTGCTCTTCTTTACTTATACTGGGTATTAAGTGTCGCTAAAAATGTTTTATATTTCCTTTTCTCTTTTCTGTTCATTTCTGTTCTCTCTTAACCCTGCACATTATGATCATGCATTGCTTAATGACAGGGACCTGTTCTGAGAACTGTGTGGTTAGGAGATAATCTTTGCAGTATGGATAGTATGCTCAGACAAGCTAATAAGTGATGACATCACTAAGGGATATAATCTTATGGGACCACCTGGGTATACACACCCACTATTGACAAAATGTCCTGTATGGTACATAAATATGCTTTATTTCTCTAAACCCTGTTTTTCTGGTAGGGTTTAGTATGATAACAGAGAAACAAAGAGCCCACTCTATCCATTTCATAGGAACTTTCTATCAACAATTATTCCTGTTTTTGTCTCCCCTCTGCTTAAACCTACTGGTCTTGTCTATTTCAAAGAAGTAAACTAGGATCTTAAAAATGCTGTTTACTGCTGCTATTTCAGGAGTGGTCTGTACCTACCACCATGCTGATGACCATTTGTCCCATCAACATTTCACTTTTAACTTTTCTGCCTCCAGTCATTCCAATGAAACCAGTGAATTCCAATCATCTCAATACACTCTCTTCCAAATTGACCTCTAAGCAAGTAGTTCTCAACCTGTGGGTCATGACCCCTTCGGGCATGTCTGTGGGTGTGTATTTAATGATCCTTTCACAGGAGTCACCTAAAACCACCCTTCATATCAGATATTTACATTACAATTTATAACAGTAGCAAAATTACAGTTATAAAGTAGCAATAAAAATAATTTTATGGTTGGTGTCACCATGACATGAGGAACAGTATTAAAGGGTCACAGCTTTAGGAAGGTTGAGAACCACTGCTCTAAGTCATGGCATCCCAGCTATGACCTGTTCCAAACTGCAGGTCTTCATAGGGTCCTGGATATTGCTATCTTTATTTCTTCCTCTCTGCTTGACCCCTAGGTGGTGATTTCTGAGACTCTGCCTCCTAGACACAGATCTAGGGTTTTTCATAGTTTATGCTTTTTCTTAGCAGAATAATGATATACAAAGCAGCCATATTTTTAAAATATACTTTTCATTCTTTCACTTTGATGAATCTGAGTACCCGTCATACATAGTTAGATCAAGTCAACAGTGAGCCAAGAATCAGGAGAGGACCATGGGAAATGTTTATACAGGGAAAGGGATTCATTTCTTCTCATTCCAAGAAAAATCTCTAGTCTTGATTTTGATGAGCTCAACAGTAATTCTTGAGTATTTTTACCCAGTTCCGGGAAAGGAGGCCTGGAAGAAGTCTTTGTAGGTAAATTTATGTCAAATCATTCTGTTTGTTATTTACTTGCTTGCAGGCTGCTTTCCCTCACTTCCTAGGCAGGACCACACAGGGCCGCCTTTCAGTTATCAGGAGGCCACTTCCAGAAGAATACTGGGAGACAAGGGAGAAATGTTTATTCACCCTTTGGGTGACAACTAGAGGGAGGAGAGTTCTTAGCTTCTCTCTGTCTTCCTGCAGTAGAGTTGCAGTTTTACAGAAAAGATTAAACAAAAATGTGCAGATGCAGCCTTCCTTGTGAGACGTGTTATCAGAATGCTAGAAATCCCTTACTAAGAGGTGAGTTCCTTTGGTGGATCAGCCAAAGCTTTCCTGATTCTAATTTGCTTATTTTTTTTTCTCTCTGCTTAGGATCTCCTCAGGAAACTAATTCGTCATAGTCCATTCCCTCACTAGTACATTCGTGAACTAGTAACTAGTATACTCATTAAAACTTGGAGCTGTCCTCCAGCATCTATTTATTTAAATGAACAAAACACCAGAAATCATATTGAACACAGACCCCTAGATATGTTAGGAAAGTACTCTATTCTGAGCTAAACCATGAACCCCTAGAAATCCTATTTAATTGAGCCATCTAATTCCAGGCACCATGAGCTTTGATGTGGGATCTATTTGTGAATTAGCCAAGGAATAAGGGGGTGAGAGAAGAGATGACCACAGAATAAGCCACACAGAAGTTAGGAACCTAAGTGATATATTTGAGGGAAGGGTTTTTTTCTATATCCCACTGACCCAGAAATTTAGACTGAAGGTAGATTGAAGCCAAGGGCAGATAAGCAGGCAATCACACAGGAAGCAGGTAAGAAGAACGCTCTTACCAAGGGGAAAGTAGACCTTTCTGTTCTTTACAAGCCTGTGGAAGGACTATTAATTTTACTAATTTATGAGTTCAGGTGTTAACATCACCCAAAAAACACTCGCACAGAAATGCTGATAATAATGTAAGACCAGTATTTCAACAACTCTGCACCCAGGAAGTGGATATAGATGTGTGTGTGTGTGTGTGTGTGTGTGTGTGTGTGTGTGTAATCACCTCTATCAAGTCATCCTCTTTTTTTTTTTTTTGGTTTTTTGAGGCAGGGTTTCTCTGTGTAGCCCTGGCTGTCCTGGAACTCACTCTGTAGACCAGGCTGGCCTCGAACTCAGAAATCTGCCTGCCTCTGCCTCCCAAGTGCTGGGATTAAATAAAGGCGTGCGCCACCACCGCCCGGCTTCAAGTCATCCTCATATCTCACCTTCCATCAGTAGTCTCCATCCCTCACAAATTCTTCTAAGGAAAATGTTATTGTAAAGTTGCATTTTTATATCTAAGAACATTTCTGTTATTCCCATTTTTGAATGTGTATAAGTTTAAATGTTAAATAAAACTAATTAAAAATTCAAAGTTCCTCTAGCTTTATTTTTAACAAAGACAAAATATTCAAATTGTGTGTCTCTTGACTATTATTCTACTCACTTTTTACTTTTGAATATACTATCTTAAGAAGTACATACATTTGTTTTCCTAATTGGCAATTTTTACTTCTTTGGCCATGTTCTAAAGAAGTATGTCAAAAGTTATTCTCTTTGTATTTAGGATTTTACAGGAGGCAACACAATATCTTCTGCACACTTACTAGCTGTATGGGACAGCACTGCAAGAAGAGTCATGCACAGCTCAACTGTCAGCAAGTTGAGCTGTCAATAGCTATCCATTATCATTTGTCTTCTATACTTAGTTACTGAACATCTCAAATGGATTTTGATTATTTTTCACATCCTTAGAACTCAAATATATTTGTTGGATGTTCTCCATGGCATAATAAAAAGCATCTTAAAAGCAATTTTAAATGATGGCTAATACAAATCACTTTACATGAAGTCATGCTCAAAAATAATTTTTATTACAATTGATGTAACAAATATCTCATTCAAGAGAGATGCTATAAATCCAAGCAAGTAAAAATGGTAGCTCAGTCCTCAGACAAAACTGGTACCAGAGCACAACAGGAGTGGTAAGTATTTAAACTACCTTGCTGCCTTTTCCATGAAAGGATTCCAGTATTGAATATGACTCCTTCAGGCCCTTTCTTCACTTGGCTCCTATTCGTCATGCTTTCTACTTGCCTCCGGCCACCCCTTCTCATTCTCCAAGGTTCTGTCCACTGCTCACTTTTCTCAGCAAGCAGTCACCTACATGACAATAATATGTAAGTCTAAATCTCTCTTGAAATTTACCATTTATCATTCAACTACCTGCTAGCTATTTCTCTATGAATTTATACTTCTACTTGGGTTATCTTCTGGTGTTAAGTTCCTAGTCAACCGAATCATCTACTTAAACACATGCAATTGAATTCCCTGTTAAAAGCCAGGAAATGAATATCTAGAGACCCAGCTCAGTCAACAGAGCCTTCTGGTTTTGTCTACCACAAGACCAACCAAAGTTAATGACTGACTCAATAATGCTGATGCACACAGGGATCTAGGACACCACCAAGAATGCAGAGCAAAGCTAGGCAGTGACAGGTGTTAGTAGTCAAAGCACTAAGCAGGCTGAGAGATATTTGTCAAATTCTAGTCAGCCTGGGCTACATGGTGAGGCCCTGTCTCAAACAACAGTTACAACAGAATTCAGAGGAAGCTGAGTGCAGTGTAGTAAGCCTATAGTCCCATAATCTCTGGATACTGAGGCAGGAGAATCATTTGAACCCAGGGGTCAAAGCTAGCTTGGGGTACATAACAAGACCCTATCTCAAGAATCCAGAACAGTATCTAAGACATTAACTCTTGGGCAGAAACATAAAGAATACAGATGCACTTTTATTTTTAAATCACTTCTTCATTCTAGTACCATTAGTCCTAGTACATGATCAGACTGAGAAAGACTGGACTATCAGGTCCGATAATGTCAGGTACAGGAAACAAGCTAGGAATTGTATAGCTGACCCTAACAAGGCAGAAGATACTTGTCAAGAGATGTTTAAGCTGAGTTGCTGAGACAGGAGGTAGGAAAGAAACAGGAAAAGAGAACAGCCATAAACTCAGTCACAGTAAAGGAAAACTGAAGAAATCATACAATAAGTAGTTTCAAATTTTCATAATTCAAGCTGTCTATATAGCAATGAACAAGGAAAAAAGGCAAACATTTAAATGTACAAAATGATCAAAGACACTTGTTAAGATAGGTCTTAACTTTATCTCTGAAAGTACCTCTCGAAGGGGGGGGGGCATACTTTTATATCACTGTGTATGTGTCTTTCAAGGAAACATCAATAAATAGAAAATCAGGTATGCAGAGGCCCACCTGGCACAAGGCCCACCTGCTGCATGACCCACCCACAGTAGGAGCCACTACAGTGTGCAGCAGATGCTACTGACTGAGCCATTTCCCAAGTCCATAACTTCTTTGTTCTTTCTCAAGACTGTTCTTTATTATGTCCCTAATGCTATCAGGTGAGTTTTAGGGACAATTTACCAATCTCGCTAAAAGAAACAAAAAGAAAAAAAGCAAACAAAACACCAAGTAACTTTTATAGGGTTGTATAGGTCAATTCAAAGAGTAGTGCTATATTAAGAATACTCTCTGCTAGGCACAGTGGCGCATACCTTTAATCCCAGCACTTGGAGGTAGAGGCAGGTTGATTTCTCTGAGTTTCAGGCCAGTTTGGTCTCCATAGCACTTCCCAGAACAGTAACTACTAGAGAAAACCTGCCTTTAAAAAAACCAAGCATTAATAAATAAATAGAATATTGTCTCTGAATCCATGAACATGAAAAATGTTTACTTCATCTCCTTTCTTACAAAATGGTTTGTAGTTTCTACCACCAATATTATGTTTTCAAATGGTATTTTAAAATTTTTATTGTCTAACTGATCCTAACATACAAAAGTACAACTGACTTTTTGGTTTTACTTTTGATTTATTGACTTTGTACATATAAATACTACAAAATTTGTAAAAGTTACTATTCCGGTAATTGGTAATAAGAAATTGCTATTAGCATTTAATTTAATTATCAACACTAGCTGCTTTCCTGAATTTTTATCTCAGATTGTTCCATATACATGTGAGGTGCCCTGAATAAAAGGTATTATAGTGTTGTAAAATGTGCTACTTAGATCATATTTTTTTGAACTAAAATGACTTTCACTAAACTAAAAAATAGCTTTAGAAAGCTGTGCAAAGAAAAATAAAAGAAACTGACAAAGCTAATACTTCAACTTGTGAATCTGCTCTCTTTAGCTACCATAAAGGACTTTTAAAAAATCAAATTTGGAAAAGAAAGGCAAAAAGCTAAATGTTAACATGAAACTTGAAGCTAGAAATATAGATTTATCCCAGCTGTTATTAATCATTAACCTTAAGTACTGGCCTTAAGATGTCAAAGAAGATTGAGTGCCTAATATCTCTAAATACAATGCATACATTGGACTGACTGACTCTCACACACACACACACACACACACACACACACACACACGCACGCACGGCCATGTGTTCTGAGGCTGGGAAGGAGAAGACCATTCTTAGGATGGTTAGGCTCAGACATGACACCACCATGGACAGTACTTTAAGCTCCAGGACACAGAAGGATCTCAGACTATAGGGACTAGACTGGGAAAAAAGAAACAATGGACACAGAAAGTCAGATTTTATATATATATATATAATCTAAGAGATGAGTGATAGAGGTAATGAATGTGAAAATCATCACATCATTAAGTTTAGGAGGAGTTTGGATCACCATGTCTGGCAATGAGATATAGGGTTGGGGAGAGCAAGAGGCCTAAGTTTCTGGCAAAATACAATAGGATAATGATAAAACACTTTGTTTTATCAATTTTATATGATCAAAGTACATTAAGTATGTCTATGAAAACGTTATAATGAAACCAATTATTCTGTACACTGTGCTCATAAAGATGTCTGAACAACAAATAAGCAAGCAGCAACTCCTGTCAGGCTCCCCCATCATCACTGTTTACTTCAGGGTTCTGGGAACTGAAGGCTGAGCCACATGCTGAATGGAGGTGACACTGCTGACCAGTCCACTCTCCCAGTGTGAATTCCCACTCGGAGTGACGCCTTCACTACAGACTCTCACCCATGCTAAGCACACACACTGCCTCTGGAAACAACCTCAGCTCCACGCTTTTTTAAAAAAAAAAAAACACAAAGACCTCTTCCAATAATCTTTCATCACTTTTATAACATCCCAAGCCCCAAAAGATTAGGGGACACCGCCTCCCTTTTCAGCCCTTCTGTATAGCATCCTCGCCTTACTTTCTAAATGCTGCTCACTGAGTATTTTGGACCCTTTGGTCTTCATGCCAAAAAAAGAAAAGAAAAGAAAAGAAAAGTGATCTTCCTCTCTGTCCTCCTCTTTAGTATCTACTTGTGCTCAGGCTTCTGCCTCAGCTTAAATACCGTTTCTTTAGGGAAGTGAGGTTGAACTGTTAGTATCACAATATTTTAGAATAGTCAGAGATTATTAACAATTACTTTAAATTTTTATTCCATCTCTTTTCTCCATTATACAGTACATGTTACTTACTTTACCTTCCCCCACCAAGAGCAGACAGGCACAGTATGTACTTAAATACTTGACAAATGAATACTTGTAGCAACTGCCACTACCTGGATGTAGGATTTTTAGTTTTATGAGTTAGTCTGGTGACAACACCAGAAACAAGAAACTCCATCACTAATAAGACCTTTGAGGAATTATGGAAAAGAGACAGTAAGAAATAAACAGCACTCTGACACAAATAAAAATGGAGAATTGTCTAAATGTAGGGCCAGTTAAGTCACTACTAACCATTAGTAAAACTAAGAACTAATCATAAAGAAATAATTTGTAGACACTGTGAAAGAGAGAACTGTAATCACAGGGTGTTGGTGCTGATACATAACGTACAGGAGACAGAATAATGATTTCTCCAAAGATGACCAGGTCTTATCTCTAGAACCTGTGGCAATGTTCTTCATAAACCTAGGAGGAATACAGTTATAGATCAAAGAATGTGCTCAGCAACTGGTCTTATGAGGAAGAGACCATCTTGGACTAGCCAAGTGAGCTTACTGCAATCACAAAGTTATTTGTGTGTGTGTGTGTGTTGGGGGGGAAAGGCCAGAATCAGTGGGGGGGTTGAAAATGGAGAAAGGCTGTGTACTAAGGAATGCAAGGCTACCTTTGCATGCTAGAAAAGGAAAGAATCTTTTTTAGAGCTTCTAGAAGCAGTGCAATGTAGATAACTTAACTCTAGCCCACTGATACTCAATGCAAACTGGGGGTGATAGTGCCTGGTTTTCATTGTCTGTTTTCTAAGGCAGGGTCTCACTAGTGAAGGCTGCCCTCAAACTCAGGATCCTCCAGCCTCAGCCCCCCCCCAAGTGCTGGTATTGTAGACATGTACCACCATGCCAGCCTAGAGTAAGGATTCTTTTGTTTGTTTTTTTCAAGACAGGGTTTTTCTGGCTGTCCTAGAACTCACTCTGTAGACCATGCTGGCCTCAAACTCAGAAATCCACCTGCCTCTGGCTCCCAAGTGCTGGGACTGATTACAGGTGTGCGCCACCACTGCCCAGCTAGAGTAAGGATTCTTAACTCTAGATCCGTGAACCATGTGAGGCTTCAAAATATAATCCAACTGCCTATGCCTTCTTACATATTCTGTGTGCATCTACATAGAAGATGTGTCTTCCTGTAGGAAGGACCACAGCTTTTGTCAAGAGCCACAGCTTTTGTAAAATGTATAAGATCTATAAGCAGACAATATGTTCATGACACTGAATAGTGATAAAAGTCTACTGGTGACAAATCAGGATTCAAAAATTGTTTTTACAGGCTGAATGAATAAAATTATTAGGCTTAAGATGAGACTCTGGGGACTGGAGAGATGGCTCAGCGATTAAGAGCACTGACTGCTCTTCCAAAGATCCTGAGTTCAAATCCCAGCAACCACATGGTAGCTCACAACCATCCATGACAAGATCTGATGCCCTCTTCTGGAGTGTCTGAAGACCGCTATGGTGTAAATAAATATTTTTTTTTCTTTTTTAAAAAAAGATGAGACTCTGAAAAAAGACCTCAGGATAACCAAGAGTGAGCCAAAGACGAGTCAGTGTTCAGATCACCAGTGCCATCTGTAGAACTGCAGGTTCATATCCAGAGATAGAAAGAGCTGTACTTCTACACTGCCAAACCAAACCTGTGAGACTGTTCAATTTTGGACTCTCCTTCTTATTAGTTTCCTGTGGTTATTATAAAAAAATCATCACAAATTTGTTGGCTTACAACAACAAAAGTCTGTTGTATCAGAATTCTGGAAGCCACAAGTCTAAGCTCAGGCTTCTTTCCCAGTTTCTGTTGAAAATCCTTGCTTGCCGGCTGTGGGAGAATCACTGCAACCTGATTGGCTCCTCCTCAGGTCTTCTCTCATGAGCCCTGTACCCTCCGTACCCACCCACTCATTGGTCACTGGATTTTGGTTTATGTTAATTTGTAAAATATCATTTTAATCCATTCCTAATAACACACTTAAAAGATCTACTTCCAAATCAGGTCACACTGCAGTTCTAGGTGGGTATTACATTCCCTCCCTTCAGCGCCTCTTTTAATAAGAGCACTAATGCCACTTATGAGGGTTCGACTCTCATTATCTGATCACCTCCAAAAGGTACCACCTCTAAATATTGTCACTGGGGGGGGCAAAGTCCAGAACAGTAATTTTGGGGGGGGGGACACTAACATTCAGACCATAACAACACACAAGACCCTCTGGGTAGAATATTCATAGACAGATGGATTCTGAGATCCAAGATGCCAAGTTCCTAAGAATGGCCCAAACCAAACCAAACCAAACCAAACAAAAACCCCCACAGGAATATGAAGTCCAAAGGTTAAAGGACTTGAATCAGACAAGGAAACTTTCAACTGTGTAGGAACATTTAAACCAACTTTTCTTTGGGGAAGAACATTTTGTAACACTCAGTTTTCAAAAGATGAGGGTGGTAGTTCTTTGTCACTGTCCTTATTAAAGTATCTTTTAGGTAAGACTCAGGCTTGACAGAAGGGTTAGACTTGTGGATCATTGATGAGTTAAAATCTGAGTGTATAACTCTTCCCTTGTCTGTCTCTTTAATGGCAAGGGTATAAAACTATAACCTTCTACCAAGAATGCAAATACTGTGTGTATGTGTGCAGTCGAGTGAGCACACGTATGTAGTAAGAAATATGCACTGGTGAGACATCAGCTAGAAAGTCACATGGAAAATGAAATTTGGAAGTCCTCAGAATCAAAGGGATATCAAGGTTTAGCACATCAACTGCTAATGGTAAGATGAATGAGCAGCATGTGGGAGGGTACGGTTAGAGCTAGAGTCCAGGCTCCCATTCAAGGTATGAGAAGCTACCGAGGGAGTTTAAACAAGGAGTGACATGGCTGTATGAGATTTTCAGAAAATTCTGGATACTTCGACAGACTGATAAAAGTTAAGAAAAAATCAGAGACCAGTAAAACAAAAAGGGTAAGGAGATAACAGCTATCTCCTGAGGCTCTGGAAGTGGCAAGGACACAGTCAACAGAGGATAAAGTGAGGAGCAGATAACAGGTGGACAGTCAGGAAAACAAGCATGTATGACTCCTGTTCTGTCTAAAAGAGTAGAGTGCCGTTACTTAGACTAGAGAGCAATGGTAGTAGACTGGGAGGTGAAAAATGAACTAAAGCTCCACTTGGAACTGACTAAACTGGAAAGACTTTAGGGTACTTCAGTAAAGATATCAGGTAAGCAATTAAATGTATGAATCCAGAGTCAGGAGGACTGACTGAGGTCATGTCTAACTACACAGAGGAGGATTACAGGAAGCACACAGGAAGGAAAAGAGAACTGCCTTCAGAGTTTTAATTAGTCATGCTAGAGATCAAAACTAGAGTTATATGTGCTATACAGATGCTCTACATGAGGGTTACATTCCTAGCCCTACTTTTTGAGACAAGGTAAATTGTCCAGACTAGCCTTGAACTTGCAGTTCTCCTTAATTAGCTTTCTGAGTCGTTGCGATTAATCACACATGTGTGCTACATATTTGACTTTGTTTAAAAGAAAGTATTTTTTTGATTACTGTATATTATTAAGTGTCCATTGAGTTGTGATTCAAATTTATGATCTCAAACTTCAGCTGGCCCAGCATTTGGCTGCTTGGCAATGGGAAACCTGGACATTTTTTTAAAGGGGTTTATAGCTCATCCATGATGTGGTTTTGCCAAGGTGATCTGGAATAGAAGAATAAGGGATGAATATGCAGGGGAAAAATCATGTTAGAAGTCAGGAAGAGGCAGAAACTCACTCTATCCAGTAGGGCCATGGAAACAGTCATTGGACTGTTGAGTTTGAACATAATTGAGTGGTAAGAAAGATACCTGCTAGAGAACAAAAAAAAAAAAAGACTATAAAGAGATTTGGTGGCTACAACATTAAGTTGTTTATGCCTATGGATATAGATTTGTCTATGAAAACAAAGGCAATAACTGTATCTCCTGATCTCACAGTTCAAATAGATCCTCAGGAGTTGCTTAGTCTTTACACAATCCTAAACCCCACCACATGTCCCTGGAGCTGGAAAGGATCTCAGATACTGAGAAAATAGAGAACCTCTTCAAAGAAGGAAAGGAAATATAGGAAACAGATTTGTTTGTTGTGCGCAGAGGGGAAAGGGTGGGATTTTATGTTAAGAAAAGGCAAATTTATCCAACAATTCACAGGCAAGCATAGCTGTGCCTCATCCCTCTGGTACACAAAGACAACCAAGTTCTGTTTTTAGCTCTTTTGCTGGCCAGTCTTCACAGTTCTAAAAAGATAAGAGCCATTATTTCTTGATTTGTCAACTTTACACAGCATCTGTGGATTTCTGATAGTCACAAGACAGGATTCAATTTACTTATTCTTCTAAATTTGTTTTGATTTTGTTTTTTCTTTGTTTTCCTGTGTGGTTAAACCTTTCTGGCATTTGCAACTTACTAACAATCTCTTGAATCTCACCCTGTGAGACTGTACTGGCTCTCCTGGCTGTATCTAACATGCATTTCTCTCGTTTCTTCAGCTTTGTCATCTACTTATATATCCTAAGGTCACAAACTTTCTGCTCTGAAATTGTAATTAATCCCCCATGCTCACTTTCCAGGTTGTTTTTACACAGTGAAAAAAACAACATAACTAACACAAATGTCACCGCCACCCTATAAACAGACAGAAGAGTTGAGTCCTTGTGCTTGCGTCTCTTTCCCTTTTCAGGACTCAATATTCAAAATCATATCATAGATTCTGTGCTTTAAATCTGGGCCAACCAATCACAGCTGGCCCTATAGTACTTCTTTTTTATTTATTTATTTATTTTTTCAAGACAAGGTCTCTCTGAATAGCCTTGGCTGTTGTGTAGCCTTAGGTGTCCTGGAACTCACTCTGTTAAACAGGTTGGCTTTGAACTCATAGAAATCCACCTGCCTCTGCTTCCCAAGTGTTGGGATTAAAGGTTTACACCACCAACACCCAGAGAGAATACTTCTTATTTAAAGAAAAGCAGATTCTTTTAGCATCCTCTTGGAGTCATCTAGTTTCCTGCTCATGCTAACTAAACCGTGAAGTCATCCTGCTCTAACTTAAAGTACAGAATAAAAAGAGTAAAAAGAATGGAGGTATAATTCAGTCATACTTGTCTAACATGAGCATGACCCTGGGCTCAAGATCAAATATTAAAAAAACAAATAAATTTCCGGATGCTTCTTCCTCAGTCATCACTTTCAGGCAGTGAATACCCTCGTTTTGCCTCATAAACACCTGCCCCACATTTTCTAATAAATTCATTATTGTGTGTGTCAGTATTCATATGAAGGTGACAACTGTGTGGAGTCCTCTCTCCTACTACTTTCATGTGGGGCCTAGGGATCAAGCTCAGGTTGTCAAGTCTGCACAGTAAGTGCTTTTACCCACTCAGCCCCTCACCAGCATACTTTCTCCTCCTTTCAATGAAAACTAACAATCTGTGTTTGTTCCTAGAGACCAAACTGAGGGTGTAAACACGCATATCACTGATCTAATCAATACAAACCTTTTTGTTTTACATATTACTTTGAGTCCTTGTCCACTACAAACAAACTTAACACAGTCATAGTTCAAACAGTTTGCATTTATTTTTGTAGCACATACAGAGCTTTAATAATGTCCTCTTTTATGGCTGAGTAACATTCCACTGAGTGGATATATCATAATTTATTAAACTCACTTGGGAAGCAACACAAAGAGGTGTTTAGAGTATGGGCACTGCCATCAGGCAGGCCTACCTCAAGCCCCAGCCCTGCTCAATTTCCAAGGCCACAGTGTGCTATCTCACTCTCTTTAATTCACCTAACATTAATTGCTCAGCACCACTCTACTATGTTCCAAATACCATATGCATCACTGAATATACAAGAGTGGACACAAGAGACAGGTTCCCTGCCCTCAGAAACAAAGAAAATAGATACATTTCAGTTATGTTAAGTGCTATAAAGAAAACAAGCACCAAATGAAGGACTGGAGTGCCCTGAATTCCCCAAGCACCAAGAGAGGATAAGAGTACCACCTGCAGCTTTTAGGAAACATCAGTACCACTTGTGGGACACTGCACATACCCAATAAGTGTTACCTACATTATTGCTCCAGACAAACTGAGAACACCAAAAAAAAAAAAAAAAAAAAAAAAAAAAAAAAAAAAAAAAAAACCAGGATCCTCTCCTACCCCCACTCACAAATCAGTGTAACTCTTGTGCATTTTCAAGGCTAGTACTCTATAATGAATTTTGATCTACAGTATTTTTAACTTCCATTCTCTCTCCTCGTGTTCATGTTTCCTTTTCCATTCCTGAACACACAGTTTTTTCTAAAGATTGGCCTAACATTCCCATATGCAAGCCTGTCATCTGGTCATAGGTCTGGTTATAGGTCATTTTTCTACTTCTTATTGGTTTTGGGAGATACATATTAAGGTGTTCCTTTAAATATCACCTAGACATTTTGGAACAGATTACATGGTCTCAGTCACATTCTTTAAAGGTTTGCTTTTAAGCTTCAGTGGGGAGAGTGTCCCAGGGCAGCACTGTTCTGGGAGTAAGCCACCTCACCACATGCTCCTGCTCACCAGGTTTTTCTACTCTGATGAATGAGAACCTCACGGATTCCCAGCTTCCTGTGGACTCCTGGAAACATCCTAAGTGCTGCCTTTTGGTAGTTCTTCTCCCAGTACCCAGTAATCTTTTCATAGTGTCCAGACTGGAGAACGGTCCCTGCAGCAGTCCACTGGCTCTCTGCAGTCCCCTCCTCTGCTCCAGTGCTGCCTCGCTGAGTTCTGGCTCATCAGTTCATGAGACTATGGGCCTGCATCTGAGCTGCCTGTCTCTCTGCACTGCAGCCTAGAAATTCCCAGACAGTAGGAGGCAATGGTAGGGTCTTCTCTCAGGGATCCTCATCCCTCGCGGCCTACTGACCTTAAACTGCTACCATGGGCTGTCTGGTTTTCTGGTTAAAGGTTGGGAGGGAACCAGTACCAGTGAACCTACAACAGCCAGAAGTGGTAGTTGTCATGACTGACTTCAAGTCATCCCCTTTAATGTGGATAAAACAAGGTCCACCTCTCTTTCTGAATCTCTGGCTGCCTGGAACTTGCAATGTAGACCAGATAGGCCTTGAATTCACAAAGAACTGCCATCTGAGTGCTAAAAATTCAAATCATGTACCAATACACCCAGTCAAACAAATCTTATTTTAAAAAATGAAACCTTTCTAGACTACAATTGCAAATGATATTTTTCATTTTTCTGGTTTCCATACCATTTAAATTCAATACAACACAATAACGGAGCCTTACTCTGCTCATCCCTGTTCTACCCTGTCCTAAGATCCTGCCGTCGGCTTCACCAGCACACCAAGCACCACAGAGTTAACACAATTACATATTTGAATCACTTGCTAGTGTCAGACATAGCTTTACTAGCTTGGCTCAAATGAAGAAGATAGGACAGATTACTTCCAAGAATTCAGTATGGACATTTTAACAATCAAAGCCTCAGTTCTAATACAGTCCTTAATGGGGGAAATAAAGGAATCTTCTTATAGGAGCTGGAGAGAAACATTTTATCATAGGTCTTGTAGGCTCTTCACAAACATAAACTCTGAAGGAACTGTTTGAAAGCAGCTACTGATGCCAACTAACACATGGACATAATTGTATTTCAACAGAATGATCTGGAAGGTCCTGCTTCAGAACAAAATCTACCTGCAAAATGAAGAAAACCTTCAGTCTTTCAAAGTGTTGTGCCTGAGTAGTGATATCCAGCCAAGGCTGATCCTGCCAACAAGATGACCCAGGGTTTTTGCCTGTCAGAATGTATTATACAGGTCCTTTTTGTGCACACACAGAGCTTGCGTAGCAGAAGCACAGAGTGGTGTTTTACATTCTTCTTTATGTTATTTGAGGGGTTCTCTGTGTTTTACTCAAAATTACCTCCATCAATAAGGAAAACCTCACTATTAAAATTATAGAAATTAACAAATGCCTAATGCACAAAAAACTTACGACTAATAGAACAAAGGGTGATGGTCTAGACAAACTTAATGGCTTCATTTTGTGAATGGGTCCAGTGCTATACTTAAAAAAAACTAGCCATGAAGACCCTCCATTCATGCTACTGACATTGATATGACTGAACCACTAAACCTCCTGTTCATAAATTATATAATGGGTCAAATATATAGCTCAAAACACTGCCTCTCTCTTTTGTTTATTTTATATATTTTAAGTTCATATAATATATGAACTTATATATACATATCAAAAATACTTTATTATGGAACAAGCTGCTTTGAACATTATTTTATATATTTTAAGTTCATATAGTATATGAACTTATAATATGATATATATCAAAAATACTTTGTTATGGAACAAGCTGGCTCTGAACCTTTGATCGTCTTGCCACAGCCACTTGAGTATGGGCTTCCACTGCATATCTGATTTTTCTGCCCCAATCCTTTAAAAATATTTTTAAAATAATTATAAACTACATGTAGGATATGTGCACATAACTGTAGTTGCCTATGGAAGCCAGAGGAGTCAGACCCCAAGGAACTGCAGTCACAGGTAATTGTGAGTAGCCCAATGTGTGCTGGGAATCAAACTCAGGTCTTCTGCAAGAAGTACACTCTTCTAACCACTGAGCCATCTCTCTAGTCCCATCGCCTCTGTTTTAAATAAAACTTACCGCCGGGCGGTGGTGGCGCACGCCTTTAATCCTAGCACTTGGGAGGCAGAGGCAGGCGGATTTCTGAGTTCAAGGCCAGCCTGGTCTACAGAGCGAGTTCCAGGACAGCCAGGGCTATACAGAGAAACCCTGTCTCAAAAAACCAAAAAAAAAAACAACAAAAAAAAAACTTACCTATTCCCAACTGCCTACAAGTAATTTCCGATTGTCAAAATTCAAATTTATCGGGAGCTGGAGAGATGGCTTAGCGGTTAAGAGCACTGCTCTTCCGAAGGTCCTGAATTCAAATCCCAGCAACCATATGGTGGCTCACAACCATCTGTAATGAGATCTGACCCCTTCTTCTGAAGTGTCTGAGGACAGCTACAGTGTACTCACATATAATAAATAAATAAATCTTTTTAAAAAAATTCAAATTTATCTAGAATTTAAAGAATTTATATATTGAATCTTTTTAAATTGTTCAATAAAAACTCAAAAGCAAACATTAACAATGTTGAATGATTTGTTGCTGTAAATTTGTACATATATGTATGTACACACAGTTTTCGAATGTGACTGGTTCAAAAGAACACTAATCTTGAGCAAGGATATAGCTCAGTGACAAAGTGCTTGGCTAGCACGTATGAGGCCATGGATTTAGCTTCTAGTACGACAAAAAGAAAACGGAGCAATATTATCTTTAATGAGTATGTATATTTTGGCAGGTTTCTTAAAGATTTGTTATATTTTGGTCACTTCTTGTTCTAGGTGAAGGGATCTCAGAAGACAGTCTATTCTTAGCAGTGAAGGATTTCTTTTGTAACATTCAAAATGAAGTTCTGCAGTTTGTCTGTCTCTTACAACTTTTATTCAGAATGAACCATACCTTAAAGATGTGTATGGCCTCTACAAAGTGTGATAGAGGCGCCCTACATCCAGATGCAACCCAGTACCAGTCTGGACAAAGTCAGGAGAATTTACCAGCTGTGACATATGGGTAAGCCTTACCTCCATTCACAACTCTCAAACAAGGCAATGCTTTTAACCCAAGGACTATATATTTTAAGGTTTGTCTTTAATAAAAAGTTAAAACTTTTTATTTTAATTTGGCCCATCACTCGAATCCTGACCAACTCATACAGAATCAGTTAAACATTTTTATCAAAATCACTAGCATAGCAATCAAAGACTTTCACTGTGTAAGGAAGAGCAGGAGGAAAATGTGAAGGCAGCAATTAGAGAAACATCTGACACTTTGCTCTGACAGAAACAGAAATAAGAAGGTAGCAGGTTGGGAGCCTGGTAAGAAGTGTAGTTCTAAGTTTTTGTTTGTTTGTTTTTTTTTTTGGTAACATTTATATGCTAATAGAAAGCAACCAAAAGTGACAGGGAAAACATACCATGAACAAGTATTGTCTACACTGTAAAGTTCAATACAGATGTAACAGACACACCCACATTCTTCTTGCCCAGCTACTTCACTATTTCAGCACTGTTTTCAAAGCCCCCCAGCTTTTCTTGAGTTCTCTTCCTGAATGTTCAGAATACCCGCTCCCAGGATCATATGTACCTTTGCTGTAACGATTTTGAACTCTCTATGTCTAATGGCCTTCCTCTGCTATTATCAACTGTAACATTATATGATCTCTTTCACCTTCCGTTTTTGTCAGTCTCCTTCACTGTGCATGAAAATTCCTAAATCCAACTTCAGATTTGTTAAAGGGAGAATCAGGGTTTCAACAGGACCACAATTTCAAACATAAAAAACTAACATAAACCTTTTAAAAATTATTTTTCAACTCTACAACCAGCGTATCAGTAAGGCTTATTACTTGGCAAAGATGTTCTCTAAGGCTTTAACATCCCATCCTGAAATTTCTGTACAAGGCATAAAGTGGTCAATGCCAAACTCTTGCTGCCAGCAATCTGCATACATACTAATTACATCACCACCATAGGGCTTTCTCCTTCCCCAACCCCCACTCTGAACTCAAACAAAAAGCCAGTGTGCATGCACATAAAGCACATTTACAATGTCTGTGTCACACACTAGCTAGGTCTGCTCTGCAAAGGGATTAGGGTGTTCCTAATTCAAAACTGATCATTGCAGCAAGCAGCCAGAAATCAGCTATGATCTGTTCAGAAATGTACAACACACTCCTTCAAAACTCCCTTTTTAAAAATGAACACTTTTTATCGGGTAACATATAAATGTTAGTCCAGAACTAAGAGCATCTCCACTCACTGATATATCTGTTTAATGAAGAATATGTTTCAAAGTATACTTGTTTAGGAAATATTTTTACAAAGTAGAATGGTAACACTTTTCAAAATGTACTTTTAAAATAACAACCTTTTAAAGAAAAATAGAGTCAATCTGACCTTTATAAAGATAGGGCAAGTAAAACTCAGTAATTCATACATGCCTATCTGTGCAACTCATATTGGCCTGAGAAAAGCACTGTAAAATTAACAAGGGTTTCTAACTTCACAGATCAGGTTACAAATATAGAACTAGCCATCATGATAATCATTATGAAAACTTTAAATTTCTTATGTCTTTTCAAATAGGTATTACCATAGGCCAGGCTGTCCTGGGATGCACTCCAGAGAACCAATGCCCCAGCAATCCCACTGCTGGGATGACAGGTGTCTGCTATCCCACCTAGCTTCAAATGGTTTTCTTAAACACAAAGAATTTTACCAGAATTCTGTCACAGTCTTCTTTTTAAAATACATTCTTGAGTTTCTAGTACACAAGCAGAATGTCACCTTGGAGTTCTTATAAACCCACAGATGTAGAAACACTTACAGATAGACTTCCTGGGGAAAGAGCCCTTCTGAATGGGTGCTTCAGAAAGACTCCTTCAACAGCTTTACTCCAGGCTACTGCCCTTCCTTTTCGTCAGTGCTTTTAATGGTGCTTGGCAAGGTGGGTTTCAATCAGCACTTGCTGGACTGAAAGACCACATGAGTAAATGCCAATTTGGGCTTGGTTGTCAGCCCCCACACAATGGCTCTGCAACTCCAATTCCAGGGTATACAACAGCCTCTTCTGGTGGGCACTACATGGTACACATACATCCAACAAAACATCCATACATAAAATAAGTAGTATTTTTAAGGGCACAATAATGACACCTCTTCTTCACAGGAGAGGTGAATACTCTATCAGTCCATTTTTTAAAAAAAAAATAAGAAATGAAGCCACCAGGTAGAATTATTTTGCCTGTGTATTTGCAGCAGGGGTCTGATACAGAGCCTTCAACCTCATAAATGTGAACTATTTCCCCAGTGACAACTTACTTTTAGTTCCCCAAACCTTTCTGCTGGACTCCTACAAACATTATCCAAGATGGGACTTAATTTGGGGGTGAAGACAAGCAACAGATAGTAGCACTCGAAACACTTTGGAGTAAAGCATCTGAAGTGAGGGTGGTGGTCTGGGTTGCCTGGGGAGGACCAAGCCCCAAGCGCAAACCACAGATTTCATAACACTTTACAGTTCTTTCTGCAGAGTAGCTTGTCTCTCTCTTCCTCTTCCTTCCCTTCCACATGACCCTCACGGTTCTTTTCCCCACCAGAAAATAGTGTAGCATTGTTACTGCCATAGTTTGGCAACCTTACATGTCCCAACCACAGTGACTGGCACAGAGCAGGCACCAAATATTTATTGAATGGAGCAAAGAGAAAACTGCTCCTATGGTCGAATAGGGACCTTAAGCGCTGCTTCTAACCTAGTGGAATAAGAAATACACTGGTGTAAAAAATGAACGTTTAAGAGCCAAGTCTAAGTTGAAGAAAGGCAACAGTAAAACCTCATGCCCCAAGTCAGTATGAGTCCGCAGCTTAATATGTTATACAAATACCGAGCTCAGAGAGCATATTTTAATATTTTAGACTATAAAAGCAAACACCATTACCCTAAAGATTGCCTAGATTAGGTCATCCGTACACGAATAGCAATATTGTTTTTTAATCCTCTCAACATTGTAAGGTGAGAATGGGAAGGTATAGAAAATAGGAGACATATCCCCCAAGTCTAGCCTGCCAAAACCCCCAAATGTCACACTCCACGGAGAAATGTCCTATAAAACACTGCCAGGGACTAACAGATACAAGTTTACACCAAATCATTAAGTATGCACAGCCGGCATACACAAAGGGAACGCCAAAGCTAAATCAAACGGCTTCAAAGACGATTCCTGATCATTTTACCTCTTTCCCTCTGGATGGGCACCCGTGACCAAAGACTAGGCTACTAGTTCAGCTACTCTCACGTTCTTTATAATGTGAAAATCTCTAGCGTTTCATGACAGCACAACTACCGGAGCCAGAGAAAGCCAAAAGCAACAGGGACCCTCTCCCCTTGGCCACTGGGGGATGGGATGTGGGGGGGAGTAGTCTAGGTTGGGGGGGGTTCTCATCCCTAGAGATTCACTGCAGTGTTAAATCCGTGGGATTTCAGGAACAAATCTGCCGATTCCAAAAAAACAGGTTAAGCATCTCGTCCACCATGAACTAGTTCTGCGCCCCTGCATCACCTCCTTTGTCTCAACTGTCCCTGCAAACTCGCATTCCAATGCCCTCCAGTAAACAAGCTACCTAAATGAAAAAGAGAAGAACGTTCTAAGTCTCTCTCTCTTTTAATTTTAGGAAGAAATGCAGCAGGGTTTCTGGAGCCTCTTTACCCAGCGGGGAGCAGGCCAGCCTTCACAGCGCGGGGACCTCGAGCCCCCTGGGCCGGCGGCCGAACTGCGCGCAGACACCCGGCCACGCCGCCCCCGCGACCCCCGCCCGACCTGGCTTCGGCTTCGGTCTCACCTCCGTGGATGGGCAGCGGTGCCAGCACCTGGCCGCGGACCTCGGCCTTGGGTGAGTCGAGTCCGTAGCGCCCGCGGTCGATGCGGAACGTGAGCGGGGTGCCGCGGCCGGGCTCCTGCACCGTCACGTTGATGAGCGCCGTGTAGTACTCCTGGCTCGCGTTGTCCGCTCGCGTCGGCCACAGGCTGCAGGTCAGCAGGGCCAGCGCCGCGAGCCGGGCCGGGCCCGCCCGCGCCGCGCCGCTCATCGTCCCTCCGGCCGCCGCCGCCGCCGCCGCCGCCGCCGCTCGCGGACCGGGCTCCGGGGCCGGTACTGAGAGGCGGGGCGGGCGCGGCCCGGGTTGCGGCGGGAGCGCGCGCGCGCCTCGCGACGAGCCGGGCACGAGCACGGCCCTCTTCGGCGCCGCGGCTCGGTCGTTCGCCGCCCTCACGTCCGCGACCCGCGCGCAAATACGCGCCCGCGGGTCTCTCAGGGGGAGAACGGCTGTCAGGGCAGCTCGAATGCCGAAAGACCAGGCCTGCGGACAGGGCACCTGAGAGGACTCGGAGTGGGTGGGAAGGAGCGGTCCCGACTGCTCCGGGAGGGTAGGTGATGCCGCCTCAGGCGCGTGCCCGCCGGCGGCCCATTCCCTCCAGTCGAGCGGCAACGCGCAAGCCCGAAGCGCAAAACCCGTCCGCCGCGCGTGCGCACTGGGCGCTGCCTGCTCCCGCCCTCCTGCACGAGGGCCAGGGGCGGTCCAGTCACCTGCTTGCTGGCACCAGGCTCAGTGAACTGCCCCGGGCTTCATACCTCGCTATGACCTGGATCTGTGAAGCTTTCCAAGAACCTATAGAGATGTTGGAGATACGACTAAAAGAAACTAAGTTAAATGTTAAGGCTTTAAAATGTCTTTGAAAGCTAACATACCACTCACTAGGTTGGTTGCATGCTGTATAATAATTGACATCGGTCGGGAGGGTGTCTTTGCGTTTGGGGCCCAGTAGACTTGGACCCAGTAAGGCATCTGGGTGGTTAGCAAGTTCTGTTAGAGACAGATATAAACTTCATAAGATTCGTATGGTCCTCTTCCCCCACCCCCACTCCCCCAGAATACCCAGATCCAAAAACACTCACTTCCTTTCTGTAAACTGGTATAGTACTTGCAGCATTGAAAAAGGACTCTGCTGTTTCTTCTGTGATTAGGCCTCTCTTCTTTAGGTGAAGTGGATCACAATACTTATTCTCAGGATGAGACCCTGGAGTTGCCTGCCAGAAAGTCACAAGCTATGTTCGGAGCCTACGTGGGGCTTTCTCCAGTAAGAATCTCCTCTTCCCCTCCCATTTGTTGGTCCAATCCTCTCTTTGCTAAAAATGCCCCTAGTTCTTGCGCTTATCAAGAGTTTTTAGTGTGTGGGGTGCCTATGCCCCCGGCAAGAAGTGATACTGCACAAGTCCACACACACCCGCTACAAAACCTGGGCAGAAGCTAGAAATAGCAACGAAAATCATTTTATGGTTGGGGGTCACTACAACATGAGGAACTGTATTAAAGGGTCACAGCATTAGGAAGGTATATGGTAAATAATAATATAGTGTTTGGGGTACTTGGGTGTGGGAGGTAGCCTGGAGGGTGTGGGCTGAAGTCTGAATAGAGTCCTCTATTGCCTATCAGTGAGCTGTCCTCATGCCCAGCTTGGCAGGGCCATTTCTCTGTCTCTTAAGCCTCTTTACCTGTGTCTCTTCGTATTTCTCAGTTCATAAGAACGCCTAGATCACCCATATGTCCCATGTTAAATTCCCTTCTGGCCAGAGCTCCACTAAGATCTCAGCTACCACTTTCCCAGGCCCCAGATTCTATTAAGGGCTTCAGTCTGTCGGGATCTGATCCTCTTGCTACCTCTAGGTGTACAAGGTCGTGTGTGGAAGGCTTATTAAACAGTGCTTGGGGGACTCCAGGGGTCAGAGCCTAAGCATGGCCCCATGGGCCGTGTTGAAACTCTCAAAGGTTTGTCCAGATTTTCAAAGCCTGTCTCCTCCCCCTCCCGACCTCCTCCCCTTCCTCCTACTCTTTTTCTTCCTCCATAGTCTCCTTAACATCTCTTCTTCCTCTTGTGCTTCCTCGTTTGTTGTCTTAAAATTTCTAAACGATCCCAACTGGTCCTAAAAACCTGATCTTATTTTACTATCAGCATGTGTACTTTTACCAGGATTCCTAGTCTGATTTTCTGCCCCATAAACAACCACTCTAATGTACTTAGTGTGTCTTTTCTTTGTGTTCTTGCAACATTTGTATTGTCTAGTATAATGTACCTTTTAATTATTGAATAGTACTGGTTTGTGAATGTCTTCTGTCTTTCTTTCTCTTCATTCAGTACTACACTAGGTTTTAGATTTACAGTTATTAATGTTAATGCTAAAATGTAACATCTGGGAGCTGGGGAGGTGGCTCTGGGGTAAAGTGATCACTATGGAGACATGAAAACCTAAGTCCTGAACCCCAGAACTCAAATAAAGCCACATATGGTAATACATGTCTATAATCCCAGTGTTTCTATGGAAAGATGGGAGGTGGAAATAGAATAACCAGAAAAGACCTTGCCTCAAACAACATAGAAGGCAAGGACAGACACTTATGGTTGTCCTCTGACCTCCACACGTGTACCGTGGCATGAACACATCCATGCAGTGAACAAGCACACACACATGATTCCTAAGGAATGTAACATCTGTAGGAAAGTGCAGAAACCTTGTGTATGTACCCAGCAGATATTTCCAAGATGAAAGTCCTTTTGTAATAACTGGAACAAAACAGAGAACAGCATTAAAATCTTGAAAGTCTCCCTGGCTGCCTTGTGATGAACACCCCAGTATTCTTACTCCTGTGGCTATAGATTGGTTTGATTTACATAAACAGAAGCATGTAGCACATACTCATTGGTGTCTGGTTTCTTTTCCTAATGTTATGTCTGAAATTAATTTTCTGTCATTTTAATTTAGCCATGGTTCTTTTTTATTTCCTGTGTAGTATTCCACTATTGATTTATTCATTTTCCTATTCATGGGCATTGTTATTGATTTTTCTCTCGGGACTATGAAAAACAGAGGTGTTGGGAAATCTGTTTTGTTTCTGTGCTGCCACACCTCCTTGTTGTCCTCTCCTTGTGCTGTTGGACTTTGAGCCTGTGGCCTTACTCATGCAGGACAATTGCTCTGCCACCAAGCTTTATGCTACAGCCCATTTGCTATGACTTGAATATTTATTCCCAAGCATTTATGTGTGGTGACATAATCTCTAAAGTCATATGGTGATGGTATTTGGAGGTCATTGGGTCAGGAGGGTGTTGGCTTGTGAATAGATCGATCTATTTATGGATTTGTGGAGTAATGGACCAGTGAATTACTGAGGAATGGCTTAGTTATAAAAGCAAGTGGTCTCTGGTTTGCAGGCTCTGATCTTCCCCGTGATGCCTTCTACCATAATAAGATACAGCAAGAAGGCCCTCCACGATTGGTGCCCTGATCTTGGACCTCCAGGCCTTCAGAACCATAAGCCAAACATATATCCAGTCTTTATCTATTACCCAACTTCAGTTAATATGTTATAGCAACAGAAAATGCACTGCGTTAGCAGGTTTGGGGGTTCCCATCTTGCATCCCTGAGAGTGTGTGCTTTAGAGTTGCAGGTCAGGGGTTTACTTAGCTTTGGAAAAAGTACCACTATCTTTTCTCAGCTATCCTCTCTTTACCCCAACTCGAATCTCTTTTCTGTCTCCATGTTTGAGGCCTCCACTGTTGTTACTGATCACATCTCATCCCCAAACTATGACCAAGGTTAACTATGACTGGTTCAATACCATAAACACTCCTAACAGAGAGCCACGTAGGAACTGCTTCTAATGCTAGCATATTCGCTCCAGATTCACTCTCTCCTCCTTGTGAATGATGTAAACAGGTGTGTCCTGTTCCTATAATGGCTTCACAGAGATAGGCTCTAGGGTCCGAGAGTCCAGTCTTTTGAGTCATCAGATCCAACACATAGTGTCTTAGTTACTTTTCTATTGCTGTGATAAAACACCATGACTAAGTTAACTTACAGAAGGAAACATTTATTGGGGATCACAATTCCAGAGGATTAGAATCCATGGTCACCGTGGCAGGGAGCATAGCAGCAGACAGGCAGGCGTCTCTGGAGCCTTATTTGAGAACCTACATCTTCATCTGAAAGTAGGAGGCAGAGAAAACTAACTAGGAATGATAGGGGCTTTTGAAACCTGAAAGCCCCCCCCCATTGACACACCTCCTCCAACAAGGCCAAACTTCTTGATCCTTTCCTAACAGTTCTATCAACTAGTGACCAAGTATTGAAGTATATGAACCTATGGAAGTGTGTTTAGGAGTGGGAACAGGGCATTCTCATTCATTTTAGCCGGATGTAGTGGTTTGCAGCTATAGTCTCAGCACTTTGGAGGCTAAGGCAGGAGAGTGGCTCAAGATTCAAGGCTGTGTGTGTGTCTGTGTGTGTGTATGTATATAGGTATATATACACGTATACATATATTATACATATATACCTTGAAGTCCAGGCCAGAGAGTGAGACTTTGTTTCAGAAAAAGTACTTTTTTAAAAAATAGGCTCCTATAGCCCAAACTGGCCTGGACCTCATTAAGTAGCTAAAGATGACCTTGAACTTCTGACCCTCTTGCTTTACTTTCCAAATGCCTGGATTACAGGTACGTCACCACTTCTGGTTTTACAGTGTCCATTTCAATATTATCTTCCCCTTTGCAGTGAGTGATTTGGTTTTCAATGGCAGCCTTATCACCTGTCTTTAGGTATCACCCACTTGGCCAACATTGAAGAGACCCTAGATTCTATCCCCAACCACAAAGGAAAAGAAAGCACATGGGGGAAGGAAGTGAAAAGAAGGGAAGAGAGAAAGGATTCTTGAAGAAAATTATTTGAATAATAATTAAATGGGACCTGAACATAGTAAAATTCCGAAGTTGATTTTTTTTTTAAGTCAAAATATAGGACAACTCATAGAAAAGAGTGGGAGTAAAAGAGAGACTCAGGCCTGGGCTCACATCAGTGATGTACTAGAGCCTATTGTTAAGTACTCAGGAATTTAGAGAGCCAATTGTTAAATCACTGGTACCCTGAAATTGACCATGATACTGGAGCAACATTTTTTTTAAGATTTATTTATTTTTATTTATATGTGTACACTGTAGCTACCTTCAGGCACACTCCAGAAGAGTTCATTGTATCATCAGATCCCATTACAGATGGTTGTGAGCCACCATGTGGTTGCTGGGAATTGAACTCAGGACCTCTGGAAGAGCAGTCAGTGCTCTTAACCACTGAGCCATCTCTCCAGCCCTGGAGCAACATTTATACCAGGGAAATTGACAGTCCCTAGGAACTAGGATGTTCTCAGGATTCTGCATGTTCCTTCTTTCCCTCCCCCTCTATTTCTTCCTTATTTTTCAGGGTGATTTATATAAAAGCCAGTGTTTCACATGTGTGTTTGGCCACAGGTCAACTGGATGGAATCTGCTTGTCCCAATGTCTCAAGGTCATCATCCTTCTATGAAATAGAGATAAGGTTCCTGGCCCCTCTAGTTTTAACAGGTTCTAATGTGATGATGAGTACCCACAACCCGTAACCACTAGCCAGCACAGCCAGCACATTTCCTCATGACTTGTTGCTTGAAAGACAAGGACTTTGGAAAGATCTAGGTCTTGGTCAGGTGAGTCTGAAGTGAATAGAGTGCATGAGCACTTGGGTACCAGGAGCCACCCTGTTAGCCAGAGGATGGTTATAGAAAATCCACAACATATTTGTATCATTGGTTGTTGTGGAATGCAGTCTTCCAAGTATAACAGCCATTACCACCTTAATTAGAGCAGCTGTGATCACCAGAAGAGGCCAAGGCGGCACCTGTTAACTCCCTCATAGAAGGAATGGAGGGGGGGTTCTTTGTGACCATCACAGCCAGCAGAGTAATAATCCATGGGAGGTAAAGGTAGTTCAGTTCAATACAACTAAGTAGCTAGTGTTGGTTCAAACTTTGAGAGGCTGACCCCAAGTAGTTTATTTTAGGCATATTTAAGCACAGTACATTTTGGTGAAATTCTTCCTGGTGATAACTAACTCAATCCTGCGTGTACAATGAAGCTTAAGATGTGACCACATCGCCGGGCGGTGGTGGCGCACGCCTTTAATCCCAGCACTTGGGAGGCAGAGGCAGGAGGATTTCTGAGTTTGAGGCCAGCCTGGTCTACAAAGTGAGTTCCAGGACAGCCAGGACTACACAGAGAAACCCTGTCTCGAAAAACCAAAAAAAAAAAAAAAGATGTGACCACATCAAAACTTTTGTATGTAATTCTGCCACAGCTGTACATGGGCTTGGAAGCTCCTGGAGTTTATAAAATGGCAAGTTAACTTAAGGGGGACTTCAGCTCCACAGCTATGAGGTCAGTATCCATGCTCCAGTGAGACTTTACTAACACTGATGTTTTGGGGTCACCCACACTCCTGTGAGTAAGCCCTCACTGCAGCACCTGTGAGCAAGCTCAATAAGCCCATTATTTCACCACGCTAGACTTGTGTGGAATTGGTTCTTTGGTTTGTTGATGTTGATCAATGTGGTGAGCTGTGTTGATCAACTTTTGGGTATGCCTTTCCAAGAAGAATTCACACAGCAGTGATTCCCTCCAAAATGAAATGTTACTTAATAAAAAAAAATGGCAAATATCTGAAGGCTTTTTAAATGGCACCTGTATGCTTGCTACATAATTTAGCCCTTGTCATTACTATTTGATCATAGATGTTCTATCTTTACATGGTTTTCATTTTTGCCTGAATTGTTTGATGGCAGCTTAGTCTATTTTCCATCACTATAGGAAAGGTCTTTTAGAGATGCGCCACGGCTTCGGTAGGTAGTGACTGGCTGTCCTCTGCTGCTCCAGCGGCACCAGCACCTTCCCTAGGAGCTCCCATCAGCCAGCTGGCCCCTGCTCCATGGTAACCATGTGTGACCAGAAGGCGGTGGTCAAAAAATGCAGACATGTTGGAAGAGATGCAACAGGACTCGGTAGAGTACGCTTCTCAGGTGCTGGAGAAGTGCAACATAGAGAAGGATATTGTGGCCCATATCAAGAAGGAGTTTGACAAGAAGTACAACCCTACCTGGCACTGCATTGTGGGCCGAAACTTTGGTAGTTACGTGACACAGAAACCAAACACTTCATCTACTTCTACCTCGGTCAGGTGGCCATTCTGTTGTTCAAATCTGGTTAAAAGTATGGACCATGCCAAACACCCAGTGATCCATCCAAAATCAAGGGCTGCATCCTAAAGTCCAAATACCAGAGACTGAATCTTCAGCCTTGCTATGGGAATGTCTCATTTGAATCTGTTGTGTTTTGTACAGGGCATCATTCTCTGTACAAGATTATGGTTATAAAATTAGTAAAACAGCTTACGTTTGTATTTATTTTCTAGTCCATACTTCTGTACCCCCATTTTTTCTCCCTTTGGTCATTCCTTTAAAAATAAATCTGTTGGAGATGTTAAAAAAATGAAAAAAAGAAAAAAGAAAAGGTCTTTTATAAAAAGAGGAGGTTTATTTAGCTCACAGTTCAGACCAATGGGAGATTCTGTGTTTAGTGGCTATTCCTGGTTGTCAACTTGACTAAATCTGGAATGAGCTAAACAAGAATTGGAAGGCTCACCTATAATCCTAATCTGGAGGCTCAGAGATACAAGTTTCTGATTTGGAGATCTTGATGCATAGTGACTATGAATTCCAGAAGATTAAGATTAGGAGATCTCTGAGTTCAAGGTCATCTGGGATTAAAGGCACAGTGGCACACACCTTTAATCTGGGCCACACCCTCTGCTGGAGACCTATATAAGGACATTGGAAGAAGGAAGATTCACTCTGACTTTTCCTGGCCAACCTCATGGGACTGAGCAACTGCTACATCCTTGGACTTCCATTCACAAGTACTGCTGACTATTGTTGGGGAGTTGAACTACAAGCTGTAAGTCATCGACAAATTCCCTAACTATATAGGGACTACCCATACGTACTGTGACTCTAGAGAACCCTGACTAATACACTGTGTCATAAAGAAGATGGGTGCCTCCTGAAGAATAAGACCTGATTGATGTTTGACCTTTGGCTGCCATATGCACATGTGCACACAGGTCCCCACCACACACAATAATATGCACATCCATACACTTGCACACTCATGAACACACAGAGAAGTTGAGACTTTAAGCTTGTTTTCTGCCAAGGACTGCACCACTCAAAATTTACCAAGAAACATATTGAGTTCTACAATTACTTTGCCAACAAATAAGTGCTTTGGTTTTTTTTCTGTTTAAACAATGATATCATAATTACTATAACCTTCTATATTTTTCATATGCCAGGAACCTCAGGAAAAAAAAAAGGAAGTGGCCCAGACTTCCCAAACCTCTAAGTGGATGGCCTACAGGAAGGAAGCTGGCCTCCTTTCCTTTCCTGCTAGAGTCTTTTTAGGGGAGCCGCATGGTAGAGTGCACATAGAGGGAAGGCCTGTCACACTGACCTGTCCCACAAGCCCAGGGCTCACAGGCCATATTGGATACTATGGCTTTGTGGTCAGGTGAGACGTAAATACTTGTATAAACAGATGGGTTGGGATGGTAGCTCTGTTGGTAGGAGTGCTCACCCAGCATGCAGAAAGCCCTAGGCTTGATCACCAGCACCTCATAAATTAGACATGGTGGTTCAACACCTGTGATCCTAGCACTTCAGAGGTAGTAACAAAAGATCAAGAGGTCAAAGTGAGCAGAGGAAGATTGAGGTCAGATTTGGAGTCTTTTGTGTAGCAGAGCAGAATTTAAATCTCCAGAGTATAGTCGGATGAGGAAATCGAAGCTCAGGGAAGTTACTTCTTTTCCCAGTAGATGAAGCTGAAGCAAACAAAGGCCAGGTCTGTCAAACCTAATCCTGGCTGGTCCCAGGGCCCTCCTGCATCTCGCCATGAGCTTGGCGCCAGGCTCAAGATTCGGATGAACTGTATTTCCTTGCATTTGGCTCATCAGTTCAGGACGCCAGAGACTTGACACTGAGCTCTGTCCAGGAATTTGAGTGGGTCCTGGGTCTGATCCCTCCCCTGGGATGCTGAGCTGGGATGCGCTGCCAGGGTGGCTGCCCTTTTAGTAGAATCGAAGGCATCTCTTTGCCCTTTGTCAAGATCCCTTTCGTCGGAATGATGAATGATTAAGCCACAAAGAGCTGAGAGAACAAGTAAGTGACAGCTGGCTGGAGCCAGCCTGGACCAGCCAGCCTTCTTGTCTGACCATTGGCACTTAGGCTGACTTGAAGTGGACATCCTTAGGGTCCTGACGGCTCCTCCACCAGGGAATTTATTGTATCCAAGGGACCTTCAGCACATAAACAACAGAAACAGATTTGGTCAGCATGTACAGAAAAAGATTGTTTGGGGAGGCTACTCCACTGCTCTTCTGCTTAAAAAGGAAGGTAGCAGGACTGGCTTCAGAGAGGACAGGACACCCAACCTGTACCTGGGGATCTGAGCAGCTGGAATCTGAGGGCAGCTTCATGAGAATGTTGCTGCTCAGCTAAGTCATCAGGGCATTTCTCCAGGTCTCTCATCGACTTCCTCTACCTAAGCCAGATATACCTTGACCACCAACCAGCCTTGACCAGGGAGTTTGTGATGGCAGAGAAGTAGCTCCACCAGGGCCAGCTTGGCTCAGTGGGCATGGGACAAACCACGGTAGCCTTTATCTGATGCAGGCAGATGCCAGCAAAGTCTCCCTGACCTTGCTTCTTGCCAGGTGAAATCTGGCTACTTTCCTTCAGAAATAGAGGTGGGGTTGTGAGACTCTCTCTTTAGACATGTCATCTGTCATGTTTTAGAGGTTGCTCCAAAAGACTCATGTAGAAACTTAATCTTCAAAGTCATATATTGATGACACTTGGCATGTTTGGGGGGTAATTTGGGAAGGGCTCTGGTGATTGCTTTGGTAACTTAATGAGAAAGAGACCTAAGCTAGCAGGCTTCTGGCTTTCCATGTGACATCCAATGCTATCTGAGGATTCTGTGAAGTCTCAATAGCAAGACCCTCCCTAGATGCTAAACTGGTACACAGGACTTCCCAGCATCCATTCAAACTCGGGTCTTCATGCTTGCATAGCAAGCTTTTTCATAGTGAGTCATCTCCCCAGCCTCTGACTTTAGTTTTTGAAACAGGGTCTTGTGTAGCTCAGGCTGGCCTTGAACTTGCTATGTAGTCAAATCCAAACCTAAACCCCTGCTCTTCCTGCATCCATCTCCCACATGCTGGGATTCCAGATTTGTGTCACCTTACATGGCTACAAACTATTCATTATAAACTTCCCAGTGTGTAGTATTCAGTTATAACATCAGAAACCATACTAAGATGTCTTCCAGGAAGCGGACCACATAATTTCCAGGTCACTATGGTCAATGGAGACTGTGATACTTGGGACCAAGAAGGTCTTCCATAACAATCAGCCTGGAGACTTAGGAGGAACAAGACAGTATGAGTTGCCAGCCCCAGCTGATGCCAGAGTCCAGGCTACCACCACACCAACTTCCCAATACAAGAACAAACAAACTCAGTGCACAAGCATGTTGATTACAGCATTTGCTATAGGGACAAAAGTTGGGAATAAGCTCGTTTGTCTGTTAGGAAAATTATGGTGCAACAAATTTGAGGATAATTAGAGGCTATTAATACATCATAAAGCTGGAGCAACATGGAGAGCTTCTGACATTCTGATATTTTGCATTCTGGTGAGTGCAAAAGTGGAATGCAAAATATCTGGTTGCCACTGCATCAAGTGAGTCCTTGAGTGTGAACAAGCACTGGAAGGAAACCAGCGAATAGAAATAGTCCGGCTTATTTGGGGGGTTGTGGGTGTCATTTTAGGTGCCTTGTTTTCATCTTTTGGAAATAAGTTCTGTTTTGCAACGATGAAAAGTGCTCTTCTGATGACTTACCAAGAGGCACCAAGGAGCCTATGACAGCAGTCAGTCAAATTGCAAAAGAAGGAACAAAAGGTAGTGGGAATGTATGGACATTGTTAAGTCTGAGGCTGGCAGAGTTGGGTGGTGACCCCAAAGTGACCCTTGGTAGTTACAGGCCCCAATATACCTGCATTATAGTCTGCTACACCACTCTAACAAGCTCCTCTAAATTGGATGGCCTAAATGATAAATGTTTTACCTTTTTATGTATGCATGAGTCTGGGTATGTGAGTACCTCAGATATGAGGGTCAGAGGGACAACCTCAGGTATGGGTCCTTGCAATCCGTATTAGTCAGAGTTCTCTAAATATATTTTTATCTGTATTTTGTTTGGCTGCATGTATGTGCAAATGTGCATATGTGTGCCTGGTGCCTAAATATGACAGAAAAGAGCACTGAATCCCCAGGAACTGGAGTTACAGATGGTTGTGAACTGCCACATAGGTGGTGCTTGGAATTGAACCTGGGTCTGCCAGAAGAGCAGCTAGGACTTTTAATTGCTGGGCCATCTCTCTGGCCTCTATAGAATTCTATCATTGGCTAGCCATTCTAGCAATGGCTATCTCACACTGCTGAGGCCAGGGATCAATAGCTGTTCAGTCCACAAGGCTCATGTGGTCCCACCCTGGTATTGGAGGCCTGGGCAATTCCTGAAGAACCGCTGGTCTTTAATCTATGCTAGAATCCTGAAGAAGATGCTAATACCAGTGGAGAGATACCCCAGCAATAGGATAGATGAATTTGTGAGTAAGAGTGAGCTCAAGCAGGCAAAATGCAATTTCTGTCTTCCATGTCCTTTAATATGAGTTACCACTGGAAGGAGTCACCCAGATATAGGGTGCTTAATAATCTGGTCAGGGAAATCTTTCACAGGAGTGCCCAGAAGCATGGGTATGGGTTGATTCCAGATGCAACCAAGTCGATAACCAATGTTAGCCATCACACCTTCCAACTTGTTTGGGCAGTCTCTCTTTTTTTTTTTCTTGCTCTCTGATGTGTAGGCCAGGCTAGCCAGCCTATGATATCCATAGATTCCGTTCTCCCATCTCACAGTAGGTGCACTGGATCACATTTGTGCTACAATGTTCAGCTTTACACGGGCTCTGGGGATCTGAACTCAGGTCTTCAAGCTTGCGTATTAAGTGCTTTACCCACTAAGCCATTTATCCAGATCCTAAATGGCAACTGCTTATTTCTCAATAGTTCTGGAGCACAGAAGCCCAAGATCATGTATGTGCTGGCTAAGTGAGCCCTGCTGAGGGTTTCTCTCTGGATTTTAGATGGCCATCTTCTCACTGTCTCTTTACTTGGCAAGAAGAGTACAACTGTTTTCTTTCTTAATTAAAAATTATTATTATGGTACCCATAGGGGGCTTCCCCTTCTCTGAGGTGAAGGAAAAAGGATAATGGGGGAGGGGGTTGTGAGGTGGGACTGGGAAGAAAGAATGAGGGGGGCTGCCATCGTATAAAATGAATAGATTAATGAAAACACTTTGTGTGTGTGTGTGTGTGTGTGTGTGTGTGTGTGTGTGTGTGTGAGAGATGTGTGTGCTGGCAATCGAGTGCTACAGTATGCATGTGAAGGTCAGAATGCAACTTTATGGAGTTAATCTTCCCCTTCCACCTTTATGTGTGCTTTGAGGATCGAACCCAGCTCATCAGGCATGCATAACAAGCCCTTAACCAACTGATCCATTTCCTGAGTGAGCCCCCTTTTCTCTTCTTACCAACCCCTAATTCTATCTTAAGAGCCTCATCTACATGACCCCACCCACTCCCAATGACTTCTGAACAGCCTAGTTTTTCAATACCCTGGCATTGGGGGTTAGAGATTTGGTCAGTGCACGTAGGGTCAGAAGGCACACTTCAGCCCACAGCACTGAGGCCCTTCTGATGTTTTCCATGTATTGGTTGATTCTAACTACATCTCTTCAAGGGAAAAAAGAAACATAAATTTGGTTTGACTGTTCATACTTCTGTTAAAGGAAAATCTGCCATTTTTTTCTCTACATGGAATATGAAAGTGTCTGTGTCATAACCCTGGCGAAAACTGTATCAGTTTCATGTTCACTGTCTTTACTAAAGGCAGAAGGGGACGGGCCAGGGCATCTGCTCGAGTTGTGATTGGATAGTAATTCTGCCAGTAGTTTTGGCCTGGGAGAACTTGTAAGAATTGGAGGACAGTCGGGCAGTGGTGGTGCATGCCTTTAATCCCAGCACTTAGGAGGCAGAGGCAGGAGGATTTCTGAGTTCAAGGCCAGCCTGGTCTACAAAGTGAGTTCCAGGACAGCCAGGGCTACACAGAGAAACCCTGTCTCGAAAAACCAAAAAACAAAAACAAAAAAACAAACAAAAAAAAAACAAAACAAAAAAAGAATTAGAGGACACATCTTCCCAGGGAAACACATGCTTCGAAGGGTGAGAATCTCCTAACAAAGGTGAGTGGGACAAGGTATCCAGATCTGATTAGATACAGGAAATACCTCAAGAAACTTTTGGGAAGGGTAAAGGCCCATGAGGGATGTGTCAAGAGATCACTTGTCTAACTGTTTGGGTACCAAGGTATCAGACATTGTTAGGGTCACCTTGTGCTCAGCATAGTTCCTTCTCTCAGACTGACTCTACTTTACAGGCTATAGGAGATGAAAGTTCCACTCTATCTTCCCCAATAAGCATCCATGTACCCATTCACCCAACACAGTAGCTCTGAGTGTCTCAGCAAACAAAGAATCCCACCCCCTCGTGTGGTACAGCTTGGTCCCTACGAAGTTCTACCTCGCGTAGAGTTGGGAGGGGAGCTGTTGCCTCAGCTCCTTTCTCTGGACCATGAGGAACCTGAGCATCGCCATCAGCAGCTTGTTGACTAGAGAAACAGCTAGGAGAGTAGCAAAGCTTCCCCTCGGTCTGTCTGTGAAGGTGTCTCCATAGAGCCTTACCGCAGGGGAAAACTTGCTCTGGATGCGGGCAGTATCAACCCACAGGCTGTGGGCCTGGATGGAGTAAGTAGGACAGAAGAAAGGCTGCAATGTAGGCTCACTCTCTCCCATCCTTCCCCCCTCTCTCTCTCTCCTTGTCCCCACCTTTCTCCATTTCCTACCTGCTCTACCACACCCTTCCCACCCCTCATGGACTGACAACTCTGAAACCATGAGCCAAGATAAGTCTTTTCTCCTCGATGTTGCTTCTTGGGTGTTTTCCTCACAGTGCTGAAAGTCTTGCTATCACAGATGACTGTAGAAGCGAGGGAGAAGGTGCATGGGCAGAGAAGACTTCTCTTAGAATAGATGTTGAACCAGCACCCCCACCCCACCCCTCTTTTACACTTCTCTATCTAAATCACTCTGTGAAAGATTTCCTGCTAATTGTATCAAAATGCAGTCCTGACTGATATAAGTGGATTAAAAGCAAACTAATTAAAAGGAGAGAGATCCTCTAAGCCTGGAATCTGGTTTCTGTCATCCAGAGGTTTCCCATCCTATTTAAAATGCCCAGATTAACCCTAGCCTAGAGAATAAAGAGTCAGTTTCAGTTCAGCTGAGAAGGACCTGAGGTCTCTGGCTATGAGTGAGGAGGATATCTGAGAGAGCCTCGGAGCAGGATTGCAGCCTGCACGTTGAGTGGCATGTCATCCTTGGGTCCATTTTACTTGCTGGAATTCCAGCTCAGTCAGAAGGAAAATTTACTGGTACTTTTATATAAAGTCTAGGGCTTATTCTTACCTCAGGCACAACTACAACAAGAGAATAGGAACTGGGTGGAAAAAAAGATAAGGAGATTAACCTGTTTACAGAGGAAGACTGGAAGCCCTTCCCTTCCCTTGGCATCATCTAAAGAACAGAGCATGCTCATTAAAAACAAAAACAAAAGCAACCCTGGGAAATACAAAATAAAGGGAAGGGGATAAGGGGATATAAAAGACCATAAACCCTGAGGCTTGATGCTTTGGGTTCTTTCCTCTACACACTAGCCCACTTCCACTCTTGGGAGTGCTTTTTCCTTTCTTAACAACAAGCTGTCTAGATTCCAGCCTGCCAGGTCCAAAGCCCCCTCCCCCGCCATCCCCCGTGGTGGTGACAACTGCCAAACCAAAGGACTCTGGCTGGGTAAACAGAAGGATTGCCATTGGGTAAACAAGCATGAAGGTGAGTTTCTGCTTACTAAAGAAGCAGGCGTCTTCCAGGAACCTTCCTTAACTTTCACCCAAAGTTCAACTATCTCAAACCAGTGCTTGCAGTTCAGTCTGGGCTGCCTGTAGCAGCGCAGATCCTCACCCTGCTGACTGTCATAAAAACCATTGCTGGCTTTTCTGTCATTTTGCTCTTCTCTCAGCCCCACCATCAAAGATGGCCTTGGCAGTAAATAATCCCCAGTAAATCTTTCATTCTGCCCATGGTGTGGTCCAGCTCAGTAGGTTTTTTTTTTGTTCTATAGCTTATATTGGGTGCCAAAACCCAGGAGGGCTACTGGACCTCCCAAAAGGCACGGGCTTCATAACAGAACCAAACTGTTTGACCCTCCTGTGTGCAGATAACTTGCTCCTGCTGACTCCTGCCACCAACCATACTCGACATCACATTTTAGAGTCTGCCTCTTCAGCTGCAGCTCCTCTGCCTGCTCTAACAACTAACTAGTCTCTCCTCTCCTACGTGGTGAGTATCTCTCTCAGAGCTGCCTGCTCTGTTTCTCTTGGTGCCTGGAACCTAGCACAAAATTACACCAGAATATCAGGCATCCTTCCCATGTCCTATTGGGCCGCTCCATCATGTGAAGGGGAGGCATCTCTCTAACAAGTCTCTCAGTCAGCTTGGGGGTAACGTGGATAGAAATTCCTGTCCCGCAGCAGTTACTGTGTCATCTTCTCTGTTTCTGACACTACATTGGAATCCTCCTGATGGAATTCCTGCTTACGATTCCTCTAAGTCTAGCCATCCCCTTACTCTGCTTCTGGCTGCCTGCTCGCTCCTTCTACTCCTTGCTCCCTTCTGGAACTTGCTCTTTAAGCATGGCAAAGTCTCTCCTCACTTCCCCCTTGGAGCCACCTGCTCAGTCTCTGACCCTCTCATTGGCTCGCTGGATGGAGCCTGCTGTTTCTGTCTTGGCCCCTGGAGCCTACCCTACAGAGGCACTGCGGGTACATCAGGCAGATTCTCTGTGCCCTCTGGCAGAGCTCCTGTTCGTGGTCCCTTTCCCTAAGTCTTCCCTATCTCTGCTTCGCTCTGCTTCCACTGTAGGTGTTCCCTGCTTGTTCTCCCTCTCAGCTCACCCCTGTCTCTAACTCACGGACTCTCCTCCCTCGGCTGCCTTCTCTAACCTCTTCCTCCTCAGACTCAGAGATTCCATTAAGGCACACTGTCTTACAGCAAACAGCTTGGCTTCAGTACAAACTAGATAATCATTCTCAATGACCAGGAAATGGCGCGCTTGAATTCCAAATTCACAGATTGTAGCAACTGCCACTGGGCATGCAAATGTCCAGAAAGGCCTCCTCACCTCTGAGTTCTGTCTTTTATTCTTGTGAGTCTCCTATCTCTAAGCCTTCTCTGCTCTCTGCTTGCTCTCATCTTTCCCCTAACTACTAAATTCAGTCTTACAGAGCTTCAAATGTTTTTGGGTTTTTTTTTGGGTATGGAGGATATTGAAAACTTGTCTCATGCTGCTCTACCAAAAATCTGGCTCTGGACTTTGCTTACAACCCGCATCTGCAGGACCAAGCGTGCTTGTTTAAAAGTTTCCTCCGAAGTCTGTGTTCTGGGTCAGGCTGGCCACCTGACTCTGTGACAGGGATAAAGAGAGCAAAATAGAACAGTCCAGAAAAAGACACCGTGTGCTTTAAAATAGCTAAAAAGTGAACTATTCCCCAAATTGATTACCGCCGCTCACCTCACTCCTGTTTCTCGGTCTTATTTAACTCTCTAAGTGCTTCCCCCCCTTATAGCTCTAAAACTTTTGCTAAAGTATAATCACTCTCAAGATCTGTAAGACCACTGGGTAAACTTTCTGTATCTCAGGATTTGTAAGTTCATTGGGTATAGTTGGTTTAGAAAGAAAGAAAGAAAGAAAGAAAGAAAGAAAGAAAGAAAGAAAGAAAGAAAGAAAGAGAAAGAAAATCTGTAACATCTGTAACAAAAAGTTTGTAACAGAAAGAGCTGATGGGTTAAAAAACAAAAACAAAAGCAAAAACAAAAATCCCTATACATAGGAATTCTTAACCTGCTGCAGCATGTTTGTATGTAACTTGATTTCAGCTCTTTTTAGGACAATGTTACCAGAGCTGCCCCATTTTGGAGATGGATGGGGTGGAGGGTCTTTGGACTGGACAATGCCTAACTTAAAAGACCTGATGTTTTCTCCATCTTGCCTCCTCAAGACTGCTGAGGTTTTCACCTAACCTGTACTGTTCAGTTGCTGTTTTCTGAAACACTAATAAAATTGTCCTTGAATCTCCTTCTGAGTCTATTTCTAATTTTCTTTTTTATCACTGAGACTAAAAATGCCCAAAAAGAACCTCGATTTCCTCAGGAGCACACTATCTAGGAAGTCAAAGATAATATCAGAGTTGGGCTCTGGCTCTGACTGTCTCTGGCTCAGCCTTGATCTCTTTTGGGCTGACTTGGCATAGTCTCAGATGGGATTCATCTCACAAACTCAAACTGTTGGAGTAAACAGGATTGTATTTGAGCTCTTAGGAATCTCAATGCAGGAAACACAGGTTCAGATAGCTCTGAAATAAATATTTTAAGGAAGGCTGGTAATGGGCTGAGGCTGTAGCTCAGTTAGCATTACATAAAACCATTGTGATTCCAGTTGTCAGGAGGTGGGCTGAGATTAGAAATTAGATCATCCTCAGCTAAATTTGAGGCTTGCCTGGGCAAAATGAGGTCCTATCTCAAGAACAAAGCAAAACCCAAAGCAGAAGAAATGCAAAATTAGCTGGGGAATCGTATAAAACAATAAAATTCCTTTGTGAGGCGATATTCTGCCCTATTCAAGGTCAATCTCAAAGTCACCTGGCTCCCAGAGCATTGAGGAACAGCTAATAAAATGTTCTGTGGGGGCTGGAGTCAGCAGTTAAGAGCACTGACTGCTCTTCCAAAGGTCCTGAGTTCAATTCCCAGCAACCACATGATGCTCACAACCATCAGTACAGCAACAGTGTACTCATATACATAAAATAAATAAATAAATAAATAAATCTTTTAAAAAATGTTCTATAACTCCGGTGGGCTTTCTGTCATCTTGTTCAGGGAAGTCATAGAGTAGGGTAGACTCAGGTAGACTCTCACCAGCATTCAGCCTACTAGGAGTTGACCCTGCTAATCAACACAGTAAAAAATTTCCTTAATGCTTCCAAGCAAAGTCAGTGTAAACAAGGGCATTGGCTCATCCTCACACAGATGGAACCACTGGTAAATGGAAGGCTAAAGATTCAAAGGTTCCTTCCAAAGAGCGCAAGTGACTCTGAGGACTAGATCCTCAGAAAATCCAAAAAAGGAGAAAATGGTTAATTTTTGGCCACCTAAAACCCAACAGGAAAGTAAAACCAAAGATAAAAATGATGTGTATGTTTCTTTAACAGTCAAAGGGGGAATCATGCATCCAGACATTAGACTTAAGAGATATTACTTAGACAACCATTTCTCACCAATGATTTTTCTTCCTGATAAGGAAAATGCTGCCCAAGATATAGGACATCATGACCTTGGTTTCTTTCATTCTACACTGCAGTGTCTACTTGAAGCCAAGAAAATCAGGCCTCTTATCCTTTTAAACTAAAAGTCAAATAATAGCTAAATCTCTCTCTCTCTCTCTCTCTCTCTCTCTCTCTCTCTCTCTCTCTCTCTCTCTCTCTCTCTCTCTCTCCTTCTTCAGAAGTCATCCGGGAGGGACCACACACTGGTTTTTAGGAACTCTAACAGCTGGGAATATCCTGGTGCATGGGGGTGGAAAGGGGGAAGAGAAAGAGAAATAAAAAGGAAAAGAAAGAAAACACGCCTGTTCCTAGGTATGGTGGAGGAGAAAGTTTATTAAGTTTATTGTAGATATGTGGGAGAATGTAGTTAGTAAAAGGGACATCTGGACGAGTTCAGAGTGTTCTTGACCAGACCGAGCTGTACCATGTGGAGAGAGGAGGAGGGGAAGAGAAAGGAGAGAGAGGGGGACCAGGTACAGCATCCAGGAGGCCCAAATGTACAAAAGGGGCAGGTAACCCGGTAAGGTTGTATAGGAGGAGCAGCCCGGCTCCCTGGGCTGAGTTCAGGGTAGAGGGCAGGGTACACCTGGTAGAAGGGCCCTTCCTGTAACAGGTAGGGACTGAGAGACTGAGGGAGAACCTGGAGGCTAGTGTCTGCTTTAATATGTTAAATAGCCACCACAGCCATTTGTCCTGGGTACATCCAGTTACTCTTCAACAATGGACTCCTCAAAAGATTCTAATGGACTTTGATTTTTAAAAACACCTTGTGTTCTCACTTCTCCTGGCCTCCGGGCTAGGACTTGTAATGCTAATCACTTCTGCTATACTTCTTCTGTAATGCTAATCACTTCTGCTATACTTCTTCTGTAATGCTAATCACTTCTGCTATACTTCTTCGTAACTCTGTGCTGGCACTAGTCAAGGACTTCCTTTCCTCCCCACTCCTGACTGTTACCCATGGAGCTAGTGATCACCATTAGGGTCTTTAGACAGGCCCACTAAAGTGGTACTCCCTCTCCCCACTACCACATCTGATGCCCCCATTCAGCTGGAAGAAGCCAGATCCACCATCACCCCAATTTCATAACGGCAGTTAGGGTTCAGAGGGTGGAGCATGTTGAAGACAAAGTCAAAATGTCTAGGCATTTTGGAATAAAAAGCCCCCAAAGAAAAGTAGTCAGTCTCTACCTTGGTTAAAAGCCAGGAATGTCCCTGAGCCTCTTGGCAACCACAGGGCACAGATGCCAAACCTGTCTGGGAGCTCTGAACCCTGATCTTGTTCATATCTGATTTCAGGGTTACTTCTTCAGAGGAAACGTTAGAGTAACAGTAAAGGTCCTTTAAGAAAAGGATTCCTTTTGGTCAGGAAAATAGAATCTAAGGCCTAGGTGGAGCCTGACTTTCCAGTTGGGCTGTGTCAGTCAACACTAGGAAGGCTATGCTGAATAGGAGACAGAATACTTTTTCCTATATGAGATACTTTCCCCTCCTACAATTCTTACAGTCCCTTCCATCTACCTTGAGGTCTGGCTGGGTCTCCCCACCTTTCTGAAGCCAGAGTCAGAAGCCTAACTTTTCCTTTCTTTTTTTTTCCCTGTCTTCTTTCAGATGCTGGCCAGTACCTAAGTGTGCTTTTTGTGATGTTTTAGGCTTCCTTACTTTTTCTCTAAATACTCCTCTACCTTCATGAGGCTGCCTTCCCTCTGCATGTCTGACCTCCATGGTGGCGTAAACATCATGGCTGCTTCTCTTTCTCTTCTCCTCTGGGCAGCTGCTGATGTTTAAAGCTTGCCTGTCCTGGGATGTTTTTCTTTTAAGCTCTAATAGAATTGTCCTTAGCTGGGCGGTGGTGGCGCACGCCTTTAATCCCAGCACTTGGGAGGCAGAGGCAGGCGGATTTCTGAGTTCGAGGCCAGCCTGGTCTACAAAGTGAGTTCCAGGACAGCCAAGGCTACACAGAGAAACCCTGTCTCGAAAAACCAAAAAAAAAAAAAAAAAAAAAAAAAAAGACCTTGTCCTCAGTCTTCAGCACTGAGGGGAAAAAAAAAAAAGAATTGTCCTTAAGCCTCCATTTGAGTCCATTCTTGAATCCTTTTTATTAATGAGACTAAGATCCCAAGAGGGGATCCCAGATCCCCCTATATCAGCACCAGCAGTGGGCTTGAACCTGAAACACATGGCTTTTGGTGTACATTTAAGATTCAAGCCATAACAAAGCTCTGCGATCAATTTTACTTTTATTGAAATTCGACGTATACATTTGAAATCTCCTTTGAATATTACTATTTTAATAAACAAGTGACCTTTTTGTCAGGTCCAAAGGAAACAACAAAAATTCCTTTCTCATGTCAGGTGTAATGGCACTTGCCTGTCTGCATGCACCCAGAAGGCTTGTTTGTATTCAACGTTAGTCTGGGCTGCATGAGGAGAACCTGAGTTCTTTGGGAAACTTCTGGGTTCTTTGGGAAATCAGTTGTGTCAAATGATGTTTTTCTGGGGCATACAGGTGAAAGAATGTTTTGCTGAAGCAGACACAGGTAAAAGGATGTTTTGCTATAGCAAACACGTGAAAGGACCTGTGATGTTTAGAAGGAATATAAACATGTCCCCACAGACAGTGGGAGCTGGAGTGCTGCTTCTAATGCTCTGCCTTAATTCCATTTCCGAAAGCCGAGCTTCCAGACAATGAGGGTCCCTGCCCTCAGCTGGCTTTGGTAATAAAGAATTGCTGTACAGCCAATGGGTGGGCAGGGAGATGGAGGGGGAACTTTTAAATTATGTGGGCAAGGGCTGAGGGGGAAGAAGAACAGATAGAAGCATTGTGTTGGGGAAGCAGAAAGATAAGACTAAAAGGCCTGCCTACAAGTAAGAATGAGGGTAAGTGGCCACGGGGGCCACTCCCCTGACTGGGTCTGGGGCAGCAGAGATAAAATATAGAGTTAGCAAATATTAATTCAGGAATACTGGAGGGGAGTGTGTTCTAGCCACAGGGAGGTTTAGAAGTGCCCAACCACTGAGCTAGTTAGGCATATTAAAATTTAAGCTGACGTGTGTGTGTGTGTGTGTGTGTGTGTGTGTGTGTGTGTGTGTGTTTCATTCACAAATCCAGAGAACTCTGGTGGATGGCTAGAGGCTCAATCATCTGGGAGGGAGCTCAAAGTGGATTAACTATTCATCACTACACATTGGTTCACTCTGCTTCACCTCAATATTCTTCACTGACAGCACGCATGTGTTGGTTCACCTTACGTCAAGTTGTTGATCGTTGCATGTGGTGACTTCACAGAGAGAAACTCGTCAAAGAACTTGTGAGATTCTTGCAGCTTCTTGCGGCTTCCTCAGACTCAGGCAGGTTGGCGAGCCTCAGGGTTTCTTCTGGATTGAACTGCAGTTGCTGGTTCATGTGTGGTGACTGCTGAGTGGACTGGAGAGCAATGAAGATTGGAATTGCCCCAAAGAACTATGTCTAAACAGGTCCACTTCCTTCATATCTTAATAACCTTTCTTTTCCACTACCTCTGGTGGGTAGTGGGCTAGAGGGAAGTTTGAACCCATATTAAAGTAGGTTGAGAAAAATTTGTGCCTATAAGAGCCCGTTTTTTTTGTTTTTGTTTTGTTGTTGTTTTTAAGGAAAAGAAAAGAGGAAAAAAATCTGATGTATGGGAGTGTAGCTCAATGGTAGAGCATTAGTTTACTATGTGTTGGAAAAGAATATTCTTGGATTGGTGTCGCACAAAGTAACACAAATAAATTCAAAGTAATGGTTAAGAAATTTTCCTATTGCAAAAAGGGTGTGCCACAACCCAAATTGGGCGAGCAGGCACACCAGGGTGGGAGTCCACTTTGTTCTTAACAAGGGTGGTGGCTATGTCTCATTTTGTTGGTGGGAGTTTGACCTCACAACCTCACACTCTTGGCTAATTCATAATCTGCCTGTAGGAAAGGGTGTGATAGTCAAATCTCACGAGTGTCCAGGGGTTGGGCAAACAGACTCGTACTCAGAATTTCATAAGATGGAGAGCTTCATGCAATGCTGGCCATCTGCATGAACCAATCTGTTTCTCACATATGTGACATCTTAGGTTTGATACCCAGCACAACAACCACAGAAACAACAAAACTTCTATTGAACTTGAAGATTGAGAAGGAACAGAGGCCACATGGCATGGGCTGATTAATGGAACAGAGGTAAGAATATATTCAAAAAATAGCTGTCCAGGACTCCTTGTTATGCACCCTGAGTCTCTGGACACTGTGTAACTAGTGTTCTAGGTGTCTACAGTCAGAAGGGACCCCAAGCTCACACTCCCAGCCAGCAGCTGGAAGCATGCTAAGTCCCTCAGTGGCCTCCCTACTCCATCCAAACAATATTCTGTACATCATAACCATCTTTCTTTCCTTACCTTTAAACTTGAGACTTTGCCTCTCCTTGTCCTGTGTACCACCTCTCCCAGTTTCTATAGGAGAGATGCTTACTCTGCAAAGTAGAGAAGCCTTAACACAACACTGTGGGGTAAGACTGAATGGTGTGTTTGAATTAAACAAAACAAAACAAACTTAAAGCTAAGTATCTGGTCTTTGTTCTCAGGGGAGAACTCTTAAACCCCTGGGGATTTCTTTCAGATAGTAGCTTCTTTTGTATGCTAATTAGATTAGTAGCAGGTAACCTTGTAGACCACTTTACCTGGGAGTTGTTCTGCAAAGGAACTCTGTGCTAGGTGAACTGGACTAGTTAACGCTATGGTCAAAGCTCTCAAGGAAAGGAGAGAGGCTGGACACTGAGTTATTCACCAGTGACCATTGATTTAATTATTCAGGCCCGTGCAAGGAAACTGCCTTAACAATCCTTAACTTGAGTAGACCTCAGCTATACACAAAGACTACAGGCACCTAAGGGATGCTTCAGCAGTCTTCCCCAGTGAAGAGCACACCAATTGGTTGTCCGATAGCAAATGGTCTCTAAACACACTTAAAAGTAACATGATATAGACTGAGCAGGTTATATTTGGGAATATATATATATGTATATAAATATACATGTATGCATATAATAACAATGAAAGGAGAGGCCATGAATTTGAAAGAGAATAAGGAAGGGTAAATGGGAAGGGTTGGAAGGAGGAAAGGGAAAAGAAATGTTAAAATCTCAAAAACAATAAAAAATAAAATAAAAGGAAATGAAAAAAATTAAAAATCCTTAAATTGCAGGTCCAGAGAGCTTACAGGTTGGTGAACACATCGACAGAACTGGTAGGGGACATCTACAGAGGGGGCATAGAAACTCTACATTTCTGTCCCAAGACTTTGCCCTACACAGCTCTTCCATTTGACTGGTTTATGATAATCTTCTAATGGTTGTGCTATAGTTTGAATGTCTCTTCCAAAATTCATATTGAAATTTAATTGTTACTCTGACAGGGGATTGGTCCTTTAAGAAGAAATGACGGAACAAGGTCCTTATCTCCTGGAGTAGGTTGCAGGCTTTGAGAGTGAATAATTAGAAAAGTGAGGTCAGCTACCATGGTGTTCTATTGCTTTTACCCTCTTGCTATCTTTCTGTGCATCTGTTGCTATCTTCTCTGTTATGTTATGACCCACCAAGAAGGCTTGCCAGATGTTGGCCCCTTAATATTGGATTTCTTAGCCTCTTGAAGCATGATAAATTTCTTTTCTTTGTAAATTATCCATTCTGTGGATTCTGCTATAGTAATAAAAACCAGACTAAGCCACTCTGTTTCCAGAGTCCTTTGAGGTGTGCGAAGTACAGAACAAAAATTAAAGAGAGGTTGTGGGAACTATGACTTTGTGGCCGAGTAGGACAGAAGTATGGGTATTTGGAGAGTTGAAGGAATCAATTGTTTGTTTGTGTGTGTGTGTGTGTGTGTGTGTGTGTGTGTGTGTGTGTGTGTAGGGGGTGAGCATCAACAGGATTTCCCAAGGAATTTGGGGTGTCCCTGTAAGCATAATGGTGTAGATATGAGTATAGAAAATAACAAACACACCTGGACTCCCTGTGTCTACAGGTGACTTGCTCTGATCCTAAGCTCGGAGTCAGAAACCTCTCCAGCACCCACACAATGGGGAAAAGACCTCAGAACACTCCCCAGCAGCAACTTAGGCCGGAAGGAGGTCGTCTCTTAGGATGCATGGGGCTAAACGTAACCCAAGGTCTGCCTTGGACGGCTCACCTGAGAAGGAAATGGAGCAGCAGGGAAGGCTCCAGACTGGCAGCTGCACATCCAGTTCATGCTTTGGCCCCAGGCTTTCCCTCCCACAGCTATGAGCCAGGCACTGGCCACGACTCATCCTTGTTCCTGCTAGAGAGCTAGAGAGAAAGCCTTCTCTCTCCTGTATAACAGAAATAATCTTCAGCCAGTTTGGATACCTACCCCACAATCCCAGACTGAAACTGTCAACAAGGAAATGTCAAGGTAACTAGGTTAACCAGGGTCCCTGGCTGGAAGATGGAGAGAATCACCCTTTGCTTACACTGGCTAATGTGCCCACATTTGCCTTATGAAGGAGCAGGCTGCATGCACTCAGGCTGGGCTCTGGGTAGACATTCTCATTGCACTGTGGCCATTGCCTATGCTATCCCGGGCATGAGGAAGGCCTCTCCTCCTTGTTTCTCCCCCCCACCCCCATTCTTCTTTCTGCTTCACCGCTCTGATCTTCCATATCTTGTTTTCCTTCTTGTCCTTTCCTGTTTTCTGGAAACTATCCATGCGCATATATCATACGTCAGCTATTCTGGTAGATAGTTTGGCTCACGTGTGTACACACGCACAGCTGTCACCCGTCCCTTAGTGCATCTACTTCAGAATATTGCAGAACAGCTGTCTTGTGAACACAGCGTTTTATCTACTCTCACAGCTCTGGAGAGGGAAGAATCCAAGACCCAGGTGTTGATAGGTTTGGTGTTTGGGGGGCATGTTTTATACACGCTGGCCACCCAGAGACGGAGAACACGACAATAGGACAGGCTGCAGATTGCAACCTTCTCAGCTTCGTCTGTCCCGAGCCACCTGTGGTCACCTGTGGTCTGCCTGCCCAAGACTCTTCTCTGTACTGCAGTTAATGACATGCAGAATGACTTTCAGGTGGCCAAAATTATGAACACCCTCACAAAATTATGACTAGAAGCCGGGTAGTGGTGACATACACCTTTAATCCCAGCATTTGGGAGGAAGAGGCAAGTAAATCTCTGATTTCGAGGCCAGCCTGGTCTACAGAGCAAGTTCCGGGACAGCCAGGACTATACAGTAAGACCCTGTTTTGCTAAACAAACAAACAAACAAGAAATCAAAACAAAACAAAGTGCACAAAAAACAACCCCCCCTCCCCCAAAGACACATGGAGTCCATTTTGTGTTGGCCAAACTACTTCTGGGCATGGGGCCTGACCTGGAGTGCCTGCCTGATTTAGAGTGTGGTTGAAATACCTGGTGATAATCTATTAGGGAAAAGTGATTTTCCCAGCAGGTATCAATTGCAAATAGCTTCTTAGTTAGGGGTGGGACTTGCGTCTATTTTTCCCAGTGCCGGGCCCTAGATCTGCCAGGTCCAGCTTTTTTCTTTTGTGTGTGTGTGTGTGTGTGTGTGTGTGTGTGTGTGTGTGTGCGTGTGTGTGTGTGTGTGTTTCCAGAAAGGGTTTCACTGTAAAGCCGTGGCTATCCTTGGAACCCACTCTATAGATTAGGCTGGCCTCCAACTCACAGAGATCCACCTGCCTCAGCCTCCTGAGGGCTGGGATTAAAGGCCGCCACCACTGCCTTTATGTGGATGTTAGGGTCTGAACTCTGGTCTCACAGCTGTGTAGCAAGTACTTTACCAACAGAGCCATCTCTTCGGCCCACATGTATTTCTTCTTGTATAAAAAGTTTGCTGTGAAGTAGTATGTCAGCAGCAGCTCATACATCTTGGGTTGGACAGTGGACCTTAACCATCTGTTTTTGTGAGTACCAGCCGGTGTCCACACAGTGAGAAATCCCCTAAGGAAGCATTTCTCAGAATGCACTCTGTTGGAAACACACACACACAAACACCTTCTTTGATGAAAACTCTTGATTTTTCTTTGTGAACACTGTGTTCCCTCTCTTCAGTCACAGGATTCCTTAGGCTCGCAGTGAGCATGTGACCACAAACCGGGTGAAGCAAACTGTCCCCTACGTCCCCTGTGGCTCTGACTCTTCTGTTAGGATCAGTAGATATGGTACCTTAGGCTGTTAGGGGCTCAGGAGATGTTGTCTTAAGATACAAGTGAAGAGCTGGTTTAGTCAAAGATTATATTTGTCTTCATGCTGACACAGTCATAAAAATAGATCTTGTGAGGGAGGGCTGGGGGATGGCTCAGTGGGTAAATGCTTGAAGGCCCGAGTATGGACTCTCAGTACTCAAGGGAAAGCTGGAGACAGCCGGGGACAGCAACCATTCTGTAACCCAAGTGCTGGGAAGGGGAGTGGGTCCTGACAGGCTGATTCCTGGGCCTTTCCTCAGCCAGTTTCTCTGTATCAGTGAGCTCCAGGTTCAATGAGAGACTGTCGCAAAATCTAAGGTGGAGAGTGACTGAAGAAAACCACCAATGTCTACCTCTAGCCTCCAGAGGCATACACACCACCACTACCACCACCATCACAAAACAAAACAAAACAAAACTACAAATAGATCATTTGTTATATTGTATTATATTGTTTTTTTCTATGTATTTAGGTATTTTAGAATCTTTTTAAAAAACTTTATTATTTATGAGTGCTCTCTCTGCATGTACACCTGCGTGCCAGAAGAGGGCATCAGGTCCCATTATAGACAGTTGTGAGCTACCACGTGGTTGCTGGGAACGGAACTCAGGACCTTCGGAAGGGCAGTCAGTGACTGCCAAACAATCTCTCCAACCCCTATTTCAGCATCTTAAACAATTCTTTCTGGCTGAAGCATTTAACTCTCCAAGAGCTAGCCAATTCTTAAGAGATTGGGCAGGTTTTGCTAGAGGCCTCCCTGAGATATACAAATTGACCAATCAGAGCCACACCTTTCCTAGCTGGCCCTAATAGCCAGCCCGGTAAGCGCTAGGACTGCATCTTAATGACCTCCCAGAACTAGGTACAAGGGACGGAGGGAACACCTGTATCGGCCTGTATTGTGTTGTTGTAACAGGACCACAGCTCGGGTTCATTTAGAGACAACACAAGTTGATTTGGCTCATGTTTCTGGAGATTGCAAAGTCGAGATGGAGGAGCCAGTGACGGTGAAGGATCTTAAGCAGCGCCTTCCCCATGGCTAGTCTGAGGGAAAGAGCAACAAGAGGCCATCTCTTAGGACACACTCTCTCAGTGGCAACGCAGTCTAGCAATCATGGAACTTACCCTGTCACGTGAGGCGTGAGGCATGGCACTCACCACCTAACCGGTTCCTATGGGGCCTTCCTGACATTGCATATTGAGTTTCCAGCACGTGAACTTTATCGGCACACTCAGCCACAGCTCCGCCCCTGCCCTAGTTTAGAGCTTGATGAAACTGTTCAAACCAAGCAATCCTAAATCATCCACCAACCCCAAGGAAACCATCATAAAAGTGCTGGTAGAAACCTGCTCTTTTTTTTTTTTTTTTTAATTTTTGAGACAGGGTTTCTCTGTGTAGCTTTGGCTGTCCTGGAACTCACTTTGTAGACCAGGATGACCTCAAACTCACAGAGGTCCACCTCCTTCTGCCTCCAGAGGCATACACACCACCACTACCACCACCATCACAAAACAAAACCACAAATAGATCATTTGTTATATTGTATTATTGTTTTTTTCTATGTATTTAGGTATTTTAGGTCTGGAGTTTAAAGGTGTGTGGCTACCACTGCCCACCTGGCTTCTTTCTTTCTTTCATTATATCTAAGTATACTGTAGCTGTCTTCAGACACCCCAGAAGAGGGCATCAGATCTCATAACAGATAGTTGTGAGCCACCATGTGGTTGCTGGGATTTGAACTCAGGACCTCTGGAAGAGCAGTCGGTGCTCTTAACCGCTGAGCCATCTCTCCAGCCCATAAACCTTCTCTTTACTCTTGTCTTTTGCCCCTTGAATGCCCTGGTGTCGTTTTTCATATGGCCTCATGTGGCATGATAGGCCTGCCTCCGCTGTCTGTGACCCATGAATATATCCACTTTGTTTCCTGGAGACTGGTCCGAGTGACCCAGCCCCACCCCCAGAGCTATCTCATTGGCCAGAGGCAATCATCAGTTCGGAAGCTCGGACTCCTAGAATTCAATCCCCAAGTCTCACACTCTAGAACAGACTCCCAAAAGCTCTCCTCTAACCTCCGAGTGTTTGTCCCCTTCCCAACACACAAACAAATAAGTGTACTAAGAAATAAATAGAAAAATATAAATACAAAACGTGTTTCTGGTGGAGGAGGGATTCCACGAAGGGAAGGACACCAAGAGTCCAAAAACGATCACAAAGCAGCCCTGCCTACAGGTGGGCAGAGAGCCCAGCGTGGGTGTGAGCTGCAGCTGCGGTATGCGTGTTGTTATGGTTAAATATTAAATGTCTTCCAAAGGCACCTATGTTGACAGCTAGGTCCTGAGCTGGAGGCACTATTTCAGGTGATGAAAACTTTAAGAGATGAGACGTAGGCGGAGGAGGAAGTGGGTCATTGTAGCTTGTGTTACAGACTACACCTTGTGTTGGCTCCTTCCTGTCTTCCTGCTTCCTGCCCATCATAAGCTTTGCTTTGACCTACTGTCCGCCATGATTCACGTGACTCTATGATGTAGGTACAATGGAGTCAAGTGACTATGGGCTAAAACAACTAAAACTGGCTTCAGCTGGTGAGATGGCTCAGTGGTTAAGAGCACCGACTGCTCTTCCAAAGGTCATGAGTTCAAATCCCAGCAACTACATGGTGGTTCACAACCATCTGTAATGAGATCTGACTCCCTCTTCTGGAGTGTCTGAAGACAGCTACAGTGTACTTATATATAATAAAATAAATAAATCTTTAAAAAAAACTGGTTTCATTTAAGTCAGTGGTTCTCAACTTGAGGGTCAAGACCCCTTCAGAGGGTCAAATGACCCTTTCACAGGAGTTGCCTAAGAAACCACAGATATTTGCATTATTATTTGTAACAGTAGCAAAATTACAGTTATAAAGTAGCAACAAAATAATGTTATGATTTTATGATTTTCATCCTGCAGCATGAGGAACTGTATTAAAGGGTCGCAGCATTAGGAAACATGAGAATCACTGCTTTAAGTTTTCTCCAGTGTTTATCACAGTGGCAAAAAAAAAAAAAAAAAAAACCCAAAAACAAACAAGAAAACTCCAGACCAATGTAACACTGCCGTGTTCTAAGAGCCTTCCTGGAACTTCAGTGCAGGAGCGTTGGCAAGTGCATGCAGGGGCTGCCTAAGAGGAGCCGGGCCAAGCAGGAAGATCCAGTTCTGGCCACACTGCAGGGACTTCTGGATCTCAAGCCACCGCTCAGCTGACTTTCCAGTTTCTTGAGGCAAAGACTGAAATTTTGCTGGGACCAGTTTGCGCTGAGTTCCTGTTACTCAAACCAAAAGAGTCCCGGCAGATGTGCCTGTGGGGAAATACCTCTCCCCCGACCCCCTTCATGAAACTATTGGAATGCTTTAGGATTACAGGCCTCTCACTTTTGACAGGCTCTCTTTACCACTCCTGTGGTGGTTTTGTTGTTATTGGTTTGCACCCTAGGCCTTGAACTTGCAAGGTGAGCGAGCTAGCTGTGACCTGCAACACATGCCGTTGTTTTTTTCCTACATGAATTCTTGATCATCTCTCTCTTCCCTCAGAGACTTTTTACTCATTGCTTTCTCTTTGCATTTTTTTAAAAGTTCATTTTATTTTATGTACATGAGTACACTGTAGCTGTCCTCAGACACACCAGAAGAGAGCATCGGATCCCATTACAGATGGTTGTAAGCCACCATGTGGTTGCTGGGAATTGAACTCAGGGCCTCTGGGTGCTCTTAACCACTGAGCCATCTCTCCAGCCCCTATTTCCTCTTTTCACTTCAAACCTGGTTGTGGTTGGTAATTTATTTTCTTAAACTATCCCTGTTTATTAAACTTTTACTGTTCAAATTACTCTGTGGGGCTAGGAGACATGAAGTACATCTGTAACTCTAGCCCAGGGAGGCAGAGGCAGGCGGATCTCTGAGAAGCTGAGGCCAGCCTACTCTACACAGTGAGACATTGTTTCAAAACAGAAACAAAACAAAATAAAACTACTTGGTGGATTCTTTATCTGGACAAGACACACATGTGTTTGTTCAGTTTGTGTTCTTCTGTGCATTACAGATGTAGAGACCAGAGGGCAAATTCAGTTATTGTTCCTCAGGTTTGATCCACCTGCTCTCTCTCTCTCTCTCTCAACATTTATTACTATATGTAAATACACTGTAGCTGTCTTTAGACACACCAGAAGAGAGTGTCAGATCTCATTACAGATGGTTGTGAACCACCATGTAGTTGCTGGGATTTGAACTCAGGACCTTTGGAAGAGCAGTCAGTGTTCTTAACCACTGAGCCAGCTCTCCAGCCCGATCCACCTACTCTTGAGTCAGGGTCTCTGTACTGGCTGGTTTTGTGTCAACTTGACAGAGGTTGGAGTTATCACAGAGAAAGGAGCTTCAGTTGAGGAAATGCCTCCATGAGATCCAGCTGTGGGGCATTTTCTCAATTAGTGATCAAGGCAGGAGGGCCCATCATGGGTGGTGCCATCCCTGGGCTGGTAGTCTTGGGTTCTATAAGAGAGCAAGCCAGGGGAAGCAAGTCAGTAAGAAACATTCCTCCATGGCCTCTGCATCAGTTCCTGCTTCCTGACCTGCTTGTGTTCCAGTCCTGACCTCCTTTGGTGATAAACAGCTGTGTGGAAGTGTAAGCTGAATAAACTTGCTCGCCAACTTGCTTCTTGGCCATGATGCTCGTGCAGGAATAGAACCCCTAAGACAGTCTCTTACTGGCCTAAAGTTCATCAAGTTGGCTAGGCTGGCTGGTGAGCACGCCCCAGGGAGCCGCCTGCGTGGGCTACATCAGTTCTGGAGATTCTAAGTGTGCACCACCACACCTGCGGTTTTCTGAGGATTGAACTCAGGTCTCACCCTTGCTTCATGCTTGCAAGGAAAACACATTTACTGATTGAGCCAACTCCCAGGTCCTGGGGAAATTTTGTAGTTTATGTTTTTTTTTTAAGATAGATTTATTTTTATATGTATATTTTACCTGCATGTATATATGTGTGCACAGTGTGTGTGTGTGTGTGTGTGTGTGTGTTTTGAATGTTGAAGTCTTACTGGATTTTGAACCTTGATTGTGCTCCATGTCCAGACCCAACTACTGTAGAAACAATTCTTCCTCATGGACCCCATAGACAGAGTCTCATTGCTTAAAAACCACTGTTCTTTGGGATAACAGGGGTATCTAGCACTCCTGTTTGTGTCTCAGTGTCTGAGGTGCCACATCACCTGACTGATTACAGGTAGGTGGGCAATGAGCCCAGGGTGGCGATGAGCTGTGACTGTGGTGAGCATGTTGCTGTGATTGAATGTGAAATGTCGTTCAAAGACATCTTGATTTCAGAAGACAGAGGAGTGTAAGCAAACCACAGGCCCAGGAGGAGAAGAAAAAAAAACCAGACATTTCAGTGATCAGCATTAATGGTCACCAGAATAATCTATCACACTGTTATGGTTACACAGGATGCATCTATGCAGGACATAGTCACATGGATCACTCACACACACACACACACACACACACACACACACACACACACACACCCCACCTGCTCTTCAGCCTATTTTGTAATTATATATCCTAAAATACTCATTCTAAGTCAAAAGTACAGCAAATAAAACATGCATCCTAAATACTATATACACCTTACCCACCAAACATCATCTTATGTCTTAGGTGTGACTTGCTATTGTTCTTTACAAAAGCTCGTGTTTAAGGCACGCTTGCTTCCTGACGCAATCTTCAGAGGCAGGGCTTGGAGAAGTGGTCAGGTCCTGAGGACTCTGACTTCATCAATGGCTGGCAGATTTATGGAGTCATATTTTGACGTTACTGGGAGGAGATGAATCAACCAGGAAGAGGACCTGGTTAGAGGAAGTAAATTGCTGGGTGTCTGCCTTGTCTCCCCTCCCCTCCCCTCCCCACCTCTCTTCTCCTTCCTCCTGGCTGCTGTGGGGTGAGTAACTCTCTTTCCCAAGCTCTTCGGCCGTGATGCACTGCCTCACCTCAGGCCCAGTCAACTCAGCCCAGCGGAATCTTCTCAAACCAACAGCCAAAATAGTTTTCTTTATAAGGATTTATTTATCTGTATTTTATGTGTGAATGTTTGCCTACATACATGTGTGTATACATGTGTGTATACCATGTGCATTCTTGGTACCTGTGGAAGCCAGAAGAGGGCATGAGATCCCTGAAACCAGACTGACAGGTGGTTATGAGCCACCATCTAATTGCTGGGAACTGAAGCTTGGTTCTCTTCAAGATTAAGTGCTCTTAACTGCTGAGCCATTTCTCTAGTCAATAAGTATGCTGACTAGTTGTTTGTTTGTTTGTTCTGGGTTGTTTTTGTTGTTGTTTGTTTTATCTACTTGACATAAGCTAGTTATCTTGGACGAGTAACTTGAATTGAGAAAGATTGGACAGGTTGTCTGTAGGCAAGATGATTGATGTGGAAGGGTCCAGCCCACTAGGGGCAGTGACACCACTGGGCAAATTGTCTTAGGTGGTATAAAAAAGCAGACTGAACAACACACAAGGAACAAGCCAGTAGGCAGACAGCATTTCTCTGTACTTTCTGCTCCTGCCTCTAGGTTCTTGCCTCAAGTTCCTGCCTTAACTTCTAATAATGGACTATACCTGGAACCCAGACAAACCCTTTCCTCCCCAAGTTGCTTTTCATCGTGGTCTTTATCACAGCAGCAGAAAGCGAACAGAGGCACTAAATCTTCCTTCTTAGCTGTCTTCCTCACGGGGATGGAAAACTGACCCATACACTGAACAACAAACACAGCACCGTAGAGAATGGGCGTAGTGACGTGGTGACGTGGTCCCCTGGGAGCTGTTGCTCCTGCCTAGACCATAAGGGGCGGGGATCAGACTGCACAGAGTACACCAGTAACTTCAGAATACAAAGTATGCTGTCTACTGAATGCACATTGTAGAAAACCTTAAACTCAAGCCATTGAAGTTGCAGGCATCCGTATAAGCACATAGAGATGTTCCTATGGGATGTATATTCATGTGAAACCTGTCTGAACAGGTTAACGGATGGGTTCAGCCCTCCCCATCAGATGCATAAGCATGTCCTCTGGTTTTGTGTAGCAAGTGTGTAATAGCCATATATAAGAATGCCTGTCTCAGCACTGCTTTCTGAGGTATCTCTTTCAACAACTAACAGCAAAATAAACACACGCCAATATTGGAATATCTGTATCAGTTCGGGTCATATCTATCATGGAATACCACATTCATTAAAATAACAATGAAAAGTTTCCTTTAGTTTGGATGGATTTTAAGGCTTGTTGGAGGTTGAGAAACAAGATTTGACAAAAGAGGGAGGAAAGCCAATGTTTTTGTAATAGAATTCTATGTTTGTAAATGATTCGAATCCACTGTATGTAAAGATTATATAAAGTATACAGAAAATATATATGAGAGAAATATGGGCGGGTATGTGTTAGGTTACTGCAGTGGAGTGATTGGGGGAGGGGAGGGGAAATGGAGGGCAATCGATAAAAGAAGATCATTAAGATGAGGTCAGTGTGCAGACGTGATTTGATCTCAAGACAAATTGAACAGTTTTGAAATGATGTATTTAGGAAGTTAACAGGGGTTCTGTTTGTATAGGTCTTTCCATTGATTCCCCCCACACTTTTCCTCCGTGTTAAAGTGCTTTAGATGAAAGTGTGATACTAGTCACACAGAGGGTTCCTAACTTAGATCGCTCAACTTAAGGCACCTTTATTTCATGACACTCCAAAAGTGGCCTGTGTTCAGTTGAATGTTTGTACGCTGACGCCGAACCCACAGCGGGATGGAGTCTGTTCTTTTTGTGTCACTGCAGTGGATCATCACAGGTGAGTTAAAGAAGAAGAGGTATGTATTTCTTACTGTTCTGGAGGCTGGAAAACTCCAGTGCCAAGATGCTGGCATCTGGTGAGGACCACCCTCCTGTACCCATGGTGAGGCAGGAGGCATCGCATGGGGAGAAAGCAGCAGGTATATACTGCTCAGATCTCTGTGCCTCTTACAAAGCCAGCAACTCCATCATGGAAAGCCGACCTGTGACCTCATTAATGCCCACTTACTGACCTCTTCTAATGCCCACTTAATGACCTTATCTACTGCTCACTTATGACTTCATCTTACCTACCTTATGGCCTCATACAACCTTCCTGATGACCTTATCTAATCCACCCTGTGACCTCATCTAATTCACTTTATGTCCTCATCTCCACTCTATGACCTCATCTAATTCACTTTATGACCTCATCTTACATACTATATGACCTCACCTAACCCGGCCTCATCTCACCTTCACCCCAAGAGTTCATGTAACTTCTACCCCATGACCTCATGTAACTTCCCTTATAAACTCATCTCACCCTGTTTTAGGGCCTCATCTAATGCTCACCTCATGACCTCCTTATGACTGTGTCTACCCCCACAGCCTCATGGAGTATGCTACAATGTAATCCCACCTCCCTCCTGGCCTTCCTTAATACTCATGTCATGACCTCACCTCTAGCCCACTTTCAAATACTATCAACATCTTGGAGGAATAAAGTTTTTAACTATGAAGTTTGGGGGTGGGGTCGTCATATAAGCACAGGCCCAAAGACACTGTGTGTATTATTACAGTGCAAGTCTGTAATCCCAGCACTCCAGAGGTTGAGGCCAGAGGTTGAAAGTTCAAAGCTAGTCTGGCCTAATTAGTGAGATCCTGTCTTAAAAAAATAAATATGAATAAAAGTAAATAAGAACAAGAGAGATCTAAGAGAACTCCCCCACTCCTTCTGTCACACGAGGACACAGTGAGCAGGCTCCTCTCTGTGCACCAGGAAGTGGGTCCTCACTCCATACTAACTACGTCTGCACCTTGACAGAGGCGACGCTTGCTTCCAGCATCCAGAATGGAGAAAGGCGGTTTGTTGATTCTAACCTTGCCAGTCTGTAGTGTGCTGCTAAAGAAACCTGGGTTGACCACAGCCCAGGTGGGTCGCACAGACACGGGAGAGACCATAAGTGTAACATTGTTAGCTAGGCAGGAGCTGGAAGACAGGGAAGCCTTTCAGGAGTGGTTAGAAGCCCATGTTCTGCATAATTTCCCCATTCTACATGTTTGCCAGCAGTCAACTAAATAGCGCCGACATGCTTGCCAGGCTAAGGGGGCTCGCCTGCTGTCAGCGCCTCATGCTTTCACATGGTCATTGGCCTGAATGTTGTGTGTAAAAGCCAGGGCAGCTGTGTTGTTAGTATGGGGGCCTTGCCAGCACCTGCATCAGTTAAGATCGAGGCTTCTGGGCCTGCCTTGCATTCCTGAGCCAAAGTTCTGGGTGTGGGATCGGAGCTCCTGCCTTTGCCAGAGTGCCACCGTGGTGGTTCCTTTGAGCTGAATTTGAGAATTCTGACACTGCAGGACCTTGAGCCATTCAGAACTGTTGAACGGCCAACAATGTGCTTAACTAACTTTGGCTTTGGGATGACTCTATCCGCAAGTCCCCATAATGACCTGCACCATGATTTATCATTTAAACAGCTGAATGTGGCAAAGACTTTAGTTTCACAGCCCTGGGCTCCAATCGTTTACGGGCTGCTAGCCCGCTCAAATCAGCAAACATGGATGGTAACCAATTAAGGAGCTCCACGCTCCACGCGTCATCCGTGTTTTCTATGCGTGAATGCTACCTGACCATGTTGCGGGCAGTTTTTCCAAACACATCTGCATTTTGTGAACTTCCCCAATTCACTAGATATTGTTTGCTTAATTAAAGTCTGTTCAATGTACCTCTTCTGATTTTTTTTTGTTTGCTTGCTTGCAATAAATGTCATGTCTGGATTTCCATGACACAAGATGCTTTCTCTCTCTCTCTCTTTCTCTCTCTCTCTCTCTTTTCTTTTTGAGACATGGTTTCTTTGTGTAGCTGTCCTGGAACTCACTTTGTAGACCAGACTGGTCTTGAACTCAGAAATCCGCCTGCCTCTGCCTCCCAAGTGCTGGGATTAAAGGCGTGCGCCACCACTGCCCGGCCGAAGATGTTGTTCTTGTTGCTATTTTGAGTCAAAGTCTCACACAGCCAGGCTTGGCCTGGTATTTGTTCTATAGCCCAGTCTGGTTTTGAATTCATAGCAATCCTCCCGCCTCAGTCTCCTGAGTGCTGGAATCATGGGCATGCACAAACTACTATATCCAATTTAACCTCATCTCCTCACTAAAGTTAGCTGCCAACATAAGAGCTGGGGCTCTTTAACTCACAGCAGTCAGAATCTTGCTCTTTGGGAGAGGATCCAGCTGGGACACTTGTTTGCTTCCTGCCCCATCAGGTCTCCTTACTCACAGCCCTGTTGTAAAGAGGGGAGGGGAGGGAGTGAGGGGGGGGTGAAGGTAGGGTGGAGGTCAGAAGAGGAGGTGGGGGTAGGAGTAGGGAGAGGGGATTTGGGGATAGGGAGTGGGGGTTGGGGGTATGGAGTGAGGGGTGCTAGCAGTCATCTAGAGGATGCCGGGGCTTGTTCCCTCCCTGGCGCAATGAATGCAAGTCCAAAGAGAGCCCCAGAGAAAGAGAAAGTAGCTAGCAATCTTATCCCCTTAGGATGGGAGTGACCCCAAGGTTGCTCAACTCAACTGTCTCTGGTTGGGTATTTTATAGGGCCTGGGTCCTCTTCTCCTGGCCAGTCCTGCTTAGATACACTTTACCTTTTTTCCCGGAAATGTCTTCTGGAAACCAGAAACAGTCATTGGTGGTGGGGGTGGGCTTGATTTCACTTTCTTTGTTGCCAATATCCCTCTAACCCTCCTTCACTGTTCCCATCCACAGAGGCCCCAGGCTCTTACTGCCCTGCCCTCAATCTGTATTGACAACCCCAGCATTCCCTTTTCCCTGTTGTCAATCCCAGCATTCCCCTTAACCTGTTGCCAATCCCAGCATTCCCCTTTCCCTGTTGCCATTCCCAGCATTCCCCTTAACCTGTTGCCAATCCCAGCATTCCCCTTCCCCTGTTGCCAATCCCAGCATTCCCCTTTCCCTGTTGCCATTCTCAGCATTCCCCTTTCCCTGTTGCCAATCCCAGCATTCCCCTTTCCCTGTTGCCATTCTCAGCATTCCCCTTTCCCTGTTGCCAATCCCAGCATTCCCCTTTCCCTGTTGCCAATCCCAGCATTCCCCTTCCCCTGTTGCCAATCCCAGCATTCCCCTTTCCCTGTTGCCATTCTCAGCATTCCCCTTTCCCTGTTGCCAATCCCAGCATTCCCCTTTCCCTGTTGCCAATCCCAGCATTCCCCTTTCCCTGTTGCCAATCCCAGCATTCCCCTTTCCCTGTTGCCAATCCCAGCATTCCCCTTTCCCTGTTGCCATTCTCAGCATTCCCCTTTCCCTGTTGCCAATCCCAGCATTCCCCTTTCCCTGTTGCCAATCCCAGCATTCCCCTTTCCCTGTTGCCAATCCCAGCATTCCCCTTTCCCTGTTGCTTCGCTCCTCTGTCCCTGAAGCTTCACCCTCCCTGCTTTGCTTTCTTTCTTAGCCTAACTTTTTTTTTTAACACAATGCCAAAACTTATAACACATTTTGTTCCTGATCTATTCTGAAACATAACACCCAGCACAGATTAGAATCATTGATTCTCAACCTTCCTAATGCTGCCGCCCTCTAATACAGTTCCTCATGCTGTGGTGATCCCTTAATAACTGTAATTTTGCTATGGTTATGAACTAACATGTGAATATTTTATTTGCAGGATACCTGGTATGTGACTCCCACTAGTTGAAAAATGCTTGATTTTGTAGAAAATTATTTGTAGAGCGAATGGATGATGTCTGAGCAGGTGCTGTCAGCCTCTGAGCCTTTGCAGGGGTTAGTGCCTTAGCTTGGAATGTTCTTTTCCTCAGTAGAACTCCTATGTGCCCCTTCTTATCACTCAGGCCCCACCAAGTGTCTTTACCACAGAGATTCCCTTAATAGTTCACCCTCCAACACATCATTTGTGCTTTTTTTTTCTTAAATTGAGATATCATTCTTATAACACTTCGTGTAACATAACACTTTAACATACATAATCAGGGCTTTCTTGTGCAACGATCAATGGTACCAAATTTCTGAGCATGTCCATCACCACCTGTGGTGGTTTGCTGGACCCACAGAGAATGGCACTACTAGGAGGTGTGACCTTGTGGAGGGGTGTGTCAGTGTTGGGGTGGGCTTTGAGGTCTCCTAGGCTTCAGCTCTCCCCAGTGTAGAATTCCAGTTTCCTCCTGGCTGCCAACAGCACAGCCTCCTGACTGCCTTTGGATCAAGGTGTAGAACTCTTGGCTCCTCCAGCCCCATGCCTGCCTCCATGCTACCATGCTCCCCACCATGATGATAACAGACTAAACCTCTGAACCTGAAAGCCAGTCCCAATTAAATGTTTTTCTTTATAAGAGTTGCCTTGGCCATGGTGTCTTTTCACAGGATTGGAAACCCTAACTAAGACACCATCCAAAGAAACCTCATGCCTGTTAACAGTTGTGCATCATCCTCCTGCCTCAGTTCCTGGCAAAAGATGAGATTATTCTGTCTCAGATACTTCATAAAAGTGGAATTTGCAGTGTGCAGTCTTTGTGTCTGACTTCCTACTCAGTGCAATGTTTTTGAGGTTCAGTTCATGGTGTCAAGTTGATCAGAACTTCCTTCCTTTTTTTCTGTCAAAACATATTCCATTGTACAGATGCCACACACTGTGTTCAGCTAATCACTAATAAAACATTTTCCACCCTCGTACTTTGGATATTATGGGTAATACTGCAATGAACATCTGTATACAAGTTTTTGTACAAACGTATGCTTTCATTTTGGGGGAGTATCTATTTACAAGTTGAATTGTTGGGTCATATGGTAACATTAACTCTTTTCTTAGTTTCTGAAGCTAATATTGGGAATCTCACAGTCTCTGCTGGGACCTAGCTGGGTCCTAACTGGGAGTGCAGTGAGGGAAGAACTCGGTTTGGGTGCAATCAAGGCTAAAGTATCTCAATTGCTAGATAAGCAATATTTAAACAATTTAGGACCAAGGCTGAAGAGATGGCACAAAGGACCAAAGTTCAGTTCCCAGCATCTACAGGGAACAGCTCACAAACACGTAACGCCATCACCAAATAATCTGATGACCTTTATTGGTTTCCATGGGCACTGAACTCATGGGGCATGCGTACACACACACACACACACACACACACACACACACACACACACACCACATACATAAAAGTAGTAAGGTTAAAGAATTAGAGCAACAAGATGCTTCGGCTGGTAGAGGCCCTGCCTCCGAGCCTGCTGACCTGAGCTCCACCCACTGGGCCCCATGGGAGATGGCAAGGACAGACTCCCACAAGTCGACAGCTTGTCCTCTGACCTCCACACTGACGCTGTGGCATGTGTGTACCACCTTCCTACACATCGAATACAACCTAATATGTAAAAAGAAAATGTAACAAGTTAATTGGGATAAAATTTTACATGTTTATGGAGTACAGGGTGATAATTTACCTGTAAAATGTGGAAGGACCAAGTCAGGGTAATTAGCATTTCAACCGGAAGGTCAGAGGGCTGGAGCCAGAAGCAAAAGGAAATGTGTGACCCTGGCTATAAAGTACTGATCTTTGGGCCATCAAGATGGCTTAGTGGGTACAAGTGATTCACACACAAGCTCAATAGTTAGAATTTGACTCCTAGACCCCATGCCAGAAAGAGGTCAGACTCCAGAAATTCGCTCTCAGGTTTTTAATACCTATAAATACCGCTGGCTCCATCTCAGAGCATAGTAATTTTTAAAATGGTACTACGTGGATTCATTCTCCACTAACTTTTTCTTTTTGAATTGCAATCTGTTATGGTAGCCCAGACTTATGATCCCAACATCCCTAAAGCCAAAATACTAAAATTGTAAGTTCCAGGCCAATTTGAGCACACAAGATTCTGTTTTGTTTTGTAAAAAAAAAATATTTCACTAAGCTGGACTCATGCTTGTGACCCCAGCATTCCAGAAGAAAGAGGCTAATTTCAAGTTCCAGGCCAGCCTGCTGTACATAGCAGGTTGTAGACCAGTCAGGGCTACATAGGAAGAACGTATCTTTAAATAATAATATAGTAATAATAATAATAATAAATAAATAAATAAAAATCTTACAAATCTGAGTAGCAGGGCACTGTACTAAATTTTGTACCAGGCTTGTGACATGCCCAGTCACCCAAGTCCCTTCTGGAATATAAGCCTCAGACAGACATCGTCATCACCACACATTCAGGCCCCTTCCCACCCCCCCCCACCCCGAAAATTCAGGAAAGAACTTAGTGTGCAAAGGTACTTCCATCAGCTTTCACTTTCTGTTAGCCTTCATTTTACAGCGGGCCCTCCAGCTGTGAAACCGAATCTAAAAGGAAGCAGGAATGAGATCTCCCTAGGTGATCGGAGGAGTAAGACCAGGTCTCAAGGTAAGGTAGGAGGGATGGATAGATTCCAGGACATTGGGGGATGGGGGGAAAAGGGGTAGAGGGGAGTTAAACAGACCCAGGTAGGATCACTAATTGATGGGTAGTGGAAGGAGAGGAAATGTCAGTGGGAGGTCAGCAATGCCTTCTGCTACCTAGAACTCTGGGTTAGGTTTGGGCCCAGAGTGGAGCTACGAGGTCAGGACGCCCTTGGCTCTGTCCGGAGTTTGTGCTGGAGCTGTGTAGAGGGTGATGGAGAGAGGGCGCCTCCTGGTGGCTCCACGTAGCACTACTCACTCTGCAAGCCTCCATAGCAAATAACTAGAGTTAAAAAAAAAAAAAGAGAATGGATGCAGACTTGATGCAGCCACACAAACCGCCGCAACCAGGACATCATTTTAATGCAATACAAAAAAAATGAAAAAAGAAAAAGGAAATCAATCTGTAAGCTACCGCTTATGGGTTGGCTTCTTTATTGGAAATTTGGCAAAAAACAGAGGGCGTATGTCTCTGGTGTCTGTGACATTCCACAGAAAGGCACCAATAAGGGATTAGACGGAGACATAGCTATTTGGGAAGGCAATTTTCAGTATCTCTTCAGATCTAAAACCTTGGTCCCAGCATCCACACTGAGGCAGTTAACAACAGCCTGTAACTCCAGCTCTACGGGATGTGTCGCCCTCTTCTGGCCACCGTGGGTACTGCACTCGTACACCCAACATATTTCAACTGTCTCCTGATGACCTCATCGTGTTTTTAGGTTTTCCTTTTTCTTTTCCACCTGGCACACTTTCTACAAAATATTAGGATTGTCAGAAACCACGATACTTCAATAGTCCCTGAGTTACTTTTCCTATATCCCTGTGACAAAATATGGAACAGAAGTGACTTACATAAAGTAAGATTCATTCTGACCATTGTCTCATTCCATTCTAATGGGGAAGACGTGGTAAAAGTTCATGATGATGACAACAGAGGCTCAGGCAGAGATCTCATTCAGTGTTCAAGGTTTGTCTCCAAGGATTCACTTCTAAAGGTTCTATTCCCTCCCGAACAAGGACCACCAGCCGGTGACCAAGTGTTCAAACACGTGAGCCCAGGGGTGACGTTTCACGCTCAAGTCATGATAGCTCTCAAAGACCCACAAGGTGAGAGCCAATTCCTCTGCACACACCAGCTACCTGTCTGGCTTCCATCACTGGGATATATTACCTGAACGAAATATCTAAATAGAAGAAAGATTTTGGCTTGTGGTTTGAAAGGATACTGTCTACCATGACGGGGAAGGCATGGTAGTAGGTGATGGCCAGAACACAGTAGGGACAGAGAGAGAACCAGAGCAAGGCCAACCTATAAGCCTCAAACCCAGTCCCCCAGTGACTCACCTCCCCCTGCTAGGCTCCACCTCCAAAAGGTTCCACAACCCCTGCAACATATGACCAACTGGGAACCATGTGAATCTATAGGGGAACATTTCCTACAAGCCACAACATCCCCCCAGAGGCCAAGGCTTGACTGACAGCCTGCAGTGTTCTTGGAGGTGGCAGAACCTTGAGGAGGTAGGGTCAACTTGGACGGAACTTATGTCAGTGAGTTCTTGCATGCCCGCAAAGAGGATGGGGTGGGACTTGTGGTTCCCTCCTCTTTTCTTTTGCTTCTGGACTGCAATGGGGTGTTTTGCATACTGCATGCTTTTCCTGTGACCCCCTGTCTTTCTACAGGAGCCAAGCAGCCATGTCTGTATCTCTGAGGCAAACTAAAGTAAGGCATTTTGCCACAGGAGCACGCCCTCACGCTGTCACACACGTTTGACCAGGGGCCACTCCCCAAGCCCAGCATCTTCCAGCCTATCTTTCTGGCTGTACAGCCTCTAATATTATTTACCACAGCCATTCATATTACTGGGGTTCTCCTGGAGATGATAAGTCGTTCTTATTTTGCTTCATTCAAACTTTTTCTTTGTGTTAGTACTTTTACTACAGAGCGTATGTGCATGCATATGTGTTCCTGTGTGTATCTCTGCATGTGCTCTGTGTGTAGTGTGTATGACTGTTCTCTCTCCCTCTCTCTGTGTGTGTATGCATGTGTCTCTGTGTGATCTCCTCTCTCTCTCTCTCTCTCTCTCTCTCTGTGTGTGTGTGTGTGTGTGTGTGTGTGTGTGTGTGTGTCTGTCTGTCTGTCCTTTGGCTCTATCCTGGAGTTTGTTGAATCTTTTAGATGAGTGCTATTTCCATCAAATTTTGTCGGTTTCCCCGCGACCATGATATAATTTTTCCTGCTATTTGCTATCCCTTTCTGCTATTCCCATTATGTTTACCCTGGGAGAAGTGAATGATGTCACATGTTCTTAAGAGATTCTCTTCATTATTCTTGATTTTCCCCTGTTTCTCAAATAGTATGATCTGTATCCTTCTATCTTTCCAACTCCAGGCTTTCTGATTATTTCTTTCTTTCTTTCTTTTTTTTTTTTTTTGGTTTTTCAAGACAGGGTTTCTCTGTAGACCAGGCTGGCCTTGAACTCAGAAATTCGCCTGCCTCTGCCTCCCAAGTGCTGGGATTAAAGGCATGCGCCACCACTGCCCAGCAGTTTCTGATTCTTTCTCTTGCCAATTCAGGTCTGCTGTAAAGCAGCCACCTCATCTCCAGTAACATTTGTTTTAATTTAAAAATTTAACTTTATGTGTATGGATGTTTTTTTACCTGTGTACCACCTAAATGCAGTACCAGAGTAAGCCAGAAGAGGGCATCTGATTTCCTGAAACTAGCGTTACAATCAGTTGTTAGCCACCATGGGAGTAGTGGGAATCAAACCAGGGTCCTCTGCAAAATCAGCAAGTGCTCCTACCCCCTGAGCCATCTCTCTAGCCCGCCTCAACCAACATTAAAAAAAAAACCCTCCTTTATTGTACTTTCAACTTCAGACCCCATTATTTTAAAAATAATTTTTATCTGCTTGTCAACATTCTGTATTTAATGAGCCATTACTATCAGACTTTCCATTATTTCTCAAGTATGATCTCCAGTGACTGTTTCAACACATACATGACAGCTGCTCTCTGGCACCGCCTCTCACAGTGGTTTCTGTTGCCTTCTCCGTCCTACTCCACCTCACTCCACCCATTCATGTTGTGGTATTTCTGTTTTGTTTTGAACTCATGCCTTTTAACTTTTAATTAGACACTGGGCATTTAGAGTATGGCCCTGGGTGTGTATGTGGTCAGTCTGAAAGGACAGCGGCTTGCCCAGGGAGCCCTGTGACTGTCTCCCATCCCTCCATTAGCTGTCTGCTGTTGCTGGTATCACATCTAGCCATTACGCTCCAGCTCGTTGAAGTATAACAGGTCTACTGTTGAACAATGTTCAAGGGCATGCATTGCTGTAAAGATGCATTGCTGCAAAGACAGACGCAACTGAAGTGCAGGCTCCGTCCCAGGCAGGTTGTTCCGATCCCGGGAGGATGGGCTCCCTGTGGCTTACACTTTTTTTTCTCGATGATTTGCTTTGGTAAGCTGTCTGCCTTATGGCTTAGCTTATTGGGATTATGTAGCTTCTATTAATTTCTTGCTACCGAGATCTTCACTGCTTTTGAAACTGCCCTTGGGTTTGAAGTAGTCTTTGAAGAGTTTAAGAGATGTCTGTGTTTACTGCTTACCTGTGGTTCCCTTTCTCATGGTGGACACCCTTGCTTTTTGGGTTGAGTACTAGGCGGGACATTTTTCTTTCTCTCTCTCCTTCCTTCCTTCCTTCCTTCCTTCCTTCCTTCCTTCCTTCCTTCCTTCCTTCCTTCCTCCACAGCATGGTATCTCCACCACATGGGTGAGCAACTGCGTGTGTGAGCAGGGCCCCTGGCATACTCAGAGGCAGTGACAAGGACAATCTCCTTTCTGTGAATGGGGCTGGGTACAGGAAGGGCTTCCTGCCTCTCAGCTGTGCTCAGTCACGGTTGCACTTTAGTGACACAGAGAGGGACTCCCAGTGGGAGAGGCTGGCAGCCTGTCTTCTTTGTAGGGCTGAATCCTGGAGGGCCTGTGTGTTCTGGGCTGTGCCCTTTGGAGTTCACTTGTTTTGTTCCTCCTGAGAGGAAGTGGTTGCGGTTCAAATGTCACAAGACTCACAGTTCTTACACAGTTTTAGTAATTTTTCTTGTCTCTTTTCGTATTTGTTTTGGTGTGTGTGTGTGTGTGTGTGTGTGTGTGTGTGTGTGTGTGTAATGTATGTGTATACATATGTGTGTTTGGGTGTACTTACCTGTACATGAAAATGGAGGTCAGATGTCAGTATTTGATGTCTTCTATTACTCTCCACTTTATATATATTTGTTCGTTTGTCTATTTATTTATTTTGGTTTTTAGAGACAGGGTTTATTTATTTGTTTCTTTGTTCATTTTGATTTTTTTTGAGACAGGGTTTCTCTGTGTAGCCCTGGCTGTCCTGGAACTCACTCTGTAGACCAGGCTGACCCCGAACTCAGAACTCACCTGCCTCTGCCTCCCAAGTGCTGGGGTTAAAGATGAGTGCCACCACCACCTGGCTTCCACTTTCTTTCTTTCTTTCTTTCTTTCTTTCTTTCTTTCTTTTTTTTTGAGACAGGGTTCTTTCACTGAACCTGGAGCCATCATTTTGGCTAGACTGACTGGCCAGGGGGACCTGGGACCTGGCCATCTCTTTCCCTTTGGTGCTGGCGTGCACAGATATGAGCTGCTGTGCCTAGCTTTGTACATGGGTGCTGATGTGAACCCAGGGCCCCGTGCTTGTCCAGCACATACTTTGCACACTGATCCGTCTCCAAAGCCCAGATTCCCCTCAGCAAACTTTCTTGAGTTGCTCCACGATCTAAGATAATTTCCAGAGAATCTAGAAGAAGTCATTTTCACCACAGATAGTGACTTCACCAGAGGAACTTATCCACGGAGCTCTTTCTCGCCGCATGCGGCTCTGGGCAGGTCCACAGGCTCGCTGTTCCAGGGGTCAGGAGTGGGAGCTCCCACTTCAAATTATTACAATGGTTTTGAAGCACTGTGGGTTGAATTCAGGACTTTGAATATTGTAGGCAAGTCATTTACCACTGAGATATATACCCCAGCCCTAAGGCAGTGGAGGAAGAAAGGGGTTATTCTTTTTGAGATGTTGTCTTGTTATGTATGTAGCCCAGGCTGGCCTTGGACTGTAGATCCTTGTGTCTAACCTCCTGAGTGTTAAGATCACAGGCCCACACCCCCACATGGCTTAGAGATTCAGTTTTTGTCCAAGTATTATTTGCAATAACTCTGAGTGTTGAAAAGCTTGTAACAAAAGCCTCCCTTTCCTTTCTCCCTTATCTCTATTCCCCAGAGGCGTTCTGCTGTTACAGGGGTGCCTCTCCTGCCAGCCTACTCCTAACTGAGGCTTCTCCTGGTGCCTTGTTGTCTCCCTTGCCCCCCAAACCCCACCCACACTCTCTTTCCAAGACTTGGTGCTCACTTTCTTGTGTTGGATTACACGATTGCTGAACCTCGTCACTTCCTTGGTTTGATTTCCTTATTTTGGTGGCACGTACCTTGCTGTGTAGGAACATAGGCTGGTTGGGCTTTGGGAGAGAGTCCTGAGCCATGCTGGTGGGGTATGGCTAGACACGGCCACTGCTGGGAGCCATGGGTATTTCTTCTTATCAGTGCCTAAAGCACCTTATCGCAGTTGTGGAGGCGGGGCCCTGTGACAACCGAGTTATCTAGATTTCTATTTATGGATGCTGGCCTGTTTCCAATCTTTTCTCTCTTGAAAAGCTTTGCAGCCAAAGTCTGGAAGCATAGTGGCCAGATGAGTCACTGGAGGTGACCACACAGACAGCGAGCGTTTGTAATTTTGGTGGTGCCTCTCCACTGTGGTTTGGCTTCTGTGTTACCACTCAGAGCTCCCCGGGTTGGAAGCTTGGTGTCTGGATGTTGGTACTGGGCAGAGTGTGAAGCTACTTTTGTTTTGTTTTGGGTTTTTGAGACAGGGTTTCTCTGTGTAGCCCTGGCTGTCCTGGAACTTGCTCTGTAGATCAGGCTAGCCCCAAACTCGCTGAAATCTGCCTGCCTCTGCCTCTTATTGAGGGCTGGGATTAAAGGTGTGCACCACCACCCCCAGCAGAGCCGTGAAGCTTTAAGAGGAGGGTCCTAATGCGGCCCTTGTGACAATCAAGGGCACTACTCGCTCTATGAGGCCTCTTGGTAATAACGGGGAGGAACTCTCTCTGGCACTGTGGAGAGTTGGCAATTCTTTACCCTTATCGTCTGTCATCATTGCAATCTGTCCCCATGTTCCTCAGTAAGACACTTCCCAGGGCTGAGTCAATTCAGGTGCCTTGTCTCTGGCCTTCTGGACCTGTGAGCTTCTGGTCTTGATGAAGACCAGACCTCTTCATTAAGTTAGCTTCTTCAAGTATTTTGTTAAGTGGTTAAACAGTGACTAACTCCCTGTCAAAGTCACATCTTTGGAGGAATGTGTCCATGTATACTATAAACAGTGACACTTGGGCAGCGTTCACAGAATGCAAGATGCAGACAAGTCAGTGGGTGCAACGAAGGTCCAAGGGCTGATGCACTCCTCAAACCCAGGGGGCCTGAGGGGAGGAGTTGGAGGAGGTAGAGAAGACCATCTTGGCTGGATGCTGCTAGAGCCCTTTCAGAATTCTAAGGAGTCCTCACGGGCCCCTGAAATTGTCTATGTGGCCCAGAGGCAGGGACAGAGACAGGATCTCGAGCTGAAATTTGAGTTCATCAAATTTCACTGAGCTGGCTAGCGAGCTCCCGGGAGCTGCGCATTTCTGCTCACCCAATGCCAGGTTTCCAGATGTGCTCCACCAACAGCTGGCTTTTACACAGGTGCCAGGGATTCAACCTCAGGTCCTCACATTGGCACTTCACCGAGAGAGCCATTTCAGCTTCACATTCTGTTCCAAAAGTGTTAATACACTATGTTCTCGGGGACGATCTGGGAACCCCGCACCCTACTCTGCTGAAGCTCATCTTGGGCCTAAGGACCAGACACATAGACACTCATGTACAGGACGGGCATACAAACGTGTTTACTCCAACTCTAAAGTTTACAAGGGAGCTAGGCAGCAGGTTGTAATATACACATTGCCGACTCCATGACTCCAGTTTGTCTCAGTGACTTGTTTCACCGCTGTCGCCAGAGGGTTATCCTGATACCAGCAGGATGCATGACCACAGAAACAAGTCTGCTGGGAGGGACAGGACTGGGGCCCCTCAGCAGAATGCCAGGGGCTAGAGTGGGCTCGGAGCTGACGCAGGGACATCTCATGTTGCACTGTGATGCCAGTTGCAGTTACAGAGCCTTCCCAAGCCACCCGGTGACAGACTGTGGTGTCACTCTCCATAGCACAAGTCACTCAACAAGATCACGTGATTCCAGTCACCCAGCTGTCGGGGGGGGGGAGGGGGGGAGCGCTATGTCCCTGTCCAAAATGGACAGACTGACTATGTGACCCACTTGGTCATAAAGGCAATGTTTGCCCAAGGCATGTTGCCCATGCTCTTGGAGGCCCTGCCAAATCAGCCAGGGCTGAGGTCCCATGAAAGATTTCCTGTGCCCATGTGGCCTTTGTGGCAGGTACCAGGCCACAGCGTCTGGTTTGCAAAGTAATGAGGCTTTGCGTCAATCTCCACCCATTGGGTCATCTGCGACAGGGCTGGGACTGCCTGTGTCAGCTCCGATGTTTCCTCTTCCTCTGTCTCAGGGCTCCTCATGTCTTCCCCAGAATAGAAGATCTGCAGGTTTAGACACACAGGAGAGTAAGGTGAGACCCGCCTCGTGGTCAGAGTGCTTCCACTAGAGGCCACCTTCTCAGCCTGACAGAGGTGGCCAGAGAGGGGTGGCAAATGCTTTCAGCTCCGCCCTCTCAGCGCATTGCTTGCTTTGGGCTTCCATCTTGCTGTGTTAGTTAGCATGCTGAAGAAACAGGAGGTAGTGCGTGCAGTGTGTGTGTGTGTGTGTGTGTGTGCGCGTGCACATGCATATGTGTGTGCATATGTGGGGTTTTTTTTGGCATAAAAATACACACCAGAGCCAGGCAATGGTGATACATGCCTTTAATCCCAGCACTCAGGAGGCAAAGGCAGGTGAATCTCTGAGATCAAGGCCAACCTAGTTTACAGAATGAATTTCACAATGGCCAGGGCCACACAGAGAAACCCCATCTTGAAAAAAGCCTAAATAAATAAATAAATAAATAAATAAAGAAGTAAGTAAGTCTAGCCCTGGGATATGTACCTGATCATCCCACAGAGGTGCAGCCAGGCACGAGGGGTGGCTCAGTCTCCTTCCAATACTCACTGCCTTTGAGTTCTGCTCAGATCCCTGTGATCCCGGCCTGTTCCTCTTCCCTCCTCACGGGGAGGAGCCTAATGAGCTAATTAAACCTTGCAAGCCCCGCCCTCAGCCTCCTCCCGGCCTCAAGCAGCCACTTGTCTCCCTCCGCCCATCTTGCGCGCCCCTTCCTGGCACACAGACCCACCTTAGAGATTTCCACCTCTCCTTTTCCGTCTGGTTCTCTGGGCTCTCGCTTTCATAGGAAGCCAAATACAGACCTGAACCAAAACGGAAGTGAAATTATGCACTTGCGGCAGGTGACCACAACTTGTTTACCCAGAACTTGACCTGCTTTTTGTGAATTAAACTTCTCATTTGGAGGTCACTGTTCACAGGCGATTTTTAAAAATAACACGCAGAGATTCCCATGGCCCCTTCTACACAATTTCCCCCAGCAGTACCGGTATGTAAAACACATCCTTCACTTACGACGATTTGATGTTCAGTTTTTCTACTCAAGATGCTGAATATTATCTACATTTGGTAGCTAACATAGTCTGAAATTTGAATTTGGAGTTTCCCTTAGCAATAAGAAGTGTGCTCCTCTCTGTGGGCTGCGATTACTTCACATCAGTCATGGGACTCCAATATATACAGTGTTTCATATTTAATAAACAACATGGGCTATTCCATATGTAGTGATATCATATCTTACATTAGACCAGGCATGGTGGCTTACCTTTAATCCCAGCACCCGGGAGACAGAGGCAGTCTGATCTCTGTGAGTTCAAGGCCAGCCTGGTCTACATAGAAAGTTGCATGGCAACTGGGGCTACATAGTGAGACCCTATCTCAAAAAAAAAATAAAACAAAAACAAAGGCTCAAAAAGGAAAACAGCGGCTTTTGTGCTAGATGACTGCTCTACTGGACCATGAACATTCTAAGCACATTAGCAGCAGGCTAGACCAAGCAGTGACAATCTGTAGGCTGGGGTACTAGAGATGTGTTTTTTGACTGATAGTATTTCCAACGCAGGATGGGTTTACTGGGATGCAATTCCATCATGAATTGAAGTACCCTGGTACATAACTAGGACAATGACACAGGCCGAGTTTAGACACAGGACATTTCCATAAGGACCAGAGCATCCATAAGGACCAGAGCATCCATAAGGACCAGAACATCCATAAGGACCAGAGCATCCATAAGGACCAGAGCATCCATAAGGACCAGAGCATCCATAAGGACCAGAGCATCCATAAGGACCAGAGCATCCATAAGGACCAGAGCATCCATAAGGACCAGAGCATCCATGAGCAAAGGTGCCCGTTTAGAGTCACAGCCACTTCCTTCATTGCCCCACAGTTTTCCCTTCCCCTCCTCGCCCCTATTCTCCCCCTCCTCTCTTTTCTTTCAGTGATGTCTGGGATTGAACCCAGGGCAACATTCTACCATCAAGCTACATCCCAGATGCTCTCCCTTTTCTTAACTTCTGACAACCACTAATCTGCTCTTCATTCCTTTCTTCAGTAACTTGAAGAATATTATATAGTTATTATATATGTATATATTTATGTGTATATGTATATATATATATATATATTTATGAATGAGTGAGACTGGAGACTTATCCACGGGCGGCATATAGGGGCATATCATAGTTCATTTAACCATTCACCCATTGACAGACACTGACTGAGGTTGTTTTCAGTTTGAGGCTATAACAAAAGGAACTTATAGATACTGATTTTTGTTTGTTTGTTTCTCAGTGAGCCTGGATATCATTTATCTAAAATAAATCATTGCTCAGAAGTGCAATTTCTTGGTTATATAATGTTAATAGTACTCAGTTTTACAAGAAACCCTTTGTCAGATGGCATGCTGGCTCCTGCCTATAATCCCAACACTGGGGGGGGGGGGGCGGGCAAGAGTGAGTTTGGAGTTAGTCTGGGCTACGTAAGTTCTAGGCTAACCTGAGCTGCATAGTGAAGTCCTACCTCAACAAACAAAAGAAAACAAAACAGTGATCTAGGTAACCACAAAGAGCGAACCCAAAACCAAGACCTCTTTGTCTACACAGATGCTTCCTGGGTTATGACACGACTATGTGCCAATAAATGCCTGCAAAGTGAAAATGTTGCAGTTAAATCAGTGCGTTTAACAAGCCAGACTTGGTGCTCCAAGCTTGCAGTCCCAGCTACCTTGAGGGCTGATGGAGGAGGACCACAAGGTCGGGTTTGCCTGGGTTACAAAATGAGTTCAAAATCATCCCAGGCAACTTGGTGAGACCCTGCCTCAAAATCAAAAGTGAAAAAGAGGCCTGGGGCTAATGCTCAGTGTTAGAATATTTGCCTGGTGGTGTGTGAGGCCTTCCATAGTCTCTAGAAATCAATGTCTCATGCCAGTGTGCATCACACGCACCACACATCCATCATCCATGGAAAACCGGTGCCAAGCCCGTGCCTGGCCCTCTTGGTGTGAGCCCCAGTTCTCACCTCCACTAATGTTTTATTAATGAGAAAACCAGAGGACGTCGGTGCTGAAGTGAGTCTATGCCCTACTCTAATTCTCCCATATTGTATAGAATTCTGACACTGTGGAAAGACAACTATCTTCATCTATGCTTGTAACACAGGACGATCATGGCAGATGGACAGGCGGCTCATGTTTAGAACGGCCAACAATGATCACACCCTGTTCAGGGAGGAATCTGGACTCAGGGGTCCTTGAGGTGCTAGCCAGCTTGCAACCTGTTGAGTTGATATCTTGTGCTCCTTAGGAGGCAGCTGGGTGCTCATCAGACAAGGGAATATACCTTCTCTATACCACGCTGGGCCCAACAAGTATGCGTGAGATGTTACTTAAGCCCAAAGTTGGTGTCCCTGCATGGTGACTTACGAGGCAAACCATGAGGCCACCTTACCGTCTTCGCTGAAGATGGGGGCAGTGTACAGGTAATGAGTGATGCTTGGATCTTGCTCGAAAGGACATTCCACTTGTTTCCAAGTAATGAATTCTCCAACCTGCTTGGCCAGTTCCAGAAATTTCTGTCATGTTTACAGAGACACAAAATGGAGGAAAGTGAGTGACTTCTCTTGGGTCATCACCCTTCTTGCAGATCTGAGAGGGAACATGGGACCACGGGTGACAGTAGAACCTAGGAAGGACGCTGAGCATTCTGTGAGAACCTTGCCACTTCTCCTTCTTAGAATCTGTGACACCTGTCACCTCAGGCTCCCAGCATCCCCATCAAGGGGTAACAGTCATTGGCCCACAACTTTTTGAGATAGTATCTCACCATGTAGCCAGGGCTGGCCTGCAACTACCTGTGTACATCATGCTAGCTTTGAATTCACAGAGATCCTCTTGCCTCTGACTCCAGAATACCTGAATTAAAGGTGTGTGCCACCATACCTAGCTTCCTTTGCCTAAATGTAGCAAGAATGCACATAGCTTTATTTGAAATTTTTTCTTGTTCTTCTTTGGGAAAGCGACACAAGCTTCTTGATTTACAAGGTGATGTAAATGCAGTTCATTAAATCTATTTCGATAAAATTTAAGTACTTTTAAAAGATTTGAATTATTTTTAATTATGTGTATATATGTGGGTATGTGTGTGTGAGTGCAGGTGCCCACAGAGGCCAGCAGAGGGTGTTGGAACCCCTGGAGCTGAAGTTACAGGCATTTGTGTGTCTCCTGACATGGTGCTGGGAACCTGACTGGGGGATCATGGAAGAGCAGTGCAGAGCTCTTAACTGCTGCTCCGTCTATGAAGCCCAAGAAAATTCTTAAAAAAAAACTGTGACATTTTATTGTACACATATGTGTAGGCATATGTGTGCCTTGGTGCACAGGTAGAGGTCAAAGGACAACTTGCAGGAATCAGTTCTGTCTTTCTACCATGTAGACCTTAGAGACAGAAATCAGGGCCTCAGGCTTGGCAGCAAGCATCTCCGTCCACTGAGCCATCTCAAACAGTCCTAAGTAAGTTCTTTTAAGTGTATTTTAAATTAGAATCATTTTTGTTGTTATTTTGAGACAGGGTTTCTCTGCGTAGCCCTGGCTGTCCTGGAACTCGCTCTGTAGACTAGGCTGACCTCAAACTCAGAGAAATCTGCCTGCCTCTGCCTCCTGAGTGCTGAGATTAAACATGTGCAGCACTGCTGTGCAGTTTAGAATCATCTTTTAATATAGAATCATCTTTTAATATGCATAAGCAATCAGTTCTAGGATCCCTTTACCCCAACCAAGATAACCCCAAACCACAGAGGCTCTGGTCCCTTTTTAAGATGGTATTGTTTTTTTTCAATTTCAAGACTTGGAGTTTATTAATTTAAGTAACAATAATTTAAAAGGTACAATGGGTTCTCATATTACAGAAACATATCTATACAATAAAGAAAACTGACCAGGGTTGTAAGCCAATATATAATAACATCAGTTAACGAGGAAACTAGAGATCATTGAATTACCTTGAATTCAAAGCACCATGAGTTACCACAGGGAACACTTGTTTTTGATGTTTTGGTTTTAAAGAGAGTCCTACACCACTGGCCTCAAACTCACTACGTGAATTCTGGCTATTGCTCCCTTCCCTAAACACAGATTAACGCACATAAAGGCAGATTAAGGTTAACTAGCTGTTAGCTGTTCTATTCAATATAGTGCTTGAAGTTCTAGCTAGAGCAATTAGACAACAAAAGGAGGTCAAAGGTATACAAATTGGAAAGGAAGAAGTCAAAATATCACTATTTGCAGATGATATGATCGTATACTTAAGTGACCCCAAAAATTCCACCAGAGAACTTCTAAAGCTGATAAACAATGTCAGCAAAATGGCTGGATGTAAAATTAACTTGAACAAATCAGTAGCCTTCCTTTACTCAAAGGATACACAAGCTGAGAACGAAATTAATGAAATGACACCCTTCACAATAGTCACAAATAATGTTATATACCTTGGTGTGACTCTAACCAAGCAAGTGAAAGATCTGCATGACAAGAACTTCAAGTCTCTGAAGAGAGAAATTGAAGATCTCAGAAGATGGAAAGATCTCCCATGCTCATGGATTGGCAGGATTAATATAGGAAAAATGGCCATCTTGCTGAAAGCAATCTACAGATTCAATGCAATCCCCATCAAAATTCCAAATCAATTCTTCATAGATCTAGAAAGAGCAATCTGCAAATTCATTTGGAATAACAAAAAAAAAAAACAAACAAAAAAAACCCCAAAAAAACAAAAAAACAAAAAAACAAAAAAACCCAGGATAGCAAAAACTATTCTCCACAACAAAAGATTCTGGGGGAATCACCATCCCTGACCTCAAGCTCTACTACAGAGCAATAGTGATAAAAACTGTATGGTATTGGTACAGAGACAGGCAGGAAGATCAATGGAATAGAATTGAAGACCCAGAAATGAACCCACACACCTATGGTCACTTGATCTTTGACAAAAGAGCTAAAACCATCCAGTGGAAAAAAAGACAACATTTTTAACAAATGGTATTGGATCAACTGGAGGTCAGCATGTAGAAAAGTGCAAATCGACCCATTCTTATCTCTTTGTACAAAGCTCAAGTCCAAGTGGATCAAGGACTTCCACATAAAACCAGACACACTGAAGCTTATAGAGGAGAAAGTGGGAAGAGCCTTGAACACATGGGCACAGGGGAAAATTTCCTGAACAGAACACCAATGGTTTATGCTCTAAGAACAAGAATTGGCAAATGGGACCTCATAAAATTGCAAAGCTTCTGTAAGGTAAAGGACACTGTCAATAGGACAAAATGGCAACTGACAGAGTGGAAAAAGATCTTTACCAATCCTACATCAGATAGGGGGCTAATATCCAATGTATATAAAGAACTCAAGAAGTTAGACTCCAGAGAGTCAAATAACCCTATTAAAAATGGGGTACAGAGAATTCTCTGAGGAAACTTGAATGGCTGTGAAGCACCCAAAGAAATGTTCAACATCCTTAGTAATTAGGGAAATGCAAATCAAAACAACCCTGAGATTCCACCTTACACCAGTCAGAATGGCTAAGATGAAAAACTCAGGGGATAGCAGATGCTGGCCAGGATGTGGAGAAAGAAGAACACTCCTCCATTGCTGGTGGGATTGCCAGCTGGTACAACTCTGGAAATCAGTTTGGTGTTTCCTCTGAAAATTAGACATTGTACTACCTGAGGACCCAACTATACCATTCCTGGGCATATACCCAGAAGATGCTCCAACATGTAATAAGGACACATGCTCCACTATGTTCATAGCAGCCTTATTTATAATAGCCAGAAGCTGGAAAGAACCCGGATGTCCTTCAACAGATGAATGGATACATAAAATGTGGTATATATACACAATGGAGTACTACTCAGCTATTAAAAACAATGAATTCATGAAATTCTTAGGCAAATGTATGGAACTAGAAAGTGTCATCCTGAGTGAGATAACCCAATCACAAAAGAACACACATGGTATACACTCACTGATAAGTGGATATTAGTCCAAAAACTCAGAATAAACAAGATACAACTCGAAGACCACATGAATCTCAAGAAGAAGGAAGACCAGAGTGTGGGTGCTTTGGTTTTTCTGAGAAAGTGAACAAAATACTCACAGGAGCAATTATGGAGACAAAGTGTGGAGCAGAGACTGAAGAAAAGGCCACCCAGAGCCTGGCCTACCTGGGGATTCATCCTATAAACAGTCACCAAACCCCGACACTATTATGGATGCCAAGAAATGCTTGCCAAAAGGAGCCTGATATGGCTGTCTCCTGAGGGGCCCTGCCAGAGCCTTACAGATACAGAGGCAGATGCTCACAGCCAACCATTGGACTGAGTGTGGAGTCCCCAATGGAGGAGTTGGAGGGCGGACTGGAGAAGCTGAAGGGGTTTGTAGCCTCATGGGAAGAACGACGATGTTGGTCAACCAGACCCCCCAGGGCTCCCAGGGACTAAGACATCAACCAAGGGGTACACATGGTTCCAGCTGCATTTGTGGTGGAGGAATGCCTTGTCGGGCATTGGTGGGAGGAGAGGTCCTTGGTCCTATGAAGGCTCGATAGATGCCCCAGCATGGGGAAATCGAAGGGGGGGCGGTAGGTGGGAGTAGGTTGGGTGGAGGGGCATCTTCTTGGAGGTAGGGAGAGGGAGGATGGGTTGGGGGTTTTCTGGGAGGGGGGAACTGAGAAAGGGTATAACATTTGAAATGTAAATGAAGAATATATTCAATAAAAATTAATTGATATTATAAAAAAAGAGAAAAGGAAAAATCAAAATATAAAACATTGGTTCTAATTAAAATATATTATAATGGCAATAAACAAAAAGATGGTATATTTATTTCCACATAACAGAGGTAGCTCCTCTTGCATGCTTTAAACTGTCTCCAGGTTCCCCCTGACACCTAGCATGATGTAATGCTATGCAAATGGATTCTGTGTGCATTGTTCCGGGAACAGTGACAAGCGAAACAGTCTGTATGTCTTCAGTACTGATGTAAATAAGAAATATTTTCCATCCACCGATGCAGAGCCCATGGAAACAGAGGGCTGATGACATATGTGTTTAAACTTTAAAAGTATGCAAACTTTCAAAAGGACTTTAAACACATAGCAGTTGGCTACGGTTTGCCTGTGAAATGCCCTCAATCGGCTTCTTCTCCAGCTGGTGACACTGCTGGATGGTTATGAAACCTTTGGGAGGTGCAGATTTGCTGGGGAAGTATGTCACTGGGGGTGGCCTTGGAGGGTTGACAGCCTGGTCCCACTTGCTGTTCGGATGTCGCTTCCTGAGTGCAGATACAATGTGGTCAGCCAGCTTCCTGCTCCTCCCTCCATTCCTTGCCTTTAATGCTGGACTCTCATCCCCTGGAAACCGTAAGCCAAAACAAACCCTTTCTCCTTTGTTTCTGTCTGTGCATTTGATCACAGATACAGCAAAGAAGATAGGACACAGCCCAAAGCCATGTCCGGACTGGAGAGCCTGCCCTGTTTTATTCCCATATCAGCCCTACTAGCCAGGTCTGTCCCTTACCACCTGCCCTCGGTGTCTGGTCACATGAGTGACTCACAGTCTTCCACAGCTCTGTTTCTAAGGGCCAGTTCAAGAAGAGGAAATGATGGAGTTCCCACTCTCAGTTATATGTCAGGGACACCAACAGAAGAAACCCATCCCAGGTCCCTGGGCCCCTGAAGTCTCATCTATGTGGCCTCTAGATAAGACCCTGGGACCACATGCTGGGCTGGAGAGTCCTCTGGATCTGCCAACTTTGGGACAACCAGGCCTGTGTGTCACCTGAGATCTGTGCAGACACCAGTTGTAGGCCAAAGAGCCCAGGCTTGTGTTGTGGTCCTCATCAGCTGAGGACACTCACAGAGTTCTTGACAGCCTCTAAGACCTCTGTGTAGTCAAAGCTGTGGCCCTGTTTACTGAAGTAAGGGAATGAGCTTCCTTTAGAGCAGTGGCTCTCAGCCTTCCTAATGCTGTGACTCTCCAATACAGTTCTTCATGTCGTCATGACACCCAACCATAAAATTATTTTCACTGCTACTTTATAACTGTAACTTTGCTACTGTTGTGAATCATAATGCAAATATCTGTTTTCTGGCAATCTTAGGAGACTCCTGAGAAAGGATTGTTCAACTCCCAAAGGGGCTGTGACCCATAGATGGAGAACGGTTGCTATAGAGCAAGTAATAGGTCCAGGATTTATGCTTGTTGGAGCTGAAGGTTAAGTGGACACCACTAGGGCTGATCCTTCTGCAAGACAAGAGCCTTCTTTCCCCCACAGATTGGAAGGTCCCACTAAGCCATGCTGTTTGCTGGACTCTGTCTACAGAGCCCACCCATCACATCAGTATGTGGGTGGGCTCTTCTGAAGTGTTCAGGAACTCTGGTTCTCTGAGTGAGGGACCCATGCCCAGCCCTCTGTGGGAACCCCAGCAGATGAGGGTCTCTCTGCTTGAGAGGTCATGGGAACTTCCTGAAGGATATCTAATGAGATTGCTGAGCTGAGGGAGCAGAAAACTCTTTGATTCTGCCCTCTGTGGTTTCTGCTTTACACTCCCGTCCTGCAGTTCAGGGAGCCTCCTTTTTGGGACCTGCCCTGGTTCCCACGTACTACACATTTGTGTGGTCCTTGAAGCACCTTGCCGGCTGTCGTCATAGGTCTTCAGGGTTGACTTTCTCTTCAGTTGCTCCCTGTGCTGAGAACCATGTCCAGTATGGAGTGTTTGTTGGCATGTGCCTGAGCCTCAAGCCTCTCCCTTTGGCTGATATTAGGGGACCTGGATGACCCCAGTCTGAAATGGCTGTAAATTGATGCTCTCTGCCTCTCCTGCAGCCCCCATGAATCTAGCTATCCAGGGTCCAGCAGTCCCACGCTGGCAACTTTTGTCTATGTGTGTGTTTGTGTTTGTGTGGCTACAGGTGCACTCGGGTAAGTAGAGGCCAGAGGACAACCTCGGGTACTGTCTATCATGCTTTTTAAGACAGGGTCTCTCGGCTGGGCATGGAGGCACACACCTTTAATCCAAGCACTTGGGAGGTAGAGGCAGGTGGATCTCCATAAGTTCCAGGATGGCTAGGGCTACATAGAGAAACCCTGCCTGGAAAATCAAAACAAAACAAAGCAAGCAAGCAAACAAAAGACACAGAGTCTCTCACTGGCCTGGAACTAACGAATTAAGCTAGGCTGACTGTCCAGAGACATCCAGAAATCCACTTCTCTCCTTCTCCCAGGACTGGGATCATAAACCAGTTCCAACAGACCCAACTTTTCTTCCCATGGTTCTGGGGGTGGGGCTCGGGTCCTCCTGCTTGCATCACAAGCACTTCATGCAGAGGCATCTCTTTAGCTGCCCCCCTTGATTGTGCTGGGAACAATTAGCACTTGTTTCACTTGCCGGCATTACTAAAAGCCAGTGGACCCACCTCAAAGTTGACATGCCCATTGGGAAGGCGGTTGGCGCAGCCCTCATTGAGGAAATAAATGTCCTTGATGAGCAGGCTGAAGAAGGGGATGACAATCTAGAAGGGAGAAGGTGCAGATCAACATAAAGGAACAGCCCCCAGTAGCCCAGAGCTAGAAGGGGGCTCAGAGAACAGGCATGTGAAGTGCCACCCTGCCCCATGGTCACCCAGCCTCAGTATGGATGGGAGAAAACTCATGCAGAAACACACTGTTTCAAATGACTTCACCGATCAGAGGTGACAGCCCAGCTTCTATACAGTCCACCCTAGAGTCCGACTTGTGAGCTGGGAGCCAGTACCCCTGAGGCTAAAACACAGCCCCCTTGTGTCCTGGGCTCTGTAAAGCAGTCGAAGCAGTATAACAAGGCCAGTATATTCAAAGCTGTGCAGGATGGGGCTCGATACCACTGAACGGTGAAGAAGCCTCGCTGGGACTCAGTCTTCCAATCTGGCAGATGGGAATGATGAAGCCCATCAACGTTAAGTGGAGGGCTGGGGATCATGGAGTCAACCTGTTCTGGATACTCAGGGGAGAGCAGTTCCTGTCTCTGCTGCCTGGCTTTCTAATGTCCTGGCTCCTGGCTGCGGCAGGCTTACTAGGGCATGTGATTTGGTCCCTCAGATTCCTGACTGCTACAGTTTGGATCATGCGTTTTCCAAAGGCCCCTATGACTATGACCTGCTTCCCCCGGGGAGATGTTCATGGGAGGCTGTGAAAAACTTAGGAGATGGAGTTTAGTTAGCAAGAGCTCTTCAGTCACTGGGGACATGACTTTGAATCCTGAGGTTTTTTTTCCTCCTCGTTTTGGCTCCCCTGCCATCAGGTGAACAGTTTAATTTTATCCTGTGTCTACCATAAGAGGCCCACAGTAACAAAGTCAACCAATCATGGGCCAAAACCTCTGAAACATGCCGGCAAAACCGAACCTTTTTGCTTTATAACTTGGCTGTGTCAGGTATTTGGTTACAGTGCAGACAGAAAGCTGAAGGACACATTGATACAGCCCACCCGGAAATAATATGGGAGGAGCTATGAAGGCCGGAACTTCTAAGCTTTGAAGGCTCTTCCCTACCTTCTCTCTGCTGCTGTGAGCAGTGAGTGAGCGGTGGGCTGCCCCACGCAGAGCTGTCCTATAGTTGCAGAAATTCCCCGTTGGGTCCATCTGGTGCTGGAAGGAGATGGGGAGACATTGGAGGAGATAGATAGATTCGGGGACCAGATGGCCACACCCCTTGGCCACACTCCTTGGCCATACCCCTTGGACCAGCAGCCCTGTTTACCTCCAGAATGAAGAACTTGGCTGTCTTCACTTTGGCCCAAGTCTTCTTCAGCCTGGAGACAGGGCTCATGTTCATGCCAGCTGGAAGAAGGTGAAGAGATGAGCGGGCTCCTCCAGCCTGGGCAGTCCCTTGTCCCCATAGGAAAATCGGTCTTGGTGTGCCCTGCCTGTGGCTGCAGGGTGGCTGAGTGGGCGGGTGTTGGTGTACTTTGTACTGAGGTGGACTTGGGTGCATGTAACTCTGACTGACCCATCTACACGGGTCTACCATTGCATCAATACTTATTTTGGTTTCATTCTCTCTGTCTGACTCTTCAAATGCATCCCTTAGTGTACTTGACCTTGCTACAAATGGAGCACCTCCGTCAGCCTCTGGAGCCAGCCATCTAGCCCACAGCCACCCTGGGCAGAGAAGACCCTTGACGGGCACCCCACCTGCCAGCCGTCCCCACTTTAACCTCTCTGGTGGTCCTCATGAAGGGTATTCGGGGCCTGGGCAAGTTCACTCACAGATAATGGCCATGAGGGAGTTGAAGTTGCCGATGTTGAAGCACTCGCGGGCCACGTCGATGAAGAACTCGATCACCTGCGCTCTCTGCTTCTTCTTGGCTGGCTGAGGAGAGGACACCCGGGCTTCAGTGGGCATGGGTCCCTCCCCATTCAAACACCCAACCAACCAGCCTGGCTCTCCTGCTCTTCTCTGAGCCCATTTCATAGCTGAGAAGCCCAAGGCCCAGGGTCAGAGGTATGCAGGGCAGAGGTGGGCCAGTGAAGCTCTTGTGAGGCGCCCCTGCACTGGAGAGGCTGGGAGGCATCTTTGGGATGGCGCCCCTCCAAGGGCAAGCGTTCCCTGGAAGATGGAAATAGCGCTATTCCTTTCTTCCCAGTGTGGAACTCCTCTCTCTTCATAGGGGCCACACACCAACCCTGGGCCCGCCCTCTGTGCTGCTCCTCTGTCGCTTTCGGTCAGAAGGCCATGCCGCTGTGAGAACTTACCTTTGGGACAAGTAGTTAAGACTCTCCATCTTTCTGGTGGCTCAGGACCAAACTGTCCTTTCCCCAGGGCCATCTCAGGGGAGTTCTTGGGTGGTCTAGCCTCCACTTTAGCCTACCTTAGCGCCTAGCCAGTAATGGGAATGTGGGAACAGGCTCAGGCCAGTACAATTCAGGAGCATCTTCTTTTTTTTCTTTTTGATTTTTTGAGACAGGGTTTCTCTGTATAGCCCTGGCTGTCTTGGAACTCATTCTGTAGACCAGGTTGGCTTTGAACTCAGAAATCCACCTGCCTCTGCCTCCCAAGTGCTGGGATTAAAGGCGTGCGCCACCACTGCCTGGCTTAGGAGCATCTTTCTTGTCCATCAGTGCCATCGTCTCTCTAGCCACCAGGAAGTGACACTGTAGGTGCACCATCCAAGGAATCCTCTCCACTGCAGAGAGCTGCCCACCTGAGACTTAGTCCTGTCCTTCAAATAGCAACACTAATGGAGGACAGTGATGGAGCCAGGTGATGTTTAGATAGACGCTGACCGTGTCAGCTCACTAGGAACACCACAGGTCAGTTTCTCCCCTAGCACAAACCTGACTGGCCTGTTCAGCTGCTGACCCCTAATGAGCATTGACCCTTGACCCCAGGCTCTGTCTCAGCACCTGTATTCTGTGAGCCAAACTAGCCAGTCTGACCCATTGTGTTGTAGGACAATGGTTCTCAACCTGTGGGTCGTGACCCACAGGGGTCAAATATCATATCCTGCATCTCAGGTATCTACATTACGATTCATAACAGTAGCAAAATTACAGTTATGAGGTAGCAACACAAATAATTTATGGTTAGGGGGTTAGTCACCACAACGTGAGGAACTGTATTAATGGGTTAGCATTAGGAAGGCTGAGAACCACCGCCTGAGGGTGAAGATGCATGTCCAGAGGACAGTTTAAAGGAAGAGAAGATGACAGGCAGGGTTTGGCCAGGCACCTTGCCTCAGTGCCAACGTGTTTAACACTAGAGTGACAGAACTTCCTGCAGACAGAAGCGGCCACTGGCCTGGACTTGTTTTGGAATTCAACTTTTTAAAAATTATGGCCCATCATTTTTTATATTCAGAAAACGACAGATTAAAAAGTGCATCAGCGCTTGATGGTTTGGGGGAACTTGTGTATCCTTTGGAACGGTGAATAAACATATGCAAAACAAGGAGTATAGACACAGAGAAGCCTGTAGAGATCGCCTCCCGTCTCCTCTAAGTATCATTCAGTAACTACACAAACAACAGTATGCTTTTAGATTACACTGAAAACCCGAATTTTAAAAAGTAATTGGGGCTTGGTATTAAAGAAAAGACTTAGGAATAGCTTTATTTCCAATCTCATCGTTGGCCTGAACTTTTAACATGCAATTTCCCATTTCTTAAAGGTTAGATCCTTTTTTTTCTCCAAGCCCCAAGTAAGCTACACAGCCCAGCTGCCTGAGGCAGACAGGTCCGGACTGAGGCACACAGTAGCCAGCCCTCAGTCCCTAGCAAATAGTCTGACTTCCACTTGGCTGGTGGATCCACCCTGAGACATTCACTGGAGGGAAGAGGTGAACCTGGTCTGGTACATTGGTCCAGCCAAGCCCTGGGCTTGGAAGGATGGGACTCGATACATGCCCAGGTAGCCTCTGGCTGGCAGGCAGGGCCGAGCTGGCTTTACTCACCATGCAGATTTCCGTTGCCACCAGGTAGGATAGTCTGTTGAACCACTTCACGTAGGCCTCTACGTTGTTCGTCTTGTCACTGAAGCGGGGCTAGGAAAGACATGTGGGCTGAGTCTCCTTGTTGATAACTTTTTAGAGCATAGAATCAGGTCACAGTCATTATAAAGAACCCAGACCATGGAACAATCTCAAAGTCACAAACACAATCAGATCAGAAACACGATGATCTGATGTGGAACCTCCTGGTCGTCCTGGAGGCTAGAGGTCCTGGGCTTATCTCGAGGATCACAGTGGCAGGAGAAGGCAAAGAGGGGGGTTGGATATAGAGCCCTTCAGTAGACTGCACTCTCACAATGTGGGAGAGATCCTTGGGTCCATCCACAGCACCAGACGAGGTACAAATACATCATAATAAGGCTGTACTTCAAGATTATGAGTATATACACAGAATCAATGTTACCCATAGATCTTGTATTTGCAAATTTGTGTACCACCTTTCTTTCTCTCTTCTAATAGCTTGTATTGCTTTCCCATTCAATGGGGTGCAGGCACAGAAAGGCCTGAGCCACTTGCGTAAGCATTGCCAGCTAAGACTGAACTAAAGTAAAGCTGCTGTGTCTTGTTTCTGCTCATACCGAGAGCAAGGATCCTTCTCCCTGCCTCTGTTTAGTATCTCTTTTCTTTTCCTTTTATGTTTTCTTTGGAGAATAGTTTCCATGTTTTCAAAGGATTCCAGGAATAATACTAAAGTGACATATTTTATTTCTGAAGCACACAAAGACTATGATGATGTCTCCTACAGAGAAAGCATGTGCTAGATAGCTCTCATTTGTCTATGACCTCTACAGACACAGCCAGCCAACTAGAGAGAGATGGGTAGACAAGTGAATGGACAAACAGACGCAGAGACAGACAAGTAAGTAGACAGATTAGATACATACACAAATAAATATTTTCTTTATGTGGTGCTAAGGATGAAAGCCAGGCTAGGCAAGAATTCTACTCCCGAGCTTCATCTCAGATCCCAGCATGAGTTGGTCTGGCCATTTGCCCTAAGCTAAGTGTTAATCAGTAATGCATGTTAGATATGTCTCCTTTTACACACGAACACATATCTACTGCTACGTGTTGATTGCTTGTAGAAAATATTGAGAAAAGAAGCTTGTGTGAGCCTGATGTTGCATTTCCCCCAGGAGCAATGGCTTAGGATTCGCTAATTTGACATTGGTGTTGGTGTTCTAGAGCATAATTAGTGGGAGTAACAAAATCAACTCTATGTGTGTGTGTGTGTGTGTGTGTGTGTGTGTGTGTGTGTATGTATGTATGTATGTATGTATGTATGTATGTGTGTCTATATCTATAGATTTTTATTTGAATCTTTTCCTGAGTCATGTTTGGAGAAAAAAAAATCAACCTATGCCGAACATTCTATGTCTTGTAAATACACGGACCATTGTTTAAATGATTAAACTTAAGGTAAGGAAATGTGTATGTTAAATCTATGGGGATAATTTTCAATGAGTAGAGGAGGTAGATGGAAAAAAATGTAAGGAAAGGAGAGAAAAAGAAGTGGGAAGTCAAGGAAGACGATGGCAAAGCCACAGGAGTGGACAGGGCCGGGTCCTCGCAGATCGGCAACTGCAGTCAAATGCCATTTCTTGACATTTTCTAAGTCGAGGAGGTAAATCAAAGAGAAGTAGGAAATTGCACATTTGACAAATGTCACATAGCTATTCTGAGGATTCCAACTTGAGTGGTTCAACTAAGATTTTTCAGTTTTATGGTGGGCTTATCAGGACAGAACCCAATGGAGAGTAAAGGAGGATTTGTAACATTTGGACACCATTTTAAAGCAAAAAAAAAATACTGAGGGAAAAGCACTGTAGAAGTGACTAAAGGGAAACCACACTGTGATAAGAGGTTCAATTCCTCAGGAAAATATCACGAGTCTAAACAGGCTTGTGCTGAGTAACACGTCTTCAAAATATGGAGTTAGGACTGGTGAGATGACTCAGTAGGCAAAGTACTTGCCAGACAAGCATGAAGACCTGAGTCTGATGCCTAGAAACTCACGTGAGAGTGCGCGCATGCACACACATGCACACACACACACACACATGTACACATGCACACACACAAGCACACACACATGCACACAGGCATGCACACACACATGCACACACACATACAAGCATGCATGTGCATGTGCGCACCAAGCTCTGTTGCATTCACTTGTAATCCCAGTGATGTGATTGTTATATTGATGAAGAGAAAGAAATAAATCACAAAAAAATAGTAATGGCACTCCAACATGGATGTGCAGAAATTTAAAAGAATAGTTGAGTTGCCAGTGGGTAACTTTATATCTGTAGACAGGAAAATTTAAAGGCAAAGGTTAAATTCTTGAAACAATATAAGAAGTTACAAAGCAACTTAAGAGGGAGGAGAAAGGCAAAGGCCAGCTACTTAGGAGGCTGAGGCAGGGAGGCCTAAGTTCAAGGCCTAGCTGAATTAGTGAGCGAGACTGTCACAAAAATAACAAAACACAAACGGAAGGCTTGGGAGTGTAGCTCATGTGCAGAGTGCCTGCCTAAGAAATGGAATGACCTAAGTTCCAGCCTCAGTACTGCTTTGGGGCAGAGGAGAAAGAACTTAATAGCCTTATGGTCACTAAATAACAGTGTGAATAAACAAAGAAACAATCTAAAAGAAAACTTGACTGGGTTAATGAAAGTTACTCCTCTAAAAACACTCAGACTCAAGAGTCTTTGCTGCCAAAAGCTGATCAACACTCCAGTAACAGGTAAATTCCAGCCTTTTACACACGACAGAGAACGGAGTAAGAGGAGCTGAAAATAGTGTCAGGTAGAGGAGTAGCCGCTCAGTCTCACTCATGATTAATCGTGGCAGAATCTCCAAACAAAACAGCATGCAGGACACAGGGATATGGAGAGACAAAGAAAGGTTTGTCTTCTCCTCGTTTACTTATTTTGGAATTGTAAGGTGGATTCAACATTGATTTTTTTTTAAAAAAAGATTTATTATATGTCAGTACACTGTAGCTGTCTTCAGACACCAGAAGAGGCATCAGATCCCATGACAGATGGTTCTGAGCCACCATGTGGGTGCCGGGATTTGAACTCAGGACCTTTGGAAGAACAGTTGGTGCTCTTACCCTCTGAGCCATCTCTCCAGCCCCTCAACATTGGTTTTTAAAGGCTAGTAAAAATAGTCACTTAGCAGTGTAGAGGAGAAGCAACATGTGAGTTCTGTGATGATATATTATTATGAAAATATCTCTTACATCCAAGAGACGGGAACTTTTGCTGGACCTTAACACAACTGGAGCTCACTTAAGACTGGTGTCCTGCTGTGCATTCAGCCTGTTTGTTCACCCTGCCTCTCGGGGAACAAGGTAACAACCATCTTTGTCTTAGATTTCTCACGCAATCAGATTTTTCAGCCTAAACTGATGCATTAATCTTAAACTGCATTTTTCTTCCATGTCCCTGGCCCAGAGCAATGAATGCATGGTATGCTTAAATGTGTGCTGTGGTAACCATTTGCTGAAAACAGAGACCTTGTACAGTAAATATCTGCCACCAGTGTGGGAAAGAACACGGAGATAGACTGTCTGCAGGACTGCTTGCTCTTTGGGAAGGTTGGAACCGGCAGTTTCATTCCGTGTAAAGCTCAGTTAATGTATTTCTGTAAAGCAGACTTCCTCGTGTTATGCTGTCTGTTTAATAGAGGAGAGCAAAGTCCTTTGTTAGGGGCGGATTCACAAAGACAGCATTCAGGCAGGCACAGATTCAGATGCATCTGACAGACAGATTGCCAACAGGACAGAAACTAGAGGCAAGACACATAGAGAAGGGTAGGAGAATTCACATTTGGGCTCGCTATTGGTCAAAGTTCAAAAGGACACACATGTTGGATCCTTTTTGTTAATACGAGGCAGATGCATACCGGCTCATCTGAGACTATCTCTACTGCCTTTAATCTATTCAGGACAATAGAACCAGAGAAAATAATTCAACAAAACTCAACAACCATGCATGTGAGACCTCTTGACAAACTAAGAAGCAAGGCACCTTATCGATACCTGAAAGAATAATCAAATAGCAAACACTCTAGCATGGCCTGCTAAAAGTGACCCTTTTAGAACTAGGAAAAGAAAGGTGTCACTTCTCAACACTTCTGCATAACATACAACTGGGGTGCATGCTGGAGTCATACGTAAAATCGGGCAGGGGTGTCCTGTATTAAGTAATAGTCTTTGCTCTTCAGAGACGTAAGGTGATGGAGGAGGATCTGTAGACGATTCCTGTCCTCTTATACCAGTGGAATTTCTATTTTATGCTTGCCACAGAAATAAAAACAAATATTATTTCAGGGGCTGGTGGGGTGGCTCAGTGGTTAAGAGCACTTGCTAGAAGCTCCCAGCACCCCTTGGTGGCTCAGTTGCCTACCATGCAGGAGGCTCTGGGTTCAATCCCTAATACCCACCCCGCCAACAAGTCCTATTCAGTTCTATCAGTTACAAAATTGACATGAAAAAAAAAATACTGCTGTCTTAAGAGCAAGCACCTGAACTGACCACTGGATTTCACTGAATATTATTTTGACTTGAAGAATGACACAGAAACTCCCATTGTTCAGACTTCAACATTTGGCTGATCTTGCCTTGAAAATGAATAAGAAGCCCGTCATTTCCAAGAAAACAATTCGCAGCATTTGTTGCCAATGATGAAGTTCAAGCTTTCGAGAGAAAAATTTGGAATTTACAAAGCCCTCACCCACCTCTGTGAGCTTGACAGCCTCAGGGTTTTCACCGATTTTCTCCCCAACAGCGGGAGATCTGCTATACTCTGTCTCCGTGTTTTTTTTTTTTAATGATGTATGGTGCTATAAAATCACGTATTCAAGGCGTGTTACAGTCCAGTGGACACCACGGTCTATGGAAAGGTCACTGCTATATTTTTGGATCTCATGTTACAATGAATGTTTAAAAATTAGCCCTTGCATCTAACAAGAACAGATATCTCATAAGAATGTCAAATATTTCAAAGTCTCAACTATAAACCTGTGAGATTCGACTTCCCCCTCCCTTCCCTCCAGGGATTGGCACTAGAACGCACCTAGGGGGTTCCTGAGCAGGAGGAAAGGGTTCTTCTCCCCTTGAGTTCCCAGCTCAGGACCCACGTGTGCATAGTGGATGCTACTGTTCATCTGTCTAGTAAAGTCCTGTGGTCTTTACCAAAAGCAAGGGCAGTTTAACAAGAGCAATTACCATTACAGCATTTAATTTGAGCTCTTTTTTTTTTTAAAGGCCGGTCATAAATAACGGATGCTTCCAGTTCTGACTGGATCTAGCCGGTTGGCTAGACACCCTACTCCTGTGGCTGAGACCCTAGGAGGAAAGAACTAGCTTTCAGTGCTAGTGTGGCTCCATCCTCCCCATCTTTTCAAGCAACGGCACCAGTCAGCACTTCCTACAGTAGCCACTAGAGGGCACCAGTGCCTGTCGAAACGCACAAGGAGGACCCTCAGGTCCCACCATGCTAGGTGCACCCTGTAGCTTCTCTCTACCCCACGCTGAGGCCTGACTCAAGGTGACAGTTGGCTTCCCGACTCTCCCTCCACCCTGACTGGTTGAGTGATCTGGTGGGGTATGTCCAGCTAGTCCCCTGGGCTCTCTGGGATTCATTATCAGCCGTTATCTGAGCTGGAAAGGCTGGGTGGAGTGTCCAGGGGCCCTCCATTCTGCTCTGGGCAGCATCAAGGCTTTCCCGTGAGATTTCCCCCATCATGGCCACTACTGGGTGGAGGCCACTGTAGTCTCAGCTCTCCCAAGAAACTTTTACCTTTGTGCCTGCCAGGGGGTCCTTGTTCACAAAAGCCTGGACAAACTCCTCGGGCCCAATGTGCCTTAGTCGCTCCTGCACAGAAAAGGAGAAGAGTCAGAAAAGAGGAAGGGTCGGGCGCTCGCTGGGGAGGACGCCCATGCTGGGAGGCACATTAGGGGTGTGTGTCAGGGAGGTGCCAACTTCCCCCCATTACCTCTTCCTGGGGGCCCTTTAGCCTCTGTATCTACACAGAACCCCATGTGCTTGGGGTGAGGTCAGCTCGTTCCTTTTACCAACATGAAGGAGGGCTCAGCTGCTGCTCTGGAAATCTGGGAGAGCAGCCTCCCCCTACTTCCAGCCGCATGTGTGTGGGGCCCAAATGGCAAGTCCCTTAGTTCTGAGAAGAGCACACAGTGAATGGCATCAGAATGAGAGTCTGAACCCCATTCCTCTGTCCTCACATTGGACCCTTAGCTGGCACCTGCAGACCTCCTGTCCCAGGCCCAAGAATGCTGAGGGTCTGCTCCAGGGTCTTCTGAAGGGGCCCATTGGGCCTGGATCCCTGAGCTATGCTGAGATCAGGAAAGACAGGTTAGGGGCAGTGTTTGCTGTGGCTAATGGCTCCTTCCCTGGGTCCCACTCACCAGCTCCACGTGGGTCAGTTGCTGGGCCAGCGTGTACGGGTCACTGCAGACACCTAGGAGCTCCCTGTGGATGGAGGCTGGAGGCTTGGTCCTGTAGGAGATGGGCTTGTCGGCTCCCACCAGACCTTCTGGTCCCTGGCCAAGTGACGCCAATTTCTGGTGCAGACTTTGCAGGAGCTGGTGCACCCTGTTCCCGTAGGTCTACGGTTGAGGTGAGGGGAGAGGGCACTCAGGCCTGAAGATCCACACCCCAAACTCAACCCCAGCTGCAGGCTCCTGAGCTCCAAAGTGTGTGTGTGTGTGTGTTTTGAGTGTGTGTAGTATGTTAAGTATGTTTTGTGTGTGTGTTTTGAGTGTGTATATATGTGTTGAGTGTGTTTTGTGTGTTTTGAGTGTGTGTGGTATGTGGAATGTGTTTTGTATGTGTGTGGTTATGCATGTGGTATGTATGTGTATGTTATGTGGCGTGTGTGTATGTGTGTATTGAGTGTGTTTTGTGTGTTATGTGTTGTGTGTATGTGTTTTGAATGTGTGTATGTAGTGTGTGTGTTTGTGTGTGTGTGTGTGTGTGTGTGTGTGTGTGTGTGTGTGTAGTGTGCCTCTGTGGACAAGGCCAGGTACCGGCAGATATCCTGGGAACCTGTCCCATTCTGAAAAAGGCCCCTACATTGGGCATGTGGTTGGGGCTGAAGCGAAGGGCAGCTGGGGAGGAGGCTGTGGGTTACAGGGAGGGATGAGAAAATGCTTCGGGCAGAACATCTCTGGCTAAAACGTACGAGCTGCTTCTGGGTTCTGGGGCGGAGAAGGTCAGGTAAGCCAGGGAAGGAAGGGAATGCACAGGACAGACCTGGCCCTGGATGACTGGCCTCTTGCTGGCTTGAGACCAGCCTCACTCTCCTGCCTCCGTTCCTGGCAATGCTGCCTTCCTCACAGGACCCCAGTTAGAATGATGCTGCATGGGGACAGGAAGCGCCATCTTTGTTACAAGAGCCCAGCCCAGCTCTGGGTGTGCAGGGTGCACTCAGTGGATAGGGCAAGGACAAACCTCCCAACATGGAGCTCGGAAGGACGGCCTGCTTCGGACTGTATCCTGAACTGGGGGGCAGGGACAAGAGGTTCCTCAGGGGCACCTTCTATTCACAATGGGAAATTCATCAGCTCTCCCCCAGAGACCCTATTTCTGTCTTTTAAAAAAAATTTTTTTTTAGTTAAAAAATCAAATTAGCTGCATATGTGTTTGTTTGTGTGCCGGTGTGTATCCTTCAGTACAGGTGCCCTTAAAGGCCAGACTAGGGCATCTGTGCCCTGGAGTTTGAGTTACAGGTAAGTTGTGATGCTAGTGTGGATGCTGGAAATTGAATTCTAGTCCTTTTGCTCTTAACTGCTGAGTCATGTCAGTTCCAGGGACACTATTTCTAAAGAGAGATACCATTAGCTTAGCTGGGTTAATGGAGACGTCTACATAACCCAAGAGTTTTGGCCTTTAACCCCTGACGGTTTTCGCCTGTGGCAAATATCACTCCTAGAGACAGCTCTACTCCTTAAGTGCCAAGGAGCTAGTCTGAGAGCTGGCATAGGAGTGGCAGGCCGTTGGGGAACTTGCTTTCCCAGCTGTTCTTGTGGTTCATCTGTGGAGCCCTCCTCCTGCTCCAAATTACAGGTCCTTGGCCTTGAACACCGACTGCCAGCCTGGGTCTACATGGGGAGCAGGCCTCTGGGAGGGAGGCCTCTGTATGCCCCTGGCTTAGTGGGGCACAGAGCCACTGCTGGGCCACTGGGCCATCTGAGCCCTTCGGTGGGTCTTATTCCCTACCTAATACCATTGCCAGGTCAGAAGGAAAAGGCAGAGATACAGGGCCCTGGATTCCCTCTCAGCTATGCGGGACCTGCCTCCTCCATGGGCTCCAGGGGGCCCGTCGAGGGTTTATACTATGCAATATGGTGGGGAGAGGGGCCCAGAGGAAGTCGGAAACAGGCTCAGGTCCTGGGTGGGAAGGTACAGGAAGGGGAAGTGACTTCTACCCTGTCTGGCCCACCTCGTCACACGGGGAGATGCGGCCCACCACGTCTGTCAGGTGTCCGATGGTGGACTCCTCTTCAAAGTCCCGTGGGAAGGTTTCAGTCCACTCGGCTAGCAACTGGAGCAATTTAGCACCAAACTTCCGGACTCGGGCCTGCAAGGCGAAGCAGAAAGCAGGGGCCACTTGGTGGGCTGTAGTAAGCCTCTTGCCGAGCAGGCTCTGCCCATCCGGGTTATCCCATGGGCCCTTGCAGTAGCTGTGGTAAGCCTCAGGCTGTCTGTGCCTTGCAGCAGGGAGAGAACATCAGAGCAGAGGGTGGGAGGTGAGGTGGCTTGGCTCTGCTCACACTTGGGACGGGACGGAAGTGAAGCAGACACACATTTCGAGGCTGGGTCCATCTCGTTTCTAACACCAACAGCACCCCTGGCCTCTCCCTTTCCTAGGGTCAGGGTACCTTAGTTTTCCCATGGGGCTCCCCTTCTCTTTTCCCAGAGAGACAGGCCCTGCTGATTGACTCAGGGATGGAACTATATGAGTAGTGGCCAATCAGATTCCGGGATTCTAAGTCATCACTTGACTGCTCACCGATGAGCATGTGACCTAAGCGAGGTCAATGAAATCTCAACCTTTTACCTTTAGAGGTCTTTCCACGTGACTGAGAGGTTAGATGGTCGCCCTGACAAAGGAAGCCGGCTATCACTGTGCTGGAGAACCGACCGGCACAAGGTGAGACCTGTGGCCCCAGATGAAACCAGGGCGGGGAGCGTCAGAGTACGAAAACCCATGTCTTGTTGGGTGATTTGGGTTCCTCAAAGAGGAACCTAATGCCGGGCAGGCACATAAAGCAGCCATGTTCCTTTGCTTGGATCAGTTGAAGCTGGGTCTTGGTCCTGGGCCTCGGATAAGTCAGAAGCTTGATAGGCTCCTTTTCCAGAGGTTGGAGCAACCACCGCCTCCCCCCAAAGCTGACTCTGTGAGGTCAGACCCAGGGGATACAGATGCACTCAGAGCCCCCTGGCCTGCTTAGCTCCTCACCTTGTCCAGCACCGGCTTGTCCAGCTGTTGCTGCTCTATGCAAAGGTGGCACACCCGAGCTAGGAGCTCTTGGGGCTCGATGAAGAGACGGGAGCTCAGCAGGAAGGTGAAGATGTAGGCTTTCTGGGGAGGGTACCACACAAACTCATCAGAGTACAGAGGACGTGTCACCGGACTGCCCCAACTCCCCAGGCATGAGGCCGTTCCCAGCCCTGTCACCTGCGCCATGCTCTCCTACCCCCCACCCCCCGCCCCGCCAGGCTGCGGCTCACCTACCTCGGGATAGTAATCGGCTGTGGGCACGAGGTGCTGAATCAGGGTGTCCAAGGAGGCTGAGGCTGGAGCTCCGTCCAGGAGGGGCTGCCCAGCCTGCTCGCCTTCTGTGGATTCTGTGGGAGGCGGGCTGAGACTGCCCGGGGTGACCATGTCGGAGGCAGTCAGTGTCCGGGGCATGCCTGCCTGCAATGGTAAGAAACAGTTGGAGGTAACCTGAGCTGAGGCCCACTGATTCTCTGGGTTCCAGGCTGGAGGACTATATAGCCTCTCACTGTCCACACTTAAGTTCCTCGAGCACATCATGAGAGGCTGCCAGTGTCCCCCACTTTACAGCCCAACACCTATTCTCCATTTTCTTATAGCCTCCCCAATTCTTCCCCCAGGAACCATCTCTTTTTTACTGTAAGTTTCTCCCTCTGCTTCTCTTTATCTTTATAATTCAGGGTGACCTGCAACTCACAGCAATCCCCCTGTTTCAGATTCTTCCATTGCCTGTACTCTAGGGATGTGCTACCAAGCACAGGAAAAGTTGTTTGTCCAAGTCCTTAATAGCCACCATCTTCCCCCCAGCTACTGGTCACAAAAATAGGCTCAGGGATGATCCTGATTCAGCTTAGGGGTTCAGGAACAGTCCAGATCTTCCTTGACACCTGGAAGCTATTGTTCCCCTGAGATCCTATCGACTGAACTTTGGGGAATGTAAACTCTACATTGTTGAGTTCATCTCGGCACTGTGAGGAGCTAGGAAAGTAGGCACTCTTTTTGGAGGGAGAGAGCTGAGGTTGACACCTGTGTACACTACCTGAGGCCTCTACCACTGAGCTAACATCCCTCAGCCGGCTTTGCTACTTTTCATTTTGAGACAAGTCTTGCTAAGTTGTCCAAGTTGGTTTTGTATGTTCTCTGTAGCCTAAGCAGGTCTTGACTTACGGTCCTCCTGCATTAGTCTACAGAGTAGCTCCAAATTCACATCTGAGCCCTGGTGGACATTAGTGGATTTTCATTGTGAGCCCTGATGTAGGCCTGGGGGCTTCTGTCCATTGCTGGTGCAGCTAAAGGCCCTCTGTGGGCATTACAGCGTCCTCTCTATGCTGGCCTCCTCTAGACCAATGCTGAGCCCTTTAGGGGCCTGGCCAGCAGAGGGCGCTTGTACATTTTTACAGGGAGCCTGTGCTTGCTCCCCGTTCTTCCACACTTGCTTGCAGGTCTGTGGGTGTTGAACCAGTTCCAGCCTAGACAGTCAGGTCACCCCATTTTCTCAAACACAGAATCTTTTGGGCTCACCCCCTGAAAGACTCTGGCTTTGGCCTGCTTTTTCTGACCCCCAGTGACCCTGAACTAGAGACAGAAAGACAGGAGGCCAGAGTCCACTCAAGGATGAGGAGGAACTCTCCAGAGGGCTGTCCACAGTCTGTGGTGGGGGCGGTGCTGGGACAGGGTTACAGAATTAGCGAGTGCTTGGTCAATCCATGTGGATGGGAGCCTGGACAGCCCTGACCTTGGCGATAGTGGCAGCTTTATTTTTTACCTCCCTAGGAATTGCCAACACTCGATTTTCAGTCCTGAAAATGCAAATTTCACAAACTACTTCTTATCCATCTGTGTGGGGAAGCTGGTGCAGACGAAGATGGCGGGGGTGGGGTGGGGTGGGGGGCTCCTGAAGCTTCTCATTGGAGAGGGTGGCCATCTCTAGAGACAGCAGGTGCTAGCTCTGTCTCATGCCTATGGCTCAGCACCTGGTTCTAACTTTACATGCCAAAATATGTGAGCGCCAAAGTTCCCCTCTCCCCTGCAATGTCTGTCACCTTTTCATCCTACAGCCTGCCTGGATTCCAGTCCAGTTTTCTCCCAGGGGGGCCAGTGACAGCGTGGAGGTCACACTGAAACTCTCCGTGGGGCAGGACAGCAGTCTGCCAGGTGGTGGGAGAATCACGGAGGGATGTTTCACAAGTCAATCTCGGGAGCACTCAGAACACCCCAGGCCTGGCTCAGCACTGGGCGCTTGATGCTGGGTCCTTGGGGGTGGGTGGCTAGATCCCCAAGCTCATGCTATGAGCTGAAGGGGTGTCCTACAGGGATGACCTGAGAAGGATGGGCTGCCAAGCAGGAGCTTGGGGAGGTCACCGACCTGAGGACCGAGGGCAGGAATGAACCTGTGGAAAAGCAAGCTGTCATGGGACCCACAAGGGGAAGGTAGGTGATTATGAAAAAGTGTGCTTAGGTGGTTGGGGCCAGGTGACTGGTCCTAAGTGACCAAGTGGTGGATGAGGGAGAGCACAGGGTGTTGGGGACATCGAGCATCCATGTGTGGAAACACATGTCTTTCTAAGAAGCACACCGAGGCCCCAGGCCATGTGCCTGTGTCCTCTCCTGTAAATATGAATGACTCTTGGATAAGTTTCTTGTCTATCGCCCTATAGCTTCTTCACACAAATGCAACATAAGTATTTATTTTCCCGTTTCTTTATTACACACAAAATAGCATAGCCCCCACACCATCCTGTTCGGGGTTCTTTTCATTAACAATGCATCTCAGAAGTCTTTCTGCAGTAGGCCAGGGTTTGTTTCTTTTCTTTTCTTTTTTTTTTTTGCCTAAAACATTTTGTTTTAACTTTTAAGAGCATCTTATTCACTGTTTGTGTGTCCAGGAGTAATTCCTTAAAGCCAATGGCGAAGCAGCCTAATGTCCATCAATGGATGAATACATAAACAAGATGTACTAGATACACATGATGAAATGTTACTCTACCTTAAAGGAAGAGAACATTCTGATATGTCTTACTGCATGGAGGAACACTGAGGACGTTGAGTTAGGGGCAGAAGCCAGTGACAAAAAGACAAAAGCTGGTCTGTGGAGCTGGATCAGCAGTTAAGAGTGTATACTTCTCCTGGGACTCCAGCTAGAAGGAATTCCATGCCCTCTTTTGGTCTCCAGGGGTCCATTCACCCACCCTCCCTCCCGCCTTCCCTCCCTTCCTCCCTCTAACTGTCTGAATGTCTCTCTCATCCTTTTTGGTGGCATGTGTCAGCAGGCTTTACAACTGCTGTAACATATTCCTAAGATAGTCAGCGTATCGAGATAAACAGTTTATTTCAGCTTACTGTTCTGAAGCGTTTGGTCAGTGACTGGCTGGTCTCATTGCTTTGGGTCAGTGGAGACACCATGATAGGTCACTGAGTGGAGAAACAACTCACTCGCCTCATAGCTGGTAAGTGAAAGAGATGAAGAGCAAGACCTCAGCCACTATAGTCCTCTTCGAGGGCATGACCTCAGTGCTCTGAACAGCTCTCACTACGTTACACCTCTTTTTTTTTTTTTTTTGGTTTTTGGGAGACAGGGTTTCTCTGTGTAGCCCTGGCTGTATTGGAACTCACTCTGTAGACTCAGAAAATCTGCCTGTCTCTGCCTCCCAAGTGCTGGGATTAAAGGCGTGCACCACCGATGCCCGGCTATGTTACGCCTCTTAAAGGTTCACCACTTTTCACCAAGCTTTGAGGCACAGGCTTCTGGAGGAGCATCAAGATCCGAACCAGAGCAAGACCACGTATAAGTTACTTGGATCATCGCTGTGATAAAATAATCTTGCCAAACACAGCTTATGGGAGAAAGGGCTTTTTTGGTCGTGGGTAGAGAAGTCATGGTGGCTGGAGCCAGAGACATCCTTAGTGACAGAGCAGAGAGTAATGAAGGCTAGTTGGTGCTCAGCCTAGCTTTCTCCCTTTTATGCAACCCAGAATCTGAACTCAGGGATGGTGCTGGATCCTTGTAGGGCAAGCGTTCTCACCTTAACTAGTCAAAATAATACCTCACAGGCATGGCTGGAGGTTAACCTAATCAAGATAATTGATTCCTCATTAGTGAGCCTGGAGCTCTTTGGCAACCAACATTAACCATCACAGACCACAAGATAGATGAGACTTACACAATAGGTCTGGCCGGCATGTTGGAACAACCCCTTGAGTACCACTGCGGTGAAGGGGTGAGAGAGGTGTCAGTACTTTTGAACTGTACCAAGATTTGGTTTTGCGTGCCAAGCCATTCATATCCTGGTGTCCTTTCATACCAATAAAATCCTTGACAATACAGTCCAAAAAAATAACCACAAGGGAGAGCCTCTGGAAAGAAAGGGATGTGCTTCGACTATAATGTAGCTCCTCCTACCTGAAGTGGCTTTGGTCTAATGCTTATTTTATGTTATTTGGGTTCCCAAAATTGCATGGCAATGCATATGTAAGACACTGAGGGTCCCTGCCCCCAGTTGGTTCTGACTGATAAAGTTGCCAGTGGCTAATGGCTGGGCAGAGAGAAAGAAGCAGAACTTTAGGATTCAGGGGCAAGGGAACAGGGGAGAAAGGAGAATCACCATGCAGGGAAAGGAATAAGATCAGTCTTGAGAGCTGCAGAAGAGAGAGCACAGCAATCATGTCAGAGTCGGGGAAGAGCGACCCCAGGCTCTCCCTACCCCCACAATTGGGTATAGGGTAGCAAAGATGAAATATAGATTTTAGTAAGGAGTAACTTAGGAGTATCGAAGAGGAGGCATTAACAATGGAAGTTTGGGAGTGGCCCTGGCATTGAGCTGCTTAAGGCATATTAAGTATAAGGCTGCGTGTGTGTCATTCATTCTGGAACCTAGAACATCAGGGCGGGTGGCGAGGAACACGCACTACTGACAGGGAGATTAGAACCATCAATCAACTACAGCAACAAAACCTTACACTACTAAGTTCATCCTGTTGCTGGTCCTGGCAAGTCCCCCTTGTTTACACCCTGGCAGAAAAGCTGTCAGTTGTCATCTGTCGTCATGTGGATTTCACTGGGTTGAGGTCACTGTTTCCGGGTGTGTTGAGTATTTCTGTCATGAGCAGAGTTCCGACTTTGTCAGTTCTTGTTCAACACTGAGATGACTGTACATGTGTATATGTGTTTCCCTGTGAATGTACATCACATCAAGTTTCAGTGGAACCGTCCTTGCATTCCATCAATAGGTCCCACTTAGCTCTGTTGTATAATCCTGTTTAATGTGCTGCTAAATTTGGTTTGATAGTTTTGCTGTTGCTGCTGTTGTTGAGGACTTTTGCATCAGTGTTTCTGAAGAAATATTGCTCTTAAATTTTCTTTTATCGTAGGTGTTGTGCCCCCTAAGATTTTGCGGACTCCAAAAGACCACCAAGGAGTTGATTCTGATGCAATTGCACTAGGGTCTTTTTTATTCAGTCTTAAGCTTGGGCTCACAGCTGACCCTGACACAGCAGGACAGGAGGGTGAAGCCCTGAGCCCAGTTTCAAGCAAGCATTTATAGAGGCAAGCAAGGGGGTTTCTAGTCTGGCACACATCTGATTAGGGGGCTATTATGGAATTTTGTCTCCCTTTAAAATAATTCGCTGGTGCTGGGAGCCAAACCATAAACTCAACTTCTGCTTTTCTCCTGATTGGTGGTTGTTAGGGAGTGCCAGGGCAGGCTTGTTTGAGAGTAACCTGGAAACAAGACCTGGGGACAGGCTTGTTAGTTAAGTTCAACCTTAGGGCAGGTTCTCTAAGATGGAGGCTGAACCTAAGAGTTGGTCTGGTCTCTCAGTAGGGTCCCTGCATGAGACCAAATGCTTGTCATATAGTATGACTCAGAAGCAGCCCAAACTTCAATTATTGGTAAAAGTTTGAAAGGATTTATATTAACTCTCCATACACTTAACAGAGAAGCCACCAAGTCTTGCATTTTTCTCTATTGGTGGCTTCTGATTACTAACTGATCTCCTAACTAGTCTCAGGGCTTTCTCAAATCTTTATTTCTTTGTAATTTGGATGCCATAACATTTGTGTTTCTAGGAATTTCCATTCGTTTCACCTAGCTTATTCAATTTCTTGGCATATTATTGGGTGTGGCACGATGACATCCCCTCAATGTCCACAGCACTGGTTCTGTTCAGTTGTACTTCTTTCTCAGGACTTATGGGAGCTCTCGGCAGTAGCATGAGTTCCCCAGGCTTCTCTCGGAGACTGGAGCAAGCCTGTTGTTTGGGCAGGTGTCTAGGGGCAGATGTCAAGGGTTGGGTATATAGGGTCTCAGCCAACTCGGTATTGTTAAGGCTGCTAATCTGATGGGATGCTTCTTCAGGAACAAGGAACAACATGTGTCCTTAGGGCCTGGGACACTGAACACAGGGCTCTTTCCAAGGGTCTGGATAAAGAACTTGCTCTACCAACTCCAGACAGGTTCTGACCTCCAGAGGTTTCAATAAGAAACAAAGTCTGTTTCTCACTAATGAAGTGGAAACTTCAGGGTTCTTTGGAAATTCAGTTGGATGGTGTTTTGCTGGGACAAACATGTGAAGGGAAGTTTAGCTGAAGTGGACACAGGTAAAAGGATGTTCTGCTAAAACAAGCACATAAAAGGACATGTGATGAAGGATTCCTTGCTAACAACACGTATGTATTGGTCTGCCTTACATTGCATAGTTGAGCTGCATTTGTCAGGACTCCCTAGAGAGAAACACATCAGGAAACTTCTGGTGGTGTACTAGTTTCTTGCTGCTCCTGTGGACTAAGGCTGATTGATGGAGTAATGTCAACTAAGACAGACACACGTGCTGAGGCAAGACATGTGCTGAGACAAGACCTGTGGAAGACACATGATGTTTGGAGGGTATAAATAGGATTTGATAGACAGTGGCTGAGGCTGAACTTGGCTTGTTTATAGGGCTGGCTGTATGATATTCGTGGGTCTCATTTGTGGGTCTCTTGTCTTTGCAGATCTTCACTGAGAGACACACAGACAAGAACTTCTGGCATTCCTCCTAACCCCTTCTGCTGACTCGAACCGAAGTTGAGACCTGGCTGTCTCTGCTAGGGAGAGCCACTGCTGTTGATTTGTGTTTGCTGTCCCGACTCTACCGAACTGGACTGGTGGTGTATCCCTAACGTGTTCGCAAGTGGATCGAGCTCTCAGTGCTAACCTGTGAACTGAACTGCCGATTTCCAGATAACACAGATGAGACCTGCTCCAAAAAACCTTTCTAAACAGGTCCACTCCCCCCACACCCCCATATCCTTTCTTTCCCACTACCTCTGGTGAGTGATGGGCTAAAAGAGAGGCTAAAGCATTTAAAAACCATCATTAAAAATAGGATTTTTAAGAAATTAAGGTTATACAATCACTTAAACCTTAAAGGATGATGTTCTTTTATTAGATTACCCTAAAATGAGTAGACAAAGTCACCAGTGGGACACTCGTGGACTTCTCTGGATCTCTGGGCTCCCAACTCCAGACCAAGCTCTCGTCCTTGATCCTGTGAAGTGGGACTTGATAAATGTTGAGTTGAGGACAGATGTGACTTATTCAGCAGGGCACAGAGTCTGGGAGCCGAGGAAGGACCACCCTAACATAAGTAATCCTCACCCAGCCCCGCCTTCTAGGATTGAGGATGCCCCTGAGCATGGCGGGCTGGATTCAGCTGAGGGAGAGACTCCAGTGTCCAGCCCGACCCTCCCCTTGCACAGGAGCATTGTGGGTGTAATGCACTCTATAGAGGAAGGCACTCTATGCGGACTTAGACCATGCCATGTCATTTCTAGCTTTTCTGATCTTATCTATCTATCCTCTAGGGTCCCCACCTTTTGCCTTGGCAAAAACATGGGATTGAGAAACCACCAGAAGAACTCCTGCCTGTTCTCTGTAGCCTGAAAGATACTGTGGCTTCTTAGAGGCCCAAGGCTTTCCCAGGTTGAGAATTCACCTGGCTTGATTCACAGGGGGCTGGAGACAGCCCTGGCTGGGAGGCTGGTGACAGCACTGTCTGGGAGAGGGATGCTGGGCTGACTTATCTGGGGCTCCAGATGGCCCCCTGCTCCCGCTGACAGACCCTGCTGCTTCCACACTTCCAGAAGCAGTGGGTTTGGAGAGCTCGGGGCACTCGCAGGCAATCTGTTGTTGCAAGTGGAGAACACCAAGTCTCACAGTAGATTAGTAGCTGAAAATAGAGTTCTCCAAAGAGGAATGAGCTGGCTTCTCCCTGCTCCATTATCATAACATCATCAGTCATGTTGACAATTATTTCCTAAACTTTATTTTGAAGAGCTGTCCCACTTAACAGATCCCCCAAACTATAGCAAAGGGCTGATATTTCTACTTTCCAATGACCATGCTTTTTAAATTTTAGGTTGAGATAGAGTTTCCTACTATACAGCTCTGGCTATTCTTGAACTTGAAATATAGACCAGGTTGGACTTGAACTCACAGCGGACCCCTGACCTCCGCTTCATGAGTGCTGGGGTGAAAGGCATACACCACCATGCCTGGCTCTAATCACTGTGCTGCTATTGTTGTTGTTGTTCTTATTATTATTAATTTATATGTCTTTATTAATTTATATGTTATTGTGTATATGCACCATCTGCCTAGTGCCCATGGAAGTCAGAGGGTGTGTCAGATCCCCTGGAACTGAAGTTTCAGCTATCATGTGGCTCACAAAACAAAAAACAAAAAACAAAAAACCCCCCAGATCCTCTGCAAGAGCACTGAGTGCTTTTAAGCCCTGAACCATCTCTCCAGCCCCCAGCTCCCCCACCCCAAAACCCACCCCACCATGCTTCTGTGCTTCCAGAAATCAGTTCTTTGTACTGGCTGACCCCCAAGTCATGGAAACTAGAGGAAGGGAGGGGGCGAATGAGTCCTGGTTAAGAGAAATATAGCATCTTTTCCCCACTGAGCTGGTGGCCCAGGTTATACAACTGTAGTAACTCTCGAGCCTTGTTTGGAGACCATGCAGAAGTACCCCTTTGGTATTTCCCTCTCATCAATAAGACAATTAAAAAAGAGTAGTCTATAAGCACATGCATAATTTAAATAAAAACAACTGTTATTATGATAAAACAAACATCTGTGACTTCCCAAGCTAATAAAATGAGCATTACTGGTACTAAAAGGTTTATCATCCCCTTTCATGCCCGCCTCACTGTTCACTCTAACCTTTGCTGGATAAGCATCTTGACTTTCATGATAATAGTTCCCTGCTTTTATTTCTGATTTTACCTATATATTTATCACTAAGCAATATGCAGCGATATATTGCTTAATTGATGGAGATGTAGGAAATGAATTTATTAATGACTGAGAAATGCATCATTTAGGTGATTACATCATTGCAAGAACACTGGTACATGCTTATACAAATATAGACCAGATGGTGCAGTCTATTATGTACCAAGGGTGTGTGTGTGTGTGTGTATGTGTGTGTGTGCGTGTGTGTGTGTGTCCGAGCGCGCACGCACCCACACGTGTTTATATGCAATTGTCCTAGGACTATGAGGAACAAAAAAATAAGAGAGTAAACCAAAGACGAGAAAATGATCCCATCAAGAAAAGTGATAAACATGTAGATATTAAGTTGTGCCCATGTGACATGACAGACTTATCATCAGTGCTGATGGCTGGTATTGCTGATTAAATTTCAAACCACTGAGGAGATGGGCCTTTAAGCATGCCTGTGGGAAGTTATCTTGCTTATACTCATTGAGGTAGCGAGACTTTCCCACTGTGGGTGTCAAGCAAGCCTTGGATGGGATGCTGGGCCGTGTAAATGGAGACGGGAGTGGAGAGCAGCACCCGTTCATTGCCATACTCTGACTGTGGCTGCAAAGTCGTCAGCTGACTCAAGCTCCTGCTGCCTTGATCTGCCTGCCAGGAAGGGCTGGACTGTGGTCTAGAACAAGCCTTTTCTCCCTTATGTTGACCCTGTGGATATTTTATCACAAAGAAAACAAAAGCAACAAGAACAACACCCAAACCTAAGACATCAGGCATTATCATTATCAAGTTCATTATCCTTATTAACAGGAGCTGTGTTTTAAATTGAAAATGTCCCACCTGGACTTGTATGTTTGAAACTTGGCTCCTGGCCATTTTGGGAAATTGTCAAATCTCTGGGGTGTAGAGCTTAGCTGGCGGAATGCAATAGATCACTAGGAAGGTTGTGGCTAAAACCGACTATCATCTGAATCTTCTACTTCCTGGTCTGGTCCCCCATGTGAGGTCACAGTTCCTGTCGCCATGGCCAGGAGCCGTGCTGCCAGGCCTTCCTTGCCATGATAAACTGGAGCATGTTGACACCGTGAGTCAAGATGAATCTCTCATTCCTTATGTTGTTTCCATGGGACATTTTGTCATAGCAACCAGAAAAGTGGCTAATACAGAAAGCTGGAGCCAGGAAGTTGAGCTGTTGCCGTGACGAGCCGACCATGAGGTAGGTCCACAGGCCTTTGCAAATGGTGAAGGGGAGGAGTGTGGAAGAGTAGAGATGTGAGGGGGGAAGCGCTGGAGAGCTCAATGGGCCACTTGGGGAGAAGTTTAGATAGAAATGCTGATAGAAAAGCAGACAATGAAGGCGCCCTGGGGGTTCAGACAGGAGCAAGGACTCCATTGGGAATAGAAATACAGGCCATTTCTGTTATACTCTGGCAAAGAATTTGGCTACATTCCATCAGTGTCCAGATGATTTGGGTGAAGCTGATTTCAAAAGTAATGATTTTCAAAAAAAATTCAAAATTGGTTGAAAATATTTCAAAACAGTGTCATGTCCAGGCTGTGGCATGGTTATCACTAGCAGCTTTTGGCTAGATATGCAGAGATGCTTTGAGAAAAGTACAGCAAAAAGATGTGGGAAATGTACAGCTTGGGAAAGAAAAAGAGTTTGAGTGCATTTAAAGCTGTAGACAAGGTGGGTATAAGCCAAGGGCCTGTAATTGTCAAAGAGAAAGTGTACTGTGACACCAGGAGAGGTGGTTTGCTGGTGAGACTCTCAAACACATTTGAGAGGCTTTTCTTTGAAAAGAGAGTGTCTGGAGAAATGGAACCTTTTGGATTCCTGGTTCAAACAAAAGAAGAATTTTCCATGGTTCGAGTGTGTAAGCATCTGCAAGCTACTGCAGTTGTGATCAAGGCAGGGCCCTGAGCTGGTAGCAAAGCTTGGTATAATTTACATGGTGCTGATCTTATAGGCAATGCCAAGTACCAGAGTCATGAATCAAAGTTCCAGGGGGGGAAAAAAAGCCTGTGAAATCGGGCCACGAGCAGCAGCACCGGATCCCCTGCCTGGAGCTCCGAGTGGACTGTCCACAACGCTTTAAAGTGAAGCCTGAATTTTAAGGAACCTCCAGGTTGCTGGAGATTCTAGGAGCATGAAATGTCTGTTGGCAGAAGCCAAAGAAAAGGAGTGGAAGACAAGGGCTTGGTCCTTCTTCCCGTCAGTAGCTTCTGTCAGGTATTATGTCACAGAGAGTGAAAAGTAACGAATGAGTCAAGGCTTACTTGTACACAGTCGTTTTCTATGTTTTCTGCATGGTAAGTTGGCCACCAACACCACCATGAATATGCAAGCAATATATCATACTCTGACATCACAGGGTAATAAAGTTCCGTCATATATGTAATCCCTTATCAGCCAAAATGTTATATAGCCCTTGACTGTACTTTGAAGACAGAGGACAATTGCAGGGGTGGCCTGCCTCCTCTGGAGGGAGGCTCCGGGAAGAGGTGTGTGTGGATTAGTCTCAAGGCTGTGGTCTTGTCTCTGCTTCTTTCCCAATAGCCAGAGTGGTGGTCAGCAAGGTCAGCGGAGAGTCTTGGGGGTGGAAAAGGACTCAGCGTGGCTGGGAGTCTAGGAGGGTTAAGTTGTGGGCTAGACCCTAGACATGTCAATGAAATAGTCAAAGGGCTGCCCTGTTCGTTCTGCTCTTAAGTTCACAGTGACCTGTTTCTAGAGCTTGAGGTAGAGAGTGAAAACTTATGTGAGTGACATGGATATCCTCAGCAGAGCAGAAAGGAAGAGACCTTCTGCAGCACCAGGTGGACAAGAAACAAACACTGTTGACAACCTCAGCCAAGCCTTCCAGGGCTTCTGTCCTCAGGGTTATAACACCGCCTGATGGAGAATAGAAGGTGAAGGCCAGAACGTCCTGGTTGTAAGCCTTACTCTAAATCAGCAGCAGTGAGCATTGGTGGAAAGACAGGCACAGTGGGCCAGGCAGCCCAGAAACAGACCCACACAAACAGCCAACTGACTTTGGCAAAGGCACAAGAATGATCCAGTAGAGAAAGTATCACCTCTGTAATGGGGATGCCAGGACATCTGGTTATTCTCCTACAAAAAACTAACCCAGGACTGGTGAGATGGCTCATGAGTGAAGGCACTTGCTACCATACACAAAATTCTGAGTTCTAGCCCCAGGATTTACATGATGGGAGGAAAGAACTGAATCCTGGAGGTTGCCCTCTGACCTCCACATACATGCTGTGGCATGTTATAGCACACAAGTGACCCCCCCCCAAATAAAACGTATAAGAAATAAATCAGTGAATATAGACAGAGACATGACATCCTTCACAAATATCAAGTGGACTTGGTCTCTAGATTTAACGTAAAATACAGATTTATAAAACTGGAAGAGAATGTAGGAAAATGCCTAGGTGATCTTGGGCATTTTGGGTTCAAAGTCAAAGGCGTGATCCAGGAAGTAAAGAGGTAACATGCTGGCCATTTTCTGCTTCTGAAAAGGCACTGCCCATCAAGAGACTAGAAAGAGGAAGTTTCGGGGTAGATGCCATTTTATAGCATCTTCCCTGCTAGCCTCTGGGGCTTTCTGCCTGGGTGCCATCTGCTATCAGGCACCTGGGCACACTCTGGCTGCGTCTCATGACCTTCCTCAGCCTGTGGAAGAAGTTGTACAAGCTGCCCCCACCCACATTACAATTCTTTTTTTTTTTAAAAAGATTTATTTATTTATTATATGTAAGTACACTATAGCTGTCTTCAGACATACCAGAAGAGGGAGTCAGATCTCATTATGAATGGTTGTGAGTGACCATGTGGTTGCTGGGATTTGAACTCAGGACCTTCTGAAGAGCAGTCAGTGCTCTTAACTGCTGAGCCATCTCTCCAGCCCCCACATTACTATTCTATACAACTCCAGCATCACCCCTTCATCCACGCCAGCTTTGCCCCTGGGAAGTGGCTCCTTGGTTGCAGGAAAGCCATGTTTATACCTGTCATCAGTGATATGGTGCTGGAAAGCTGGTGATGCCTTCACAGCTGAGCGGTGGCCAAGCGATTCAGAGTGCGTACTGCTCCTGCGAAGGGGACTGGAGTTTGGTTCCCAGCACGCACACTAGGCAGCTCACAGCGACCTCTAATTCCAGCTCTAGTGGCCTCCTCTGACCTCTGTGAGTATCTTCACTCCCAAGAACATACCCATGTGGGCTGGAGAGAGGGCTCAGCGGTTAAGAGAACTCACTGACTGCTCTCCCAGAGGTCCCGAGTTCAATTCCCAGCAACCACATGGTGGCTCACAACCATCTGTAATGGGATTTGATGCCCTCTTCTGATGTGTCTGAAGACAGCAACTGTGTACTCACATACATAAATAGTTAAAAAAGAACATACCCATGTGCAGACACATACGTATACCTACGCATACACACATATACATATACAGATATATGTATATATACATATGTGATTAAAATATAAAACAAAATATTAGATAATAAGATGGTTTTAAAGTTAAAAAATACAAGATGAGCTACTAAGTCGAAGCCTCGTGGGAGGGTAATGTAGACTCCCTACAATTCCTAAGCATCTCCGTCCACCCAGTAGTAATTCAGACATAGTTCAGGAACCCACCCATAAACTCAAGCAGCCCCACAGTGCAGATTCATCAACGCTTCCCACAAGTGCTTCAGACCGTCTTCCTCGCCCTGCACACAGCCGCGTGCATATTTATAGTGTCTTTATTTACAGTACGACACAATGTGGTGGTATTCAGGAAATGTTTCAACATGACAAATGACAGAAAACTAAGAAAGGGGCACCCACTGGCAAACTGGTGCAGCCTGGGTAGGCCGTGGGTTTCGAGGAGGTGGGAAAGAACATTTCTTAAAATAGTGACGACTTCCCTGACAGCATGCCTCTTTCCCCATTCTGTCCCTGCTCCCATGGCCGGCCCACATTTGGAGACCTGGGGGATGAGTGGCAGCAGAGCAGAGGAATGAGATTCTCCCATGGGCCTTTGAGTGTCCCTCATCTGGGACAATGTCAGGAGCAAAGGGACAGTAACCTCACTACAGTTAACAACGGTGGCTTTCTGTACACTGTCAGTTCACCATGACAGAAGATTTCAGTGCTCTTACCATAAGAAAAAGTATGTTGGCTATGCAAATGTATCCACAGTAATTATTCTACTATATTTATGTACACTAGCAGGTCACATCACACTCAAATATATACCATTACCAAAAATGAGAAGATAAAGTTCTTCCACAGCATGCAGGGCACAGTTCGGGGGCTTGAGGGAGAGGACATTACAGAAATCAAGGTTGGAGGCAGGTGGGAGGGGGCTCTTTCTCGGCCTGGGTCCCACTGCAGCTTTGGGGAGATGAACCCTGGCTAGACAGGTGAGCGGACTCTTAAAGCAATGTGGGGTGGGATGATAGCAAGAGATAACTGTCAGTCTCTCTGCTGGGAGCCTTTCCTCTCACCTTATGTGGTTGACTCCTTATCCTTCAGGAGGATGCAGTCCCCTGGAGATAACCTCACAGTTCTTATCATGCAAATCTATCCTTCAGGCCCCAGCATTACTTCATCCGGGTTATTTTTCTACAGCCTCTGGCATCTACCGAGGCTCTTGTTTCAGTTTATTGGTTTCTTCTCTGTCTCTCCACAAGGCGGTGAGCCCAGGGACAAGGTCTCTCACATGGACAGCCACGGTTCCTGTGCCTAGAAAGTACTGGGCACCTGGAGGGTTTATGTCTGAAATGAAAAATGAGCCAGTGGATGGATGACTATTGTGTTTTTATTTGACCACCACTTGCTGTGTGGCTTGGACATACTGCTTCTCCACTCTTGGTCTCCTTTCCCTGTCTGCACTGGAAGGAATGGCAAGGTGTCTGGTGCCTAGCGCTGGTCTGCCAAGAGGTGTGAACATTAGAGGAAGTCATTAATTGCCTGGCTTCCTGTTCACAGGCCCCACCTTCCTCTTCCTGAAAATCAAGATGATGTCCACTCGTCTCTAGCCCCTAGTCCTCCTCTTCTTACAGTATGGGGTTAGCATCCACCCCTGGTTTCCCAGAGCATGAGGGTGCAGATGTGTGTGGGCCAGCAGGAAGCTCCGTGAGAGGATATTTGTGCTTAGCAAATCAGAGCTCAGACCAGGCTCGAGCTCCAGACTCCAGTCCCAAGGACCTTAAGTGGATGGAAGGAGTCACGAACTGTGAGTCAAATGGCCATTCACACACACACACACACACACACACACACACACACACACACACACACACAGAAGACCCTGGTGAGGGTCTCAGAACCCCTCTGTATTATCCAGAGCTGCTCAGAGCTAAGCCGCTTGCTGTTAATAATAAACAGCTCCCCTCACCTCGTGCAGGAGTGGGTTTTTTTTTCCCAGATAGAACGATCATAAATAGGTTTGTTTATTCTGCTCATATTTTAGTAGCATTGGTTTTTAACTCTTGCATTTTCACGCTCATTTGTTTTTAAATGGCATTGTCTATATCTGTAATGACGAAAATAGAAACAATAAAACAAAACAAACAATCACTGCCAAAAACTCCTCTGGGGTATTCAAATCTGTCAGCTTATTTGGGGAGAGTTTTATATTTGGCATAGTATATATTTACTACGTATATAGTTATATGTATGTATATATGTGCTACAGTATATAGTATATATAAACAGTAAATAGTATATATTTACTATGTATAAAGTTATATGTATGTATATATGTGCTACAGTATATAGTATATATAAACAGTAAATAGTATATATTTACTATGTATATAGTTATATGTATGTATATATGTGCTACAGTATATAGTATATATAAACAGTAAATAGTATATATTTACTATGTATATAGTTATATGTATGTATATATGTGCTACAGTATATAGTATATATAAACAGTAAATAGTATATATTTACTATGTATATAGTTATATGTATGTATATATGTGCTACAGTATATAGTATATATAAACAGTAAATAGTATATATTTACTATGCTGAGTCTTCCAATCCATGGACATAGTAAGCCTCCTTAATTCCATGCATCTTTCATTAGAGTTTCACAGGTTTTAGCATGCCAGTTTGTACACAGCTATGTTTATTCAGGAGTACTTTTTTATAGCAGGGATATAGCAACCACACTGTATTTTAACTTTTAAAAATATTTTAGTATGTGTGTGTGTGTGTACACACACACACCCACACACACCATAGTTGTATATAGAAGTCAGAGGACAGCCTGAGGGAGTTAGCTCTTCCTTCCACTATGTAGACCCCAGGAATTGAACATAGGTCATCAAGTTTGGTGGCAGTTGCCTTTACCCACTGAGGTACCTATCTCATTGATCTATGTTGTTCATAGTTAATATGATTGTTGAGTATCATCAAAATGGCTCAATGAGTAAAGGCCCTTGCTATTAATCCTGATGACTTGAGCCATTTCCCAGGCTCCTCTGTTTTGTGTCACTACAACAAAAAGACCAGAGGCAATCAACTTATAAAGCAAAAAAAGAAAAGAAAAAAAAAAAAGCTTAGTTTGCTTCAAGGTTGCAAAGGAGCACATCATGGTGAGACTGCCCAGTGCAGAAAAACTGCTCACCTCCTGTGTGTGCGATGGTTGATATTGAGTGTTGATTTCACAGAATCTAGAATCACACAGAAGACAGGTCCCTGGGCACATCCATCAGGAGTTGGACATTCCTGTGAGGGATCACCTATACTGCATTGAGGTTGGAAGACCCACCCTAAAAGTCAGGAAAAACGGAAGCAGACCACAGCCTTTCCTGGTTCCTGATTCCCGACTTCAGATATGATGTGAATGGCTGCCTCCAGCTCCTGATGTCAGTGCATCCTTCCAGGACACACTGCATCCGGGAACTGAGCAAAAAACAATTTGTATTTAAAGACCTAAGCCTCCTGAGGATAGTGCTCTCTGCTCTTGCAGGGTAATTCTATTCAAACTTCGTTTTAAAGGTTACTTTTTAAAAAACAGTCTTACTAATTAAAGGGTTTCCATAAAGCTTTTCTACATCTCCTTAGTTTCTGTTAACACACCCACTTCCCCTCCCCCACCCCTTCCACATTTATTCCTTCAGCCTCCAACATTGCCTCTGTTACATACATATTCCTTCTATTGGCTCTGCTCCTCTGTGTGTGCCCTAAGACAAGGTCCTCTAAGCAGGGGTGCTACAGAGAGAGAGAGAGGCAGAGAGAGAGACAGAGAGAGAGAGAGACAGAGAGAGAGAGACAGAGAGAGAGAGAGAGAGAGAGAGGAGACAGAGAGAGACAGAGAGAGACAGAGAGCGAGAGCAAGAGAGAGAGAGAGAGAGAGAGAGAGAGAGAGAGAGAGACAGAGAGAGAGACAGAGAGAGACAGAGAGAGAGAGACAGAGACAGAGACAGAGAGACAGAGAGAGAGAGGGGAGACAGAGAGAGACAGAGAGAGACAGAGAGCGAGAGCAAGACAGAGAGAGAGAGAGAGAGAGAGAGAGAGAGAGAGAGAGAGAAAGAGAAAGAGGAGACAGAGAGAGACAGAGACAGAGAGAGAGACAGAGAGCGAGAGCAAGACAGAGAGAGAGAGAGAGAGAGAACTGATGGGGTGGTGTAGGAGGAGAGTAGAAATGAGCGGTGAGGTGTAGATGGCGTTCCCCTTCAAGCCTCAGTTTCTCCCTCCAGGCACAATGAAGATGCTAAGCACATGGAGGCATGGATTGACCCTGAGCACACAGATCCAGCTCAGTACGACCAGTCCACCTTACAATCTGCCCTGGCCTCTCAGCTGGCTCAGAAGGACCAACCCCTTAGGCACCGAGCCCATCAGTCTAACATTCTAAGTCTCCCCTTGCTGTCCTTTGCGGACATGCGGACTGAAGTCCCGCCATCGTCATCTTTAGGAGTGAAATATACAGTCTCCGCTCAGTGCTCTGGACTCATTCCCACCCCAGAGCTTGCGGTTCTCTCATTGGAAACACCCTTCCAGGTCTTCCCCTGGCTGCTCCTTTCTCCTCCCTAAGAGGCTTCCTTCCCCTTAACGGATGGTCTTCATGGTACTTGCTGTCCAGTCCCCCTCTACCCTGGATCACAGAAGTCAGCTCAGAATAAGGGTTAAATTGCAGCATGAGTTCTGGAGGGCTCAAGCTATATTGACATGTGCTTGGCTCCCAGGGGGCCCCCAGACTGAATACCCTCTGTACCCAAACGGCTGCTAATTAACCTGTTCTTGTTCATGGTTGCCCTCCTGGAACGCTGGGCAGACTCTGCCAGTGCTTGCCAGAGACATGAGTGAATGAATGAATGAATGAATGAATGAATGAATGAATGGACAACACCATTGGAGGGGACTGGAGGAGAGGCAGATGGAAGAGGCTGGGTGTCGGGGCATTGAGGAGAAAGCTCAGTATGTGCCTGGCTGGAGGCCACGGGTGACAGCGGTGACCTGGCTGCCTCTGCAGGGCTGACCAGCTGGGCGCCAGCTGGGATGGTGGGGAGGCAGCATGGTGGTGAGGGGAAAACAAGTCCCCTATTTATTGTGGGGAATAAATATCAGATTGTGCACAAATCCTACTTGCTACCAAGACCTACGATGTGCCAGGGACAAGCGTTCTCTCTCTCTGAACTGTCCCCACGCCAGTTGAGACATGCCATCTTCTAGGCCTGCCCACCCTGCCTAGGCATGGCCACCTGGCCCCTGCTGTGACCCTCTGACATCACACCTCAGCTTCTTCACACAGGTCACCTTCTGGGGACAGCCTCTGCCCAAAGCCAGTCCTCCAACGGCATTTTCTTCACCCTCTTGACTGTGCTGGGCCCCCTGGTCTCCACTGTTATGCCTACAGGGGTTCTTCTTCTTGATGCCCAGACACTCTCTGTGCTGCAGCCAAAGGGCTTCACATGCTTGTCAGGTCACATCCCTCTCCTGTCCCAGTCCTCAGCGTCTGGTCATAGTATGGTGACCTCCCTATGGATCTGTCCCTCAAGCTGGACTCCCTGCTCTTGGCTTATTGTCCCCACTCCCCTCCTTCCTCCCTCCCCTCCTACCCTCCTTCCTTCTCCCTTTTCTTTTTCTTTCTTTCATGTATGTGTTTATGTTCATCTGTGTGTGTGTATTCGTGTGTGTGTGCATGCATGTGTGTGTGTGGATGCATGTGTGTATGCGTGCATGTGTGTGTTCATGTGTGTGCATGTTCATGTGTGTGCATGTGTGTGTTTGTGTTTGTGTGTGTGTGTTTGTGTTTGCATGCGCGTGCGCATGTGCACGTGGAGGCCAGAGATCAGCATCTTCCTCAATTGCTCTCCACCTTATTTTTGAGACGAGTTCTCTCACTGATCCTGAAGCCCATTGATTTTGCTAGGTTGACAGCCAACAAGCCCCAGGAATACCTCCCCAGTGCTAAGGTTACAGACATTGGTCATCTCACCTGGCTCGTTTACATGGGTGCCGGGAACTTGCTCATCATGCTTATATAGCATATGTCACCAGCTTCTCATGGGCTCTGTTATCTGGGGAGCTGGCTCATCCAATCTGAAACATCCTTGTCCTGCAAGGACCTGAATAGGAGGATGCTGCTGAGTTGTCCCACTGGGTAGGGAGATGGATGAAGGCTACAGTTCCATGTTCTAGGATGTGGGGACCAAATGTGGGGCATAGGCCATTGCTTTCCATAATAGATCCTGTCCTAGTTAGGGCTACTATTGCTATGGTGAAACATGACCAAAAGCAACTTGGGGCGGGAAGGTTTTATTTGGCTTACACTTCCACATCATAGTTCCTCACTGAGGGAAGTCAGGGCAGGAACCTGGAGGCAGGAACTGGTGCAGAGACCATGGAAGGGTGCTGCTTACTGACTTGCTCCTCATGGCTTGCTCAGCCCGCTTTCCTTTGGAACCCAGGACTACTAGCAAAGGGACGGTCCCACCTACAATGGGCCCTCCCACATCAATTACTAATTAAGAACACGCTCTACAGGCTTGCCCACAGCCCAATCTTATGGAGGCATTTTCTCAGTTGGGGTTCCCTCCTCTCAGAAGACTCTAGCCTGTGTCAAAGTGACATAAAATTAGCCAGCACAGACCCCTATAGCTTCAGCATAGGATCCTCCTGGGAAGCAAGACCCTAGTGGAACATAAGATGCTGGGAACCATTTTCAGAGGTGAGGTTTCTGAGCCACAAGAGCCTGGGATGCTCAGTCCCCAACTCCCTGCCCCTCCCCCCATGAACACCAAAAAAGAACAAGAAGACCCGGGATGGAGTATGGAAGAGTAAGGGAGCTAAGGGCGGAAGGGAACCTTGACCTTCTCACACTGGGGGTGCAGGCCATGAGGTGGCCGGAGCAGTGGCCTTGTTTTTAGACTCGGAACTAATGGGAAGGGAATCTCAACAAAGACCACAGTCTTTCCTCCATACAACTCTGGGACCCCAATGAAACTCAGGAGAGGACCAGACACCCTGCCTCTGACAAGCAGAGCCTGCCTCAGGATGTCATCTGCAGTGTTTACCTCTCTTGGAATGTCCATTCCACCCGAGGACATCGCTGTGTGGGTTCCTGCTGTCAATGCTGGGGCTTAGGACTTGGCCTCTTGCTGCAGGTCAGCTGAGCCACCCTGAGCATCTGTATCCCAGCGACAGGCACCTTAAAGAGATGCTGCCCGCCCACCCCTGTCCTCCAGAATCTAGGGCAAAAATAGCCAGTTCCATCTCCAAGTGTCTGCGTGAGTCACCCACACCTCCTGACAAACACCTCTCTGGCTCTTTCCAGAACGGGGAGCATCAGGCAAAAATAAACACTTTAGTTTTCCTCTGCAGGCTGTGGGAATCATTTCTAAGAGTGAGCTTGTGAGGCAAACTTTAGGTGAGGTCTCAATGGCCTGCTTCATGGATGGGAGCAGAGTGTGAGGCCTGTGGTGGGTGCGGGGAGTGTCTTCCTACCGACTAGCTTTGGAACAGCCACGTCTGCATCCCGGGTCTCAGATTAGACATAGAGTGGGGTCAGGAGCCTTAGTGGGTCACCATTCTTTTGGTGGGACTCTGCTCTATTCGTGTTAGCCAGTGATGGACCAAGTAGACCCAGGAGGACAACTTCTGTGACGAGACAGTAAGGAACAAGCAGCCACTGGATATCTCAAGCCTGATCGAGGAATTCAGGACCCCACATGCCCACCAGCTGGCCGGTCACCTCAGCCTGCTCTTATCTCTCAGGAGCCTCTCCCTGACAAGCATCTTTAGGCCTGAGCTGCTGTTCATTGCTCTTCCTGAGGCCTTGGCCTCTGTTGAGCTCAGACTCCAGGCTCTGGCTGAGTGTTATCCTGTGCTGGTGTCCACTAAGTGGCCAAGGCAGTGAGAGGTGTATGTTGGGTAGGTACTTGCCAAGGGCATACTGATGGTAGCTCCAGATGAATGAACCTAAGGCTAACATACTGGGTTTCATGTTATCCTTTTTCCTATTGATTTACTGGCTTATTTACCCACTGGTGCCTTTCATGACTGTGTATCTGCTATCCTTGGAAAGCAAGGGGGACTGGCTAAATCAGGCACACATTCATGCCTGGTAATGTCTGTTGGCAATAGCTGAGTGGTCTACTTGTAGCCTGGGGGAGCCACCACCACACTGCCCCATCCCCTGGTCCCCACTGCTGAAGCCACAGCACTAGTCGTCATCTTATGACATCTTCTGTGGCTATCAAAGTCTGGGTCAGGGAGGGACACTGAGGCAAGTGTTCTGGTACTTGAGGACACAGCAGAGATGAGATTCTCTCAGTGACTTCAGCTGTTCAGGCAGAAGTGACCACATGGACATCACTCCTTGGGTCCTTTTTCTTTCAGCTAGAGATATCTGCCAAGGTTTCAAAAAAAAAATAAAAAACCTTAAGTAATGAAGAATTAAGAATCAAAAATAATTTCTATTTATCTTTTTTTTTTCTTTTGGTTTTTCGAGAAAGGGTTTCTCTGTGTAGTCCTGGCTGTCCTGAAACTCACTCTGTAGACCAGGCTGGCCTTAAACTCAGAAATCCCCCTGTCTCTGCCTCCCAAGTGCTGGGATTAAAGGCGTGGGCCACCACTGCCCGGCTTCTATTTATCTTCTAGTTCTGGAAATTTGAGAGAATGGGTTAAAACTTGTGGGTGGGGGTTGTTTGTTTTTGTTTCTGTTTGTTTGTTTTTCTCATAATGGTGATCTGTGGCTTGTTTTCACAAGTGTGGGGAGCCCAGATACACAGGGTGGACTTAGAAAGTTGGGGAATTGTGAACCAGTGTGGCAGCTGGGGCAGAGCCTGAGAATCCCACCCTCTGAAGGATTCAGAGCAGGCCTTAGTGGAGGCAGGTTTTTGTGGAATCCCTGGAGATGATGGGAATCAGAGTACCCAATGTCCAGCATGGAGCTCAGGCCGGATGGTGTGGGCTTGCACGACACCGAGACTCCAAAGAAGACCCGAAATAGCTGAAAATAACTCTGGAAAGCAAGGAGCTGCCTTGAATATTTCTCATTTTTGCTGGAAGAATAGGCCCTCGTGGCTGAACTTTAACAAATTTGTCACCGTCTTTTCTGGGAAGGACAAGAAAAGATGAAGTCATTGGTGGTGTGATAAAACAAAGAAACAGTGTCTCCTCAGCCTTCCCTGAGAAAAGACAAGCACTCAGAAAAAGGGCCCTTGTTAGAAAAGCTGAGAAGACGGGCACGTGCTGTGTGTGTGTGTGTGTTTGTGTGTGTGTGTGTGTGTGTGTGTACAGCCCCACCCCCAGAAGCACCATACAGAATTCTAGGCTCCGTCCCCTTCCTAGGTTACAGCCTCTAGGACAGAGAGGCCATTATCCACAGCCAATACCCAGTGTGTGCACAAAGACCCGAGCGCCAACTTCTTTCCCTTCAGTTTGCTGCTAAGGATTTTAAAACATGGTAAGATGTGTTGAAATGAAGCTAATGCACTCTTCCACCCACCGTAAGGGATGTACAACTCAGTGTCTTCTGGTATTGTCTTGAGTTTCTCTCTGATTGCTCAGGGACATTCCTATGCATGTCTATCCTTGTGGCAAAACCACCGTGTCTTGATTATTATGGTTTTCAGTGTTCATGTGTTCACGTGAGTGCACGTGTGTGGAGGCCAGTGGTTACCTTTGGGAGTGATCCTTCAAGTCCCACGCACCCTGCTTTTTGAGACAGTTTCTCACTGACTCATCAACTAAGCTAGCCTGTCTGGCCCGGAAATCTCAGGGATCTGCCTGTTTACGCCTCTCAGCCCTGATATCAAAAGCGCTCATCACCACACCCAGCTTTGTTTTTTAAGACAGGGTTTCTCTGGGTAGCCCTGGCTGTCCTGAAACTTGCTCTGTAGACCAGGCTAGCCTGTTACTTAGAGATCCGCCTGCCTCTGCCTTCTGAGTACTGGGATTAAAAGTGTGTGCACCGCTACCACCACCCAGCTCACCCAGCTTTTAAGCGGATTGGCTTACAAGCAAAGGGGCTGGAGTTCCACCTTAGAGCACCCAGTCTTTCCTACCAGTTTAGAGTAAGTTTGCAAGTTAGGAAATGTCGGTACCCAACTTTGTTTTTCATTCAAGAGTTGGTTTTTTGAATTTCCATATGAATTTTAGGGTCATCTCGTCAAAATTTCCAAAGAACTCCTCCAAGGCTGTTTATGAGGGTTGTGTAAAAACCTACAGGTGATTTGGGGAATATTACCTCCATACCAAGATCATCACATGGTACTGGGACTTCAGGTGTTCTTCCACTCCTGTAGATATTCTCCAACATAACTCTTTTTAAAATGCTATTTTACCATTTGAAAATCTTATCTTCCTCTTTATGTGCACTTTATAATTGATTCTAATATTTGATTGATTCGAGATAATTGTACATGTTTGTGGGATATAATGTGAAGTTTCAATATATATAATTACCAAATGAAGGTAGCTGTCATATCTATAGGCTTAAATGGATATCATATTGTGGTGAGAATACTTAAAAAATGTACTCTTGCTGCAAGGCAGTTGTGTTGCCATCTGCATTCCACAGAAAAGGAAACTGAGGCATGCAGCAGGAACGATGAGTGATGGGTCAGTCCAAGCACCCACCAGACTAGTAATAGGCTTTGTGCATCTTTGGGAAATGGGTTTGGGATTTCCTGGAGGCGAGGTCTCTGTTTCTGACTGGATGGGTCGGGGGTGGGTGGGGGGGTGGGGGGGTAGGTTCCCAATTCCTGAACAGTTCTTTGATCTGAAAAGCCTTAGATTTGGGTCCCTCACATGTGCTCTGTGACCTGAGTCATGCTGAGAGACTAGGGCTCAGGGACCTTCAGGGTAGGTACTCCATTTCAGTGCCTGTGGGCTGAAGGAGCCATTTCAGGAACATTCCCTGGGGCCGAGCACTTCCTGCGCCACGAGCCCTGTTAATTATATTTTAAAACGAGTGTTTAGCCTCACCATGATATCTGCGGGCGCAAGGGTAAAATGTGCTAACTACATGCTTTTTAAAATGCATTACAATAAACACCTACTAATGGCTGAAGACAGTGACTGATGTGGCATTATTATATCTGGTTCTTAGCCTGACCCAGAGAAGCAACAGTGCTCACCCACAAAGGGCTGGAAGACACACAGCTGTCGGGGTAGATTTGAGACCTTGGTGGATTACAGTCTCTTAAGAGGATGCCCTTAGCCTGGGTCTCAGTGCAGCAGGTGGGCCCTAGAGGCCGAGGCAAAAGCCAAAGCAGCCCTCCCCACTCTTTGCAGGCAGGTTTTATTTTTTTTTTTTTGGCAGATAGACAGTCCCCTGGAGGGCACTTGATTCAGCCATGCTAAGTGCCCACTTTAATCTTGCAGAGACGGGGCCTCACCCAGGTCCATCAATCCTGTCATCAGAGTAATGACTTCCGGCCACATCTCCGCAGCTCTGGGCTCAGCACAGGGCCTCTGGTCAGCTCAGGAGCCATCTATCACACCCAGCCTGCTCTGCCAGGACAGGAAGGCTGGGGAGGGCGGGGCTGTTGTGTGGGCTCAGCTGAGCTGCACCAGTAATAGAGGGTCCTGCCGTGTGTGTGTGTGTGTGTGTGTGTGTGTGTGTGTGTGTGTGTGTGTGTGTTTCCAAAATAGATTCAGCAGCAATGAAGGAATTTAGAAACACCACACAGCCCTAGAGATGCCAGCTCTTGCCACTGGGCAGGGGACAATCCAAACTACCTGTCCTGGCATCTACACAGCCCAAGGCCTGGCCTCTGACTCTTGCCTCCCCTTAGCCTACCTGGCCTCTTAAAGGAGGGCAAGGCAAAGGAATTCCAAGGAATGGTAATTTTAGTAGAATGTGTGGAATTGGGGTGGCAGGCCAGATCCTGGCATGGGGTGGCAAAGAGGCACAGCTAATTAGAGTTGCTTCCAGTAACATCTTCTAGGAGAAGATGCATTCAGAGTCCTCTGTGCCCACTTGTGCCTGCTCCGCTCCCCTCCTAGCCTTGTCTTTGTCACTTATTATTCAAGCTGAACCCCACTGAGTGCCCTGCTGTTCTCCGGCAGCTTCCCTAAGGAAACAGGCTGCTAATTGTCTCTACTTTTAGCTTCCTTTAAGCTCCAGCAATGTAAGCCCTCAGAACATGCCACTGTTCGAACCTCCCAACCAGGCTACAGGAAACATGGCACAGAGTGGGGCTGTGTGGGGTGAGCCCTGTGTGTCACAGGAAGAACCTAGCTTGCCTCTGGGTCCCATGCCAAGCCGTGGCCCTGCTGCAGCTGCCCAGGGTTGCAGCCTCTATGGCTTCAGCAAGCTCAGCATCTGTTCTTCCTCTGGACAAAAGAACTGTTTGTCCTTCCTCTCTGGTTTAAGACAGGAGGACACAAAGTCCTAGTGCCAGTGGAAACAAGTCGCCTGGGTATGCGAGTTTGAGATGGACATGAGGCCCAGGCTCGGAGTGAGAGCAGAGCCTCTCTCTCTTCCTGCTGAGGTCAAAGGGAAGAACAGGAGGAGAGAGTGAAGTCATTGTAACTTGTTGAGACCAGCCTGTCTTAGATGCAGCCATTCCTGAAGTCCACCCTAGATGTCATTCACAGAAGTGAACTTATGAAGCAAAGAGGTTTTCCTTATATGCTTAAGTTTGTTTGAGTCTGGTTTCTACACTTGTAACAAAATCCTAATGGCTTTAGAGACCAGCATGTTTTTGGAAAGTACTGTTCCCATCCAGTGGGGGCTACATGGAGTCAGGTTTTGAACTGTGGGAAGTTGTCTTAACCTGTTTTCTGTTTCTATAGCAGAATACCCGTGACTAAGTAATTTATAAAGAAAAGTTTATGTTGGCTCATGCTAATGAAGGCAAAGTCCAGGAACATGGGTCTGCTCCACCTCATGGTGGGAAAGAGGAGAGGGCTGGGGCATGCACGGAAGACAGATTATCGTGGGCTGCCTTGCTTTATACCTGTTCTTGTGACCATGGATTCACTGAGAAAGTTTATTCCATGCGGCTAGAGCATTGTTATTCTCTCCGTGAGGATGGACCCTGGTAACCCAAACACTTCTCAAAGGTCCTGCCATCTTCCCAGACGGTTTCATCAGGAATCAAACTGCAATGCCTGTGTGCCTGTGTGTGTGTGCACACGCAATGGATGTACTTGTGAGTGTTTGTGCATGGAGGTGTACATGTGTGTGCATGCATGCATGTTGGGTCAGAGGTCGACATCAGGTGCCATCCTTAATTGCTCTCCATGTTATTTTTTTTTAAAGACAGGATCTCTCATTGAACCAGGAGTTTATAGATTCAGCAAGACTGGCTGGCCAGTAAGCCCTAGGGATTCTCTCCTGTCTCTGCCTGCCCAGATCTGGGATTACAGGTATGTAATGTTGTGCATAGCTTCTCTTTCCATTTATTTGTGAAATGGGTGAGTGTGTGTGTGTGTGTGTGTGTGTGTGTGTGTACGCGCGTGCACGCGCATGCCATGTTAAATGTGTGGCACTCAGAGGGACAACTTGTGAACGTTGGTTCTCTCCTTCCACCATGAGAGTTCAGGGGATCAGACTGGTAGGTCGTCAGGCTTGGTGGCAGCACCTTTACCTGCTGAGTCACCTGGCTGATTTGGCTTTTATTATTTTTAATTGATTAATCAATTTTAATGTGAATGCTGGTGACCCAAACTCAGGTTTTCATGTGAGTGCAGCAAACACTTTATTGACTGAGCCATCTCCTAGGCCCTCAACATGAGTTTTTAAGGGAACCCACCAGAGTCAAAGCACAGAAGAAATGCAGTGACTTCATACAGGCTGATCAGAAGAAAAATGTGGGGTCCTTGCTGGCTGTGGGGCCCTGGGGAGGCCACTTTCTTTTACATCATTTGTAAAATGGGCCCAATGACCCCACCTCACAGGCTTACTTACAGAAGTGACTTCCGGTGTAGAATTTAACAGCAGGAAGGACCATGGATGAACATCCTGGGAGCAGGGAAAGGTGTGCTTATGGGCTTATGGGAGAGGAAGGAGACACAGATGAGTCTGTGGCGCAAAGAGGAGAGCGAGCTGAGCAGAGCAACATCGTTATGCCGGGAACAAGGTAAGAGAAGGACCCTCGCCTGGAGGCAAGGGGGAGCACGGAAGTGGCTTTAATCAAAGCCACAGAGCAGCCTTAGAGTGGAGAATGGGCAGTGGTCAGAGGGAGAGTCTCGGTCTGGAATGAACTGGACTTAAGGAGGTAGTAAGAAAGAGCTACAAGCTGGAAAGATCAGAAGAGAATACCCTGGGCCATGCTACCGTTTGGATGGTAGTAGGAATTACCGATGATACCTGAGTCCATGGCCCCAGGGACAGAGCACGATATATCCTTTAAGGACATCCCCTGCCAGGCCCCACCCTTTATAACACATTGATAAAATTAGCCTCCTGATTATCTAGTCACTTCTCAGTGACTGGTTTCAAGAGCTGGGGTCCCAAGCCTTTTAGGGGGCTATGCCATGTTCACGGTTCAGTTAGGGAAGACTATACAGAAGAGCTGGAATGGGCTGGGAGAGGTGTGAGCCACAGGAGGGAGTCCTGAAAGGGAAGGGGTCCCTTTCAGTTCAGGAAAGTGCTTAGTGGGTCAGGAAGGAGGAAGCTGGTCAGTAGAGCAGGGATGCAGTCAGGGGAGAGGAGCCCGAGGGCACAGGGAACCCCAAAGTTTGATCATCTCAGGCTTTGAGGATTCCCCCTCCTCCAGAGCCACTCTGTAGAGTGGCATGAAAGCAGAAGCCAGCTGGAACCAACATCGTCGAGTCGAGCCTGGACCCAGTGATTATCCTGAGGATCTAATTCAGAAAGAAGGCAGCCAATACCACAGCTGTCAACTGCAAAAGATCAGGCCACACCTCTGAGCGGTGAGAAGCGGTCAGTCCAGCCTCGGGTATTGGGTAAGCAAGTGAACAGCCCACAGCTGTGGGAGGAACACAGGAGTCTGGGGGGGCGGGGGCGCGGGGTCAGAATGGCTAAACAGATCACTGAGAAAAGCCAAACCAGCCAAGCTATGCTTAGGACAGAATCTTCACAGAAAAACCTGCACCTCCACAAAATCCAGAGGAAAGACCAGAGGCGTCTTCAATTACCTGGGTGTGGGAGGTGAGAGCTTTGTTTTCTGGGTTACCCCCCATCTGCATCTCTGCCTCTCCCCCCTACAATGAGAGAAGACAGGGAAGATGGAGGGGTGATGGAGGTGGTGCACCGCAGCCTGGGCTCTCTGGGCTGCCACCAGGAGGAAGCAGCCTGCTGGTGCCGAGCCTTCACGCAGCTCTGTGGGGAAGCCAGGCAGCCAATTACTCTAAAAGGCGGCAGATGTGCTTTCCTCTCCCTCCAGGCATTTATGACTCTGCAGAGGTAATAACGAGTCGGAGCATTTAGGGCGCATTTGAGTATGACAAAGAGCAGGGATGATGGATTCCAAGCCATTTGTCAACGCAGGAGTTGGGATGAAAGGTAGCCCCTCAGCTACCTCACAATTATAGCTACCCAGGGCGCCCTCTTTTCTGAATCCACTGCCCCAATCACACCTGCCCTTTGTCATGAGCTCCAGGACTCAGGTAGACTGGAGCACTAACTGTACTTTACAGTTTTCAGAGTCAGACTGAAATTCACGCCCTGCCTTAGAGTTTGCAGAATCTGGCTGCCCGTGCATGCACCCTTTTACAGTTTACACTGTCAGCCTGGCACTACGTCACATTTACAGGGTGCAGTGATAGAGGGACAGGAGATGCTATTGCTCCTGGGGTCCTGGGTCTCTTCCTACAAACTTAAGGAACTAAGTCTCTGTCCCAGGCTGGCCACTGGGTGTACTGCCCGTGGGCTATGCATGACAAACCCATGCACCTGTAGTACCTCTGGCTCTACTTTCAGACTCAGTTGCTTGTATGATGTTGTTTTTACTGAAATATAATCTACATCCTGGGATGCACAAGCGAACAAGTCAGCTAGGTGAATTCTCCTGATGATATGACCATACGCAGGTCAGCAACACACACACTGGAAAACGCAAGTTTCCAGCTGCCTGCAAACCTTTATACTGGTGTCCCTTTATACTGAGGTCCGAGTTCCAGCCATGAGGAGACATGAGTAAAAGTCACTACATTTGAAACCATTGTTATACACACCAACTTTCAGGTTTTAAACACATTGTACCCAGGCAAGGGCATTCCCTGAACACAGGAGGAAGATGGAGGTGAGCCCTTCATGGCAGACACCATAGACGGCAAGATGGGTCACAGGAAGCAACTGCTAGGCCACGCCCACCCGCTGGGCCACGCCCATCTGAGACTTACACAGGAATCAGAACTTTTTCTCACCAGAATATATGTCAAGGATCCCTAATCCAGAAATCTGAACTGCTCCAAAATCTGAAATCTTTGTGTGTCAACATGAAGCCTCAAGTGGAGAAGCCCCACTGTGGAATGGTACACATTAGTAGTAATATTGGCTAGCATTGCCTCTAGGCTGCATTTTCAAGTTCTATATGAAATATCAGTGAATCTTGTGTTGGACTTGGTCCCTATCCCCCAAGAAATCCCACTATGGAATTGTAAATGTTTCAAAATCTAAAAATAATTGGAAATACTTCTGGGTCCCAAGTATCCTGGATAAGAGAGACCCCACCTGTGTCCTCTAACTATAATGGACCATTAGACAAGCAAATAATAACAATGTAGTGTGGGGTTTACAGATACCTGGACCAGAGTGGGTGATGGTAACACTGTGAAGGTTGGATTATGTCTCCTACACAGAAGATAAGCCCGAAGCCCCAGCCCTCACTACCTCAAAACAGGGTCTTCTTTGGAAATAGGGTCATAGCTGATGTGAATCCTCAGGATGAGGCTGTACTAGAGACCTTCAGAGCAATGGAACATGCAAGGACACAGGCACACAGAGGGAGCGTCCTGTGACAGTGACAAGAGCCTGGAGTGCCATGGCTTCACATCAAAGAACACAGAGAGAATTCCAGGGAAGTCACTGGAAGCTCAGGGGAGGGCAAGAAAGGGTTCCAGAGGCACCAGAACTCTGTCACCTTTTAAAATATATTTTATTTTTAAATTATATGTATAGATACATGAATATACGTGCAAATACAGATGCCCACAGAGGCCAGATTCCCTGGAGTTGGAATTCCAGGTGGTTGTGAACTTGGATGCTGTGAACTGAACAAGGCGTCCTCTACAAGAGCAATGAGTGCTCTTAACCACTTAGTCATTTCTTCAGTCCCTATAGTCATCTTGCGTTTGGCCTTTGTGCTTCTGTAACTGTGAGAGAACATATTTCTATCGCTTTATGGCACCCTGGTTGATGACACTTTATTAGGGCAGTCATAGGAAACGGACACATGTGCAAAGGCTGGGAGACTTGGAAGTGCTGGCACAGAGCTCACACACCTTAGCAAGAAGTGCATCATCATTGGAAGGTGAGCTGTGCTGAGTTAATGATGTTGCAGTGGGAAGAATTCTAAGATGGCCCTAAATTCCCACCTGATGTACTTGCATTATTTCCTTGTATTATCTTCTCCCCTTGAGTGTTGGCAGGATCTGTCAATATGATGGATTTCACTCCTGTGATTAGGTTATGTTCTCTGGCAAAGATGAAGGGAGTTTCGCAAATTGAATTAAGGCCCTTCATCAGTTGACTGAGCTAATCAAGAGGGAGCTTGTCCTCAGCAAACCTAACCTGAGAAGATTTGAAGGGAAGTCTAGACTAAGGTTTTCTCATATCCAAGAAGCAAGTTGCCATAAATTCTGCAGCTGCAAAAACATAAAACAAAATAAAATGAATTACATCATAAGTCAAATGAGCTTGGGAGGACACCCTCGATCTCAGATGGGACTCAGCCCCAGCACCAGACTCGGAAGGTCCATGATGGAAGGACCTAGATAAACTGTGGACACCTGACTCTCGGAAACTCAAATAATAAACGAGCATTTTAATAATATTAAAGATGAGGTCACAAACCTGCGGGTGGAAATTTGAGAAAACGGGGCTTTGTGGGTGGGAGGGTGGGAGAGATATACACACAGGGCTCATATATGAAGTTCCTCAAAATAAAATTATAAAAACAAATAAGTAAATAAATGTGTTTTGCATCTTTAAGAAGGTTTATGTTTGGGTAGCACTTGTATATTATGACCCTTAAGGGCTGAAACAGCAGGATAAAGTATTAAAGATAATAAAGGACATTAGAACCATGAATATTTAACTAATCCAAAAGATGTTAGAAAAACAAGATAAAGGAACAAATGAGTAATAGAACAAATAAAAATAAATTGGAGGAGGTTGGAGAGATGGCTCAGGGCATTAAAACCATGTGCTCCTCATAGCCACCTTCAACTACAGCTCCTGGGAATCCAATGCCCTCTTTTGGCACCGCAGGTACAACACACACACACACACACACACACACACACACACACACACTTTAAAAAATAAATCTTTAAAACAAAAAGTTGGCAAGATGGCTGATTTATAGCAATATCAATAATTGCACTAAATGTAAACAATCCAAACATCTCAATTATAAGGCAGAATTTTAAAATTGAATTAAAAAGTAAAAAATCATAAGTTATTGCTATACCCTAATTTAAATGTTCAAAACACATATGCATTAAAAGCAAAAGACTGTGAAAAGAAAAAAGAAACATGGTATGTTTATAAGATAATTACTATGTCTAAATTATCATATTTAGATCATATTTTGTATCAGAGAACATTAACATAAAGAAGACCACTTCATAATGACTAGGGGACAAGTTGATAAAAGAAAATAAACATCACAAACATGCATTGACCTGGTAACAAAGCTTTCAGGTCCTGCAGAGATGTCCCAGCAATTAAGAGCTCATGCTGCTCTCGCAGAGGACCCAAATTTGGTTCCCATTATCCATGTCGGGTGGCTCACAACTGCCTATAACTCCAGCTCAGAAGATTGCACACATCTGACCTCCACAGTCACCTGCACACACATGCACATGTGCACACACACACATGCTTCTGCACATGCACACACATGATTGTGCACAATACACATGTGCACACACACATATGCTCATGCACATGCACAGGTGCACACACACATGCTTGTGCACACACACATGCTCATGCACATGTGCATACATACATGCTTGTGCTCACACACACATGCTTGTGCACATGCACATGTGAACACACACATGCACATGCATACACACACACAAATACATATTTTTAAATAATAAAAATAGATCCTAAAAATTAAAATATATGAAGAACTGGCAGAATGTCCAGAATATTAGCAATAACAACAAAACCAATAACAATAAAGTTCCTAGAGAGATAAAGGGAGAAAATATTTGTAACCACAGGACAAATTTCTTAAATATCAATGTGTGCCCAGAAATATTTTGATAGAGTAAGGACCCTTAAAATTAAAAGCATCTACTGATTCAGTCCATAATGGGAGAGAGAAAATCATGAGTCAGGTATCTGGTAAAGATCACAAATCCAGAATATATATTGGAACTATCAGAAACCAGTAAGAAAACTTGAAGACCATGGAAAAGATAAATTCGCAGTTCACCAAAAAGGATTTGGGCCACTAATTGAAGCCACATTAAGACACCACTATATACCCATGAGAACAGCTAAATTTTAAAAGATAGTGTAAAATGTGGTAAGAAAATGGCACAACTAGAATTTTTCTTATGCTGCTGGAGGGAGCATAACATGATTTGATTGCTTTGGAAAACTCCCTGGTACCTTCTAAAACAGTTAAAAGCAAGGGGTAGGGAAATGGGTCAGTGGGTAAAGTCCTTTGGACAAGCGTGAGGACCTGAGTTTGCACAGTTCAGAGCCCTAGCTCTCGTGAAGCAACCAGGCATGGTGTCAGGCACCTCAAATCTCAGCATCGGGAGGCCTTACTGGCCAACCAACCTGGTGACTGGTGAGCTCGAGGTTCAGAGAGAGAGCCTGTCTCAAAAAATAAGCAGGAGAGTGATTGCAGATAACACCTGATGTCTAACTCTGGCCTCTATATGCACAGGTACAAGCACTGCATGCACACACAGGCACACACACATGCACACATACATACATACATGCACACATACCCATGTACACTCTCTCACACACATGCACACATGCACCTGCACCTACACACCCACCCATGCGCGCACGCAAACACACACACACACACACACACACACACACACACACACACACACACACACACACATGAGAACTTAGCATATAACCAAACCATTTCACTCATAAGCATTTATCCAAGAAAAATAAAAACATACATACACACAAAGACTGTCCATCACACCTTTATAATCTTCCCGGCCCAATTCTCCATCAGCAGATACAATGGCTACAAGGATTAGTTTCTTATTGTTGTGTGGTTAATGAACACTAATTTAACAATTTCAAACAAGGTAAATTTATTATTTCTTACTTCCTATAGGCTGGGATTCTGGGGCGTTCTAGTTGGATCCTCTGCTCGTGGACTCAACAGGCTGAAATTAGGAGGCTGGCTTGTTATTTCCAAAACTCATTTTGAAACTTGGTCCCCAGTGTAACCACACTGAGAGGTGGAGGGCTCTCTAAGAGCTGATGGGCTGTTAGGTGGGATGGATGCCTTTGGGACTAGCTTAGTTACCACAACAGCAGGTTGTTCTAAAGTAAATTTCTCCCTTGGGTTCTGCCTCTTCCTCATATTCTCACTATCTCTCCTGTTTTCTACTGTGAGGTGATACAACTCAGGACCCTCACCGTTAGCTCAGCAGATCATGCCACCTCACCTTGAGCCTGAAGCTCCTAAAACTGTGAGTTGACACGAATCTCTTATTTATAAAGTTTTCCAGTGTCGGGTGTTCTGTGGTAGCAATAGAAAATGGGCCAAGACACTGGCATCAGCGAGGTCTGCTGTCTCACCCACAGCGGGGTTCTCTTCTAAGCTCACTAGCTAATGGCAGAATCCGTGCCCTCATGTTTGTAACATCCAAGGTCCTCAGTTCTAAGAAGCCAAGTGGCACAGTATCCATGTGCCACAATAGTTTGTGTTTTCAAGACAGAAAAGAGAATGTCCGGGGGATTCAGATCTGTTCTTTTTTTCAAGGATTTGTCTGATACCATCTGTTTCCCTTTATGTTAACTCAAAGTCAATTTACTGACAATGGACCTTGTCACTGGCAGATGTGACAATGGCCACAGAGCATACCCAAAAAACAAATATCTTATCACATGCAGAGGCATCTGTCACTCAAGGGACTGACCTGTACACCATGGCGCAGGGACCATGGAACAGGGACTTCTTTCCTTTCTTTTGTCCCAGTGCTGGGGATCAAATCCAGGGCCACATGCTTGTGAGGCAAGGATTTTGCTGTTGTTAAATCCCCAGCTTCTTGAGGCAGTAATCTTTTTTTTTTGTCTATTTTTAAAGCATTTTTATTTGCATTCGTGTGTGTGTGTGTGTGTGTGTGTGTGTGTGTGTGTGGATATCCAGAATTGAATCCCCAGAAGCTGGATTTACAGGTGCCTGTGAGCTGCCCAACAGGGATGCTAGACTGAATTCTAGCCCTCTGTAAGAGCATTGGCACTCTTAAATGCTGAGCCATCTCTCCAGCCCAAGAGGGAACTCTTAAGGACCATCTTAGAATGCTGCCTACCATGATAAGGAAGTTGTGGCATATCCATACAATGGAAATATACTTGTCAATGAAGAGGCAGAAACTCTTGATGCAATAAGAACATGAACACAGTAGTCCTCCTTTATATATGATTTCACTTTCTGCAGTTTTAGTTACCCATGGTCAACCATGGTCTAAAAATAAGTGGAAAATTCTATAAATGAATTATCCATTTACTTTGAAGCCCACTCTAGGTGTCATAGTCAAATCTTGTACCATTCCACCCGATGTTGCCTGGGACTTGAATTCTGCCTTCATGCCTCTGAGGTGTGTCCATGCTGTCTATGGGACCCATTAGTTACTGAGTAGCCATTTCAGTGGTCACAAGATTGTATATTCTGACATCCAAGGGGAAGTCTTGGAGCATATTCTTCTTCATGATAATGGGAGACTACAGTGCATAAAGAAAGCAGTGGGGGGGGGTGAGGGGGTGAGATAGCTCAGCAGTTAAGAGCACTGACTGCTCTCCCAAAGGTCCTGAGTTCAAATCCCAGCAACCACATGGTGGCTCACAGCCATGTGTAATGAGATCTGACACCCTCTTCTGATGTGTCTAAAGACAGCTATGGTGTACTTAAATATAATAATAATAATAAATGAAATCTTTGGGCCAGAGCAAGTAGGGACTGAGTGAGCAAGGTTAACCAGAGTGAGCGGGGCTGACTAGAGCGAGTGGGGTTGACCGGAGCAAGCAGAGGTCCTAAGTTCAATCCCCAGCAACCACATGAAGGCTCACAACCATCTGTACAGTTACAGTGTACTCATATACATAAAATAAATAAATAAAAGAAAGCAGTGGGAATATTGTCACAAATGCATATGTTGGAATGCGTCATAAGAATGCATTTATGCTAATATTATAACTGTTTTTAAAAGGGTTTGTAAGTCTGATATAGGATAGAATTTGAAAACTTTTTATTATTTTTTTACTTATTTTTATTATATGTGCATTGGTGTTTTGCCAATATGCATGGATGTGGAAAGGTGTCAGATCCCCTGCAACAGGAGATACAGACAGCTGTGAGCTGCCATGTAGGTGCTGGGAATTGAACCCAGAGCCTCTGGAAGAACAATCAGTGCTCTTAGCTGTTGAGTCATCTCTCCAGCCCCAGAATTTGAAAACTTTAAAATAAGTTTTTGACTATAATTTTTAAGAAATCCAAATACAGATCAATTATTTCTGATGAAAACATTCTTGGAGCAAAAGGGTGCTGTACGTATAAGTGTGGCTTTTTCAGTGTCTTTAATGAGAGCTAAAATACATTCTTACTGGCTTTTATACTGGTTTTATATTGGGTGATAAACTTCTTGAGTATATACCAGTTTTAAATAAAGTATAGTATTAATATTCTTTTCAAAAATATTTAAGGCTGGTTGTGGTGACATACGTCTTTAATTCTAGCACTTGAGAGGCAGAGGTAGGCAGATCTCTGAGTTCAAGGACAGCCTGGTCTACACAGTGAGTTCCAGGAAAGCCAGGGCTACACAGAGAAACCTTGCCTCAAAAAAAATTAAAATATTTATTTTTGTATCTTTGTGCATGGTGTGTGTACATATGTTCACATGTGTGTGGGGTGTGTGTGTGCACATGCGTAGGCAGGGCAGAAGTGGATGCTTGGTGTCTTCCTTTTTATTTATTATTATATGTAAGTACACTGTAGCTGTCTTCAGACACCCCAGAAGAGGGCGTCAGATGTCATTATAGATGGTTGTGAGCCACCATGTGGTTGTTGGGATTTGAACTCAGAACTTTCAGAAGAGCAGTCAGTGCTCTTAATCACTCTTTATATACTAAAGCAGGGTCTCTAACTTGAACCCAGAACTCCCCTGTTCAGCCAGTCCAGGTATCCAGCCTGCTCCAAGGCTCCATTGTTTCTACCTTCTGAGTGCTGTTCTTACAGGCAGGCTTCCACGCCCACTCTCATTTCTGTGGGTGCTAAGGATCATAGCTCAGGGTCTCATGCTTGCTTCAGAAGTGCCTTATTTACTGAGTTGTTTTCCTAGACCCCGGTTCCCATTTTAACTGGTCCAGTAGAGAAGTCCAAGTCTCCCATAAGATCCACATGCTATTTCTACTGGACAAGACTTCTGTAGGTCTAAATACATAGGGATAGACAAATGAATTAAATGACATTCCAACAATATGAACAACCAAATCCAGAGACATGGAATTCTCTGCAAATGCCCTTATTTTCCTTAACAAATCAGTGGACCTAAGCAGAAAGGACTAAAAGAGACTCAAGAGTTGTAACAAGCAAAGAAAGGCATATGTGGGGCCGGAATCATTCCCAATTTGAATAAATCAACTGCAAAAAGACATCAGGGGGCTGGGGAGATGGCTCAGCGCATAAAATTCGTGCTGTGCAAGTAAGAGCTGACTTCGATTCTCCAGGATCTGGGCAAGGTAGTGCGAATCCGTAATCATGGGGGTTCCTAGTTCAAGATGGGATATGGAGACAGGAGAATCTCTGGAATCCTGAGGGATAGCCAGTCTGCTGGACTTAGCCGTGAATGACGAGAGAGAGAGAGAGAGAGAGAGAGAGAGAGAGAGAGAGAGAGAGAGAGAGAGAGAGAGAGAGAGAGAGAAATACCTGAGGCTGTCCACTGACCTCTATGCATGTGAATAGTCAGGTTCACACACAGGAATATAGTCTCACAACCATCACACAAACACTCACACCCACAGACCTGTACACACACATGCACATGCACCAGAAAGATTTCAAAATACATTTTGAAGTACCTGGGGCATGATTGCCATGGTTTGAATGTGTCTCCTTAAGGGTCCTATTTCAGAAACGAATCCCTATAGCCACATGTAGATGGCACTGAAAGTGGGGTCTTCGAGAGGACATTATGGTTATATGAGTTTGTGAAGGTTGGGCTGTCCATGATGGTATGAGTGGCTTTAAAGGAAGAGGAGGAGAGAGCCAAGTTGACACAGTCGCTCTGCCTCCCCATGAGAAGCCCTCCACAATGCTGTGAGGGAAGATCCTCACAGGACACCAGCCAGTGCCAACCCCACGCTCCTAGACTTCCCAGCCTCCATAGTCATGAGCCAAATCCACCTTGAGTCACTAAATGCTGTATGTACCATGTGACCTTAGGTATTTGGTTACAGAAATATAGTATTTACTAATACATTACTACCAGTTTCAAGAAATACATCAAGAATCCTAGGGTTATGAAAATACAGTTTCCATGTGCTCAGCGATGCATACCGGAGACCTAAGAGAGCTTGAGATGGGGCCTCGGATTTGCTTTACGAAGCTGAATGGGAATGGGACTCAGAGAATGTGAGAGGAGGGGCTGGAGGGATGGCTCCGTTGTCAGTAAGGTGCTTATCACACAAATGCAAAGACCTGAGTTCAGAGCCCCAGCACCCACATATGACTTCACCAGAAGCCGCGATGTCCGCCTGCAACCCCAGGAATGAGGAAACGAGGATCCCTAAGGCTCGAGGCCAGTCCGTCTAGATGATTGGTGAGCTCCAAGTTCAGTAAGAGACACTGTCTCAAGAAATAAGGTAGGGAGCGATAAAAGACATTGGTGTCATACTCTGGCCTCTCCTCGCACATCACACACACACACACACACACACACACACACACACACACACACACATACACACACACACACACACACACATACACACACACACACACACACACACACACACACACATACACACACACACACACACACACATACACACACACACACACACACACAAAAGTGAGCTGGGAGCTTGTATCTGTGGGGGCTGGGGAATGGGGACAGTGTGACATAGTCAGGCTCTTTTCTCCATGCTTTTGAATTTTCTGTAAGAAAAAGGTTGGGGGGAAATGAAGAGGGCCTGACTCTCTTCCTGAAAGTCCTGGCAAGCCTGGATGCTGTGTGACCTTGAGCTTTGGCAGGCAGACCTGCTGGGTCCTGGTCTCTGTCTGAGCTGGGGGAAAGATGTGACAGGAGGGGACACCAGGCTCCCTGTCGGCTCTCTCTCTCTCTCTCATTAAGGTGAGTGGCAGCCCTGCTGATCACGTTCATTATGTAAAATGTGCCTCTGTCAACGGCTCTGCACATGGAATTGGTTACGGCACAATAACCTAATTTGTTCCTCCTTCTTAGGCTTACTGTTTGCAAAATAGAAGTACATTTTCCCTGAGAATGGCTCAGAACAGTAACCCGAAGCACTTGGCGCCCCTTCCATCACCCAGAGTGCTCTACAATTTGGCTCTGCTCATGCCCAAACATCTGTTTGCAAACCACAGGCCACTGGGGACCTGCAATTCTTGTCCCCTGAGCAGCTGTCACACACTCTGTCATCTCAGCCTCTTTAAGCCTTTCCCGCAATCTGCCTTGCACAGGCTCACAAGACCTCCGTGTGTGCCATTTTTTATCCTTAAAGGGCTTGTCAAAGCAGCCCCATGGTCAGAAGCGCTAAGCAGGGGAAAGCCCTGGTGTGGTCCAAACATGGCCGCTTCCCAAATGACTGATGGATGCTGTTACCAGATACTGAGGTGCTGGGAAGTTAAACCGTTTGATGGGAATCTGTCACCAGTAGATAGAAAATCCCTCTAGGGGGCTACAGACTATGACTGACCTCTGAGGACCCAGGGCCAGCTCACGGTCCCAAGTTCGAAAGCAGACTGGTCAAGGCTTGGAAACCGAGTGTGCCATGGGACCTGCGTTTGCAGCCTTGATCTCAGTCTGGTGTGGCTCAGCACCTCAGGTCCCACCTCTCACTTTTCTACCTCTTGTGCATGGAGTTTGCTGAGGTTGGCAGGGAACCACGGGGGTGACTGGGTAAGGGGAGGGTTCAGATAATGAACAAGAAGATACGGTGTGGTGCTAAGAAAGGACCCTCAATGTTCTATATAGCACAGTAGAGTCACTCAGTCTACAACAATTAGGTTAGCATGCCTCATTGGCCAGAGAGGAAGGATTTGAAGGGTTCCAGAACAAAGAAACGGTCACATTTGAGGGGAAGGAAAGGAGAAACCATGCATTTTATCATTGCTTATTGTGTATGTACGTGGTAGTACAGTGCTGCAGCCCATAAATGAATACTAATAAGTCAATCTAAAAATAAATATTTTAAAGGTAAAAAAGAAAGAAGGCCTGGAGCCCCATGAACATTTGCTATATCACCTTACCCCAGCCATTCAGGAGAATGATGGTAGAGTGGCCGCAGTGGTATTGAGACTGGGGTCCTCCATACTAGGACCTAACTATCATTCCTTCCTTCCTCAGACACATATATTTGGGTTGACTTTTGAGGCCAGCTGGGGCATCATACCCCCACATCAGCTTCCTTTAAGATAATCCCCACTGAAACTCTTCCCCTCGCCCCAACACACACACACACCTGGGAACACCTTGGGTTCACCCCCAAAGCATACTGTGGAGTGGCCACATGGCTTCCTTAGTGGTATCCAAAGTAAGAACAGTCCAAAGTGAGAGCATGGGAAGAGGGCGTGGGTACTCATCTCAATATTTTATTATAGACTAAAAGTCCAAAGTGTGGTCTGGTCCAAAATCCAAAGCTTTTAGAGCACCGACCAAACAAGTGGAAAATTCCACACCTGTTGATGTCATATGAAAGATGTAGTCAAAATGAAGGCACATTAAAAATACAGTATAAAAAACAATGACTTCATGAAATTCGAAGGCAAATTGATAGAACTAGAATATATCATCCTGAGTGAGGTAACCCAATCACAAAAGAACACACATGGTATGTACTCACTGATAAGTGGATATTAGGCTAAAAGCTCGGAATACCCATGATACAACTCACAGACCATATGAAGCTCAAGAAGAAGGAAGACCAAAGTGTGGATGCTTCAGTGCTATTTAGAAAGGGGAACAAAATAATCACGGGACGTAGAGGGAGGGAGGGATCTAAGAGGGAGAGAGGAGGGGGAGGGAGAGGAGGGGGCAGGATCAGGTGTGGGAGGAGATGGGGGAGAAGTAGAGATGGTCAGGAAGTTGAATGGAGGTGTGTAGCAGTGGGGGATGGGGAACTGGGGGTAGCCACTAGAAAGTCCCAGATGCCAAGAAAGCAAGAGGCTCCCAGGACTGACCCCACAGGGATGACATTAGCTGAAATACCAAACAAAGGGGAGAGAGAACCTGTAGAGACTATATCCAGAGGTTAGGCATGGCCCCTGATTGAGGGAGGTGGCCACCCACCCATCTTAAAAATATTAACCCAGAACTGCTCCTGTCTAAAGAAAATGTAGGGACAAATTGTGGAGTAGAGACTGGAGAAAAGGTCATTCACAAACTACCCTACCTAGGGATCCGTCCCATCTGCAAACACCAAACCCAGACACTATTGCTGATGCCAAGAAGCGCTTGCTGACAGGAGCCTGGTATGGCTGTCCCCTGAGAGGCTCTGCCAGAGCCTGACCAATACAGATGTGGATGCTCGCAGCCAACCATTGGACTGAGCGCAGAGACCCCAATAGAAGAGTTAGGGGAAAGACTGAAGGAGCTGAAGGGGTTTGCAACCTCACACAAAGAACAACTATTTCAACCAACCAGATACCATCCCCCAGAGCTCCCAGGGACTAAACCACCAACCAAGGAGTACACATGGAGGGACCCATGGCTCCAGCTGCATACGTAGCAGAGGATGGCCTTGTTGGGTGTCAATGGGAGGAGAGGCCCTTGATTCTGTGAAGGCTCAATGCCCAGTGAGAGGAATGTGAGGGTGGGGAGACGGGAGTGGGTGGGTGGCTGGGGGAGCACCCTCATAGAAGCAGGAGGAGGGGGATGGGATAGGGAGTTTTTGGAGGGGAAACTGGGAAGGGGGATAACATTTGAAATGTAAATAAAGAAAATAACCAAACCAAACCAAAACAAAACTAAAGATCTTCCAGCTATGTGTTCGAGTGGTACCAGAATTTCCTGTTTAAACTTGGATACAATTCTTAACACACTTCATTATGTATATGTAAATATATGTTACATATGTAAATAAGTCCACCTTTTCAAAAAAAATTCCTTAAGCATATAAAACTTAAGCATATAAGCATCTTGAATGAGGAACAGTCAACCCTTGCTTGTTGAAAGGATCACGTCACACAATGTTCTGCATGAATGTGTAGCATATGCCATGAATCACAGTAGCAAACTAGAAACCGAGGGGCTCTCCGGCCATTCAAGCAGTAATCGTTATTAGGCATTGTCTTAGTTGGGGTTTCTATTGCTGCAAAGAAACACTATGACCAGAAAGCAAGTTGGGACAGAAAGACTCTAGCTTGTGTCAAGTTGACATAAGACTAACCAGCAGTCATCTATGCCCCTAGCCCAGATCTAAAATATCGGACGCTAAAACTTTTTAAATTAAATTAAATTAAACTAGTTAATTAATAAGTGTGTGAGTGTGTGTGTGTGTGTGTTGTACTTGTGTGTATGCACATGTGTTCATGTGTGAAGCCAGAAGCAGATACTGAGTGTCCTCCTCTATTGTTTTTGTCCTGTTCCCTTGGAACATGGTTTTCCAGTGAACTCAAAGCTCACTAACGTTGCTGCCCCCTTCTCCGGCTAGGCTGTGTGGCTAGTGAACTCCCCAGGACCCATTTGATTCCACCCAGAAATGCTGTGGTTACAGGCATGACGACTATGCCTGACTGTCTTCTTTACCTCAGTGCTGGGGATTCAAACCTCAGTCTTCACTCTTACTCACTGAGCCATCTTCCCAGTTCCTATTAAAGCACTTTTTTTTTAATGAACAGAACTTATATTTATACTTATGGCAAACGACATGCTGTCGTGATGGAGGTGTGACAAGGTCAAGCTATTGGTATATTTTGCTAGATGGAACTTTAAAAACTCATTTATCTATCCTGCATTTTCTCTCAGAAATAGGCATCTCTAAACACTACATTGTATAGCTGACTTTTACATCTTACAGAAATGGTGTCATCCTCTATGCATTACTTTTTAATCTAACACAATGCATGTGTAAGTACATTGTTTCCAGTTGTTGCTGTGGTGAGCCAGGTATTGGAACTCACACACACAGTTCTCCTGTAGACAAACATCACGAGAGCCAGACTACTGCCTTGCAGGTGTATGCAGCAAGGACCAATTTCACTAAGTACTTTCACAAACTGGTTCCTGAAATGCACACCCCAACCCCAAAACGCTAAGGGTCTCTGTCACCCACATCCTTGTCAGTATTCGAATTGCCAGACATACTGATCTTTACTGACAGAATAAAGGAGTGATGGAGTTCCTTTCTTAAATATTTGATAGAAGTCACTGTAGAAGGCTCCTGGGCCTGACATTTTCTGTCAAGGGAGAATTTTAATTATAAGTTCAATTTCTTTAATGAAAAAATGGTGTTGTGCAGGGTTTCTCTTTCTTGTGTTATTTTTTTGATAAGCTGCAACTTTCAAAAGCAATTGTCCATTCTATCTTAAGTATCAATGTCTTGGTATGCTTCTAAAAAGCATATCCATTTCCTCTCTCTCTCTGTCTCTCTCTCTCTCTCTTCCCCCCTTCCCTCCATCTGTGTGTGTGTGTGTGTGTGTGTGTGTGTGTAATTTGAAATGATATCTCCCATTTTTGTTCCTGATATTGGTGACCTGTTATCTCTCATTCCTGTTCGCTCTGTCTGTCTGTCTGTCTGTCCGTCCGTCCGTCCGTCTGTCTGTCTGTCCGTATGTATGTATGTATGTATGTATGTATGTATGTCTTGTGGTCAGTCTTGCTAGGAGTTAACCAACCTTATTAACCTTTCCCAAAGAGTATTTCTCTACCATTTGTCTCCCCTTTACACACGTCCATTCTCATCAAATAACGCTCACAAGGACCTGGCACCCTGCATAGGGCATAGCAAGTAGTAGGCACTCAAGAAGCACTCCATAATGCAAAGCGACACTGAAGTGTAAACACTCCTGAGCATCATCTAGGCTTCCTAAGACTCATCACCAGCAGCAGACAGACAGCGATGCTGTTGGCTGGAGGCTGACCCGGAGAGGGCTCCCTTCAAACTTATAATGGAAGGACACGGTCACTCTCTCCATGGCCAGCCTGACATCTGATGTCTTATCAACACGTCAACACTCCTTATTCTCTGTGGAACCACGGTGCCTCTCCTAGAGTCTCAGCCTGATTGCGATATACAGAGGAGTTCACCTTTAACCCTCGGGAGGGCTCATGTTTGCAAACACACACCCTCGAGAATACTCAACAACTGCTCACTCCGTGCAGGGGAGCTAGCTGACCCTGAGCTGACCCTGAGCTGACCCTGAGCTGACCCTGAGACCCTGAAAGACCAACAAGCGTCCAGAGCTGCTCAGAGCAGTGGTGGCTTCAAGTGGTGGACCGAGAATGGACAGGACAGTGTCTGAGGATCACTAGCACATTTACTTCCTCTGTTCTCCCCGTCCCCTTCTTAATTCTTGTGTGTGTGTGTGTGTGGGGGGGGGTACATGCCCTCACTGCTGTTTGGCATTTGAAATCCTAAGAAGAAGCTCCTGTTTTCATGCTTAAAATGCTGGCAATCGTCTGTCAGATTTACAGAACCTAGAATACCTGATGCCCTGTGCAACAGCCCTTAGATGTGTCAACAAACACAAGGTATGGCTGGAGCTAATGTTCCCAGGAGGATGGAGGATAAAAAAGTTGACAAAGGCTGGACAGCAGTGGCACACATCTTTAATCCCAGCACTCGAAAGGCAGGGACAGATGAATCTCGGTGAGTTCGAGGCCAGCCTGTTCTACAAAGCAAGTGCCAGGACAGCCAAGGCTAACACAGAGAAACCCTGTCTCAAAACCAAAACAGAACAGAACAGAACAACAACGAACCAAACCAACCAACAAACAGGTTGACAAAGACCCTGCACCTCTCCTCCTTTTCCTCCCTATAAAATAGCGGTCCTCAACCTGTGGGTTCTGACCATTCCGGAGTTGCATGCCGGGTATTCTGCAGAGCAGTTATTACATTATGACTTATGACAGTAGAAGAATTATAGTCATAAAGCAGCAGCAAAATAATTTTATGGTTAGGGGTCACTACAACATGAGGAACTGTATTAAAGGGTTGCAGCTTTAGGAAGGCTGAGAGCCGCTGCTCTGTCTTGAGAGCAGAAGGGTCTGGACAGAGCTTTGAGGAAGCAGCTTTCCGTTGTCTTTAGGAACTGCTTCCTAAACTGCCTGATTCCCTCGTACTAACTCGAGTCTCTTGAATATCGGCTTTTAAGTGGCACACTTATTCCAGTAACACCCTCAATAATTCATTCAGTAAAAATAAATACTGAGCAGTGAGACATGGCAAATATTCCACAGTGGTTTTTTTTTTTAAGGTAAATGTAGACAGAGTTACAGGGTTTTTTTGAGACAGGGTTTCTCTGTATAGCCCTGGCCTGGAACTAACTCTTTAGACCAGGCTGGACTTGAACTCAGAAATCCACCTGCCTCTGCCTCCCAAGTGCTGGGATTAAAGGCATGCATCACCACTGCCTGGCAGAGTACACTATTCTTTATGAAGTTTTCCCAAGTACCAAGGTTGGTGATGTCTCCAAGTTCCCATCTTAACGAGTTTAAGAAAGAAATTCAAGTATTTTACAACCAGCCAATCAAGAATCACCTTCAAGAATCAGGGATACAGAGAGAACAAAACCGAGAAACACTGGTCATACACTCTTCTTAAAGAAACTGTCACAAGCTAAGCTTGTGGCAAGGGATGACACCAGGCCCTCTAGCAAAGTCATATATTAGCAATCTGAAATTGACTACCACCGTGGCCCAGCTCTAAAGCACCCATCGTCCCTCTCTTGCAAGCCATGCCCTGGAGAGTGGGCGGGAATTTTCGTTTTCCTCTAGCTGGTGAATTACATCAAAGGTGATAGAACGTTGTATCCGTGGTTATGTGATGTTGATGTTTTGCTCCACCTGGGCGTTGCCCTGTGATCTTTCCTCACTAGCTTAGTAGAGTAAGTGGGCGTGGTGAAGGCTCCCATGTGACAAGGAACTGGAGGTGGCCCTGGGAAACTGTGGGTGACCGCTGAAGGTTGAAGGTGTCTTCCAGAGTTTGTGTGTTGATTCCCTCTCCAAAGCAGAAGGAGGGGCCTAATGAGAGATGAGTAGGTCATGGCGGGGGTGTGGTGGGGGGGTGCTCCACTCTGACCAGCACCAGCTCTGAGCCAGCTATGGGAGATCATGAACATAGGCTGCTCTAATCCAACCGCTGCCGACAAGCTGTTACACAGCAATAGCTAGCCGATATAACAACATCAAAGCAGAATGTATCATGGTCGAGTGGGATTGGTTTCAGGGATGCAGGGATGGCCAAGGACTAAGATTCAACTGAATTCACCTCACCTTTGTCCCAGATCTGAAATTAGGGAGTCCCCTAATGTGGCTCACTGTCCCAACAGTGCCAAGGAGAAATAACATACTGCTCTATGAATACACATGATTCAATAAAAATGTTTCCAATAACATAGTAATGAATGATTTGTGTCAGAGTGTCACGTGTCAGAAACTTTACCCTCAGTACTAAATGTACAGAGGTAGGCTCTGAGGGTGAGGCACAGTGGCATTTGTCTTTACTCCCAGCATGTGGGAGGCAGAAGCAAGTGAATCTCTGTGAATTTGAGTCACTTTGGTCTACAGATTGAGTCCCAGGTCAGCCAGGGCTACATAGTGAGAATGTATCATTAAGACAAAAATGAGGCGGGTGACCCAATTTAAGAAACAAAAGCAAAGCCATGGGTGTTCTGCTCTTACAAAGGAGCTGTCATTTTTATAGGATGGGTTAGGAAGCTCTAGAGTGGGTCATTAAAAAAGTCAACTTGGCTGCCTCCCTCTTTCTCTCTCTCATCTTTCCTCCTTCTGCTGAGGGATGACCAGGCACAATGGCCCTTAATTGTGGACTCCCTATCCTTCAGACCATGAACCAAATAAACCACTACTGTTTACAGTTTACTCAGTGTTTGGTATTCTATAAAGAAGCAGAAAATGAACTAAGGTGTTTCCTTCATATCTCCCTCCCCATCTTCCCTAAAGTTTGCATCTTTCCTAGCCTTAGGACAAGGTAAAGATGCCCATTGCATCCAAGATTTAATATGGAATTGGGGCGTTTGTTTGTTTGTTGTTCATGTGTCTGTGTGTGCATGTGCCACCTGAGCGCAGGTGACTGCACAGGTCAGAAGAGGGCATTGGGTCCCCTAGAGGTAGAATTACTGGGGTTCTGAACCACCTTTTATGGGCGCTGGGAACTTAACCTGGGTCCTTTGGAAGAGCAGAGGTACTCTCAAACGCTGAGCTGTCTCGTTTCTCTAGCCCCAACTGAAAGTATTTAGCTAGTAATTAGATGGAAGTAATAAATACCTAAAAATTAGTAAAGAAAAATGAAACCGTTGAGGTGTAGACACAGTATACCCAAGCTATGTCCAAAACAATTACAAAACAAGCAAATTGGAAATGGTAGGAAAACATAACATGTGCAGGGGTAATAACCAGTTGGGAGATACAATGGAAGGGAGAAATATTTATAACAACAATGAGCCAGGGGAAATTCTCCTGGATAAAGAGATGCAAAAACCCTGTTCAAGGACAGCGTCACCTGTGGACATGACCTTGAGACAGAAAAACATCTATGATTCATGGTTCGACTGCATAAAGACGTCGATTTTCCAGAAGCTGATGGAGAAATGCAACTGAGAAGAAAACCAAGCTGGTGAAGTGTTTGTCTTACGAGGGCAAGGACTGGAGTCTGGTCCTTGGAACTCACTTTCTTCAAGCCAAGCACAATGGCGAGAGCTCCCATTTGCTTGCTTGTTTGTTTATTATTTATTTATTTATTTAGCAGAGCCTGGTGGCACGCGCCTTTCATCTTGCTACTAGGGAGGCACCGACAAGGCACGTCCTTAGGGCTCACATGCCAGACATCCCAGATTTAACTGGCAAGCTCTAGCTTTGTCTTAAGAACAGTAAGACAGAGGGTGCCTAAGGAATAATACCCAAGGTTATCCCTTGGCCTACACACCCACACACACACTTACGCACCTTCATACAGAAACATGCACACTCTGTGAACACACTAACACGATCTAACTCCACGTATCACGAACACTTGGGAATAGCTAGGAAACCCTTGAAATGACAGATGGCAGCAGTGAGCCCTTCCAGGCTCAGAAACACAGCAAGGGGCGATGCTTTGTTCAACTGCTCTCCCCTGTACCATGATCCTGAATACATTTTTTTCTTCCCTTTGGATAAAGATAAACAAAATAAGCAAATATTTTGATTAATTAAAGATAAACACAAGCTCACAAATGTCTGTAACTCTAACTTCAAGGAATTCAACACATCTTTTGGCCTCCACATAAGTACACACACAAACATACACACACACACACACACACACACACACACGTATAAAATAAAATTTTTAAAAAGACTAAGGGGAAAAAATCAAAAGCCTCGAATAAAAATCAAAGGTCCACCCACAGAACACAAATAAAATAAACTAGAGTACAGCCACATAGTAGAATAATATATAGTAGTGAAAAAGATCTGGAAAGGTCTCTATAGACTGGGAGAACTGGTTTTTAGATGGACTTTTTGTCACAGTACAAAGGGGGATGCAACAGATACTAATATAATGTATAAATGGCTTCATTGGTAAACAGAAACATAGACAAGTAATCTAGGAACTATTTAAAATGGTTACCACTGAAATGGGACAGGGACAAAGACACAGAGATGGGCTGTACTTCTAAATAGCTTCTAAATATAGCTTTTATAAAGTGACCTTTGAGCCATAAAAATATTTTACAGATTCAAAAATAAAATTTCAAGACCAAGGATGTACAAAACCAGGCAGACTGCAACTAGAAACTCACAACACCAAAACTGAACCAGACTGGAAAACGACCCTCAGAGCTCTGGGTGCGCACCCAACGACATCTGAAACCTTAGGTAGTAGTTTTGGGTGGGTAGTGGTTTCTGCATTCTGAAACCATCTGTGTTGTCTTCTAGGGTTTAGCAAACGATTAAATATTAACTGATGATTTGGGAATAAGGTTCTCACTGTGAGAAAAGAAACAGAAATATGAATTTTTAGTTTGCTTTTAAAGGTGATTTGGTTGGGACACCCTGACAAAGTCTAGATTCCATGACACCAGGATAGCCATGGGCACACCCAACCTAGATGGTGTTTTCTTGGCTTCTCAATTTCCACTTAAAGGAATAAGGGCCTCTATGGGAAACGGCCAACTCCATGTTTGGTTAAGGACAAATGTGAGTGGTGGACCAGCACTCCGAGACACCTGATGACAAGTCAGAAGGTTCCAAAACTCACCCGGACTAGACTTCTGCAACCCCGCCCACACTCACGCGCCCCCTGCTGGACCAGAGTGGGAAAGCACTTGAATTAAAACTAGGCTCCCTTTCCACCTGAGCTCCTCAACTTGCTATAAGCCTCTTTGTGGCTCTGGTTTTGCCAGGATGAAGGCCTTTGAGTGGTTGTGCCACCAGGGGTGGGTGGGCACAACCGTCTCAAATATCTCCACACTTCTGATCTCTTAGGCCAGTCTGTGTTCTCTCTGCCTGGCCACTCTAACCCTGCTTCCTCTCTGCTCCCTGCACAGCTCTTCAACTTCCATTAAGCCTTTCCTTCTACAAGTCAAACTCCAAACCTCCGAGGACTGTCCACTGCACCCAGAAGAACATCCAAGCCTCAATCCTGCGGACTTATCTGGTTCAAAGCCCTTCCCATCCATGACCCATACTTGCCTCAGGGATGTTGCACCTGTTCAGCCCGTTCCCATGAGCTCCACTTTTGATTTACGACACAGAGATCTCTAGCCAGGCACAGGCACCTTCTCTGACCAGGCCCAGGCTCTGTCCCACTCTCTGCCTCTCTCGGTCCCATTACCCCATTTTATTGACCTTCTAGAAATGATCTTCTGAAATGGCTTCAGATTTTCCCTAGGTAGCTGTCTGCTCTCACCCCAGTGTGGGACCAGTGCTCAGGATAGGGAGCTGGCTGCACACAGTAGGTGTTCAGTGAACACAGCATTCTTAGGGCACCTGACAAAGTGGCTGAAGTACTGGGGTAGGAGCTGGAACCTCGCCTCTGTCACTTCATGGCCAGACCACGTCCTCTCCCCCCCCCCCCGCCCCCTGAGTCTGTTTGACTGTGAAATGGAAACAGCCCTGCGCATCAGGTGGGTCTTCCCGGGACCCTTCTTGGCCTCTCTTGCCTGTCCTGTAGCCGCGGGAGGGGGTCTGCTGGAGTGCAAGGGATGCCATCACCTCACCATCTAAGCCCCTGGGCAGACAGTTGCGTTCAGAGCACCCACTTCTCTCCAGGGCTTCTCTGTCTCTATCCTCGAGCCTGCTCCCTGCCACTGCCTGAGGGACACACACGGAGTCCCAGCAGATGCCATGACCCTACAGACCCTCAGGGCACACTGGTCCTATGATTCCCACAAGGCCAAGGCTCTTGTCACCCTTCCCATGCAAATCGCAGGTCAACCTAGCTGTGCCCGTTTCAGAGCCAGAGAAACTGAGACCCATGTGGGAGGAGACTCTGGGCCCAGGCTGGCTTTTTCTGCCACTAGCCTGTGTAGGGAGGTGGTCTCCTTCCAGCGGCTGGGGGCGTGCCCTTCGCTGAGTCGCCGGCCTCCAGCCGCTGCAGGGCACATCCACCCCGGACCCCCGCGCCCGCCTTGCACCTTAGAGAGGTGTGTGTGTATGGAGGCTGGGGGGACTCCCGCACCATTCCGCCCCGTGTCGTCCACCTCCCCGCCACGCGCGCAGCAGCCCCGGCCACGCTCACTGTCCCCCGCGCGCACCTTGCCCCGGGTCAGCCCCGCGCGTGCCCGCCCGCGGCCCGATCCGCCGTCCCCGCCCACGTCACTGCCGCGCCCCACGCGCGGACCTCGCAGCGCCCCGCACGCCCTTGTCCGCAGCGCAGGTGTGTCTCCCGACCGCGCGTTACTCACCGGCTCCCGGCGCTCCGGCAGCCCGGGCCTGGCCCATCGGCAGCGCCCTCCGCGCCCACCGCAGCCGCTGCACGGTGGACTGGGCGCTGCCTGCTCGCCCGCTCGCAGCCCGCCGCGATCCCGCGCGCAGCCCGCCCGTGCGCCTGGCCCGGCTGCAGCAGCGCGAAGCCCCCTCGCGGCTGCACAGGGAAGCGCGGATGGAGCCGCCCGAGTCCGCGCAACGCAACGATGTCCACTGCCCTCCCTGTCCACTCACTCCGCATGCTGCCGCCTTGCCCAAGCCTCTCCTCTGCTCCCAGCTCCCGAGATCAAGGCCTAATATCCAGGAGTGCGCTCGGGACCCCCAGTGTGATTCCTCTCCCCTCGATTGAGGGAAGTACCGCGTGCTAAAACTGCTCCTGTGGTGCCCTCCCGAGCCTGGTCTCTGAGGCCTCTACACTTAAACTGCCCCCAGGCCATACCTCTTCTCCGGACCAGCCTCTGGCATCCTGAAATCCAGTTTACACTTGCTTCAAGGCTGAGTCCTGGCCTTTCTTCTGGGCTCTCCTACAACAGCCACTGAACTTTGGGTGGTCTGTGTCCTCGAGTCCTATTGGCACAGGGTAAGTATCAAAAGGATGGCGAAGACTGCACACACCCTCCTCCCTATAGTGAGGGACACAGAAGAAAATCAGCTGCGTTTCATGTCTCTGGAGGCACTGGGATGCTAGAAAGATAAAGGAGGGCGGTCATAATTTTAAGTGAAAAGAAAGAGCCAACCCAGGACCTGGTGACCTTCTGCCCTGGGCTCCATCCAGGCATGTCTCACTGCAGAGGTCAGGACATCTGTCTTCTGCTTCGGCAGAACCTTCTGATGAACTGTGGCAGAAACCCAACTCAATTCACTCAAGCAGAATTTATTGGTTATTAAAACACAGAAAAAAAACCAATGTTGATTCCTGGGGTAGTTAAATCACAGTCTTTGAATCTTTAGAGGGGAGAGTTCTGGGAGCCAAGTTGGAAGGGTGCAGGGGTGGAGTAACCTCCTGATACTAGGCAGAGGGGGTAGATCTTGTCTTTGAGTGTAGCTCTAGGGACAAAGTTAGCCCCAGCTCTGCCCAAAGCATCCCCGGCAGGAGATGATGGTACACCCCCAACTGCCTGGGCTCCTAAGAAGCCCCCTGCCTTGGTTTTCCGGATTGCATCTCCCATTCACAGTGGTCTGGACCACAAAAGTTCATCCCACAGAGTTGTCACTGAGAGGGCATGAGAAGGAGAAGCAAGCGGCAGGGACCCGTGTAGAGGGCAGGCAGAGGAGGGCTGAGAAGCACAGACCCTAGACAGGGTCAGTGAATGGTGCAGATACAAGGGAGGACTGTTTGCAAGAGAAAAGTGATCCAAGCTTAGTGATCCAGGGCAGGAGAACTTGAGAGGAGTGGGGGCTTCCGGGTTGGTGAGGGGTGAGGGGTGAGGGGAAGTTTCCCAGGGGCGGCTGTTGGGTAGGTAATAGTTGTGAGGTTTCTAAGGAACCCTTTCCCAGCAGGTGGTGAGATTATGTGGCCAAAGGAAATCCTGGTAGATCCTTGAAGACAGCTAGTAAGGGCAGTCTGGAGTTGGGTCCTTGGAGGTAAAAGGAGACCCTTGGGTCTCAGTGTCCAGACACCCTGTGTAGGACCTCAGCAGTATTCTGCCTCAGCCTTGGCATAAATGCATCAGGTGACTCAGGGAAGCCTGACAACCTGCAAGGTGACCAAACAGGATCACCAATAAAATGCAAGAACAAAGATGACAGAACTTTGGGCTCCAGCCAATGCACTTTATTAGGAGAGCCCATAAACCGTCCATTCTTGAGTCTGGTGAAAGCCCTCCAATGTTACTACAAGGGCAGAACACTAGGAGAAAGTCACCCTACAGTTAGCCACAAGGAGGGTGTGTGTGTGTGTGTGTGTGTGTGACAATCTCTTATTGTTTACACACCAGGATCCAGCCTTCCCACAGAGTCTGGGTGAAGACTGAGGAGAAGGAGGAATCGAGAACACGCATATGTGTATATATGTGCAGTATGAGCCTGCCTGTACTAACTGTATGCAGTATGTGATTTGTGGTGGTGTTTATGCTATACACACACATGCAAAACATTTGGGCATGATATGTATCCAGTATGTGACCCATCTGCATGTACATTATGTACATGACTGAGGGTAATGTGTGAAGAACTGGGTGCATGAGTGTGTGTGTGTGTGTGTGTGTGATGTATGTGTGGAGTAAGTGTGGGCCTGGATGTAGGTAGGATAGGTTCCCAGCACTATCATGACACTGGCCCCTAAATAAAGGATGCTATCTCAGATGGGATCCTGGCAATGGAACCTGAGATAAGACTGAAGGTTGCTGAGATAGAAGGAGATTCCAGGGAGCCAGGGCTAGAGCAGGGAAGGAGGGACAGTTTATAAAGGACACATTGTTAGGATGGTGACCATCATGACCAACTAAAGCCTGTCTTTCTTCTTGGAGACTCTGTGGAACCTGTACTGAAAGCAGATGGTTGAGCTTACAGAGTGCACAGAGCGTGTCTGCTTCAAAATACCTATTGGCACACTCAGATTCTTGTGGGTCCTACATTAAGCCCAGTGACCTGCCTCCTCCACCACACTAAGCCACAGGCAGTACCTTTTCTAGTTTGTGCATGTCCGAGGTTGACTCCAGGGTTGTGGCAGTTTCTGCATCCCTGTTGGGCCATGGCTATTTGCATATCTATGGTTATAAGTAGAATCAGAAGCACAGAGATGCACAAGCCTCTGAGTTCTAGACATTGGCCCTCATCCTTTTCCAAGGCAGAAGACTGCCTCCTTGTGATGAGCAAGGCTTGTGGTGTGACTATAAAATGTCCCCCATTATATCAGTCTCTTGGTCCCCAGATGCTGGTCCTACTTTGGAGGCTGTGACATCTGAGGAGGAAGAACCCAGCCAGAGGGTGTAGACCACTGAGACATTCATTCACAGGTTATTATTCCAGGACCTGGGTCCGGTCCTCTCTGACTGCCTGCGATGAGGTCAAGTTCTTCATCACACACTCCTGCCGTGAAGATGGTCTGTCCAAGGACAAAGTGACCATGGCCCAAGCCTTCAGAAACCATGAACTGACATGAGCAATCCCTTCCCTTTTGTTGCTGTCCGCTTGTTCGTGATAATGAGAAAGAGTGTTTGCTGTTGCTAACCCTGATGATGTGGTCTTCAGGCCTTTGGAAGTGGTTGTGGGGGAAATTTGAAGACTTTGGAAAAGCAGGCTAGAGAGTTCTGAAGTGTTAATTCTTATCTTAACTGGCAGTTATGGTGGGAACTCAGGAGATTAGAACCCCATTGGGAATGCAGACAGCAGAAGACTGCTCTTGAGACTTCAGACAGGCACAGGCACAGGCACGGGCACGGGCACGGGCACGGGCATGGACACGGGCATGGGCACAGGCACAGTGCTGGGAACTGAATCAAGGTGGCCCATGCCGTAGTCTGGCAAAGAACTTCTCTGTATATTTCTGAGACTTTATGGGAGACAGAGAACAAAACTAATTCTCTCTCTCTCTCCCTCCTTCTCTCCCTCCCTCCTTCCTTCCCTCTTTTTTCTTTTTCTTTTGGAGGTGCTGAGGATTGAACCTAAGGCCTTTTACATACTAAGTGCCCTACCACTGGACTGTATCCACAATCCTTTTTCCCCATTAAAACTTTTTTTTTTGAGATAGGGTATAGTAGTTTGGCCCCCATACACTCATGAGTTTGAATGCTTGGCCCACAAGGAGTAATACTTTTAGGAGGTGTGTCCTCGTTGGGATAGCTGTGGCTTTATTGAAGGAAACATTGTCACTGTGGGGGCTTTGGCAGTCTCTTCTTGGTTACTCTTGGATGAAGATGTAGAACTCTCCACTCCTCCAATGCCATGTCTCACCGCACGCTGCCATGCTTCCTGCCATGATAATAAACTAAACCTTGAAACTGTAAGCCAGCCCCAATTAAATGTTGTCCTTTATAACTGTTGTCTTGGTTATGGTGTCTCTTCACAGCAATGGAAACGTAAACTAAACTTAGGGTTTCAGCCTGGTTTGCCCAGGCTGGTCTTGAACTTATTTCGTAGCCCTGGAAAATCTTAAATTCACAATCCTCCTGCCTCAGCTTCTTGAGTAGCTGAGAGGACTCTGGAACTAGGTCTGGCTTTCCAAAGGAAATTTAAACACAACACATGTACAAATTGTGGCATGGTTGTTACTAGCTGCTTTTAGCCACACTTACGATGAGAATCAGGAGTAAAAAAGATTTGAAAATATAGATCCTTCCTAGGCAAGATGGGGCACCCCCTCAATGCCAGCACTCAAGAGGTAGAGGCAGGTGGATCTCTGAGTTTGAAGCCTAGTCTACATACTAAGTTCCAGGATAGTCAGGGCTATGTAGAGAGACCATATCTAAAACTAAATAAGTAAGTAAATAATAAAGAATAGAATAGAATAGAATAGAAAAAAAGAAAGATGGAGAAAATGTGCAGTCTAGCCACAGGAAGAAAATGTGTAGCCACAGGAAGAAACATGCTTAAAGTTGAGGACAAGAAGGGTTTGGTTGTTAAAGAGATTTGTGCCATTAAAAATAATCCAAACACTTGCATCTTGAAAGCAATGGTAGAGCCCTAGTCTGCTCCCCAAAAGTTCCCCATCTGTTTGTCTGTCTGTCCATTATCTGTCCATTGGTCTTTCCATCATCCATCTGTCTGTCATGAGGTGAACATGCTCCTGCACTATAATGTTCTGTCAGGTGCAAAGGACTAAGTAACCAGACTCCTCAAAACCTTGATACTGAATAAACAATTACTCCCCTAAAGTTGATTTTTTTCCCTTCAGATATTCTGTCATAGCATTAAAGAGCGTGACTAATACAGAGACTCTGGAAGTTAATATGTTCTTATGCTTGTATTCAAAACTAGCCTTGAGCCATCCTATGATCAATAGCAAGACTTGTGCCAACAATCTCAAATTGTAGATTTCCATAATGGCATTAAAGGGCACATAAAAATATCAGGAAAGGGAGGGGGAGGATTGGAGAGAGAAGAGGAAGAGGAGGGAAAGGTTTCATGTTTGAGTACTTTTGTGTGTGTTGTGTAGGGCTGGGACATTGAGGCTAAATTCTCCCTAATGTATCTGCTGAATTCTGAAAACTGCAGGACTGGGTGTGCAGAGTCCCTCTTGTCAGACATTGAGAGCTGCATTAAATCCTCTCATCTCCCAGGGCTTAGGAGACCAGGACCTTGGGGAGGGGACATGAAAATGCAACAGGCAACCCATGCAGACCACAGAAGGGTAGCGGATTGGCCCTGAAAAGGCACTATCATTTTTCACCTGGTGGGAAAACCTTAGCCCTTCTGAGCCTGGCAGAGTGCGAGAATCCCATCTTAGGTCCTGGCAGGAAGCCACTGCCCGAGAGACAGGAAAACCACCAGAGACTCTGGAATTTTTGCAGAGGTAAAGCAGCCAAGTTGGAGACTATGGACACAGGGTTGCCAAAAGAAGGCCTGTCTCCACAACAAGACAGTAGCCCAATTTTGAGGGTGTGTGGGTGAAGGAAAACTCTTCTGTGAGCAAAGCTCTGCTTCTTACAGTTGAGGTTTTGGAGGCTCTGGGAACAGAACACTTGGCTTCATTCAGATTGGCACCAATGCTTGACTGGACTGAGGTGATCCACCCACTCCAATGTGTCAAACAGAAGGAAGGGAGGGAGGGGGCTGCTACTAGTGAGAGAAAGGAGTGCATGGAGCCTGCACTTAAACAAACAAACAAAAAACCACAATGTTTAGTGCACTGTAAAAGAGTTAATAGGAATGGGGATACAGCACATTTGTTAGAGCTCTTGACCAACATAGGTTCAACAACCAGCACAAAAAATGAAGAAGAAGAAGAAGAAGAGGAGGAGGAGGAGGAGGAGGGGAGGAGGGGGAGGAGGAGGAAGAAAAATTAAATAAAATAAAAGACAGACTAACTACTATAGATGTGATATACCATATATATGCAAGGCTATATAACAAGTGTAATTCAAAATAGTCCAGACACTGGAATGAGCAAACGAGGTATTTAAAATAGCAATGAAAATACAAGATACAGAGAAAGAGATGAAATTGATTAAAAAATAAAAAAAATATTTCATGGAGATCTCTGAAAAACAATGGGTAAAGGGCTTGAATAAGAATTTCTCTAGGGTTAAGACCACATACCGCCAGTGCAGAGGACCTGAGCTTGGTGCCTAGTACCCATGCCTGCAGTACTCACAACGGCTTGCAACTCCAGCTCTAAGGGATCTGATGCCCTCCTCTGGACTTTGAGGGTACTCACATTTACATGCACATATCCACACACAATACACACACACACACACACACACACACACACACACACACACAATTAAAATTAAATATAAATCCCAAAGAGTAATTTCACAAAGAAAGTATTTACATGTCAATAAATATATGAAAGAGTTTTAACTTGAAGTCCTTGCTATTCAGTTTCCCAATGCTGTGTGACATTACAGACCTATCACTTAAAAGGATATCATCTCAGAGTTATCCCCCCACAGTCTTTTGGTCCTATTATTCTGGACCTGTGGTGAATCTGAGCATCATGGTAGATACTTGTGCAGGAGGAAGCTGCCTCTACCTCTTGGCATCCAGGAAGCAGAAAGACAGGAAGGAGCTGGGTTCTAATAACCACTTCAAAAGCGTGCCCCAAATGATTTGACTTACCTTGTGCCCCACCTCCTAGAGACTCCATTACCACCTCCCAGTAGCATACAGGCTGCCAGCCAAGCCCTCAGCACATTGGCCTTTAGAGAACACACAAAGAGAACATACAAACCATAGGAGCCATGATGGAATTGTGATCTGAACTACATAGGGACTGCTGCACACCCACTGGAAGGAGAAAGCAGAAGGCAAGATGGCTTGTTTGATTGGTTATCTGGTCATGACAAGGACAGGGATGTGAAGGGTTATAGAGGAGTTCATCCCCACTAGTGGGACACAAAGGGAAAGGATAATTTTGGAAATTGTAGAGCAGTAAATATTTGAAGCTATTGAGCACTGGCCCTTCGCAGATTCTAATCCCCGGAGCCTGTGAACTGGTTGTATCGTATAGCAAAGAAGACCATAGATTGCAGGACTGAAATCGGGAAGATTAGCCTGAACTGTCACCATGGGCCCAACTCATTCATACGAACTCCTCAAAGTAGGTAAGCCATTCTGGCTGAAGCAGAGTGGATGTGGCAGTCATAGAGATACAAATAGAGAGCCTTGATCTGTATTGCTGACTCTGAGATGCAGGGACTAGAAAGAGAAGACTAAGATAACTTCCCTTAGCTAGTGGCAAGGAGCTAGAGACCTCCATCACACAAGTACAGAGGCCTGGAGGAAGGATGTGCCTCCCAGAGTCCCTCCTCAATATAAAAGCCAACCTGCTGATACCTTTGCCTTGTGTCCTACAGCAAAGACAGTAACTAAGCCAACCTGAGGGTTCTGGACCACAGAAGCGTGAGCTGGTAAATCATGGTTGCTCTGAACATGGTCTACATTCGCTGTCATTTGTTATGGCAGCGACGGAAAACTGATACAGCGGTAAAGCTGAGTATCCCCCGACTCAGCAGTCCCATTCCCGTCGGAGAAACGTGCCCCAAGACACCCGCAGAAATGCTTAGCACAGCACCATTTGCCACAGCCTCAACCTGGAAATGATCCAAGTGCCTATCAGCAAAAAGGATAAGTCAATTATGCTGTTGAATGTGGCAGCAAGGAGGGTAGGGCTTACAACTGTTCAATAACGTGGAGAGACTCAGAAATGAGGACCAACCTATCAGGCTGGGAACTCAGTCCAGGGAACTCTATGGCTAAGGATGGGAGGCTGATGACTTTGGGGGTCTGTGACTGGAAATGGGATAAGAGGGAGCCTATGGGGAGTATGAAGTTTCATGCGGAGATCTGGGTGGTTCTGTGTATATAGGTGAGCTCAGATTGGAAAATTTTACTGTGCCATCCACTTGATGTCTGTCCAATTTCCCATATGTACGTTACATTTCAGAGAGAAGGCTATTTCTACAGAAAGCATACCTGTTCATAGCCATGTGGTTTGTAGTCTGCTGACACCAGGAATATTGATGTTGTGTGGATCTATATACAATTCTTGTAGCTGGGATTGGACCCAGGGCCTTGCATATGATGGCTCAAATGCTCTACCAACTGGGTTACACCCTCCCTACCTAAGTCTTTGACTTAGAAAGGGATCTGTCGAGGGCATGGTGGTGCCCACTGTAATTCTAGCACTTGAGAGCACGGGCAGGAGGCTCATGAGTTCTAGGCCAGCCTGGGCTACACAATGCTGCCTCAAAAAAAAAAAAAAGAAAGAAGAAGAAGAAAAAAGCCATCTTCAAGATCAGGTGTAACCATCCTTTAATAGTTTTCCTGACTTATCCTACCCAGCAGTCATGCCCAGCTGGGGCCCAGGACTTGATGTGGTTGTTGACCATATCCACTAACATTAGATTATTTGGTTGTCAGGGCAGGAGTGGTGAGTCTTATGTATGGTTCTGCCTCCAGCCAAGATCCAGAACAAAGGAGATAGATGCTCAGAGGACATGTGATGAAACAGAATGGCACACAGTGAGTGTGGGATGAAGGATGGGCAGGGTGCTTGCAGCTGGGGACTTTGGGAAGCATCCCAGCACAGCTGAGGAGTCATGGGTTGTTACAGACTTGGAAAGGGTCAGCTTTGACTTGGGTAGAGGGAGGTGTCTCCCTGGGGAGCAGTGTTCCTGGCCTCCATCCAGGCTGATGCCTGTTTCTAGACGCAGAGCTCTGGCTGCCTGAAAGGGGCTTGCTTCTATCTTCCGCCTTTTTATTGTGTGCCTCATAGTTCACACACACACACACACACACACACACACACACACACACACACACACACACACACACAGAGTATACATGTATGTACAAGTGGGTGGATGTGAAGGCACTGTAACGACAATCTCATCTCATAACCAGGTTTGGCCTCTTTCAGGAAGGCTCACAAGACTTCACATCACAGTAGATAAAGAGGAGTTGGAGTGTCCTTCCCTTCCCCTGCCCCCACGTGTGTAGTGACAGTTGCTACCCCTTTTGCTCAACCCTAACAAAGTCTGCCATCCCCAAGAGGAAATTCTTTTTTGTACAATTTTTTTCTGACACTTAAAGGGGGAGGGGAATGCAGTGATGGCCCACACCTTTAATCCCAGCACTCAGGAGGCAGAGGCAGGCGGATCTCTGTGAGTTCAAGGCCTGGTCTACAGAGTGATTTATCTGAACAACTAGGTCATCCTTGTACTCTGGAACAAGGTATACAGTGCCAAGTTCAGTTCACAGCCATAAGAAGACTACAGAATTTTCTCGACTTCATCCATTTTTGGGATCCAGATGAAACTAGTCTCAAGCTGGACTGGGGAAGTTTCAAAAATCTTCAGTAAAATAGGGTTTATCTGTTTCTTGAACTCAACGACAGATTAACTTGGAGAATACTGGGGGTTGGGAGCTGGTGGCACTTGGCTACATCACTTCGTTTGATGGTCACTGGTCCATCTGAGTTTTCTAGAAACCATCTAAACGTCTACGAGAGGGAAGGGGCGGGTGTCTGCTAGCAAGCTGGAGATGCCAGCTCTGTACGCCCTTGCTTTGGGAATGCATGTTCTCCGTGTCTGCAGGTGAAGATAACAACATCATTTTCAAGGAAGTACTGAGATAGTTAACACACTTGATGTGCCCTGCGGTTGTGTTTCTTGGGACAATTAAGTTTGCATTTATAAGAAAATGCCTTTGCACAGATGATCACAGTTGCCAGAAGGTTCTTAACACTTTCTCCAGCTGCTTCCAGATTCCACTTCCCATACTTGCACTCATTTTACTTTCTAATGTGTGTGTGTGTGTGTGTGTGCACGCGTGTGTGTAAACCAGAGAACCACCTCAATGCTATTCCACCATTTTAGCTTTGGAGACAGGGACTCAGCTAGGCTGGCTGGCAACAAGCCCCAGGGACTCATGTGCTGCCACAACAGCAACACTGGGCTAACAAGTGGCTGGGACCACACCAGGCCTTTCTGTGTGGGTCTGGAGGATTGAACTCTGGTCCTTGTGCTTTACAAGGCAAGCACTTCCGGACTGAGCCACTTTCTGCACAGCCCGCTTCCCCCATTTTCTAGTTTCTAGATCCCTGCTCCTATCTTTATTATTCCTTTCTGCTTGAATTTGCTCTGTTCATTTGTGCTAATCTCTTGACTTGAATGCTGGACACATTTTTTTTGAAACACGTGGGAAATGTTCATCAGTCCGTGCAGTTTTCTATAAAATTTGGCATGCAGGCTATGCATTTTTGGGGGGAATTTGATATTTTTCTTCATAATTTCCTCTCTCATCTAAAGAGTGAAACTTTCCAAGTTTATTTTCAATTCTGTTAATATATCAGAAAATCTTATGGTGCCAATTTTGGAATTTATTGTCACTTCCTCTGTGGACTGGTAGTTGATTTTCCTTTAATTCCCACTGCATGATCAAAACAAACTTGCATGGTGGGTATACTATTCACTATGAGCCCAGTTAAATCCTGGTACGCTGCACTTCTAGACTTTTATTTAGCTTTGACCTGTTTGGCCTGGCTATCCTACAAGCAGTATATTCATATTTTAGATAGAACTTGTTGATCTGTTTCTCCTGGGATATAGTTGATGGTTTATGTATCCACAGTTGCCCTTAAATAGAATACTATATGGGTGGATGCTTTTGTAATCTTGTATTTTGCTACATCTGTATTTACTCAGGATCCTTATGCTGATCAACTTGCTTGAGCCATTTGCATTTATTGATTGATTGATGATTGATTGATAAGGTTTCTCTGTATAACCACCCTGGCTGTCTTGAAACTCTCTTTATAGACCAGGCTGGCCTCAAACTCAGAGATCTCCCTGCCTCTGCCTCCTGAGTCCTGGGATCAAAGGCATGCACCACCGTACCTGGTGCATTTATTTTAACAACTTATTTATGGTTACATTTTCTTTTTTCCCCTATTTTCCTGAATGAACTTCCTTCTTCTAGATCATGTCACCAAATTTAATTTCCTATTATCGATTTTTTTAATGTTTTATGTGTATGAATGTTTTACCCACATGTATGTCTGTGCACCATGTGTATGCCTGGTGCCTTTGGAGATTAGAAGAGTGTGTCAGATCTCTTAGAACTGGAATTACAGAGAGCTGGGAGCTGCCACGTGGATGCCAGGAAACAAACTCAGGTCCTTTGGAAGAACAGCAAGTACTCTTAACTGCTGAGCCATCCCCCAGCCCCGTAGAATGTCAGGTCTCCATTTCTGTGTTCTCCATCCGCAAGCAGGTCTTTACCATGTTCTCACATCCCTCTGGGCTCCAGGCTTCGTCTCCACTACTATCTCTGAAGCCTGTGTCCTTCTGCAGCCTCTCCCTTGAAGTCCTGTGGTGAAGGTAGGTATTCAAAGATTCCCAAACAGTCCCTTAGATTCTGGGTTCTTCAGAGAGGTCTACAGTTAATGTGGACTTGTATAGCTACATGAATACTGATCAATGTGAATACCAAATGTTTATCAGTAGATGCAAGTACGTCTCTCCTTGTAACTCTGTCTATAAAAATTAGATGTATACCTTTGTATACATGAGTTAACAGACATTAACAATCTGGTTGCTTACAAAAAACAATAGGGAGAACCCATGACTATGTAGTAGTATAAATTCATATGTTTCTATGTGTACATTCATGCATCTGTGTGATATAGGCTAACACACACATGGGAGATGAACATGTGAGGATCTGGAGAGAGGCATACAGGAATGTGTTGTCCTATTCTTTGTTTTTCTTGGAGCAGAACTTTTTTTTTTTTGACATTACCTCAAAATTAAAACTTGAAGGCTTAATGGGATCAGTCAACACAGCACAGGAAGTAGCTTCTTGTGGCAGAGTAAGTCTCAGAAGGAATGATGCTATTCAGACAGAAAAGCAGAGTCTCTGGTGAGACCAAGCAGGCAGCCTTTAAACTGTGCTCATATGAACACCAAGTACTAAACAAAAAGAGCAAGGGGCAGTGGCCTTCATCGGGTTACATCTTACCTGGGGGCCACCAATCAGCCCTGGCTGATGCAAAGAAGCACTTCCTGACAGCATGTGTCAGCAAATGACTGTCATCTGGATAGATGGATTGAGGAAGTCACTCTTCCTTAAGCCCCCAGGAGATTCTTGCTCACAGGGAGATGATCAACTGCGGTTGACAGCATGAAAAGAGTGACAGATGGGGCATCCCCCAAGGTAAACCCTCACAGACAAGCTTCTCATCACAAGGAGGGAAGGTAACTGAGGAGGGAGTTGGGCTGTCATCACTCTGGTCAGCTTCGGTGTCTATGACAGCGGGCCACAGAGATATGCAATATTGTTTGGTGTGATTTAATATAAAGATCACATTATTACTTAAATGTATGATTACCAGAAGATTAAGAAAACCTGTGTGAGCTTCGGGTATACCCCCCAGATTCCAGAAAATACAAGAAAGGGGGAAAAGGTCAATGCAACCTTACGGAAACTGCTATACACGGTCAGAGGGTACACATCTTACAGGACAAGCTGTTTTGGCCTGCTTTCTCATGCTCTAACAGAATACCAGAGACTGGATAATTTATAAAGATAAGAAATGTATTTGTGTCACAGTTCTGGAAGTTAAGGAGCACTGCATTGTGCAGGCACTTGCTCAGCTTCTGACGAGGGCCTATTGCTACAAGATATCATGATAAAAGTGCAGAAAGGGGAACTACACACAAGCAGGTGCACGTTCACCAGAAGCGCAGAGGAGACCATGACTTGCTTTCTAACAAGCCACCTTTGAGGCAACTAACCTAGTCTGATACTTAACTCATTCTCATGAGTCCCAACCCAGACTTAAGAGAATACACCCAGTTTCTAAAGAAAGACATTAATCCCATCAACAGAGCCTCTTGAGATCCAAACACATCCACCTGTTAGAGGTCCTCTCAATTCTGATTATTTTGGGGACCAACATGTCATCACATGAACCTCTGGGACAAACAATATCTGTGACGGTTGGTCTTGAGAGTCACCTTGATGGGAATCCGGACCTACCTAGAAGACACACATCTGGGCATGTATCACCATCGCATTGGCTATGGGTCTATGTGTTCCCCAGACTGAGCAGAGAGGAGACAGTGAGCCCAGCATGGGGTTCCTCTGCCTCTGCTTCTTGATCGTGGACACAACATAAAGAGCCGCCTCTAGTTCCAGCCACCCTGTCTTCCTGATGAAGATGAACTGGACTCCCAAACTCCGAGCCAAAAGAAACCTCCCTGTTTTTGTAAGGTATTTTGTCACAGCAGTGAGAAAGGTGACTGACACACCACCCAGGCCACGTCTAACTGGTATTGCACATTACCTTCGCTGGGGATGAGAGGATACTAAAGAACACAACAGTTAGAAACCACACATCATCACGGACGCTGATAGGCTGAAGGGACAGATGATGCTCACAGTGACAAACTTTTGGTGTTGGAAGAAGCTCTCCCTGGATTCTCAGGTCTCATGTCTCTGCCTGGTGAGGCGTGCCTCTCCCTCCACTTCCCTTTCCACTGCTCTATGGTGGGGATGTGGGTGAGATGGCCTTGAACTTCCTTTCCAACTTTGAGACACCAAGCCAGAGGACTGAGTAGGAAACACTCTGTCACAATGACCACTGGGCTTTTAAGCCATGGAGGAGCACGGATCTCCACGAGTTGAGGCACAGGATGGGACCAGCTAACTAATGGTTGTAACACAGCCTCCCTTACATATCACAGTGAGATTTAGCTGCATGGGGATGTGATTCTCCATCCTACTACTCCATTAACTGTCACTGCCTCTGACTGATATTTGAAATGACAACAATGAAAATACCTTATTGTCACAGGTAACCTTACACTTAAATTCTCAGGAGCAGACAGAGGATTTTCAGGAGCCTGTTGCGGAGCCAATTATATACCACCTCTAAATATGAGTACCCCTACTACAAAAAAAACCCAACCCATTAAACTATCACCTCATCGACACAGAACATTTTAGTTAATAAAACAATTTCGGAGCTGTCTATGTTGGAGGAGGGAGATGGCAGCTCAAGAGAAGAGTTTCCCAGTCTAGACCTTAACACAAGGCTGGTGCCTACTCAACAAGATGGTTGGAGTTCTCCTAACAGAAAAAGGGAAGTGAGCCTCAGGAGGATTGATACTCTGTGGCTTGAAGTCTCAAACATTCTCACTGCTTAGAAACAAGTGAAATGAGAACAGCTCATCCTGGGCACAAAACCACAAGTACACGGGCACCATTAACAGCTTTTAGACGTATACATAGAGACAGCTTGGCAGGTTCTCCGGGTTATATCTTGTGAGAATACAACATCACCAATATTCCAAACACACTGTACAATTTTTAAAAGTCAAAACCTACTGTCATTGTTTTGAAAACAGATGCAGAGATTAGAACTAACAGCAGCACTCCTACTTTGGGTTTGAAAACACTTCCAAATATCTGAAATCACGACACTTCAACATCTATTCGTGTTAGGTTTGTAATCAAAATGGTGATGTGGAGAGATACAGTCAGTCAGTTGTCACTTTGAAACACACAGGAATTGGACATGCTGTACATTTTTTCTTTTAAAATGTAGTTTGTATTATTTTCCACCAATCAAAACACATAATATATTTTATTATAAAACATTAGGCAATGTTACTTTTGAGATACGCAATCTGAAAGGTCACACTTGTACTTTCTACCATCATGAGACATCGGAGGAGTCACAGCAGACAGATTCACACACCACTCAGCCCAGATGAAACCAGTGTTGGGCTTTTGCTTTAGATGCAGGTCCCGGCTGTCAGCAAGGGCGAATGGAGGGCTTTCTCCTTCTAACACCGGGGGTCTGGTCTTTGTGTTCTAAAGATGAGAGAACAGCCTGGTTTTGACTGCAAGCCCAATGCTTGAGGCACTATGCAGCCCGTGTTCTGAGGCTGCTCTCCTACCCTGGCTGGACGTGTCTGCCCTCCAGGCCTGCGCTTAAAATGGAAACCCAGACCTGGAAGGGGCAGTCATTCCACTTTTGGCTGAAAATTAAGCCAACAACAACAAAAACTAACCTAGTACAAATTCCAGATAATCATTAGTTACCCGGTTTATAAAAATACATGTCCAAAATAGTGACTTCCAGGGTGTGTACAATATAAATTACAAAAATAAAATAGAAAAGATGAAAAAGTTGAGCACATTTTTCAGTTCTTCATCCAACATCGGCATTTGCCTACAGAGGTCAGTTCGAAACCATTCGCATTGTCCCAGGACCCTGGCAAATCTAGGCTCAGGAGGGAGGACCCTGAAACTGGGGTGAGGTATTTCTTTGGGGCTCTGTGGCCAGTCATAGGTGCACTTGCCTGATGGAAGAGGGTCTTGGCATGAGACCCTGTCCACACCAGCACAGGCTCCATCCACAACAGATTCAATGGATATGCAGAGTAAGGGGAGAAAGCCACTCTTTGGGGGCACCTGGATCCACTCACAGCTATCCTGTTCGTGGGACCAGGGAGAGCCTCTATCATAGCATGATCCCCTTACAGTGTAGGCAGATAATGCAGTTCCATTCTGTATTTCCTTAAGTTTCAGGAAAGTCATTTAAAGAATGTGCATCAGCAGGAAGAGCACAGTATGATGCTGACCGATGCAATATGGAACTTCAGGCTCCCAGGGCCCAATAACCTGAAGCCATAGACAGGTGTCTCTGCCCCCACCCACACTAGCATTTCTACTTTGTACCTGAAAGTGTCCATATATGACATAAAGCTAATCCTTATTTCAGATTAATGTTGTTCATTAAAGGTTCCAATGATCAGACCAACCATTAGGATACAACTGGTGCAGACAGAATCACATATTAGATGATACTTTTCATAAAAGTTCTTATCAAATTTCCTCCTAGAACACACTCCATAGCTCCCAAAGTAACTAAACACAAGATGTAAATTGTTAACAAAACAAGCTCAAGGGAAAAATGCTCTGAGCGCAGGTAGCCAAGGTATGACCATCCCAACTCCATTTCTGCAACAAAACAGAGAACTTAGCATCTTATCAAATCTTGAATAATTTACAGATAGGGTCTGAAAGTATCAATTTCAGGTGAGCAGTTTTAAATTAGAAAATATTCAAGAATGAACCCCTACTCTCTAGAATATTTCTTCTGCATTCTTCTGAATGTTTCTAGAACATCTGAGGAACTCCCCTAGAAAAAGGAAATGCCTCCACAAAATGGAAAAAGACAGCAGCAAACAGGCATAGTACATGAGCTCAGTCTCCTAAGAGACCATGTGCTCTGGCTGGACATGGTGGTTTCTGTCAGTGAGAAAGACAAGTTAGGAGGTAAAGCTGCAGAAGGAAAGGCTGTGGGACCCAATCACCTTTCACCTTAAATAAGGAGAGGGGCGCAAAAGACAGATGGGTTCAGGGAAGGAGGCACAGTCCAATGACCGTTCTGGGGAAGCCACTCTGTCATCTCTATGCCAGTAGCGGCAGTGGGTCCAGGAGTCTGCCGCTTCATTCTATTGAGATGGAGTGCTTTGTGATAAAGAAGGTGAAGTCCTGTGGGGGATTCTAGATCCACATTCAAAGGACCAATAAAAAGGAAATGCATGGGCAGGATTCAAGGTGACATATGTCTTAAGCAGCATGAAATACAACTGGGAACTTTGTCATGCAGAAAGCTGTACATAAAGTATCCCACAGTGGGCAGTTTAAAGGGCACAGAGTGTCTATATAAAGCAGTGGTAATTCTCAGCCTAAAACATCACAAATTTAAGAAAAGCTGTATTTTATTTATTAAATAAATTTAATTATATTCCTTCTGAAATACAAAAGATAGAATAAATCATACCATAAAAGAGGGTAAGATATGATAATATGATGGTGGCCAATTAATACACATAATCTATTTTTTTTTGTGGACAGACACCAAATTACTAAAGAGGATTAAGAGATTCTTCTAGAAGCAGAACTACCTGGAAGATTATTTGGCATTTAAATACTGATTTCCAAAGTGCTACATGGGCAAGTTCAAGCAAGCATTTGTGGTCACATGCATACGAGCCCCCACGGTTACACATGAGCTGTCACCACAGACACCACACAATTGGAAAAGAAACTCTGCTATTCTAATTGCTCACCTGAAATGATCTTGAACAAAATTTCTAACAGTGTGGTTTGTACTTTTTCTTCAAACATAGTCTGCCTCATTTTATAGTCTAAGCAGGCAATCCTATTGAAATTGAGGAGGGGCAAGGCATCGTGTTTCTTACATGCAGAACATGGAGTTTTTCGATTTGGTTCCATCAGCTCCCATGTGCTCGGGGCCATGGAAGCGAAAGTTCCTTCACAGACAAGTGCGCCATCTCCAACGTATCATCGGCAGCCTTCCAGGGGTCCTGTTGAGGCATCAAGACTGCTGTCTGTGTCTGAGGCCAGGGTGTGCTCAGTGGACATGGATGAGATGTCATTGATGGATGACGACTGAGAAGGAGTAGCCTTGCTACTTACTGCTGCATCTGTGCTAAGAAAACCAAATGGAATAAAATCTGAGGCACACATCCTACATGCCAGGCATGGGGCTTCAGGCTACTTCATTCTGTGCCTTGCAGTTTCCTGATCCTGATGACCAACAGAACCAAGACTGCTCAACTATACTTTGAGCTTCTGGGATTTTTCCTTGAGTCCTTCTTGAGTTCAGTTTCGAAACAGTCTTGGGCTTTCCCTATAATACTCCCCTCTCCTCCCATGGTCACATATGACCATGTTGATTACTTAAAAGATATGCCTGCTGACTTCAAGTAGACCTTAAAAGAAAATGGATGGATTTATCTTACAATTACCACAAGAGGCTTAGGCCTGAGTAGGATCCAAGTGTCATGGACATTTCATCTACAACAGACATATCTCACCTCGTCTATAGAAAAAAAGCATTAGGATTGAAATGAATTTTTTATGATAAAAACGCTTTCTAAAATATACACCCAAAAAAGGAAAGTTTAGTGCCTGATGTAGATTTTATTTTTGTCTAGTGAGTCAGGAAATCATTATTTTAATTTCAAAAGTAAATAAAGCTATTCTCCCTCCTACTACCCATGTGTTAGTGTGACCTGAGCAAAACAAAGCATGCAGGGCCTTAGGTCTGCACAATGTCCTTCCTTTTCAAAAATGGATGGATCCAAGTAAAGAGGGCCACACATTTTGAAAACTCCTCAAATCCAAACCCTTCCTCTCTAAACAGAGCTGACAAGAGCTGTCACAAGATCAAAACAGGAATATTTCAAATGCAGCTTAGGGCCTGGAACCTCAAAAACCATGAGTGCAAAGTCACTGCTACCAGCATCAGGACAAGCCAGAAGGTGACGTCACACTAAAGTGGCCCAAGTGACATTAACATATCACTGCCATTTACAAATATTGAATAGACAAAGAAAATATTAGACAACAGAATTAAAGCAATCACCAACCTGAAGGCTGGTCTTTCACCCCATTCTTGCTCCTTTCTTCCCAGTCCATCACTTCTTTGTAAATTAGTTCTTCAAAGAGAAACAGAAGTCAAGACACTTTGTCATTTCCCCTGCACCAAACTCTGCCTCCAGATTCCAAGACCCTGGGATGTCTCAACTTCCTTTGGCTGCCACATGTTATTAGGGGCTCACATTAGCAGCATGTTGTAAGCATATACTATGATTGCTACCATGATGACTGTGCATGAGTGGGCCACTGTCATGCCAATCTGGAAAGTCTATGACCAATGTTGTCCTGAACTGACTACAGCGCTTAGTTACTATTAACCCTGCTTCCAAGTCATAATGAAAGCTCCCAGGTTTTGCTTCTTTGTTAACCAACTTAGTTCACTGTGACTGTGTGGCTCATCTTAAAGCACTAGTAATATCTTCCTGCCTATTTTTGGCAATTTCCTCCAAACTAGATTTTAAAACATTTAACTACATGGCTTAATATACATAGATAATCACATGTCCTATCTCTGGGCTCCCCCATATCTGCTTAGACAGGAATCTTTGTAAGGAATATGTGGCCTGTATATTGGGTTTGCTCCAAACTCCTATGCTATCAAGAAGTGTGATACATTTACTGACTTCCAGGCCTATATCAGTATGTGATGATGGGAAGTCACATTAAAAGGTCCTTGTGTTTTACCTGAAGCAAATTATGATGTCATACATATTCTACTCTAATACTGCTAGTGTCATAGTCGCGCTCAGCTGGGAAGTGGGAAGAGAAGACGCTGGGGCTTCTGGATTTCAAGGTCCTTCCTAAGGGGCTAGTATGAATAAGAAGTAAAAAGTATGTTCTGAAGGACTATAGAACATGTTCTGTAGGACTATGGGAACATGTTCTGTAGGACTATGGGAACGTGTTCTGTAGGACTATGGAGCATGTTCTGGTGGACTATGGGAACATGTTCTGTAGGACTATAAAACATGTTCTGTAGGACTATAGAAACAAGGTCTGTAGGACTATGGGAACATGTTCTGTAGGACTATGGAGCATGTTCTGGTGGACTATGGGAACATGTTCTGTAGGACTATAGAAACAAGGTCTGTAGGACTATGGGAACATGTTCTGTAGGACTATAGGAACATGTTCTGGTGGACTATGGGAACATGTTCTGGTGGACTATGGGAACATGTTCTGTAGGACTATGGGAACATGTTCTGGTGGACTATGGGAACATGTTCTGTAGGACTATGGGAACATGTTCTGTAGGACTATGGGAACATGTTCTGGTGGACTATGGGAACATGTTCTGTAGGACTATGGGAACATGTTCTGTAGGACTATGGGAACGTGTTCTGGTGGACTATGGGAACATGTTCTGTAGGACTATGGGAACATGTTCTGGTGGACTATGGGAACATGTTCTGGTGGACTATGGGAACATGTTCTGGTGGACTATGGGAACATGTTCTGTAGACTATGGGAACATGTTCTGCAGGACTATGGGAACATGCTCTGTAGGACTATGAGAACATGTTTTATAGGACTATGGAGCATGTTCTGGTGGACTATGGAGCATGTTCTGGTGGACTAAGGGACCGTCATAAGTAAGGATATAAACACACCGGTCTTACCTTTCCACTCTTCAATCGCATGTTCTCTTTCTTCCAACTGGGCATCATAAATTTGAGGTGGTGGCTGAAATGACATGTCAGATCAATAGCTCAAAACTAATGGGCCATGCTGGAAAGATAACACTACTTGGAAAGTTTCTAGTCTACTTATGGATTTAGTTTAGTTAACATGTTCTAGATTTTTTTTTTTGTAAGCATGATATATTTTATCAGTTTAAAAAACAATTACAGGGGGCTGGAGAGATGGCTCAGTGGTTAAGAGCACTGACTGCTCTTCCAGAGGTTCTGAGTTCAATTCCCAGCAACCACATGGTGGCTCACAACCATCTGTAATAGGATCTAATGCCCTCTTCTGGTATGTCTGAAGACAACTACAGTGTACTCATATAAATAAAATTAAAAATTAAAAAAAAATACAGGAAGTTAACCAAAAGCAAGCTATCAAAAATAAATCTCAATAATCACATGACCTCAAAATGCTCTGCAGACATCGCCCAAATGAAATCACAAAATTATTAACGACAGGCAGCTCTGAGGTTCAGCTGTGTGGGAGCTCAGTGAGGTTTGGTACTTTCTTAGAACATACTTCCAGTTTATAATTCTTCATGACAGGACACCCATGCCCAGGCCACAAGCTCATGAATGGAACATTCCATAACTTGGCTATTCATAAGTCTCATTCTTTTGATATAACACAATGTAACAATGGCAGTTAAATCTATACTCAGGACACAACAGTATTCCCCAGCTGGCATGAAGCAAACGCCTACTGTGTTAGTACTTTACTCATAGCTAAAGGTCATTCACAAGGGATGCTATGAAGAAAACTTAAGAGGATGAGATACCTAGATGTGGCAGGGAGATGTGAGCTAATGTGTCACTCAGGAAGGCTGCTTAGGCTCTCTGACTCGAAGCTCTGAATAAGATGTAAGCAATGCTCATGGGCCAGTGCCAGGCACGAAGCAGATGCTTCATAAATTATTATTACACATCAACTTTATAAACATAAGGCCAATGAACACCACAGTACGCTCCTAGCGCTCTGCGGCTATGGCCCAGCAGCAGGTACTACCAGGGGTGCCAACCTAGGCCTCAGATAGCGCTTGTTCTGTCTTTAAAGTCAGAGCCCTAAAACGAACAACCTGCTATCCTCATGAAGCCATTCTGGACCAAGATAAAGAAGATCCAAAGTCAGTGGGCCCTGGATTTTAAAGTGAACCATCTCTGCAGACATTTTTTCCAACGAGAACTTACCGCTTCTGCTTCAGCGGGGTCATACCAAACAGTAATATACGGGTGGCGCAAGGCTTCATCCACAGAGATCCGCTTGTCGGGATCAATCACTAACATTTTCGATAATAGATCTCTGGCTTGACTTGCTAGGATGTAAACAAATGTTGTATTTACGTTGCTACCATGGAAAGGAGGAAACCACACAATAAAGAATCAAATGTGAGAGTATGAAGGGTAAAGAGACATGCTGATTGCAGAAAATATTTGAGGTTCAAGATCAACACAGCTTACAACCTTTAAAAGTCCAATGGCCACTATTACAAACCAGGCTTGTAGCATGTGAGGTGGGGGTACTAAGTAGCCTCAGACCAATGTTCAGATGACCTGAAGCTATGAAGCCACAGCACGGTAGGTAGCAAGCACCTCTCTTAGGATTGTGTTGCCAGGAATATGGACAGGAGGTATCAGGAGTATTGTTCTTTGTATCACATTTGAACAAATTTAAAACCTTCAGAGTAACCCACAGTCCCAGAGTATAACCTCACAGGGACCACTGCTTTGCCTAGATGTAAACAGTGCTTTTGTTTTTAATCTAGAAGTTAGTAGCTAAGAAAAAAAAACCAGGAAGCTAATTAACTTAATTAAGAAGGCTCAGTAAGGATTCAGCAATGAAGAGTTCACAACATATACAGCCAAGGAAAGGCTTTTGTGACCAGGTGCTACTCATCCTGGTGTAAAGGACAGCAAAGCTATTGTTTTTCCTCAGGTGACCACATTCTAGGAAGGACACAGAAGGGTAGCGAGGACCTTTCCCACTGGGCCACACTCAAGGGTTTCTGTCTGGAATCCTTACTGAAGTATACTTTATATTTGAAATTGTTTTGAATTCAGATTGGTGACATCACAACATGGGTCTTAAGTGTGTAAGTATGAACGTGTATTGTATAGGCACATGAACACTTGAGTGTGGGTAAGATGTACTCTGAGGCTAGAGGGGAAGTTGGCTGTCTGGCCTTATTGTTCTTCCCCTCATTCGTTTACGGCAGGGTCTCTCACTGAACTGAAAGTGCCCAGTTCCCCCTAGACTGGTTAGTCAGCAAGCCTCCAGGATCCACTGCTCTCAACCCCAGAGAGCAGTGTGTGGATCACAGGCACAGGCAGCCATGCTTGTGCTTTCTGAGTGATGCTGGGGACACAAACTCAAGTCCTCACACTTGCAGGGCAGTGTTTCTACCTACCCCGCAACATAAGGGTTTTCCAGACTGATCTGGGTATTTGGTTTTAGCAAGGTCAAGACTCTCGGCCTTTACAGCTTTCCCCCTGTTGTGCCTTTGAATGTCATACTGTAAGAGCCTCTATTTCAGGGTTTCCATTACTGTACCTCTCAACATACATGGGCTTTAGAGTTCAGACATTAGAGAAACAAGTGTAGGAGAAAAGAATGTCTTACTTTTTATTTTGTCTCTCTCAGACTCTGATGGAAATATCCAATCTGGAAAGAGCTCTTCAAATTTGATTCCAGGGTACTTTGGTCTGTTTTCCACATAATTCCTTACGGTTGGCTGAAGTTTCTTCATGAACTCTGCGGACGGTGTTCCTAGCTGTTCAATAACTTTATTCCATTGATCAATATCTAAGAATTCTCTTGAGGAAAATACAACTAAAATGCTTCATAGTCATAATACATACAGTACTCTCATGCAAAGAAAAGTTGTATTTATATCTACGAAAAAGTAAGTACTAGGCTACCCTAGAGGATCAGCAAAAAGATTTTGGGATAATACTTAAATAAGGTTTGGATTTCTAATATCACTTAACAAAAACTCTTATACTCTGAATCTTAAAAAGTATGATCATGGTTCATTAAATCAACATAATCTATGTTTTCCTATTATAATTCAAAATAAAGTTATGACAAAAATGATTCAACCTATGAGATGATTAAACACAAAATAAATAAATATCACATAAGCAAACTGAAATCAATGTTCATACTAAAGCTACCTTAGTTTTACAGGTCTCTAAACGAGAGAAGAGCTTGAGAGATCAATCTGACCTCTCTCGCAGCTGGGCAGCAAAGCTTGTGAGACAGGCTGACCAAGGGAAGCATGGAGAGGGGAGGGCGGGGCCTGGGTTCTGGCCTATCCCACAGACCACACTCCCTCCTCCTGAAAATGCCTTAGCCAATGATGCTTTCAGAGGCCATTCTGTTTCTCTGGGCACCAGCCCATGCCTTCAGCATCCAGTAATGTATTCTTTCTTCCTTTCAAAGTACATGACCTGGGGTTCACAGCCAGCATGTACGACCCAGTCAGGGTGCTGGAGCCCGTCCTCCTCACTCTTGGGGCAGCTGACCCCAGTCTTGCCTAGCTCTCAGGGTGCTTGTCACTCTTAGGACGACTGGGACGGTATCTGTGGAAAGTGACAGTGAAGCTGTAAACAGGTACATGAGACAATGCAAGCTATGAAATCACATAAGCGAGAGCTTGGAATGTAACAGGCTTTCTCAGAGTATGCATTATACCACTGTGAAAGCACCCAGGGTAGCCACACAAACTCACTTCTTCCAGAGTGCTAATTTGGAAGATCTGCTCAGGAAATGGGTTCAGAGTCAAATCCTGAGCAAATCCACCTCCTTCTCTTCTCCTTCCACGCACTTTGCCAAATCAGAATGAGGCACACATTTTATCTAAGTGCTTAGCCAAAGCAGGACACCTGGCTCATATGTATCCCTCTTATATTTTGACACCTCTCCCTCATGCTCATTGCTCACTGTGAAGACTAATCATGAAAGTGCTGTGATACCCCACCCCCATATCTTATGCTGCTTACCACTGGGACCCATCTGGGCTCCTGGCTAAAAGCCAAGCCCACCTACCTCACCCTCTCACCTACTGAAGGACAACTCCAAGCTCAATGTGATCCCTACCGGAACCTTCTATTACCACTCAAGCATGATGCTCTTCTATGTTAACAGCAACCACTTTCCTTAGCCATTCCCAGCCCCTGCGTTCTGAGACCTGCATCTCTAATTCTTACGCCCTTGTCCTTTCCAGAACCCACTCTCATCAGGCCTTCCTCCTCAGTCGTCTGAGAACTGTTTCCACCAAGGTTGCCTGAGGCACCCACTAAAGCCAGTGGTCAGTTCTGAGTCCTTACTCCTTTTCCTTGAGCCTCTCCTCATCTCTTCAATGCTTAGTACCAGCTCAAGGTTTCAGTGCTATCAACAGACCAATGATTTGCACATTTTCTTTATACCAAAACTTTCCTTTGAATTCCACACTTCATAGATTAGATACTGCAAATCCACAAAGTTGTTTGAAGGATAGGCCCCCAGAGCAAATGCAGACTCCAGGCCCAATGCTGCCATCAGTCCAACTGGCCTGGAATGGGTGATGCTAAGCTTCTGCTCTGTCTCCTACTTCTTACTGTCCCTCATGTCATCTTGGGAGTGAACCTTTCACCCCATCACCTAGATGAGGTACCTGGAAATGGGCAGGTACTCAATATAGATGTCTGGCTTAGGGCTACAGGGTCATTTTGATAAGATGATGGGAGGTGGCATGGGGCACAGGTGTGGCTTACCTGAGAAAGTATGGTAGACCCTCTGGGTTGGTAGGCCACAGGTTTTATTAAAAAAAAGTATATACATACATATATATATATATATATATATATATATATATGAAGCCTAGCCTAGAGAGATCTGCGTTTCTCTAGGAGGCACAGCTGCCATGGCCGCCGCCTGAGCTTAGGCTTCTGGTAGCCTGGCTCAAGTGTTTTTTATCTCACAAGCCACCCTGAGAACAACACTTACTTTTCTACCAACATCATAGGCAAACCTCTTGAGAACCTCAACTTGGTTTTTGGAGTCTTTCTATAAATCACCCAACTTTTTGATTTAATCTTTGAAAATGTAAGCAAAACTTCTTTTAGAAAAGGATTAATTTCCATGTGACTTTAAAGCACTTTAAGTGACCTTATATGTAAAATATCAACTATTGCTATTATAACATGTTAATACATAAAGTATTTTAAATTATAATTTAAAATTATTAAAGTGTATGCAAAAGTACATACATTTTTATTTATTTTTACTTTTTGGAAAGTAATTATTACTAAATAAAAAATGTAAATAATTAAGAAATGTTACAAAATTACTCTTAACTGACATTACAGCCCATCACCTTGACCACTCATGAGAAGTCCACACAGTGTTTCTAAATCTCTGGATGCAGAACGATTCAACTTTCCTTTTAGTTGATTTCACTTGTAAAATAACTGCTTCCTTATTTATAACAGTACAAGTAAATCCAAGGCAAAGTTATAGAAAAAAAGCCAGAGAAATTATTAGAGCAAAATAAAATGCTATATTTAACTTTGCGTATTTTGTAACTTATGAGGAAAATGTGAAGGAATGAGTAGAATAAAATATGTTCATTCTAAGCTCATATTGTGAGGGATTCATATTTTAAGTAAGTTGTCTTCATGAAATGATAACATTAAAGCACTTTCTGTGAAGTACACACATTCCAAACCCCAACTACAAAGCCTGGTTTCTCTCGAAGCACAGGTCTGCTACCAGACAGAGGACACAGTGAGCTTTCATGACAAAAACAAAATCAAAGGCCAATGAGAACAGAAAGAGACACAAACCCTGAAGTGTGAGGAGTGTGAAAGACGGAAGAACACAGGAGGCACAGAGCTAGTCCCCTATGTTGTCTGCTCCCTTCACAACACCTCCTGCTGATGGGGCTTGCTGACCACGGCATGAGTCATCTTTGTGTTTAAATTTACCTTCCCCAGTATGTCACAAATACCTTTCTGCCTGGAATCTTTAGAAATGTCTATAAAATATCAACAAAGTAACAGATGAGAAAGTGTAATATATTGCTTCTGATACAAGTTTCACTTAACCTGTTGTTCATTTAACTCTGCATAGCCTGCCTCGGCTCTTACATCATACAGGTAACTAACAGAATCACATATGACTTAAATCACACATGCATGTTATCCTATTAAGTTTAGACTGCCCCTTTCCCAGTTAATTAACAGAATCAACTAATTTGTAAAATAGTATTTCCACTTAAATACCAGAATATATTTAACAAGATAATAATTTTACACATCTAGCTATTTCTGACAAAAGAGCTAGTAACCTGGTTAGATTAACAAAACTGTCACAGGTATTTGAGTGAAAGTATAAAACTGAACCACTTGGTCTGTGACACCAATTTAAAGAGAAGAACCCCTGAAAACACAGTCTGCATCCCAGCAGTTCCTTCTGAGTGTTCAGTAAGTAGGCACAATCATGCTGCCCTTGGCATGGAAATCATGGCCAGGGTCAAGGTTCTGGGGAAGGATACGGTCAGTACCTTGGAATATCACACAACCTTTCACCAGCTCTCCCATGATGCAACCCACTGACCAGATATCAACTGAAAATAAAATGAAATGAAAAAATTATGAAGTGTCATGAACAAAACAAAAGTGAAGAGAAAGGGATTCTAACAGTGTACTAGACACACAGACAGGGAAAAACCAATGGCTAGCTAAGGGCACGCTTTTTACACAATATGAATGATTGCTGACCTCTCATTCAGCCTTCAGTTTGCAGCAAGCTGTAGTTTTAGTGCCAAAGAATCCAATACTTTACAGCTTAAAAAAAAGCAACAAACAAAAAACCAGACACAGAAAGTGCTAATGAACATGGAATTCTTAGGGCCACATCCCCAGCCCCCACCCCAGCCTCCAGGGCCGAGTACTGGGTCTCTCCCTGTGAAGGATACAGTCTCTTCCTGGGAACAGGACTTTATGGAGGACCATTTCTGCCATGATGCACCCGACAGACCAGATGTCCACTACCAAATATCAGGTGATTAAAAAACAGCCAGAGAGCCTTGCACCTCCGTCCCTAAACCACCTCCCAGACACGAGCAGCCCCAGCAAATACTCATTGGGTGGAACTTCTGTAAACTCCTGACACCACATCTGAATGACCATTTTTAAACTGCCACATCAGAAAGGGCTGGACTCCGGGTAAGGCCCTGCTTGAGCAGGTGGTAGCCAACCTCTACTGTGGAGTTGAGCACGGGGCCTGAAGCACAGGGAAGGAGAGCTAACCACAGACAGCTACTGGAGGGCATTGTGCTTCTTAGAGCAGGCAACAAAGTATGTATAAAAATTCATACTTAAAGCCAGGCAGTTGTGGCACACGCCTTTGATCCCAGCACTTGGGAGGCAGAGGCAGGCAGATTTCTGAATTCGAGGCCAGCCTGGTCTACACAGTGAGTTCCAGGACAGCCAGGGTTATACAGAGAAACCCTGTCTCCAAAAAATAAAAAAAAAAAATAATATTTAAACTCATCACAGAAGACTTTAGCAAAGCTCCCCTGTTGTTCTTTCATAAATAATCACATGAATTCATTAATAGCTAAGGTTTAGCATTTATTTAGTTGACATAGCTAGAACAAGTGAAGTTTTGATCTAAAAACATCAGCTTTACATGAAAGAAAACACGGTACATTGTTCCACTCATACTAAGATATTAAACAAAAAGGAGTGAAACCATTCACAGTGTTGGCAACCAGGGTAATGAGAGCACAGAAGTCCCAGTGGGTGGGTGATGTAGGCATGCTCACAGGAGAGGCACAGGGGTTCCAGTGCAGGATACTATGATCAAACATAGAGGTTCAGCATGGTGGCACATGCCTTTAACCCCAGCATTTGGGAGGCAGAGGTTGGCAGAGTTCTATGGCAGTTTCAGGCCAGCCAGAGTTGGAAAAAAAAAAACTTGACAAATGGGAAGACAAAATAAACGAGTGCTTATCTGTGGGTTGCAGGCATCTATTTGCAGCACAGTGCTCAAACTGTGTCCAGTGGTCCTTGAGGAAGGGCATGCTGGTGATGATGGGGATGCTATCTTACTGTTCACTGTCTGCAGTCCTAACCGTACTTACCATTCTCTTTGTAGCCCATGCCCAGGATGACTTCTGGAGCCCGATAGTAGCGAGTTACCACATAGGGAGTCATCATAAAGTTGGTACAGGCTGTTCGCGCCAGGCCAAAGTCAAGGATCTTGAGGGTACAGTCTGATTTTACTACAATGTTGCTAGGCTTCAAATCCTAGAAAAGAAATTGTTCAGGTATTTAAATGAATCACAGCATGCTAACTACACAATTTCATACCAACAAGGGTTTGTGAGGTGAGCGGCTACTGAAGTGTATGAGAATGGGAAGGAGGGCAGGCACAATAGTATATGGCTTCTGAGACCCCGCCTCTAAACAAGTCAGGTGGCCTCACTGCCACTTGCTTCTTTGCTCAAAACCTGAGAGCCTCTAAGTTTCTCACATAACATGAAATGGCATCTGCATATACCCTACACACACAACCTCTGGGATTGTCTAACTCATATCTAGATGATTATAATAACTAAAGCAATGCTATTGTATAGGGAATAATTACACACCAAAAAAAATTTGTCAGTGTTCAGTACAGAAGAAATATTAGTTTTCCAAATACTCCTGATGTGTATCAGCTGACTCCATGATGAAGAACCCAAGAGTATGAGGCACCTTACTACAGGCAGGCCTGAGCATGTGGACAAGCAGTATGGGTGCACGGGCAAGGACGGTCACGGCAGCACTGCTTCCAACGAAGACAAACATAGACACACGCAGCAATGGGAACCACTCAACAGTGAAAGGCGTCTCTGTCAATGAGCCCTAGAGAATGGGAAACAGCCCCTGGTCCAGACCATACCTGTCTACTTTACTGCCATCTGCTGGACAGCTAGGATAACAGAAATAAAGCTCTGGGTGTCTGTCAGCACACTTGGTGCTCTGTGCGAGGGTCATCCCAGCTGATGTCTGCCAAGGAAAACTGAGTAAAGAGGTCACGGAGGTTCCTCAGCACTCCCAACACCCATGGACTCTCTCCACTCAGCCTTCACAATACATACAGAGTTAGCATTTAACTATCTCATGACTTGAAGACTCATTTTCAGTGCCAAGGTGTCAGAATGAAGACAGCTCTGTCTCTCCAAATCTTGAGGACCATCCAAAACACAGAAAACAAGAAACCCAAGTGAAGACATGATGACAGCTGACTTGTAGATGGTGATGGTTACTACAACATGGCAGCCACAGGGGTGGCCAATAGCTACACCCAAAACAGGACAGAACAGAAAAGAAAAGCTAGGTGTGTGCACCACGTGTGCATGTGTGTCCCTGATTTAATCACCACTATTGCTTGTTCAGACCCCAGATCCAGACCCACTGACTGAAGAAGTGTCCTGGGACAGAGGATGACAAGAAGCCAAGTGTCTACTGTCTGGATCTCCCTGGCCCTTGCTCAAAGGTAACAAAGGTGGATGCACAGTGGGAAAGGGGAACCACATGGAACTTTGAGGATGATTGGCTACACATTCTCAGTGTATGCTGAGCAGGAAGAGCCTAAACATCACCACACCTCCTCCACTTGGGGTAGTTTGGTGAAGTCTGGGTAGCAAATGAAGTCTAATTCAAATCCCCTCAGAGGTTAGAGCAAAGATGGAGATTTAACACAGACCTGGGAAAACTGCAAGAGAATATCTCCATCTACTGCATACACCTGTGAATGGTTTCTCACCCCCCCCCGCCCCCAACTGAAGTCTATACTACTTTGTTTTACCATCTACACCAAACCAGAGCAGTAACTGCAACCAGATGTAGTAGTCACAGCTGTGAGAAACTCTCATACTCTTATGAGAATGTAAATCGCAACCCTGACCAAACAGAGCCAAATTATAACTAAAGTGGGAGGGTAGGGGAAAAGAGTCACAGGGATGAGAGTTGGGTTGGTGGACAAGGAATATAACAGTATCTTATGTCACAAACTGAAAAGGATCAAAGAGATCTAAACATATTGCCGAGATACAGAAATGAACACTAGAGTAATTCATTAAAGAACTGAAAGACGGGCTGGTGACACAGCCCAGTGGTGGAGGGATTGACTAGCACGCACAAGGCTCTGGTTTCATCCCTGTCACCACATAAAAAAAGCAAAACTAAAAACCAAAACAAACAACAACAACAAATTCTAAATAACAAAAACTAAATTCAAAGTTTGCTTCTAAAGGAGACAGAAGTAGGAGTAAGAAGAGGGAATACAGGCTTCATAAACATTTATGCAATCATTTGATCCCTGATGAATACAGATGCAAATCAACCCATTTGTCTAGCAAGTTACAGGGTTCTGTTGAGAGGGTTCCAACTTTGAAACTGTTGAGGACAGACACTCGGCAGGAGGCTGGCTGGTACTGGAGCAGAAGGGTCTGTGCAAAGCTGGAAGGTGCGGGGCCTGCTACTGTGGGTCTTGTCCAGGTAGCTGCAGGGCTGAGGGAGGCTTTCATTCTTCCCAATTTTGTGAATTATATAAAGTAAAAGTGTTACGAGCGAGGGATAAAACTTAACCTTTGGTTCTGTTTCACTCTAAAACTTTCAAATAATTAAAATTTTTGTGTACTGTGAAACCATTTTGTTTCTTCGAGACAGTCTTGCTATATGGCTCAAGTTGTCCTGAACTTATGGCCCTTATCATCCTGAGTTCTCCATTACAGGTGTGACAAATCGCATTAACAGCAAAACTGAAGGTATGTTTCTCTGTGTGAGGTGCTATTTAAAGGGGACACTGCTGCTTACACTGCCGTGCTGATGCTCGCTTGGGCTCCTCACTCACAGAGGCCTGACGTACTGAGGTTTGATGTACCTGTGGGTTGTTTGGAACATTACGATGACAGTGCTCATACCTTTCCCAAGTAGACACATGTTAATGTGTGAGGTAAGAGTGTACAATGGATCCAGAAGGAACCAGTAAGACGGGGTGCTAGGCAGGATGCAAGGTGGACACACGGTTTCTCAGTTCATCATGGATTCTAAACACTATGCTAAGCAAAACATACACTACTTTGGGCTCTGTCTCACCGGCTTGAGGGCAGGAGTGTTGTTCCTAGGCTAAAGGACCAAACATTCCACAGAAGGCAAGTACATGGCATAGTCTCATGAAATTTCCAGGAACTAGGGAACATTCTCCTGTCCTCACCTCTGGCTCCAAGTAAGGGAAAACAGTTCCTCCCCCAAAATTAGTACAGCTTGTAAATCTTGGAAATTATCATAAAGCATACATTTCACGAAACGCCTATTTATAAGGCTGATGACCATAGCTCAGTAGTAAAGCACTTCCTCACACGAACAGCAGCCTAGGTTCCATCTCAGCACCATACAAAAGCAATATATTTAAGAGACAATAAGAATGCCTTCAGAAAGACGGGCTGGGGTGGAGAGAAGACTCAGGGGTTAAGGGCACTGGCTGCTCTTCCAGAGGACCTTGTTTCGGTTCCCAACACTCACACGGTGGCTTACAGCCATCTGGAACTCTAGTTCCAGGGGATCTGATGCCTTTTCCTGGCCTCCATTAATGCATGTGGTACACATACATAAATGCTGACAAAACATCCATACACATAAAATAAAAATAAATACACTTTTAAAAAGCCTTCTGCATGAGGGAAGAAAATAAGCATCATATCGTTGATGGAAAATTCAGTGTCTTAAATAAAACTAGCAAGGAGCCTCAGTCATTTGGAAGTCTGGGGGAATTTTTAGAAATAGAATGATTCATTAGGAATCTTAGTTACGGACCACAGGGTGAGCGGCGCCACGGAGACTGCCCTCCGCCATCTTTGCTCCAGTGACCAGGTAGTTGGGACCGCCAGGCTCAGAGACAGACAGGCATAATATCGCTTCGGTTTCAGGCAGCTTGTGTGTAACCTGCTCCCAGGTGCTGGGCTGATCTGCAGTAACCAGCGCGCCAGTTCCGCGGTGGGACCTTCTGCCTGGTGGAGGGACCCCGCGCAGGGAGGGAGCCTGCCAGCTTCCCTTCCGCGACCTCTGTTCCCGCGGACTGCGCTGGAGAGACCGGTACCCAGGCTCTCCCCCCGATATAACATCACTTGGGACACGGCCTGTTGGGGCTTCCGTCTGTGCCCGAGGGCGGGTTGGCGCTGTGGTCGTCTGGGTGCCAGATCTGCTGTGGGACTTCTGCCTGGCAGAGGGACGCCCCCTCCCCCCCCAGGAGAGATCACACACCCCTGCACAGGGCAGGAGCCTGCCAGCCTCCCTTTGGCGACCTCTGCTCCAGGAATCCACTAGGCTGAGCCTTTAGATGTGCAAGGCCTCCCCAATATAAGATCACTTGGGGCAAAGCACATTAGGGCTCCAAAGTCACTCAGGAGCAGGCAGGCCCCAGAAATCGGTGCCAGGGGAATCCTGGTAATCCAGGGGGGGCAGAAATAGCTTTGCAGGCTCACAGGAGGTCCAACCAACAGCCAGTGGCAGCAGGACCAACTAACACCAGAGGTATCCAGATGGCAAAAGGCAAACGTAGGAATGTTACTAACAGTAATCAAAGTAATGTGGGACCATCCGAACCCAACTCTCCAACAGCAGCAAGTCCTGGATACCCCACCACACCCGAAAGACAAGATCTGGATTTAAAATCACTTCTCATGATGCTATTAGAGGATCACAAGAAGGACACAAATAAATCTCATAAAGAGTTACAGGAGACCATGAATCAACGGTTAGAAGCCCTTACAAAGGAAACACAAAAATCGCTTAGAGAAATGCGGGAGAACATGGATCAAAAGATGGAGGCGCACAAGGAGACAACACAAAAATCGCTTAACGAGATGAATCAACGGGTAGAGGCACTCACAAAGGAATCACAAAATTTGCATAAAGAAATGCAGAAGAATATGGGTCAACAGACGGATGCCCATAAGGAGGCAACACAAAAATTGCTTAAAGAAATGAATCAACGGTTAGATGCCCTTACAAAGGAAACACGAGAACTGCTTAAAGAAATGCAGGAGACGATGGATCAACAGATGGAATCCCATGAGGAGGAAACACAAAAATCGCTCAGAGAAATGCAGGAGAACGTGGGTCATCAGGAAGAAATCCTGAAAGAGGTAATGCAAAAATACCTTAAAGAAATACAGGAAAATACAAACAAACAAGTGAAGGATCTCAGCAAATCCATCCAGGAACTAAAAAAGGAAGTAGAAACAACTAAGAAATCACAAAGGGAGACAACTTTGGAGATAGAAAACCTTGGGAAGAAATCAGGAGTCATAGATGCAAACATCAACAATAGAATACAAGAGATGGAAGAAAGAATCTCAGGTGCTGAAGATTCCATAGAAAGCATCGACTCAACAGTCAAAGAAAATGCAAAATGCAAAAAACGCGTAACCCAAAACATCCAGGAAATCCAGGACACAATGAGAAGACCAAACCTAAGGATTATAGGTATAGATGAGAGTGAAGATTTGCAACTTAAAGGGCCAGTAAACATCTTCAACAAAATTATGGAGGAAAACTTCCCTAACTTAAAGAGAGAGATGCCGATGAACATACAAGAAGCCTACAGAACTCCAAACAGACTGGACCAGAACAGAAATACCTCCCGTCACATAATAATCAAAACACTGAATGTTCTAAACAAAGAAAGAATACTAAATGCAGTAAGAGAAAAGGGCCAAGTAACATACAAAGGAAGACCTATCCGAATCACATCAGACTTCTCACCAGAGACTATGAAAGCCAGAAGATCCTGGGCAGATCTCATGCAGACACTAAGACAGCACAAATGCCAGCCTAGACTACTATACCCAGCAAAACTCTCAATCACCATAGATGGAGAGACCAAGATATTCCATGATAAAACCAAATTTTCACAATATCTTTCCACAAATCCAGCCCTGCAACGGATAATAGGTGGAAACCTCCAATACAGGGAGAGAAACAACACCCTGGAAAAAATGAGATAATAACCTTCTTGAATCAAACCCAAAAGTAGATAACCACTCAAACATAAAGATAGCGTCAAGAATGGCAGATGGCAATAATCACTATGCCTTAATCTCTCTTAATATCAATGGTCTCAATTCCCCAATTAAAAGACATAGACTAGCAGACTGGATACGTAAACAGGACCCAGCATTTTGCTGCATGCAGGAAACGCACCTCAGTGTCAAAGACAAACACTACCTCAGAGTAAAAGGCTGGAAAACAATTTTACAAGCAAATGGCCCCAAGAAACGAGGTGGAGTAGCCATCCTAATATCGGATAAAATTGATTTTCAACCCAAAGTCATCAAAAAAGACACAGAAGGACACTACATACTGATCAAGGGAAAAATCCACCATCAAGAACTCTCAATCCTGAATATCTATGCTCCAAATGCAAGGGCACCCTCATTCGTAAAAGAAACTTTACTAAAACTCAAAGCACACATCGCACCGCACACAATAATAGTGGGTGACTTCAACACCCCGCTCTCTGAAATGGATCGTTCAGGAAAGCAGAAACTAAACAGGGACACAGTGAATCTAATTGAAGCCTTGGACCAAATGGAACTAACTGATATATATAGAACATTTCATCCTAGAGCTAAAGAATACACCTTCTTCTCAGCTCCTCATGGTACCTTCTCCAAAATTGACCATATAATTGGTCACAAATCAGACCTCAACAGATACAAGAAGATAGAAATAATCCCATGCCTCCTATCAGATCACTATGGAATAAGGGTGGTCTTCAATGGCAACAAAAACAAAAGAAAACCCACGTACACATGGAGGCTGAACAATGCTCTACTCAATGATAACTTGGTCAAGGTGGAAATAAAGAAAGAAATCAAAGACTTTTTGAAAGTTAATGAAAATGAAGGCACAACATACCCTAACTTATGGGACACAATGAAAGCAGTGCTAAGAGGAAAATTCATAGCCCTGAGTGCCGCCAAAAAGAAACGGGAGACAGCATACACTAACAGCTTAATGGCACACCTGAAAGCCCTGGAACAAAAAGAAGCAAATACACCAAAGAGGAGTAGAAGGCAGGAAATCATCAAACTCAGGGCTGAAATCAATCAAGTAGAAACAAATAAAACCATACAAAGAATCAACAAAACGAGGAGTTGGTTCTTTGAGAAAATCAACAAGATAGATAAGCCCTTAGCCAGACTAACCAGAGGGCACAGAGATAGTATCCAAATTAATAAAATCAGAAACGAAAAGGGAGAGATAACAACAGAAACTGAGGAAATTCAAAAAATCATCAGATCCTACTACAAAAACCTGTATTCAACACAACTAGAAAATCTTGAGGAAATGGACAATTTTCTTGACAGATACCAAGTACCAAAATTAAATCAGGATCAAATAGACCATCTAAACCGTCCTATAACCCCTGAAGAAATAGAAGTTGTCATTGGAAGTCTTCCAACCAAAAAAAGCACAGGTCCAGATGGTTTTAGTGCAGAATTCTATCAGACCTTCAAAGAAGACCTAACACCAATACTCTTCAAACTGTTCCACAAAATAGAAACAGAAGGAACACTACCCAACTCGTTCTATGAAGCCACAATTACACTAATACCAAAAGCACACAAAGATCCGACAAAGAAAGAGAATCTCAGGCCAATCTCTCTTATGAATATCGATGCAAAAATACTCAATAAAATTCTTGCCAACCGAATCCAAGAACACATCAAAACGATCATTCACCACGATCAAGTAGGCTTCATCCCAGGGATGCAGGGATGGTTCAATATAAGGAAATCCATCAATGTAATCCACTACATAAACAATCTCAAAGAAAAAAACCACATGGTCATCTCATTAGATGCTGAGAAAGCATTTGACAAAATTCAGCATCCTTTCATGCTAAAGGTCTTGGAAAGATCAGGAATTCAAGGCCCATATCTAAACATAGTAAAAGCAATTTACAGCAAACCAGTAGCCAGCATCAATCTAAACGGAGAGAAACTTGAAGCAATCCCACTAAAATCAGGGACTAGACAAGGCTGCCCTCTCTCTCCATATCTTTTCAATATAGTACTTGAAGTTCTAGCTAGAGCAATTAGACAAGAAAAAGAGGTCAAAGGGATACAAATTGGAAAGGAAGAAGTCAAACTATCACTATTTGCAGACGATATGATAGTATACATAAGCGACCCAAAGAACTCCACCAGAGAACTCCTACAGCTGATAAACGACTTCAGCAAAGTGGCCGGATATAAAATCAACTCAAGCAAGTCAGAAGCCTTCCTATACTCAAAGGATAAGCAGGCTGAGAAAGAAGTAAGAGAAATAATACCCTTTACGATAGCCACAAACCATATTAAGTATCTTGGCGTGACGCTAACCAAACAAGTGAAAGATCTGTATGACAAGAACTTCAAGTCTCTGAAGAAAGAAATTGAAGAAGACCTCGGAAGATGGAAAAATCTGCCATGCTCATGGATTGGCAGGATTAATATAGTAAAAATGAGCATCTTACCAAAAGTAATACACAGATTCAATGCAATCCCCATCAAAATCCCAACTCAATTCTTCATAGAGTTAGAAAGAGCAATTCAAAAATTCATCTGGAATAACAGAAAACCCAGAATAGCTAAAACTATTCTCAAGAGTAAAAGAACCTCTGGGGGAATCAGTATCCCGGACCTCAAGCTGTACTACAGAGCAATAGTGTTAAAAACTGCATGGTATTGGTACAGTAACAGACATGTAGATCAATGGAACAGAATTGAAGACCCAGAAATGAATCCACACTCCTATGGTCACTTGATCTTTGACATAGGAGCTAAAACCATCCAGTGGAAAAAAGATAGCCTTTTCAACAAATGGTGCTGGCTCAGCTGGAGGTCAACATGCAGAAGAATGCAAATTGACCCATCCTTATCTCCTTGCACTAAGCTCAATTCTAAGTGGATCAAAGATCTCCACATAAAACCAGACACACTGAAACTAATAGAAGGGAAACTAGGGAAGAACCTTGAACATATGGGCACAGGGGAGAATTTCCTGAACAGAACTCCAATAGCTTATACTCTAAGATCAAGAATAGACAAATGGGACCTCATTAAATTACAAAGTTTTTGCAAGGCAAAAGACACCGTCAAAAAGACAAAGCGGCAACCAACTAACTGGGAAATGATCTTTACCAACCTTACATCCGACAGAGGGCTAATATCCAATATATACAAAGAACTCAAGAAGTTAAACTCCAGAGAGGCAAGTAACCCTATTAAAAAATGGGGTACAGAGCTCCACAAAGAGTTCTCACCTGAAGAATATCTAATGGCTGAGAAGCACCTAAAGAGATGTTCATCATCCTTAGTCATTAGGGAAATGCAAATCAAAACAACCCTGAGATTCCATCTCACACCAGTCAGGATGGCTAAGATCAAAAACACAGGAGACAGCAGTTGTTGGCGAGGATGTGGAGAAAGAGGAACACTCCTCCACTGCTGGTGGAATTGCAGGCTGGTACAACCACTCTGGAAAGCAGTCTGGCGGCTCCTCAGAAAACTGGGCATGACACTTCCGGAGGATCCGGCTATACCACTCCTGGGCATATACCCAGAGACTTTACCTGCATGCAATAAGGACACATGCTCCACTATATTCATAGCAGCCTTATTTATAATAGCCAGAAGCTGGAAAGAACCCAGATGTCCCTCAACGGAGGAATGGATTCAGAAGATGTGGTATATTTACACAATGGAATACTACTCTGCAATTAAAAACAATGAATTCACGAAATTCCTAGGCAAATGGTCAGAACTTGAAAATATCATCCTTAGTGAGGTAACCCAATCACAAAAGATCACACATGGTATGAAGTCACTGATAAGGGGATATTGACCCAGAATCTCAGAATACCCTAGACACAATCAGCATATCAATAGATTTCTAAAAAGATGGAAGGAGAGACCCCTGGTCCTGGAAAGACTGGATGTAGGGGAACGCCAGGACAGAGTAATGAGAGGGGGTTGAACGGAGAAAAGAGGGAGGGAAGGGGGCTTATGGGACTTTCGGGGAGGGAGGAAACGGGAAAGGGGAAGTGATTTGGAATGTAAATTAAAAAAATAAAATAAAATTAAATTAAAAAAAAAAAAGGAATCTTAGTTACTATTTAAAAGTGAACTTTGCCATCAGAAGGTCTATTGCTTGAAATGACCACTTGGTGGCAGCAAAGGCTACACCTTGGAAAACAACTTGGTTATGGGGGTGTACAAGAGAATGGAATGCTGAAAGCCACCACAGGCCTTTGGATACCTGAGGGAGGGAGGGAGGGAGGATCAGGGACAGGGTACACCCTGGGAAGCCTTGGTTCAGTGGCCTGTGCTAGACCTAACCTTTCTTGGCACCTAACTGATCAAAAAGAATCCTGCCCAGTGCCCTGTAATCAACAGGCTTCACTGTATCTCACTGTATTCTTCCCTGTAGGAGGGAACTTCTCACTGTTGAAGCAAAAACTCTGGAGACAATCCAGGCAAAATCTGCAAGGAAGTAGTTCAGAGAAAGCTGTAATGTTCCCAGAGAAATCTGCTCTTTGTCTCATGTAACATGAGTATTTTTTTTAAATTATATTTGGTGATATATACATGTGAGGAGCTGTGTGTGGGTGTGGCTGCCTTTGGAGGCCAGAAGTGGATGTCAGAGCCTCTGGAGCAGGCAGTTAACTGTCTGACTTGGGTTCTGAGAACCAAACTCAGGTCCTCTGAGAACAGCAACTCCTCCAGCTCCTGGAGTTGTGTCTCCAGCTCTGGGTTGGTATTTTTAAAACTCTGTCACGATGCTCTGTTTATACAGTGGTACAGGTTTTTAAAACCCGAAAACTTATGAAAGCAGCCCAGAATGTCATCACATTCTCTCTCCCTGGTCTTTGCATTTCAAGTCTGACAGTGACAACACCATTAGGTTCCTTGACCACTGGCTCTCTCCTGTCTCGAATCTAATTTCCTTGCTCATTAAAAAGGGAGTTTCAAATATGGCAAGAATATTAACAATGCTTTGACTTGGGGGTCATTGGTATTTTGGTGTTCTTGCCTATTCTTGCTATTTTTCTCTAAGTTTTAAGTTACTGCAAAGTGGCCACACAGTGGTCTACACCTTTAATCCCAGCATTCAGGCAGGAGGATCACTGAGTTTGAGGCTAGCCTGGTCTACAGAGTGAGTGCCAGGACAACCGGGGCTACACAGGCAAAAAAAAAAAAAAAAAAAAAAAACCAAAAAAACCCCCAAAAAAACCAAAAACCAAAAAAAACATTACCACAAACTGAAAAGCTACACCAGAAAACCAAGTCTGTTTTGCAGTAGGGTACCCCTACCTCTGTGTTTACAGTGGTGGAAGTCCATGGGGCTTGGGCAAAACAGTTGATCTGAACAGTGTTCTGTACACAGTATAATTCCACAGCTTAACCTGGATTCTCAAAGGTCCAAACTTGAAAAATACATTCTTGGGGCTGGGAAGATGGATCAGTGGGTAAGCAAAAGCACCAGGATCTGAGTTCAAACCCCCAGTGGCCATGTGAAAAGTCAAGTATGCTTACACATGTAACTGGAAACCAGTGCTGTGGGTTTCAGAGAGGTGGAATCAGGAGAATCACTGGGATTTGTTGGCCACCAGCCTCCCTACAGGTTCAGGTTCCTGTCTCAAGGAAGTAAGGCCAAAACTGAACACCTGGTCTCCTCCTCTGACCTTTAAACACACTCACATGTGCACATACACCACACACATGCTCATACTCTCTCACACATAAAAATACTAAGTTCTTTTGTAGCTACATGACTGATGACCAAATGATTATTTTTAAAATGACGTTATTATGCGATTACTTACTCTATGAATTATACCAGCTGAGTGCAGATGCTTAATGCCACAAAGCATCTGGTAGAGAAGGTATGACATTCTTTCATGGTCCAGTTCCATATGAATAACCTGACATAAGTTAGCATCCATTAATTCCATAACCAGGTACCTGAGTATTCAAAAGAGACCAACCACACTCATTAGTGTTATTTTTAAATATCCCTTCATGAGTCTTACATCACAATTGTTATGAAATAGTAGTAACAGGATATAAACACCGCATGCCTAAAGTAAAAGCACTTTTAATAAAGTAGCTTGAAAAGAATCAAATATATAATAGGACTCTGTAAAATTTCCCAAAGAATATACAACTAACTTACCCAATGTCTTTCTGTCTTTCAAATTATAAACAAAACATTTTTTTTTGTTTTACCATGGAAACAATCTCATACAAACTTTTCTATTTTTCTTATTTAATTGTATCTGTCTGTCTGTCACCTATCTATCTTGTGTAGACCAGCCTTTCAACATCTATACCATGCTGCTGTAGATTCCTGATCTTTAATAATCCATGACTCTAGTAGGGCTGCTGATGTGGAGGCTTCTACAGTGGGTAAACGGCAACTCTGAACTTTATGCTCAGGTTTGCTATGTATTTGGACTGCTATAAAAAATAAAATCTTTGTATTTCTGGTGGGTTTTTTTGTTGTTGTTTTGGGTTTTTTTTGCTTTTTCAGACAGGGTTTCTCTGTAGCCCTGGCTGTCCTGGAACTCTCTGTAGACCAGGCTGGCCATACACTCTGAGATCCCTCTCCTCTGCCTCCTGAGTGCTGGGATTGAAGGTGTGTGCTACCATCACCTGGGTGAAATCTGTCTTTTAAGGCTGTATATAAACCCTCAAGCTCACGGTCCACCACCAGCACAGAGTTTGTTTGGGCTCATGGTAACAGCATAGGTCACCGAGGTTAGAGACACATCATCTCTAACTCTCCTCCACTGCTTGTCATGCCATTCTGACTCGGCCTATGCCTAGTCTCTGCCCAAACTGATGACTTCCACATCTGCAGAGAACAAAGGCCAATGCTAAGAACTTGGCTGCTTTCTGCGCCTAATTGCTTCCTTTTGTTGGAGATACTGGCTTTCCTCTCACTGATCCTGTCTTGGTGATATCCAGGCTGCTGTGCCTTGAAGGGCCATTTATAGATTATTCTTCCATTCCTTTAATCCAGGCCTCTCTCGTGGACACCAGGTTCTTTCCTCTCTACCCACTTCACTGTTCCACTTGGATAGGCAATAGTGTCTCTGAAGTCATGTCTAAAACTATTTGTGAGTCTAGCTGCCTGGCACCTCCAGTCTGGTCCTCTCATAGTTCTCCATATCTCAGCCGAGAGCTTTCATGTATGGCTTTCAATTTCTCTCTCACATCTAGCTATCAGCAGATACTAGGCCTTACCCTCAGACAGCGTGGGTGTCCAATCTCAAGCTTTTCCCATTAGCCACTTGAACCTCTCATACGAACTGCTGTGATTGCTTCCCCATATTAACTAGGCCTTTTTGTCCCTACCTCTCACAGTGGATTTCCAGCCCAAGAAAACCTATTGGGAAATCTCACTCTGGCTTCCTTTCCTATGTGCAAGCTACTTCTCTAAGCCATGCCCCACCTTGTCTGGTCTCACCCCACCCCACTCCCAGCCACTCAGGCCTCTGGGTAGCAGCACACACCAGCCAAGCTCCACTGCTGCTCCTTCACTCTGCTACACCTTCCATGTCAGTTCCACTCTGTCCGGGATCTGCAGAACAAACCTCCCCTCCACTAAGCCTTTCTCCTACTGCCTCATTGTGGTCTTTCCTCCATCTACCCTGTGATGATGAACTGTAGACAGCAACTTGACTAGGTCAAGGAATACTGCGCTGGGAAAGCCTTATGGGAGGTGTGTTTTGGAGGGCATTTTGGGCAATAATTATTATGAGAGTCTGAATGTACTAAGTATGGAAGTATAGAGCAAGATCCTGAATGAGCAAATATAGAGAATGAAGGAGACTCTTCTCTGAGAGCTGAAACAGACTTTCCTGTTTTGGAGTCAGAATGCTAGGACTTATACACTACAGCTCTCTGAGTCCTCAGGCTAACAGCCTCAGATTAAAAGCTGCACCGCGGGCATCCTCGTTCTTTGGCACTGATGGTACCCTAGGGTCTCAAGCTTGCAAATGGCCTGTTTCCTAAATATAAATCACTAAATTTCTAAATTTTCAATCTGATGAAAAAGATACTTACACATCTTGAAATTCTTCTAGCGTTTTTTGTGGGGTGAACACATTTAACAAGCTAATTATCTGAAAAGAGAAAATTAACTATACTTTAGTATGTCAGATTGAGTATAAAATTGGATTGAACACTGAAATGTATTAAAGGTAAAAAAATGATTGCAGAACTCAATATTTATCATTACTATGGTTGTCACCAAAGCATTCTAGAGCACAGCACTGGAATATTTACCACCAACTGAAAGTAAGATGTGCTTTTAATAGAATCACTCACGTGCCCCTAGTAACTTAAATCATTACTACGGAATTTAAATATATGTAAGAGATAAAAATAATGGTTGGGGAAGCACTAATTAAAATACTATGCTGGGGGCTGGAGAGATGGCTCAGAGGTTAAGAGCACTGACTGCTCTTCCAGAGATTCTGAGTTAAATTCCCAGCAACCACATGGTGGGCTCATAACCATTTATAATGAGATCTGGTGCCCTCTTCTGGCCTGCAGCATACATGCAGGTAGAACACTGTATAAATAAATAAATAAATAAATAAATAAATAAATAAATAAATAAATCTTAAGCACTATGCTAACTGTGGAAACTCAATACTATATGTAATTCTGAAGCGTTTTTAAGCAGGAAGGCTGAGATTGTACTTTATGGTGATGAGGATGCGGCTTCATGGCCTTACATTCTCCTAAGGGGCTAAGCAGCCGACCTTACTGCTGGCTCCTGTGGTCTCTGTGTTTACACACCGTGTTTTCCAGCACACACTTTCAACATCTCACATGAACAAGAGAAAGTGGAATGACTCATCAGCCAGAAGGGGTAACCATCAAGAATGGAAAGGAAACTGTATCCACCTTGGGTTTTGGGAAACAAAGTGGATAAAGTCTAAAACTCTAAAATATAAAGCAGAGAAGAATATGGGCAAACATTCTGTTTCCTGGTGTAATAAAAATATTTCTAAACATGATAAGAAACCTAGAATATCTAACTACATAAAAACAAAGCCAAAATTAAACAAAAAATCAGCATACTAGAGCAACACAGGAGATCAAATGGGAAAGGGAGGGAAACAGTTGAAGCTGGACACGGGTGGCATTTGTACAACTTCAGGACTTACACGAGACTGGAGCAGGAGACTGCAAGTTTAAGGACAGCCTCAGAGTTCAAGGTTAGCCTGGGCTACATAGCAAAATCCCAAAATGGAAAAGGTTAATAACTTTAATATGTAAAATCACCTACAAAATTTAAAAAGATACTAAACAATGTAAGAGAAAAATAGAGTCACAACCATGAAAAGCAATAAATAATGAAATAAATAGTCGGGCTTGTGATATGGCCCAGTGAAGACTTGAGTTCAGCCTCCTAGCTTCCACATAAATGTCAATGGGAATGGAGGTCCACCTGTATTTTCAGGACTCGAAAGATGGAGATGGGGATGACTAGAGCAAGCTGGATAGCTGGACTAGCCAAATTAGCAAGCTCTAGGTTCAAGTGAGATATCTTGCCTCAATATATACGGTGGGAAGTAATTTAGGAAGATAACTGACATCAACCTCTGGCTTCCGCATGTGCACTCAGACCTGCACACACAGGCATGCCCGCACATGTACAAATTTGTACACACATACATGCACGCATGTACATCCCATAAACATATGAAAAGAAATTCAACTTCATAGGTTAAAATAAGATTATTTGTTATATATCAGATTGGCAAAAAGAAAAACAAAACCAGTATTACATAGTGCTGGTGAATGTAAAGTAAGATGTGCCCTCAGAAGCTTTCCATCAAAGTATAAGCTGATAGTATGCCTTGACCTCAGCTTGTCAGCATGTATAAAAAACAGGATTATGAGGATTGTTTGACCAGCAATAACCTGCCTGGACATGTATATCAAGTTTTATGAATGAGGGTATTCATTACACCATGGCTTCTAACAGAAAAAACAATCTACCCAACAAATTACCCAACAAAATTATTTGTATATTAGTTTGCTTTCTATGGCTGTTATAAAACTCTGTAACCAAATTTGGGGATTATAACTATTTGCTTATAGTTTATAATCTATCAAGAAGGGAAGTCAGGGCAGAAACTCACGTAAGGAACCTGGAGACAGGAACTGAAGCTGAGGCCATGGAGGAACACAACCTACGGCTTGCTTGCCTTGCTTTTTTTTAAAATAGTGTCTAGGAGCACTGGGCCCTCCCACATCAATCACGGACTTGCCTATAGGCCAGTATGATGAAGGCATTTTCACAATTGAGGGTCCCTTTTCTCATATGACACTAGCTTATGTCAAGTTGACAAAAAAGCCAACCAACACAATTTGTTAACTAAATGATTATATATCTGTATATACAACCACTTAAAAATGTATTATAGTTGTGTCTATTAAAATATATGAAATTTACCAACATTCCTCTTGGGATAAAAAGAGGAATAATAGCATAATTGATCTTATTCATAAATATGTGAATATACATAAATAAGCATGGTCACTAAAATGTTCACACTAGTGAACTGTGGCTGAAGGTTCCAGGGATTTTTGCTTTCTAACTTACATCACCAAATTTTTAAAAATAATAAACATATATTTTTGTAAACTGACAAAAATCGAAGCATAAAATAAAACATACATTCAACAAATTAAAACCAATTCAAAACAAAACCAAATGGAGGTGAGGGATATGGCTCAGTGGGAGAGTACTTGCCTTGTATACATAAGATCTTGGATTCAATCCCCAGCTTCCCCAAAAATTAAAAAAAAAAAAACAAAAAACAATGTGACAAAAGAATAAACTGATCTTAGTGGCATATTCAATGTCACCATATAGAAAGGTCTAGCACAACAGTTTAGTATAATCTTAAATAGTCTCCACTCATCTAGAACTGGAGAAAGATGTCACAAACTGATCTCTTTCAGGGACTGAGAAGAGGGTTAGGTGGGTAAAGGCACTGTCACAAAGCCTGCTGATGACTGACCTGAGTTGGATCCCAGAGTCCCACATAGAACCTCTCTCCTAAAGAGAACCAATTATGGTCAGGGTCAGGGTCAGGAGGTAGGTGGTAGGGTTAAGATTAGGGGTTAGAGGTTAGGGTCAGGGTCAGGGTCAGGGTCAGGGTTGGGTATTTGAGCTAGGGTTAGTGCCAAGGTTAGGCTCATCTGGAAGCTTGCCCTCTCATCTCCCCAGTGAGCAGTGGCATCTCCCACCCCCCAATAACTAGATGTAATCAAGAATATTTTTTAATTCTATGAAAAAATGTAATCTTTTTTATAGTTTCTCTCATCATCAGTTAATCTTCAGTCTGATCACACCACTAACACCAGAGCACATGAAGGAGCACCAGTGACTTACGTTTTTATGATTGACACACTTTAAGAGGACGAGTTCACGGTAGGCTCTCTTTGCATGCGTTTGGTTCTGAAAAGGACGACTTAACTTCTTGACAGCCACATTTATCCCAAGAACTGTATCAAAAGCAGCACTATAATTAGGAAATATAATAAACAGCCTATTAAAATGGCTTTTGAAAATAGCAATGGAGAAATACATTTGATGTATTGACTTTCAGAGAAATAACAAGGCAAAGAGAAATATTTCTGTTCTTCCCCAATCAAGTTTTATGTACATATGGAAAGGGAAGTAGCTGAGCTGGACGGATGGACTAACCCCTCCCCAGGGACACCATGCTTTTTGACTACAGCTGGAGTGGGAGTCAGCAATTCTTCCTACTTATAATTTTCAGTTAGCTAAGATTAGCAGGTTCAGAACCAGGTAATTTAATCCAAAGCACAAAACACAGGTCAAGGCATGAAATTTTCCATTTAAACACATCGAGAAATTGAAAACTTCCTTGTTATCACTGATTAAAGTGCCAGTGCATTCTGGAGCATCATGGAGGTGAGATGGTTGAGCTCATGGAAGGAATTTAATAAATCTAAGTTTTGACTGATTATGCTTTCCCAGGCCAAAGAATCTGAAAAGAAACAGAAGCCAAAGTCTCAGCTTATGGTAAAATCCCAAGAATCAAAATCCCAATGTAAGCACTTGCTATATATATATTCCTGCAGGAAGTGATGCATCCTTTTATAGTAAGGCAAGATCTAAAGCTCCAGTTTCCAGAGCTCACATCCCTTCATGGAATTCAGTGTTAATTTTTCTCCAGAGAGTAGATATAAGAGAGAGAGGCATGATGACAGGCTTCAGGGTTTCCAGCTAACAGTACAGTGTCGTCATGCAAAGGCCTTCTGATGGCTCAACAGGGGCTCAGGACTGCTACATACAAACTGGGAGCCCAGGCGTTACCCTAAACACTGCTTCTGTGAATCTATTCTCTCCATTTGTAATACTGCTTATCTGTACTTTTTTCTGTTAATTCTTTCTGCTCAATAACTGTAACATAATTAGACCTGTTTTTAACTTAAAGACTGTCCATTGGGGAACTGTCTAAGGAAAACCACCGCATTTATTACATTTATATGGATATGCATATATACAAGTCATAGGTAAGCCCACATGCTCAAAGGCAAAGTTACTACTCATATGAATATATGGTATAAAAATCTGTTGTAAAATAAATCACAAATAAACCTGTGTGCACGTGTACACTTGTATGTATTTCTTAGATTCACCTTTCTGATCTCAAAAGATTTTGTCTGAATTTTCAGACAAACAGGAATTATGACTATGTTCAAGGGCTCCACAGAATAACACGGTGTCTTCAGTTAATAACACTACTACTATACTATGTTAGTTTTTTCTTTCTTTTTCTTCTTTGAGTCAAGGTTCTCTATGTACTCCTGAAACTTGCTATGTAAATCAGGACAGCCTTGACTTCACAGATATCTGCTTGCCCCTGACTCTAGAGTATTGGGATTAAAGGTGTGCAATGCCTTCCGCTTATACTGTGCTCCTTAAAATTTCTAAGAGAGTAGATGTTACATGTTCTCACTGAAGAAAACATATAAGAAAACTGTATATGTAAATTAGCTGAATTTAGCTATATTATAATGTATATGTATTTGTAACACTCTCTATGTATGTGTGTATGTATATATATGTTTCTATTCTGAGTGTGTGTATTTATGTATGTATGTAACGTATGTATGCATGCATGTATGTATGCATGTACTGGTTAGTTTTTTGCCAACTTGATATAAGCTAGAGGCATTTTGCTCGAGAGACTCTCAGTTGAGTGAATGCCCAGCATTCACTGCAGACTGCAGAGCATTTTCTTGATTAGCGACTATGTGGGAAGCCCAGCCCATGTGGGTAGTAAGGCCACTGGGTAGGTGGCTCTAGGTGGTATAAGAAAACAGACTGAACAAGCCAGGAGGAGCAAGCCAGTACGCAGCCCTCCCATGGCCTCTGCTTCAGTTCCTACCTCCAGGTTCCTGCCCTGACTTCCGTGGACTCCCAGCTGTCAGATGAATAAACTTTCTTCCTCCCTCATGTTGTTTTAGATCCTGGTGTTTTATCACAGCAATAGAAACCTTACTAAGGCAATAAAATAAACACATATACCTATGTCAATAAAACCTCTTTTGATGTACAAAATTAGTCAAATGAACTAATTCTAAATGCTTGGAGACAGGCTCCTCTACTCCTGCTCCAGGAACAGCTATTAACTCAAAGGTACAGACACTTCCTAGTATGAAACAGAGGGTTTAGCTACTTACGTGGCTCCTCCCACCCCTCGCCTTCTTCTGATGGTACTTCAGGGTTTCCTTTGTAAGTGGTTAATGCACTGTACCTTGCTCTTCCCCAATAATATAAGGTGACTATTGTGCTCTCCCCTACTCTCTTCCTCCTCCTCCTCTTCCTCCAAACCTTTGTCTTAAAAGTCCTTCTTGCTAGCATCTTCATTTTAAACTGACAGCTGAGCCTCTATGCTGCTGCCCCCGACTGTCTATAAACACTGACAACCAACAGGAAAGTGCATGTGCTCACTTAAATATTAGTAGTTGCAGAGCTGAAATTATACTTCATTTCCCAAAGACCACACAATCCTTGCTGCCAGTCACACACGCAAAATTAGAATGTCTGCTACATGGAGGCAAATGGGTTCTCTGTCCTCCCGGCCTATCAAGTGCTTGAACACTCCACTTTTGTTTCTATGCAGACCACGCCTCTTTGTATACTCCCTCCACAAGGTTCTAATAAACATCTTTTTCCTAAGAGACTTCTTCCAAAGCCCACCATCAGTACCGTGTCCTCCCACTCAGACATCTACTCTTGGAATCGATCCATCCTTTTTTGAAGACATCTCAAAGCCTGCTTCACAGAACTCATCCTCGTCTGGCCTCTTATGTTTGGCTGCCTTCTGGTATTACACGCTCTTGTGTTGTCTCACTGTTGGAGCTCTTCCTTAAGGAGTGTCCCCAGACAACTAAATGACCTTACTCTGCCTTCGGCTTTGATAGTCTGTCTTTTAAGCTGAAAATTGATTTTCTCACAGACATTAAGGCCACTGCTCTACTGCTCTCCAGCTCTAGTGCGGTTTGGTGGGGAGGGAGACTTATATCTGAGAGTCACTCCTTTGCTTTGTTTTTTGTTTCTCTGCTCAGTGATATATCACGAAGAGCCAAGCTCTATTGTGGCCTCCAAACGTCCCCTTAACAATCCCTCCCAACTGTTATCATTGTCCATTTGTCCATCAAGAAAGAAAATAACTTCTGCTTCTGTTTTTCTGTCTTGTTTTTTTTTTGTTTGTTTGTTTTGGGGTTTTTTTTGTTTTGTTTTTTGAGACAGGGTCTTTCCAATTAGCCCTTGCTATCTTGGAACTCACTGTGTAGACCGGGCTGGCCTCGAACTCACAGAGATTCTCTTGTTTCTGCTTCCCAAGTGCTGGGATTAAAGGCATGTACCACCAACCCTGGCCTAACTTCTAGCTTTAAGACAGTCACTTTCTTGCTCTGACAAACTCAACATGTTACACATAACTCTCTTATTTTTGTCTGTGACTTGTCACTCAACACTGCATTTATGACTCACCCATGAATCTGAGTACTAGAATTCACTGTCATTGCTATAATATTCCTTTGTGTGACTGTCACTTGCTGCTCTTACTAACTTAGTTATTTTCACTTTTCGAGTAATGACAAGAATCACTGCCACCGACACCCATGTGCATGGCTGCGGTCCTTCAAGCAGGCCTCTCACACATGCAGATAGCTAAGTGGGAGTGCACAGATTCTACTTTAGCAGGTAAGACCAGACTCTCTTCTAACGTAGATCCATCAGTGTCTGTGTCCATCAGCAGTGTGCCAACAGTCCATGCCTGAGAGTTGTACATGAACATCTCCACCAGCATTTGCATCATGAACAACTTACTTTTTACCCTTAGGGCTGAATGTATTTCACCATGTATGTAAGAATATTGTTTTAATTTGCATTCTCTGATGAAGAATGACCATCAGGTAATACATGTGAGCTATTTTAAACCACTAACTTTATAGTAATTTATTATGGAACAATAAAAAATTAACACGCCTTCTCTTCTGTATTCCTAGTCTTTGGTCTCTGAGGCTTCGTTATGAGTACTTTCTGCTGATGTATCTTCCACAGTGCTAATTCTCTCTTCAGTTACACCTAATATTTGCAAACATGTTCTTTAGGTTTGTAATTCAATTACCATAGCTTTCACTCATGTCTATAATTTCCACTTAGTTCTATTTTTTAAAGTTCTTGTTATTCTACCAAAGTTTTCATCTTGTCTTTTACCATCTTGAACATATCACCATAGCTATTTAAAATTTTGGATCTAATAATGCTGGGATCCTCTGTTGATCTGACCCTTTTGTCTTATCTTCCTGTGGGTCTAGCCATTTTTTTATTGTGTTGGACCTTGCATTTATAAAGCTGCTCTAGAAATAATCTGAAATCCAGGGCAATGCTATCCTTCTTCAGAATTTATATTTGCTTCTATGAGCACACAGGGGCACTAACAGTTTAGACTCACCACTGTGTAAGTTCAACAAGTGGATGATAACTGGATGGGGGTTGTGCCTCACTCAAGTTAACTCCATTACTTCTAGGGTGTGGTCTTTCAGTGGCACCAAAACACAGCAGAGGTTATCCAGGCCCTATTAGAGAGCTTCAGGATCTAATTCCTATTCTCTAGCGGCAAGGACAGTTCAAGCAGTCCCTTTCAGAAATTAAATGACCAGGAAACAGGTATGCCTCAAATGATGGGTTTCCTATACTAGGTTTGCTTAATATAATATTGATTCTTCAGTATCTTATTAGCCCTGTAAGGACAAACACTGAGTATGGACGACAGTGAGAACGCTGCTGGGAACTGACTGTTACATTCCTGGCTTTAGCCCCCTCCCCATCTTAGCCCCATTTTCTGTACTGTGATCTCTTTGATCTCTACATTTCCCATACCCTGTGTTCTGCGGTTTAAGGTCCTTTCTTGTTTCACACAACCCTCTGCTTACTCTCTCTTCCCCTGCAGTGTTATCTGGATCAAGATACCAACTTATTTTAATGTTGCAGAAATTTATTAGAACTTTTTCATTCACTAGTGATTGCCATTCTCTTTTGTTTAGCTCTTTGATTTATCATCTTGAATTAAAAGTTTCAAGCCATTACTTTAGAGGTGAAAATGTAAATGCTCATTAAGACACAGTGGGCTGCCCAAGGTCACAAAGAACTTCGGTCAAGGATCTGTACTGGACTCAGAACTCAAGTCTCCTATCTCACAGACATTCTGAGCTTCGCATCGACAACCTCCTTATCAAAGACATATTATTCTGAACATTATTTATGGTTTGTTTATATTTATAGAGGAAAATAAGAAAATGTAAAGACAGACCAATGCTTATGCTTACAGGAAGCTAAAAGGAAAGCACCTTTATAGGTAGCACGGGCTCTACCTACACTTGTTATTTTGCATTAAGGTGCTCCTTACCTTACTGCAACTGTTACTCCTAGGAACTGCCAAACCCAGTGTTAAAAACTTAAAGAAAAGGGATAAGCATGTCATGGAACCACAGATTTACATTTTGGGCTGAACACTTTGGGGTTTTAGAAGGAGAAAGGAAAGTATACACTAAATCTTGAATAAACAGCCTATGTAACTTAGTTACCATTTATACTCTAAAACGATAAGATTAAAAAACCTATTTCCTAATAAGCTTTACTACCATCTTCTAAGGAACAAAAACATAGAAACAAATCAAATAAGCCAAAAACTGTAAAGACAATTTGGAACAGGAAGGGAGGGTCTGGGAGCCTCTCAGCAATGAGGCTTGCAGAGCACACCCGGAGCCCTGAGTCTGATGCTTAATGGTGCAAACAAAAGCAAAAATAAAACTAGGGTCAGAATAGCTTATCTTGGCCCCAGCTCCTTACACGTCAGTCTGTAGGTCACTGGGACAACCTACACTGTGGTTCCTCTGCACAGCCGGCCTTATGCGTCTACCATGGTCTAGTTTAACAAAACTGACTGGTTTGGAAACCACAGACTGTTGCTAACACATTCTACTTCTCAGAGCTGTACAAACACACTTGCCTCTACATTAACTTCCAGTGCTGTTCTTGTGGCTACTGAATGGACACACATTACTGATTTAAAACAACACAAATTTATTCTCTCATGCTTCTGGAGTTCAGAAGGCCAAAAAGAGTTCTAAGGGGCTAACAGTAAGGTCAGCTAAGCTGTGACCCTCACGAAGGCTCTGGGAAGAATCTATTCCCTTCCTTTTCCCAACTTCTAGAAGCTTCCTGCATCCCGGCCCCACAGCAATCCACACTCTGTGATCACACCTCCGTCTCTGACCAGGACATCTCCGACTTCGTTTGGAAGAATACTTCCACTTACATTGGCCCACAGGCCAATCCTCCCACCTCCAGATCACTGATTTGTTGCTTTGGTTTTTAGATGGAGTCTCATCAAGGATGGTCTTGAACTCACTATGTAGCCCAGCCTGGCATGCTACTTACAGTAATCCTCCTGCTTGGATGTTAAGATCATCAATATAATCAGGTCTGCAAAATTCCTTTTGCCCTGTAAAGTCACATGCTCACAGGATTCCAGGGGTAGGTAGGATGTAGCTTTATCTGAGGAAACACTACTCTGCCCATCACACCCCTAAAGGTTCACTGGTAGATATTTTAAAAGTATGATACTGACGAAAAGAAGCTCTGGACCATCAACAGCAAAAAGACTAGATCTTAACAGTCGACGATAGAAAATTCAGAGTCCATTGTCAAAGAAGCAACTCACCCACTGTTGAGTTTATTTTAACAAAAGTAAACTTTTTGGTTTGTTTTATAGGAATGTGCCATTACCAGATCACCCTCCTATCCTATCTGATACCAAAGGATAAATACAAAAGAAGAAAGGGGGAGGGGAGAGGTGCAATCACTTCTGAAGTTTTACTTTCCTATGTTAGAACTTAAGGTGGAAGAATACTATAAGACTGTCAGTTACGGTTACAAAATTAAAGTATATATATATATATATATATATACACACATGTATGCATATATGAGCATATATATATATATAAGCATGTGTGCACATACATATATATATATATATATATATATATACACACAGGTATGTATGGGTATATCTGTGTATGTATGCATGTGTATTCGAGAATGTGTATATACATACATAAGTATGTACACATGAATATATTATGTACGCACGTATGCATGTATGTATATTTATATATATGTAACACACATTTGTATACATGTTTCTGTTTGGTGCTGGCAAGAAACCCAGGTACTTTCACATGCTAGACAAGTGTTCTACCATTGAGCTTCCTCTCTAACCCTACACAATTCTTAAATGTAATCATTGTCCTGCAGAGATGAATATAATTTATTGAGAAATTCTAAAGAGGAATTTAATGAATATTGATTTATTCATCATTATGAAGATCCTGAACAGAGATTGGGTCAGAGTCCTGGTCATATAAAAAATATCAGTGATGCAAAGTCATCAAGCTTTAACTAAGTGAATTAAGGTCCCAAGACACCAACAACTGTTTTAGACCCAGACCTACCCCAGAACCCATGTGAGACAAAAGTCAATGAGCCTTCCTAGTCCTCAACTGCACTGCATATACAGAGAGGGTCATGGGGGAATCTCATGTGGTTATATAATATACACTATTCACTTCACTAAAGTAAACGCCCCCAAAGTAATTCCTGTTCCCCTTCTTCAATCCTCTTATGAAATTACCAATTCCAAATAAGAAAGGTTATAAATCAAGTGAATGCTCATAACTTTCTATTATAATATTCTTCCTATAATTTTCTATCATGGTGCTCAGACTGCTAGATTTTGGAGCATTTCAGATTTCAGAATTAGAGATGCCTATCAGTAAACACAAATACTGAAAAATGCGACAAAAATCTAAACTCAGAAATACTCTGCTCCTGAGCAGTTGAGAGAAGGGACATTCTATCTGCACTAAGGCACACTCTCACTGTTAAGCCCCCACTGTGCACACAGCTGGCACACTGTGCACACACTCTTTCATGCAGCACCTTTTCCTTCCTCAGTCTCCCCTCTGAGCCTCCTAAGCTGCAATCCCAAGAACCAGGGCCCCAGCTGCCCACACCGAGGAAAACAGCAGATGTCCCTGATCAGAGTCTCAGTGTCTTCACAGGAAACCAAAACTCTCCTCCCAGAATGCCTGGGAAAGTTCTTTCATTTTCAATTCTCTTGTCCTACCAGCTATAAACATGAAATGTTTTTATCTTATCACAGTATTTTCATTTATTTATTTTTGGTTTTTGAGACAGGGTTTCTCTGTGTAGCCCTGGCTGTTCTGGATGTGCTTTGTAGTCCAGGCTGGCCTCGAACTCACAGAGATCACCTATCACCTGCCTTTGCCTCCCAAGTGCTGGGATTAAAGGCATGCACCATCACACCCAGAAATCACCAGCAATCACAATTTCTTTTAAAAACAAAAATAATCTTGTTGATTAGCAGGGGGGAAAAAAGCTTTGTCCAAAAAACTACAGACTAAAAAGTATGGGAGGTGCTGACAACAGAGGTCTAGAAAACACATGAGAAACATTACCTTTGTCTGGCCAGTGATGTCGCGGCAGCTGACTGTCTTACCATGCAAGAGCCTAAGGTTCAGGGTCAGACTAATGGTTCTGACGTCCTGGGCTGGACACATAGTTGAAGAGAGACACCAAAGAAGAGACGGCCAGCCCAACCCCTCACACAGCATCCCTTCCTGGTTAATCCATGGTGTGATAATGACACTGCCTGGCCTCATCCTGCCAATGAATGGCAAGGCACTGCAATGATGGCGCCTGGAAATGAACAGGAGTGATTGGGAATAAAAGGAGGAGGGGGGAGAAGGTGGCCATGATGAAGAAATGAATAAAACGCCAAATCCCGGTTACACCAATCATTCTGATATCATAATGGCAAGGCAAATGAAAAGATAACAAACAAATAAATCAATAAAGCCAACAACAGAGCAAATGAAAATCTGAGTTTGTATATAACTACAGCAAGGACTGATTTAGTTTAGCTCGAAATCTACGAGAGGGAGTATGTTTTTAATCAGTGCTTCTAAAGTCTTACTCCGTTTCACTTTTTACTAAAGGCTTCGTCTATGCTATTAGAACAGCCCAGACTTACCAAACAATTCCTTGGGCTCCAGAGCCGATCGGTTTCAATTGCTGGTAACGTTTTAGAACAGTGAAAGTTGAGTCCGCCACTTGCACACTGTAAAACTGGCCATCGCTTTTACTGTCACTCATGATGTAGTGTCATACAGGATTCCAAGAGCTGGTACCTTCGTCAGATCCCTGAGGAGAGAAGCAGAGTGAACTGATGAATTTACCAAATTGTATACACAGTGGTTCTGATCTGCTGGGATTTCAGATGGTATGGCCAAAATGGGGAAATCAGCTTGGCCACACTCTCAGCTTGAACAAGAGGCACATACTCCCCACCCCTCAAAAGACATTTCAGTAGTGTAAGATCATGAAAAGATGAAAAGAAGGAATTAAAACAATTTTTTTCTAATATTTATTTATTTTAGGCACCTGGGTGCTTCGTCTGAATGCATGTATGTGTGTGCCTGAACAGTTGTGAGCTGCCATGTGGGTGCTGGGAATGGAACCTGGGTCTTCTGGGAGAGCAGTCAGTGCTCTTAACCTTTCTAGCCCTGGACAGAAGGAATTTTGAGATGCACAAAGGCCACATTTTTAAAGGACTGGATTATAATAAAACATCTTGGGGCTGGGATGCAGCTCAATAGCCGAGTGCTAGCATGCACAAGGCAGTGAGGTCATGTTAAAAACAGGAGTGGGTTTGGGGTTGGGGAAAGAGCCACCTCTAGGGAAAAGAATTCACACATTATTCCTAGCCATGGCGAGACTACTATGTCACTAATGTATCCCATCCACTTCCTTCTTGTAAGAACGGCTTATGTCTAGAAGTCTCGGCCACAGATGGGGGTATTGTTTCGGAATGATTGATTCTAGAATTTCTGGAGATAAGTGTATGGATTCAGGCTAAAGTGATAAACCACAAAGTGGGAGCCATATGCCAGAGTCACAGGCTTTCACCAGTATTAGAGACACTTGTATGATCTGTGTAACCCACAGATGGGCCTGTTTCATGAAAGTGGCCAGGCCTGGCCTTCATTCCCTTCACCCCAAACTCAGCTATAGCTCATAGTAAAATAATTACCTACACTCTAAGTATATTCACAAACACGGCTGTAAACTAGCGGCCTCAGAAAGTAGTTTTCTTCTGGTTTGGGCAGCAAGTTGATTTCCAGTTAGGCTTAAGTGTGGAACATTCCCATAGCCTCATGTTTGGACACTTGTCCTCAGACGGTAGTGCTATGGGGAGGCTGTAGAGTCTGTAGGAGGTGGGGCCTGGCTGGACAAAGGAGGCTGCTGGAGGACAGGCATGAGGCCTGTCTAAGAGACCAGTACAAACTGCTTTCTGGTCTGTAGAGACTGAGGGGGTCCCAGCAACAGGTTCCCCACCCCTATGAACGCCACCAGGGTGAACTGTACCCTCATAGACCATAAAATAACTCCTTTTCTCCACTAAGCTGCTCTGCCATGCTTTCAGTCACAGTGGTTAGAGAAGGAAGCAATGTAACTGATATGCTCACCCTGTGAAAGGCTGGGCAATGCTAACTGAAAAATTAGTGAGCTAATGATTTTGGTCTTTTAAATTAAGAAGATCAAAGTTACAGAGGGAAACATTCCATAAGTGATCTTTTTCCTACAGTCATTATTTCTACAGCTCCACCAAATCCCTGCCTTTTTGTCCACCTGGTGAGTTTTCTACAATGATAACTTTCTTCTTAATACAACGATGCCTAGGATTTCCCTTAAATATGGAAATAAGATAGGAAAGGTTTCAACAAAAGTGTAAGGTCAAACAAGCAATGTCAGCCGCACGCTAGGTACAGTTGAACTGCCTACCAGCCAGATTACTGAATGGCCTTGCCATGTGACAAAACCATCTCCGTTTCTGGATCACCTGCCCATGGTGTGACTGCTACAAATCTCAACCTTCTCTGGCAACTCCAGGGCTCTTTGCTATGGCCACTCACATTCCATAGCTGGACTAGTACAATTCCAGGCTAGCTTCCTTGAACTTGGGGATTAGAGCTAACAGACTAGACTCAAGAATTGTTGCATAATTTCATCTCAAGATTTAAAATCATTCTAAAATGAAAATAAAGTTATCTTGTTAGGCAAGAAAAAAGTCAACTGAGAAGCACCTAAGCACTCCTCCTGTTACACATGGGCTGAAGAGAACAGGATAAAGAGCCCCCCAACCACCCACCCATACAAGACAACCTGAGAAAACATGTAAGTTAGCTACTGATGGATTTATTCAATTGGAATGACATTTCAAGTAAAAGGACCAGCTTGCTGTGCAAGCTGGGAAGTACAATGTGCAAGCATTCCTCAAGCAACCACATTAGCCACATCCCCAAACCTGGATGAGCTCTCTGCTGTGTCACTGTCACGGTCCAACACAGTGCTCCAGCCAAGCCTCAGCTGGGGCTATAAAGATGGTTTTAGGTCTGTCTCTTCCCTAGGCCATGAACTTCTTCTCAAAAAGTAGGGAGATAGAAGCTGGGCAGGTAACTCTGGCAGAGTGCTTGCCTGGCGTGAGACTCTGGGTTCACTCCAGAGCAGGTCAGAGGAGCACAAGAGGAGGGAATAGAACAGTACACAGAGACTGTCATAAGGGAAGGCTTCACAGAGGCAAGGCCTGTCCTCAAGTTTGTTCACACTACAGACAAAGACACTTGTGAATAATGGTTAGAACTGTAAGGTGGCCAATCATACAAGTAAAAGCTGATGGTGTGCATGCATGTGAATCCTAACCCAGCAATTACAGGCCTAGAAATACATGGGGGAGTATGTATGTATAATAATCAAAGATATCTGTACAAGAATGGAACACAGCTAACCAGCAAGACTATAAACAACTACATAAAGTACAACAAAGCCATTAAACACAATACAAGGACTGTGTGTACTGGCATGGAAAGATCTCTAAGATACAAAAAGGAAATAAAGTAATAATAATAAAACAGATAATAAGTGCCAATCTGTGTTCAAGGAGTATACACACACAACACATACACAGGTGAGCATTCATGCACACACACACACACACACACACACACACACACTCCAGACTATACACCAGCAAGAACAGAGAAATGAGACATGAGAAACATTCCTTCTTCCCATTAGAACTTTCTGTTCTGTTTTTAACCTCATATATTTACATTAAAAAAACTAAACAAAAAAATTCAATTAAAACGAAATGTTACAAAATGGCCTTATGACACCTGCAGGGAGGGTGGGTTGAGACAGATGACTGGAGTGAGGAAAACAGCTTAGGTTCTGGGAGACACATTTACAGATTCTCTGAAGTAACCTATGAGGGGTGCACTATCGTCCAACAACAAAGGAAGAAGCTGAGGTTACAGGGAAGTAAGGCACTGCGCAAATTCCCAGCGCGGCCCAGAACTGAACTGAGGTGTGTCTTGCCACAGCATCCTCCTTCCTCCTAACACACCAGTCCCACATCTCTAATTAGTGGAGGACATAAGGCGTGTGTTTGAGGGCTGGTCAACACAGGCTTCCCTTGCCTGCACACTTTTTTTCTGAGGAAGATTGAGTGATTCACACTCAATTAACCCTTTAATCACACTTAAGTTTCAGAATGCACTATTTAAAAGGACCGTTGCTACGGCTAAAAGCAAACTCTTAGTCACCCTGTTACAAAACATGCTCCTTACATTTTTCTCATACAGTTCTCATTGGTCGATGTTAATTCTCATGGGAAAAAAAAAACCCTAGCTTATGGTAATTTAACTGCCCCCCATGCTGGGGACTGAGCTGAAGGACTCTCACATGCTAGGCAAGCCCTCTACCACTGGGTGACATCACTATCAACAAGTTCCTGACCTGATGCTGCATTGTAGTTAGGCAAACATATCCATTTGACATTTAAGAACCTCGGAGCAGCCTTGCAGGGCCTCCCTTCTGAAGTTCTATTCTCCGATTACAGTATGGACTCGATACAGGACATGGTATTCACCTCGACACTTAAGAAAGCCTGGCAGATGTTTTCCCGCTAGCCCTCTTTTCAGGTACCAAGCCCCTTTGCTGAGAGCTATCTGCCCACATAAGGACTGGCCACAGATGCTCAGAACAGCTTTGTCACAGATCAAAACTAGAAGCAGCACAAATATCCATGGCTACACATCTAGACTGTGGAATATTAGTCAGCAATGAAAAAAGCTGCAGCACTGATTTGGTAGATCTCAAACGCATTACACAAATCAGTCACAGCACTGATTTGGTAGCTCTCCATATTGATGAATTCTCAAGTTTTTAAATTCAACTAACCATAGGTAGAAAATATTTAGTAAGAGCAACTGTTCTAAGGAATAGTTGGGTAGAAGCATGAAATTCTAGGTGCAATCACACAGCAGTGTAACCACAAATCACATTAATCTACTGCACACTTTACATAGCTAGAGTATAGTTGAAGGTTTTTATGACATATGATAGGTATTCCTTGATCCAGATGCAATTTGACTTAAACACCCACATGTATCAAAATATCACAGAGCACCCCATTAACAGGCATAACTTTTATGTTTTTGTGTATCAATTAAAATCATTATAAATCAAAAGTGACTTTTGGGGGGAAGTCTATCTGTATTGAATATATACAGTACATTTTTCTTGTCATTTCCCCCAAGTCATGTAATATAATAGCTTTGTATTATAAGTGCTCTAGAGATGGTGGAAGGCATATGGAAGAATGTACACTTATACTGCACTGTTTTATATGACTCAAGCACCCATGGACTCTGGCACCCATCTTGGAGTTCTAGATCCAATCCCCTTGAGAATGCTGGGAACAGCTGTACTTACTGAGGTGACCCTTGAAAGGTCACTCCATAATACAGGCACATAAGGGGTTCTTCAAATGACAGAACTGTAGATGCATAGAACAGATCTTAGTTGCCAGGGATTATGCTTGGTGGACGCTGGTGAGTTAGGCAGCTACAAAGGGGCAATACAGGAGACCTTGAGGGTGGTAAGAAGTTTCTGTATCCTGTGAGGGCAGTGGTGGTTCAGAAATCTGCACATGATAAAATGATACTGAATTGTACACACACTGTAGCAATGTCAAACTTCCTGTTATGATTGTGTACTGAAGTTATATAAATATACAATTGATGGAGAAAACTGGGTAAGAAGTAGGTAGGATTTTGCAGCTTCCTGAAGATCTATAATTGTTCCAAAATAAGAAGCTTTAAAAAGAGATCTGGTGAAAATATGCAGCAATTCTACCCTTTTCCTGTCTGAATGCTTTCACCAGTGACTTTGAGAGCTTGATTTAAGTCCTTAGCACAAGGGCAGACAGCAAGCCCTCTGGCCCGCTCTTGGATACCAGACACACCTGCAGGTCTCTGCTCAGCAGCTCCATCTGCCTTAGCTGACATCCCTGTCCCTTCTACTCTTCTGGCCAGCATTTACCCTCCTGCAAAACCCAGTTCAAGGACCTACTTTTCATGCAAGGTTCCCTACTCAGCCTATCCCTTTAAGCAGCACCAAGCCCTCCTTTCATTTTGTGTAGAAAGCTCTCCTCCAAGCTCCTCAGTGACAAAGGCTGTGCCTGGCTAATTTCTGAACCCTGGTCCATTATTCAGCCCAGGCATTGCCAGTTTAAAGCAAAGCTTAGGAAAAAGGATAAACGTGGAAGGCAGTGTGGAGCAGGTTAAGGTTAGGTCTCAAGTCAGGCTCCCTGTCGACCAGTTACTTATCCAGTGCCAAGCAACTACCCTCCTCTGTAAAACAGAGATGAGCTCAGAACTTCAGGATGCCTCTAGATTTGAGTCCAGCTCAGCTGAGAAAGCACTATGACTAGAGTCCACCCTCAGTCTCAGTGGGTGTCATCTAGATTCACCTAGTACATCTCAGGAAACAGAAACTCTATATTACACTGCAGAGATGGCATCTGTAAAACCCAACCATGGAGGTACTCCAGAACCACCAGCTGCTTCCACAAGTGAACTACAAGGAAAACAGAAGAGAAGCCAGAAAAGAAATTTAGCTGTGTGGTGCCTTTTGACTATAATTCTAGCACATGGGCAGCTGAGACAGGAGGATTGCCATGGATTTGAGGCCAGCCTGGGCTACATAATGAGTGTGAAGTCATATCTGAAAGAAGAAACAACCAACCAAACAACCCCCCAAAAACAATAAACACCATAAAATAAAAAATAAAAACCAACAGAGAACTGAAAAGACATCAACCAATAATCACAACAAAAACTTGGCTCTACTTTCAAATGATTACAGACAGAAAATGTAAGATACACAAGACACCTAGAAATTTGAGTTTTGACTGGTTACTTGATGCTATGAAGGAATTACTGCTTTTAAAAGTTTAAGAGAATCTCTGTCTTTTAGGGAAATAAACTAAGAAGTTCACAGACAGAGTGATGGGATGTAGAGGATCTGTTTCAACACAGCGTGAGGAGAGTTTATGAAGTCTGAGATCAGGGATGAAACAAGGCTGCCAGAGTTAAAACTTGTAGACACTGATACTAGGCTGTTTATTATTTAACAAGTTTGAAAGTCCCCATCATAAACAACTAACAGACTGTTATTGAAATCAATTCACACAGAGGCCAAGTATAAACCATTAATAACTATTTTTTTTTAATAAAATTGCCACGTTCCTAGCCAGGCATGAAAGATAACTTCATATTTAGACAAAAAAATAGCAGCCCTACTGATAAATTAATAGTTTTCTTTTAAGATAATATTTTTAGCTGGACAGTGGTGGCGCATGCCTGTAATCTCAGCACTTGGCTGGCAGAGGCAGGCGGATTTCTGAATTCGAGGCCAGCCTGGTCCTCAAAGTGAGTTCCAGGACAGCCAGGGCTATACAGAGAAACCCTGTCTTGGGAAACAAACAAACAAAAAGATCAGATTTTTGTTTTATCTTATATAATAAGCTTTTAAAAATTGGTTCACTCATTAATAACTACTATGTTTGGCATTTCTTTGTACAGAAGGTTAAGACTTTTTTTTTTATTTGAAACTGACAAATTCAAGTATACCCTTGACCATTTATTTAAAGGATAGAGTAAAGTATCTGTTAACAAGTAATTATAAAGTCCTGAGACCCTGCAAATTAAAACCTCAGGAAAACCAAAGTCCTCCTGAGATTATGCCCCAAAAACGACAATTATTTTTAACTATGCAGGACTCTTTTGAAAGGGAGGAGAGAAACATTTATAGATTGGCTATTGTTCTTCTAGAACAAATTGAAAGCCAAACACAAACAGAGCTGAGAACCTTAGATTGAACCTGAACCAGGTTCTCACTGGCTGCCTGTGCTGAAGCAGACTGCTGAAGCACTGAGCCCCCATTTCTTCTTCTGTGGAACCCAGCGGGCCAGCCACACTCAAATGAGTGCCTGGCTGGGATCTGGGGAACAGGGCCTAGCTCCTCTGGCCTCAGGCTACTGTTCCTGCTCCTCACTGCCTCTCCCTCCCACACTGCCTGCTCAGGAGGTTAGCAGTGCTGCATGAGGGCCGCATTTGGCTTGGCACCAAATAGCTAGTTTTAATTAGCTATTGCCAACGCTCAAATATCAGAGTCCAGATACAAACTTGGAATCCTGGCTTTTACAGAAATTGCTCAACGGGAAGTTCTGAACCTCTGGGGTCTCCAGCACTCCACAAGCCCACACTTGCCTGGAGGGCTGATTCTTGGCTGCAGACTGAGCAAAGTTCCTTGTTGATCTTGCTCTTTCACTTTCAGTGTCTGTCCTTGCTCAAGGCCCTCTAGCACCCCCACCACACCCCCCTCCATTTCTAGGGCACCGACCCTTCACTACAGCTGGTGTTCATATCCTGTCCTAGAACTGTGTGCGTGCCAGTCTGCTCTATGGGGCTCCTGGACTCTCTGGGGGAAGGTACCCTGTTGCTATCTCCTTTGTGTCCCTAGAGTCCAGCAGAAAGCATGACCTAGATAATACAGAATTCAGTAGATAACTCCTGAATGTGTGGAAGGAAGCTTGAGCAAAACTCTTACCAAAACATATTTTTTTAATCACAAATTGTTCTGATAACCACTAGAAAGAGATTAAAAACATGAAAATATTTCACAAAATGAGAATAAGAGTCTGTCTGCTAAAGTTAAAAGCCACCAACAAAATGGACAAAGCAGAGATAATAATAGGCAGAGATGGTCTTACAGCTCATTCACTGATCTGACTCTACAGACAATTACCTGTATTCACAATGCTATACAAAAAGGACAGGGCAATAAATCAGATAGCATCAAACCAGAGTAGGTACTGGAAGGAAAATTAAAGAAACTGACAAACGAGAATGACTAAGCGAGGGAAAAGGGTGGTCAAGGCAGGCCTTGCCAATAACAAGACACTGATCCGCAGGAGGAAGAGATGTGCGAGAGACAGCAGAGTAAAAACCTTATAGACAGCTCCGAACATGGAAAATTCAAAGTGCAAAGGTCCTGAAGTAAATAAATTATTTTGGCATGCCCAAGGCAGATGAGGTTAGTAGGATAGGGGAGCAGAGATCTGCTTCTGTTAAGAGGGGAAGGAGTGGCGGAGGAGGTGGGCAGGACCCACTCTGGCTTTGCTGGGCACTGAAGATGAATGACAAGGCACGGGGGGGGGTGCGGGGGGAGGCAGAAGTGGGGGAGGACTCTAAGCGGATGAGGGAGAGTTCCTACGACACTCACACCAGCAAGGGAGCATTTATTTACCCACTCAGATGCCCTCAAATGTGCGCCTTAGGTTTTTCTGCCCTAGCGCTTTCAGACAGTTACACTGCCCGATAACAACCCCGACCAAACCCTAGACATTCTACCACTACTCCGGAGGGGAAAGCAGAGGGCCAGTGAGGGTCGGAGTCACCGCCAAGGTCGCGGGGAGCAGAGCCCAGGCTCCAGGGCATGCAGCGGGGTGCAACAGCGTGCCTCACAGCTGGAGGAAAGGCGCCCACAGATCCCTGCGGGCAGGTCTGCTGGGGCCGGGCCAGACAGCCGGCCTGTAGCCTTGGGCTGCACACACCAGGCGGGAGAGAACGACTGCGGAACCGTGGATAGCCGGGCAGTACTGATCAGTCCACCCCGAGCCCCGCACCCCAGGCCCTGCGCGGCCCGAGCAGCCCCGCCAGGCCTAGCCGCCCGCCCGGCTCACCTCGGCTCCGCGCCGCCGCGCCGGAGGCAGAGGGAGGGCAAGCTGGCGGCGATGCGTTCTGGCGGCTCCTAGCTCCACGACCCGGACCCGGTCGCCCCGCCCCGCTCTGCTCCGCCCCGTCGCCGCCGCAGTGGGTGTGAGGGGCGCGGGGCGCTACGACCCTTCCGGTCCGGTTCCCTTCGGCTCTGCTACTGCTGCTGCTGCCGCCGCCGCCGCCGCCGCGGCGCTCACACTGACGGATTCTCAGGCCAGCCAATCAGAACAGGGATATCCAGGCAGGCGGGGCCAATCGAGACTGGGGGTGGGCCAAGGCTGGGCCGTACGGGCGTGGCTGGAGGCTTGGTGTGGACGGGGCCAGTGGTGCGCTCTGGATACCCTAGTGCAGAGTGGCGCCCCCTAGGCGGCTCCCAGCCTGACCGCCTGCTGCAAGCGCGTCTGCCAGTGTGCGCATAGGGCTAGGGATCCAGGTCAAGCTAGGACCGTCTCCTGAGCCCGCCCTCTGGGGCCCGCATGCGCCGGAGAGGGTGGGCCAGGGGGGAGGTAGAGCCGGGGAGGGGCGAGGGGTGACTTTGCTATTACAGTGAAGGAGCCATTGTCAGGCCTCAGTTGCAGCAGGTGCAAATGGAGAGGCGACCTGGAAAAGGACTAGAGACAACCGGGTTAGACAAGAGTCCTGGGCAGGCTCAAGGACTTGGAGCCTGGGAACCTGGAGTACAACGGCCCCGGAGGAGGAGTCAGGACAAGCCGCGGGTCCTTGGGGTTTGTTGCTCACTAAAGGCGGATGCTCTACATATGTCACACTGAATGGAATCATAACAGGGGTGCGGCCAGATGTCCAGAGGGTGGGGGTTGGGGAGACGGTGACCATGACCCTGGTGAGTCAGTGAGGGGGTATGACCTAAAGAGAACTCTTTAAGGGACAAGTTTCTGCTTTGGTGTAGAGGGGTGAAGAGGGCGACCGTCCAATGAGGAAGGGCTTTTAGACAGCGGTCCTTCACACTGCTGCTTTGGTTGACGCTCCTGCAGCCCTCTGGCTCTCAAATAGGTTCCAGGTCTGAGGTTAATAAGATGTTTGGAAAGCACAGAATTTGGAGTCCTGACTACTCTGTGTTTTGATAGAAAGGCTGCAAGTGAGACAGGGAGGATGAACACACAACAGGTTAGGCTGAGGACTGGCCTATGAGGGATTGGAGAAACGGAGACAGTAGTTGTCAAGTGGTGACTATGGTGGTAGAGCTGTAGTCACAGGATACCAAGGAGTAGCCAGGGAGAAGGACTCTGCAAACAGGAAGATCAAGAGAATAGGAGGCGCCATGAATCTCGGCAGAATTTGAAGAGAGCTGTGACTCCAGTTTCAAGCACTGAGCCCTGGTGGTGGAGGCACAGAGGAATGTCTCTGTCTTATTCGGCTTTCATATTGTTGTGACAAAGCATGATGACCAGGAAGCACTTTGGGGAGGAAAGGGTTTATTTCTGGCTTAGAACTCTCAGGTCACACTGCATCACTGAAGGAAGTAGGAAACTCAAGGCAGGAACCTGCAGAGGCAGTAGAGGACCTGCAGCTTACTAGGTCAAGGGATGGAACTGCCTCCAGTGTGCTAGGCCCTCCCACATCAGCCATTTGTGAAGAAAATGCCCCCCACAAACTTTTTTACAGGCTAATCTTACGGAGCCATTGTCTCAGTTAAGAGTCTCTCTTCCCAGCTAGGACTAGGGTCAAGTTAACGAAGCTCAATCAGCAGAGTCCTCCTTTAGCCACCTGCGTGTTGGCCACCAGAGGGAGTATGGTTTATTCCTGCTTAAAATTCTAGTTCCTGAGTGTGCTGCCTTGAGAAAGGTTCTTTTGGTGAGCGTCTGTCCACACCCGTCCTCACCTCAGCTTCTGCTTTAGGACCACCAAAGAAAACAGAGCCAGCCGTTGGCATTGTTAAAAACCAGTACAGCCTGGCTATCATTGTTGCAGATTCCCTGAAGAACGCTAACGAGTGCTTCCCCTCAGATTAGAATTCCTAGACTGGTTTCATAGCCAACCCGATGCAAAACAAGTAACTACAAATCATCACGCATGCATGTTTGCCAGTAAGTTTTCCATTCAGATTCTGTTCTTTCTACAGATGCTGCTCTTTGTTCTGATTTTTTTTTTTTTTTACAAAATAATGGTGGACATACAGGGCAGAGTTGAAATGACAGGGTCTGGGTGGAATGATGGGGGTCCATACTTGAACGCGTACAAAGAATTACTGTTGCAGCCTCGAAGTGCAGAGATCCTGCCGAAAGTGTGTGGTGGGCTCCATACACGGACACTGACACCTGGTTACCCTGGCCGGTCATGGAGAAACAGTGGAGGGAGAACTCTTGGCAGAAGGAAGCTGGAAAGCAAAGGAAAGAGCTGGGTCTGAGACTTTGAAACATATTTGGGCCAAGTGCTCAGAAGGGAGAGGGACGTGTGTGCTGTGTCCACAGAGCTACAGCCACCTGTACTGGCAGGAGAGGTAGGGAAGGAGATTGGAGTGATACGGTCCTTGGGGATGGAGTGGCTTTGGTGACCATGGGCTGATGGGCACATAGCTGCCTTTGTTCACTGCTATGCCTTATGGGCACATAGGCTGCCTTCGTTCACTGCTATGCCTTATTTAACCAAATGGGTAAATGGTTGCTTTTTTGCCATCTCTTCATCATTTAAAATTGAAAGGGATTCCAAAACAAAAGCAGCAACTCCACTGTTGGGTTCTCTTCATAAAGGGCAGTGGTCATGAGGAACTGGGTGGAAGATACCCCATCAGGTGAGGCCCCAGTTTTTCTTTACCCTGTTCTTCCTGTGGCTCTTACCTATCTGCCTTTGCAGGATGATAGGTTGGAAATCTGGCTATGAAGGTAAAGGGCAGTCGTTAAGGATGGTAAGCAAGGAACTAAGTGATATGATTCAATGTGTATTTTAGAAAGCTCACTAAGGCTTGTAAGATTTGTAGAATGGTAGGCATAGGGTCTCAAGACCAGTTGAGTGCTACAGCAAAGGCCTGAGAAACTTAAGCCTGGGTTGGGGCTATGGTAGCAGGCACCAAGAGGAAGGAATTGATTTTAAAATTGCTTCAAGGCTTTAGGGGAATATAAATCAATCTGCAATGAGCGATCACTACATAGCCACTAGGAGTCATGCACTAAAATTCAATATCAAGTGTTGATGATAACATGAAGCAGTTGAAACCCTCATGCCCTGCTGGTGATAAGGCAACATGATATAATATTTTTGCAAAATAGTACAGCAATTTTGGATTGAGCTGAAATTCCACTATACATACCATCCAAGCATCAGAAGGCGTGAGTCCTGGGCTTGGGGTACTGGGATAATAAGGATTTGTCAGAGGCCTGCTTCTACACAAGCTCTGGACTGACAGAGTTCTTTGGCCTGTGTTCCAATCTAATTCTACTTATCAGCAATACTCTCTTGGGCAAGGGATTAGCTCCTCCATGCCTAATTCTGTGGGAAGTAGTAAAGACAGCAATTATTGCCTGTCGGGGATGCTGCTCTGTCTCCCTGTCCTCTGTTTCTACTCTTTTCAAACATCTCTTCTCTCCTACTGCTACTACTGCTGAGGAATCTAACTGAAGAATCTGCTGTGTTCTGTAGAGGAAAAAACTGCACATAAACCAATGGGATCAAGTATTGTCTCTCTGTCTCTCTGTCTCTGTCTGTCTCTCTCTCTCTCCCTGTATGTGTGTATGTGTAAGTGTTTACATGAAATATCAGAGGCAGGCCAGATTATAAAGAGAACCAGAATCAGGGACTTTAGCTCAGTGGTAGAGCACTTGCCTACAGTAATGGTCATTTTTTTTATCATGCATTTCATTAGATTGAGAACTGAGTGGGAAATTGGTAAAGTGCACATCCAGATGTGTCTTTAGGACTAGCTAAGGCAAGAACACCCACCCTGAGTATGCATGATGCTAAACAGGTTGGGGCCCCCATGGAGTAAAAGAGTGAAAAGCAGAGTGCGCTGCAGGGTGGGCGTTCCCTCTCTGCTGCTGTGATGTGCACTGCCCTACTCCTCCCTGTCCGTCCTCCCTGCCAGGATGGACTGAGTCTCTGAAACCACATGCAAAGGAAACTTTCTCCTCATTTGTTCCCAAGCTTCTTTCCCGTAATGATAAGAATGAGCAGCACATGACAGGTGAGAGGCTCTGGTGCAGCTCCCAGGACCATAAGACAAAGCTGAACTTACCCCAACAACAGCAATGAAAAAGAAAAAATGGGAGGAGGGTGAGCGATAATTCAAAGGAAGACCAGACACACACACACACACACACGCACACACACACAAAGAGGTGTGGTTGGAAGTACAGGGTTGAGAAGTCTTATCTAGTTGTGGCTTTCTTGCTGGCAAAGTCTCTGGGCAGTTGAGACAAAGTCTGTGAACTATGTATATGTGTGTATGTCTGGCTTTTTCCTCATAAAACCACCAGAAGTCTACCCTAATCCTAATGACCTTATCTGATCCTAATCATTTCCCTAAGGCCTCACCTCTAAACACCACAACTGCAATAACTTTTTACCTCTTCATACCTCACAGATATATACATAGAACTTCTGATCAACTGGCCTTGAACCTGGATAAGACAGTCCAAGGTCACATGGAAGAAAGATTAATATAGGCAAACAGAAAACTGAGTCTTACTGCATAGAGACTAAGCAGAAGATAAATTCCAAAAGAAAAAAAATATTATTTTTGGCTTTAGAGGGGCTGAAAAGATACTACACCCTTGAGACAAGAGCCAACCATTCAGAAGCTATTCTGAATATTCATATATGACCTTGGTCTCAGGTGAGGTGGCCTACAGGTAATCACACCCCAGTAACAGAAAGACAGAGCTCAGATCTTTGTTTCTAAGACTAGTCTTTGTGTTCTCTGACAGAAGGAACCAGAAGTCACTAAAGATCCCGTAGATCAGGAAATGTACAAGGTGGATGAGAAGTTTACTGTGGTATGAATCAGGAAGTACTTACAAGATTCACAGACAGACCCAGAATGATGGGGGTGTGTCAGAAATGCAGAGGCCAACTCAAACAGCTCCCATCAGCCTTAGCTAGACTCTCAGCAAATAGCATGTGACACAGAACCTCGGCAGAAGGCAAAATCTGGCACTGACTGCCTCAGGTGGGTTAATCTCAGACCAAGGTTAAAACCAACAGTTAACACTCACATGACTCGTGGTGTTAGTAGTTTGTATCTTTGAAGCAAGGTGATGAAAATGTTTCTCTTCCTCCCTCAGGGCCATAAACCCATCCTAACCATGAGGAAAACTTCAGACAACCAACTGGTGGGCATTCTAAGAAATCCTACCTGTGTTCCTTAATACTTAGAAATATATTCCTAGTGGATAGGTTGGTTGTAGATAGGGTAGTAGAGACAGTTAGGGAGAGAAGATTGAACAAATTTCCTAACTAGTTGAACTAAAAGACAAGATTGATGATAGAAAAGAATGCTTAGACTAGTCCCATCAAATAGCTTTAAGCTCTGATGCAGGCATTTTAGTTCAAACAGGCCAGAGGGGAAGAAACAGAACTCTGTAACAAAGTAATTCAAGATTTCTTAGGACTCTGGGGCTGCAGAGATGGCTCAGTGGTTAAGAGCACTGGATGCTTTTCCAGAGGACTTGGGTTTGATTCCTTGTACGCACACACATAACTGTCTTGAACTCCAGTTACAGGGGATCTGACACCCTCTCCTGGCCATCACAGGCACCAGGTACGCAAGAGGCGCACATATATACATGTGCGTATACACCTAAAATAACTCTCCTAAACCTATAGGGTGTGCATATCTTGACTGAGGTTAACATTTAACAAAGAGACTCAGGGCTATAACACTGCAGTATTTGAGGACACCAGAAGTCAAAAGAGAATAAAAAAGTCACCGACAAAGACATATTAGGGAGATTCTGGACTTAATAACAACACAAGGAACAAGAGAATGGAAGGTTCTAAATTTTTTTTTCTGACTTAAAATTCCTTATTAGGCTAATCTTCATCAAAGTATGAGTAATAGTTTCTTGATCTATTAAGTTCCCAAAAATTACCTCTTGCCATGGTCTATGGGATTTGTGTTTCTCCTTCAATATGTTTATATCCCCAGCCCCCCATGTGATGGTAATGAAAGTGCGGTCTGGGCTGTGGAGGTGGCTCAGTGGATCCAGCACTTGCTGAGCAAGCATTAAGAGCCAAAGTTTGGATACCCAGCACCCATATAAAACCCAGGATGGGGCTGGGGAGATGGCTCAGCAATTAAGAGCACTGACTGACTGCTCTTCTGAAGGTCCTGAGTTCAAATCCCAGCAACCACATGGTGGTTCACAACCGTCCGTAATGAAATCTGACGCCCTCTTCTGGTGTGTCTGAAGACAGCTACAGTGTACTTACATATAATAATAAATAAATCTTAAAAAAAAAAGCCAGGATGGTGTGGTGATCTGCCTGTGATCCTAGCACTAAGGAAGGAGAGATGGGGATCTCCAGAACATACTAGCCAGCTACACTAGCCAAACCAGCAAACTGTGAGCTCAGAGAGAAATCCCACCTCAGCAAGTGCAGCGCAATCCAGAAAGACACCCAGTGTCAACCTCTGTACACGTGTCTACTCCCCCACATAGTCAAATATGCATATACGCAAAAGTCAGGCCTTTATAGAACGAATGGGGTGAGGGGCGGTACGGGGAGGATGTTGGCTTTTGGCTTTTCGAGACAGGGTTTCTCTGTATAGCCCTGGCTGTTCTAGAACTCATTTTGTAGACCAGGTTGGCCTTGAACTCAGAGATCTGTCTGTCTTTGCCTCCCAAGTGCAGGGATTAAAGGCATGTGCTACTACACCTGGTGGAATCACCTGGTGGAATCAGTGCTTTTTAAAGGAAGCTCTGGGAGCTCACTGCCTCTTCCACAGTGAGATAATACAAAGAGGCTTTCCAGTAGGGACGAAGGAGCAGACTCTTCCACATACCAAAACAGTGCCTTGATCTTGGATTTCTCAGCCTCTAGAGCAATGGAAAATACCTCTCAACAAGGATTAAATTCAACCCATGAATGAACTGCTGGGGGACACATTCAACTCCTATCTAAACTGCACCACTAACGATGAGAATGTTCCCACCAGGCACTGCTCAGACTCTCAGATGAAAGGAAAAGGAGGTTAGCCAAATTCAAACAAGTAAGAAGAAAAAAAAAGTTGCACTGTCTTTATTGTAAAATTGCATAGTACATTGATTGTGCACGCTTTTAAATAGAGCAGGGCAGCCCCCATGGAACCACCGTCCTGTGTGGGGCATTTCAGGTTGGTTTACTATGAGTAGGGAGCTGGGACCATAGTGCTGCCTGGGCTTAAAAAAAAGAACCATAATCTGATTAAGAAGTCAGAGAGCTGAGGGGATTTGAGTCCATCTGAGAATATTGAAAGAAGGAGAGACTTTAACTGGGCTCAAAGGTAGCACAGGGAGAGGGTAAAGGGGGACACATTGGTGTCAGGAGACAGGAATCAGGAGCAGCTTGTGGAGGGAGAACAAGGAGAAAGGAGAAAAAGGGCTCATGCCTAGTGCCCCAAAAAGAGATGAATGACACCTGCCGGTGAGTGCATCTAGAGACAGCACTCTGGGTAGCCAGATATATGGTCTAGGGCGTTACCATGGCTACAGAAAGCCACACATTAGAAAAATAACTTAAAAGCTATACAATCGTCATTATAAATATTTCAACTTTTAAAACTAGCTAGTGTTGGTTTAAAAAAAGGTTCACAGTTACTCTGAAGAGAGCGGTATCTCTATTGCACAGTAGTGGAAAGTCTGCTCTGATTCCCGTGTGTAAACAATCCCTTCTCCTCAGTGACGTCAGGACACAGAGAAACAGCATTGGCTGTAAGCAAAGCACTTTGGTACAAGGCACGTCAAAGCTGTCAAGCTCTACTGGAAGCACGAGGGGCCCATGGAGGCCCACTTCCTTTCCCATGTGGTATCTTTGCAGTTGGTTCAGGTCTTGAATCGGACTGCAGGTTAACGACGGTCTTGTCATGGATGATCTGTTCTCATTCCACAGTGACAGACTTGGCTAGGTTTCTGGGGAAGTCGACCTAAAGAGAAAGACAGGAGGGCAAAGGGTGAAGCTCGCATGAGGTTCTTGCTTAGCATGCAAAGCCATGGGTTCCATCTCCAGCACCTCATAAAGCAGGCACAGATTATATACAAACACGGATAGCAGGAGGATCAGAAGTTCAAGGCCAGCCTCTACCACATAGCAATTTGTCGAGTATCTCACAGGCGCCAGTAACATGCTGTTTCTGCACTCAGGTACTCATGTACACAAAACCACACAGGCATATATACAATTAAGAATAAAGCTTCAATGAGCAGTGGTAGCACACACCTTTGATCCCAGCAACTTGGGAGGCAGAGGCAGGTGGATCTCTGTGAGGTTTGAGACCAGCCTGGTCTAGAGAGCCAAGACAGCCCAGGGTATACAGAGAAACCCTGTCTTGAAAAAACAAACCAAAACAAAGTTTCAAAAAAAGAAAATAAAACAAACAAACAGAATTTTCTTTTTAGGATTGGGGTGTAACTCACAGATAGTGTCTGCACAGCATGTGTAAGACCTTGGTTTGACCACCAGCACCCGAAAAATTAATGAAAAAAATTCATATTTTTGGAGGAAAACATGAATTTCACAAGACTGTTAGTTAGAGTAGAGTCTGAGAAGGAGATATGATTGGAGATGGGTAAGAGAGTGGGCTTCCACTGGTCTGCAAAAATGTTTTATTTATATGCTAAGAAAAAATGAAACAAATACAACAAAAAGTTATCAAGTATCAATTTGGATGATATACATTTAGGTGTGTCTGGGATATTGTTCTTTGGATTATTATAGTTTTATAAGCTTCTCAAAATAAAATTGCAACATAGAATCTCTGGATGTCAGCAGTCTCAAAATGTCAAATCATTTTTTCTACAATGATAGATCTTAAATGTGGGACAAAGATGTGCACACAGACATGTTCACTGTGGTATTATTCATAAAAATGAAAAATTGGAAACAGCAGGCTCTTTAAGTAATTCAATAAACCATGTTAAAAGCTTAGAATGGCAGTCACAGAGAAGTCTCAGCTGTTAAGAGTGCTTTGCTCTACCTGAGGATCTGAGTTAGATTCCCAGCACCCACATCAGTGGCTCACAACAACCCACAGCGTTAGTTCCGGGGATCTGATGGCTTTTTTGGGCTTCTGGGGGGAACTGTATATGTGTAGCATATAGTTGCATAGACGCATGTACAGACATGAATAAAAATGTAAAAATAAAGATGATTTCAAAGGAATACTATACAATTGAACGTTGCACCTAACATGTTCATAAAGATGAAAAAAAACTTTAGTATAATAATACAAGGAAGAAACAGAATTTTAACCTCCATAACAGTAGTAATTTTTTGTTTATTTATTTGTATTTGGGTCTCTCTTTGTGGCACAGGCTGCCTCACATTTGTAATTTGTCTGCCTCAGCCTCCTGAATACTGGTTTCTAAGTGTGTTTCACCAGACCTGCCTTGAAAAACTTGTTTGTTTGTTTGTTTGTTTTGGCAGCTCTTAGGGAATCTAAACAAGCTTAAAATGAAAGTTACTTTACATGATGTTATTTCTCCAATGAGTATTTTAATCCAAATAAGTGTTTAAAAAAAAGCAAAAAGCAACTTGTCCGTTATAAATGGCACAATGACATATCTGTGCATTGAAATACCCTGTTCCCATAAATATGTACAAATTCAATAAGAAACAACAATGCATCAGTAAGAAAGAAACTTTAGCTTTCTGTTTCAACCCTTTGCTGTACTTATGCAAATTTTAAACTTACATCATAACCTCGGAGGACAGCCAGGTGGAAGGACAGAAGCTGGAGTGGGATCACGCTCAGGATGCCCTGGAGACAGTCCACTGTGTGGGGAAGTTCAATGGTTTTATATGCAAACTTGGAACTCTCGGTGTCATCCTTGGAACACAGTATGATCGGGCGGCCCTAAAGCAGGAAGAGGGGATAAGTATCGTGTTTTTGAAAGAAGCAAACCCTCTCTTTCACCAAGTATAGTTTCTGTAATTTTCTGGAGTCAGCACTGCTATAGTGCTGACATTATCAGTGAGGTCATGTGTTTGCGATGAGTAAAGGACAGTTGTGCTTCTTGGTGTATTTCTTCCCCTCTCTTGGTCAGGTGACTGCACCTTGCACCATCATTCAGCATCCGTTTGTTGACTAGCTTCACAGATGCCTTGACCTGATCTACTCCTAACTCTTCATAATCCAGTGAGGAAAATAGAATCACGAGCAAAGGTGAATTTTGGATAAATGCCACGGGGGCAATAAAATATGAGTGAGAGAAAGTGATAAGTTTTATATGATGTTAACACTGACTGTCAACTTGACCAGATCTAGAATCACCTAGGAGACAGGCCTCCAAGCACATCTGTGTGGAATTATCTAGATTATGTCAACTGAGATGAGATAACGCATTCTGAAAGTGGGCAGCACCATTCCCTTGGCTTGGGTCCTAGACTGCATAGAAAGGAGAAGGTAAACTGAGGACCAGAAAACTGTTTGACTAGCTGCTTCCTCAAACTCCTGCTACTATGGCAGGCTATATCCTTGAGCCATGAACCCAAATAGATCCTTAAATTGCTTTTATCAAGGTTTTAACAACTGAGAAGTAACTAGGAAAGTCTGGGAGGGCAGAGCCAAGCAAGCCTGGTCTACATAGCAAGTTCAAGCCAACCTTGGCTACACAGAAGGAGCCAGGTAGCTCTTTACATTGGATTATGGAGGTATTTGTGTTGAAATTCTTCCTTTCCCCTTCCCCTCCCTCTCCCCAAAGCAATAGGAAGAACGAATGCAAAGAAAGGCTCAGAGGAAAGAATGAGCCTAGCATGAGTGAGAGTCAGGGCAGGTAGAACACCTGGAACTCAGCGGGTCCCATGATGCATATTGGGAAAGAGGTCACAGTAGTCTGATGAGAAGCTTTGAGAGGGATTTCAGTAGGAAATGACACAATCGTGTCTTTATATGAGCTCTCTAACCACTGCGCTGAGATCCATGTGGCAGTGGCTGGCTTAAGCACCTTACTGGAATTCATCTACCTGTGACTTCATGAATCTAAGTGGTCTCTGCCCTCCTATCTCCACGAGGCCAGGGAATAATTGATCTGGCTGGCTAATTCCTGGGAGGGAGTCAATCTACCTTCAGACTTTGAGCAATTAGAGGCATCACTGTTCACACTGGGCACCTTGGACTATACTCGAGTTTATTGCTAACAAGATAACTCAGTCTCCGGATGGAGACTGACTATGCTCGAAAGATAAACCCACGATTAGAAAGTTGAAGCTTTGAGTCACCAAAAACAGAAGCAGGGCTGCAGGGCAAGTTCTATCACATGGTCAATGATTTAGTCATTGTGTCTTCGTAAGTTAGCATTAAAATTACATTACAGCAACCTTGGGAGGAAACTCCTAAGATGCTGCCCTAAAAACTCCTCCTCTGTCTCCAGCCCTAGGATCCAGGGCAGCTCAGAGAGAGATTGGTCACTGGCCCTTACTAAGGAGCTGGAGGATATGACCTCAGGCTCACTAGGTCCCTGCCAAATTTGCATGGTATCCAAAAGGGCCCAATAGGCCAGTGAGATGCCTTAGTGGATATATCTCTGTCAATACGCCAGAAGACCTGAATTCCAGCCCCAGAACCCACATGATAAGAGGAGAGAACTCGCTCCTGCAAGTTGTCCTTTGACCTCCACACATCTGCTATGGTATATACCTGCCCCTCCTCCACATTAAAAGATAAATGTCAACAGAAGTGGACAGGACAGAGTGTGGTCACGCCCACAGACAGTAGCCAGTGATGACGGCCTTAACTGAAATAAGCTTGTGTGGCAAGGAACAGGAGAGTGGGGATGTCAGTCCCTTGGAGAGCTCTCACCTGGCGTGCAGTGACCTGCTGCAGGGCATTCTGGCACTTGGCAAAGCAAGGGTCCTTCATGATGACCATGATGACTGGCATCTGCTTGTCGACCAGGGCAAGGGGCCCGTGCTTCAACTCTCCGGCCAAGATGCCTTCTGAATGCATGTAGGTTATCTCTTTAATTTTCTAGGGAGACACAAATTGGGATCCGTGTCACACTGGGGAGGTGGGGACCGCAACAGAGAAGACAGAGGGACAGAGGGAAGCTGGGAGAGGGTAAGAGCTCAGAGGGTAAGAGCTGAAGGTCTCAAGGCAGACAGGGGCATATATAGATGGGTCAACAGCATCAAGGGACACTCCGGGCCAGAAGAGAAGATGGGCTGCTGACCAGAGCATGAACAAGGCCCAGATAGTAACCTTGCAGCCCCCAGGCACAACAGTGACACCTCTCTTCAGTTCCATGCACAGCCATCCACCCAGTCTAGTTTGCCTTCACCCCCACCTCCAAGTCCTTGGCAAGCCACGTGGTCTTTCCGGTTACCACAGATAATGGTGGCATTGTATTCTGCTTAGATATGCCCTTATTCAATTAGCTGGTTAACCATTCTCCCAAATTTAGATCCTTAACATCACATCTAAAACAGTGGCTTAGCTTGACCTATCTAGTAAATTCCCACACTGTGGGCTATTTGATATTTTCCCCCTTGTTCAGGTATATACAGTTTCACTCATTCACCGTGAAGTCTTCATTATTGCACTGATGAGAATGTTTAAGAAAATATCCCTCCATGTGTCTAGAGCTAGTTAGTTATTTGGGTCAGGCAAACCCCGTGAGGAACGAGACTCCTCCTTGGAGACCACAGACAGCTGGAGTGCTGGCCTCCAAGTGACCACACAGGGGCCATTGACTTGTGCCAGCAACAGCCCTAAACACTCCTTTCTTTCCTCAAAGACCAACTTGGAGACACAGTTGAATGTGCATCTTTCATTGGCAATGCTCTGCCGCTGCAGCTGACCCACACAGCCAGAGTGCAGAACTATCAAGAGGCTGAAAGTTTACCCTGCCCGGTCTGTGCCTCTTCTGTGCCCCTGTATGCCTGGCACTCTGTTCCTTAGGCAGGAGTCAGACTCTTGCAAGTGAGCTGAGTTCACAGTGCAGGGATTGACTGATGTAAAATGTCCCAGTGGTGATCTTTATAGTCAGCTTGGTGGGATTTAAAATTACACACACACACACACACACACACACACACACACACACACACACACACACACACCCCTCTCCTGGGTATGTGTGTGAGGAGACAGTTTTTAGACTGGGTTTACAAAGGAGACCTGCCCTAAGTGTGGGTGAAATTGTTCCATGAACTGGGGTCCTGGACAGAGTAAAAAGGAGACAGTAAGTCGAATCCCAGCATCCATCTCTCCATGCTTCTTGATTGCGGCTGATGTGACCAGCTACCTCATGCCTTCTCTACCATGATGGACTGCACCCTCATACTGTGAGCCAAAACAACCCCTTCTCTTCCTCAAGTTGCTTTTATCAGGTATTTTGTCTCGAAAGGTAACTGATTCATAGGTTTAGTCCCTTCTGTTTCTTAGAATATAGTCCCTAACCTTACAATGTTCAAAGTGAGAGGTGTCTTTCCTTGCTACTGTTAGCTACAGGATAGGTCTGTACTATCTAGAGCCAAGAGGTGTAGAGGGTTGGGCTTTTCAACTTTACACATCCTTGTATAGTGAACTCTGGTTCAAGGCTAGGTTCATCCTCAGAGGCCAATGACTAAATCAATTAAACCTCTGTAAGGAAGCCTCCATAAAAATACAAAAGGATTCCTGGAAAAGCCTGACAAAAGGTTCTGGAAGAGTGGCATGGTCAGAGACAACAGGAAAATACCATATTCATTCCCAGACAACTTGATCTGTGTATCTATCCTGTATCTGGGGTGCATCAGTATCCTTGGTTCATAGCTTTTACAATGAGCCAGTGACATGAGGGAAGAATTAACATGCATATGATGCATACGTTGAAAGTTGGCAGTCAGTGGTCAGTTTGCTCCCAGCTACAACCAGCTGTAATAGTCCCTGAATGTCTCTTGCTCATTTCCCGACTGGGTATCATAAGGAGAGGAGCCAAGATGCTTGCTACTCCTGTTATGGTTCCCAGGGCTGTCTCGGCTGGGATATGGGATTGAGTTTGCCCCGCATGAGCATTCTGATCTGTAAATAGCACACTAATGGTGTGGAGTGTGCCAGCCTAGGCTCAGCTGTGCCAGCCTTACACTTCCAACACCCTGCCTCGGCCCCATCAGCTTTCTTTTACACTGGGAATATACTGTCAGGGAAGAAAATGACTAGTCATCAATTAAAAAAAAAATCACTCATTGCTGTGGGAGTACAAGCCCTGCCCACTTTGGAAGTTTGTGGGTCACAAGGAAGATCTATAGAGATTTTGGAATTTTCAACTACCAAAACTCTTTCCCTGTAGGTTGCTTGTGGTAGTGGATCTGAATTTGGCTCAGTTCCCCTATGCAATCTGTGTGTGTAATTGTCTATGCGTGCCCGTGCCCCCCTGTGTGTGTGCGTGTGTGTATGTGTGTGTGTGTGTGTGTGTGGTGTCCTCGAGAGAGAGAGAGAGAGAGTGTGTGTGTGTGTGTGCACACACCTCGGTGCCAATCCTCAAGAGTCATCCATTTTTGAGACATGGTCATTCACTGGAACCTGGTGCTCCCCAAATAAACCAAACTGGCTGACCATTGAGTCCCAGAGATGCTCCTGTCTCTACCGATCCAGTGCTGGGATTATAAAGCACATACCAGATTTTTTTTTTAACAAATAAATTGTCATATGCCAGGCACTTCAAAGAGCTTCACCAAACAACACCTTGTTCTTTTTGCCCTATAGGCTGAGAACTCCTTGGGGACAGATATCTCCTTCACCAATTTTTATGACCCCCCTCCACAGAGTAAGAGCCAATACCCAACACAGGCTCATGAAGGAGCCTAGTGGGTTTGCAAACTCCTACCTTCCAATCCTCTATGCCCTGTCCTCCTTCTCACTGGTTTCTTTCAGTATCTACTAAGCCTGCCTTTGTGTTGCCATGGGAGACTGTGCAGTCAGCTACTGGAGGTAGAGGTTGGGCAGAGAGGGACTCACCAAGGCACCTTCCAGGCATGTGGCGTAGTTATATCCCCGTCCCATCACCAGGAGTGACCTTTGTGTGTAGAGCTCCAGGGCCAAGTCATGGATCTTCTCATCCAGGGATAACACTTCTTTGATCAGCTCTAAGCAAGGCAAAGAGGTAAGGGACAGAACCGAGTCATTCTGACTTCCAAATAGTCACAAGGCAAATCATTGCCTATAACAAGGTTTAGAAACTTAGGTTGCTCACAAGACTGCTTCCATGCATTATTTAGAAAGGCTTTAAACTTAGGTCTGTCATAATTTTGGATACTGTCCAGGAACTTGTCAGCTCGGCAGTTCTTGTTTGTGTGAGTATGCTTGTGAACATCTATAAGATAGGCCATAGGCTCTCACTTCCATCTCCATGCTACAGGAAAGAAACCAAGAGCCAGCGAGATGAAATCACCCCCTGAGAAGACACAGGACTGAAATTCCAAATGAACTCCTCAGTTCCTTGCCCTGGGCTGGGTCCCAAGGCGAAGTCAGTGCAAGTCAGACCCATTGTGATCAAACTTCCTGGTCCCAAGGACTCCCTTATACTCTTATAAATTCTTGTCATCCTCAAGAGCCTATGTTCTTGTGAGTTATAGTTCTCAATATTTGTTGGATTTGAAAATAACACTAATCAGCTGGGCATGGCACATCAGAGGCGGAGAGACAGGTGGATCTCTGAGTTCGAGGCCAGCCTGGTCTACTTAGTGAGTTCCAGAACAGCCAGGGCTACAGAGTGAGACCCTGTCTCAAGAAAAAAAAAAAGGATCACTAATTAAAAACTTCTTCTCAAGTGCTGATTCTAATTCAAAAATAAAAATAGACTTATAATGATATATTTCTGAAAAAAAATAAAAGTGTGAGAAGATTGTTATTTGAAGGGCTCTTGCGGGCCTAAATATAGCAAATGTGGCTCTGACTGTCCTTACTTACCCTTCTTCCCGTTCTCTCTCCATTCCCTTATGTGGCCAATTCCTCCCCCTGAGGCTGACCACTATAGTCCAGCTATCAAAGTACTGAATGAAGTCCAGCAATCAAAAGTTCCCTTTGGCTACCCTAATTCACATGCCCCCTGAAAAGAAACCTACTCATCCTAACACGGGGGTTTCCCATTTTCCCTTTATAAACTGCCTTTTGCCTATAGGCCAGGTCTGTCTCCTTTCCATCCAGAGACAGTTGTTTGTCCCTAGGGCGAATATATCTTCCTCTTCTTCCTTGTTCCTTTCCCCTTCTCCCTCTTCCTCTGTCTCCTGTCTTTGCCTCTCATTCCCCATCCTTTGTCCCTCAGGGATAAATAAATCTCCTTCGTGTTGAGAACTTGGTCTTGGAGTGTTTTGTGGTAATTCTGGTCCTTTTGGTATTGTTGGACATCTTTAATCTTTTTTTTTTTTTAATAAAATCCCAGCACTTGGGAGGCAGAGGCTGGTGGACCTCTGTGAGTTTGAGGCTAGTAGTCTGGTCTACAAAGTGAATTCCAGGACAGCCAGGGCTACACAGAGAAACCCTGTCTCGAACAAAACAATGGAAATTGGGGGAAGGGCAGGACAAGGGAAAAAAAGAAAAAATATTTTATTATTTGTGTGTATGTGCCGATTGGAGAACAACTTTCAGGAGTCTGTTCTTATATCAGGTGGGTTTGAGGGGATCAAACTGGGGCTTCAGACTGGGCAGCAAGAATCTTTACCTATTGAGTGGTCTGGTCAGCCCAAAATCTTTATGTATCTTTTAGCATCTGACTTTTTAGTAAAAGAATTGACACTGTATCTGTTCCTGCATTTAACCTATTGTGACTTTTGTCTTTTTTGTTTTAATATGTAATCAAGCCTTACAAAGATTTATATTTGGAAAAGGGAAAGGTTTAAAATGTCTTCAAATAGTTGGGAATGTTCTTAGATTCTGCATCAGACAAGAAGCAATAGTTTCTTGACACCCGGAGTGGCAAGTATGAAATCTGAAACATAGATGAAGTTTCTCTACTTTGTTACATTTGACCCGATTTGCACTTAAATGGCTCTTTCACTCAATTTGATGACATCTTGCAAAGGCCCAGAGCTAGACAAATCTAAAAATGGACACATTTACTTACAAAAATCACTTCTTTAAAAATCACCAACTTCTTAGTTAAAAAAAAAATCTTCAAATTTGGAAATTTGTTAAGTTAATAACAAGCTTTCCAAATTCTAAATGATGATTGGAAAGTTGACCTTTACTATTAGCAACAAGCCCAGTTGTTTGTTTCCTTTGAAGAGCCTGGCTAACTTTGTTCATTTTAAGGTAAAAATCTGCCACCGAAGTCAGATCAGCATGCTACAAAGGCGCTTAGGCAGTTGGGAAAGGAGGGAGTCAGATAAAGTCAGATGCAAAGGTCCTAGAGCTTGGCTAACAACTGAGGCTTGACATCTTGGCCTAGAAAGATTTGCTGGGCAGGTTTGGAGGGGGGTTGTGGAATAGGGGTTGTGGAGTAGGATTTATCATTGAGTAGAAAGGTCTGGAAGGAGAGAGTAACAGCATCCTTTACATAAGAAAAAAAGAAGAGAATGACCCAGAGATGCTCAATGGATTTGAAAATAAAGGACTCACCAGGTAAAGATCTGAGGCCACGGATGATCTCTTGCCTCCTGTTCTGCAGAGAAATTCGATCTTCAGACATCATCAAACCAAACATCACCAGAGAGATGAACTGGCTGGTGTAAGCCTGAGGACAAAGGGGGAGGGGGACTTTAGACAGCTGTCTCAAGGTGTTTAAAGAGATAGGAGAACCAACCAACAAGAACAAAGATAGGAAAAAGATATAATGACAAAATGAAGAGATGAGGAGAGGAAGGGAAGAGAGGAGGTGAGAAGAGCCAGGTGCAATTGCAAGGGTACCCATATCTTCATGCCACCACCCAGGTCCTCCCTGAAGAACACAAGTCGTACCTTGGTGCTGGCCACCCCAATCTCGGGCCCTGCGTTGATGTGGACCCCACAATCGGTCTCCCGGGAGATGGAGCTGCCCACGGTGTTGGTGATGCCCACGGTCAGCGCACCACGATCCTTACAGTATCGCAGTGCCAGGAGCGTGTCTGCAGTCTCACCTGCAACACGGGGGATGCTGTGAGTAAGTGCTGGTGTTAGACCAGCAAGCACAGTCTTCTCCCTTCTTCCCTTACTCCTCAGTCACCCCTACTCATCCCACTTGGAAATTTAAAACCCGGCCAACCTTTGGAAAACAAAGCCCAGGTTCAACATCTTTCTTGTTGCTTTTTAAATGGAATCTCATTACTATTTATATAGCAAGCATTTTCTTATGTTTCTTTGAATCCTCTTGTCAACTCCATTGGGGGTAGGGGAGGGGTCTGTCCTCATTTCTCTTTAGGCTGAGGAGTTCAGAGAAACGCAAACATATCCCCATCCAGGCTGTGCAGCTGCCTGGGTACAATTTGCTGAGGTTTAAATATTGAAAAGCAAGACTGCTCAAATAGAATTTGAAGGTAATATTTCTTGCAACCCAGTGTGGATTCAAATAATTTTTGTAAGTAGGCTACATCAACAGGTGTATGCACAAGCCGGCACCAACTCCCTGTTTGTCCATTTTAAAGAAACTCAAAGCAATATGAGGCCGACCATATTTAAAACCCTGATTGAATTTAAAACCCTGATTGTTCCATCCATATGGTCAATGCTCTTGGTTGTGCTCACCTTAGTTCCTGACCTGTCCCCAAAACTGGTGTCACCATGTGCTTCCAAGTGGTCTAATTCCCCTCTGCCTTTTTCTCTTTAGACTTCTGGGCGACTCTAAGTCAGCATCAGTTAGAGAGGCAGGTGGAAAAGGAGAAAAACGGTACTACCTGTGTCAGCCTCTATCTCTGATTTTGATAGCTTGTTTACTTAAATCTCACTTTTCAACCCAGATGAAGAGATGGCTCAGTGGTTAAGAGAACTGACTGCTCTTCCAGAGGTTTTGAGTTCAATTCCCAGTAACCACATAGTGGCTCACAACCATCTGTGATGGGATCTGATGCCCTCTCCTGGTGTGTCTGAAGGCAGCAACAGTGTACTCACATATTTAAAATAAATAAATAAATCTTAAAACCACAATAACAACAACAAAACCAACAAAAACATATTATGGCTGTACAGAGGCCAGCAGACTGCCACTACACTGTTTTCACATGAAACCTACCTATTTTTCTTTCTTTCTTTTATTTTCCTCTTCCCATTTGTGAACTACATTTAGGCTCTAAGGGGAAGTTCAACCCAAAGGCAGTTTATTCAGTGGGATGGTGAGTGTGTCTGTACTAGTTTTTCCTCAGCTTGTCATCAAATGGAAGTAGTATTAAAAATTCAAAATGGAAGCAATATTAAAATCCCCCCTAGGACATTAGAATTGTATGGTCACTTTTCAGTTGTGAGCATGACATCATGGGTTTATGCTTTGTCATCTTTGTCTCACACTCTGAATTATCTGTGGAGACAGATGGCATGATGACATCAGCGTCCATATGACTCAGAGGTGGAGCCAGGTGAATTGCACACATGGATGACCCAAGGTTGACTTGGTTGGTAATCTCTAAGGGTAGATGATTTCATTACATGGACATTCCTACTTTTATAAAGCTTTGGAATGCATCAAAATCCTTCTTAAATCTCTAGGGGGAGACTCCATGGATATGTCTCAGCTGGAGCACACCTTTTCCTGGTGTGATGGTGGCACCCGGGAAAGGCTCACTCGGCTAAGGGAAAGTACTCCTCCCTTGACGAGAACCACATCTCTCCATGCTTCCCCCTGCTGGACAGTGTGAGCACTGCACAGAGCTGGCCTATATGGCTTAGACACAGCCCACCACCTTATATATGACTATAAAGATGTGACTCTCAACCCAGCAGTAGAATTGAGATTTTTTTCTCCTCTAAATTAAGTACAGAAAACATTTAGGAGCATGTAGGTGGTGAGTGTTCTTGGAAGTGCTAGGAGGCTTAGAATGGCAGGGGAAGCCAAAGAGCAGAGACTCTTAGACCAGGCCAGCTTCTAAGGCATGGAGGGAGCTCCACGTATGCAGAATTAATCATGTTGAGGAGGGCTAGGTAGCTCCTCCGTCCATGCTTCTGTGAGTAAACTCAGTAACCTCATGAGCTCATTACGCTAGTCTTGAGCAGAATCTTTTCTTTGGTCTATCATTGGTACCTATGTGGGGTGAAAACATGTTTGGTTACATTTCCCCAGAGAAAGTCACACAACATCATACAGTGTTGCCAGTGACCAATGCTTTGGGGGGTTTAAATGACCCCATGCATGAGACCATATGTGTCACATGGCCGATACACAGAGGATTCATTGGAAGAAGAGAGAGGGTGGTGTACAGAGAAGAGGGTTTGGAGATGAGCCAATGAAAATCTGGCCATGCTGCCCATCTCCCTTACCTGATTGGCTTATGAAAAAGCAAACATCATCCCTGAACACAGGTGTGTTCCTGTCCAGAAAATCACTGGCAAGTTCAACCATCACAGGGAGCTCGGTCAGTTCCTCTAAGACTTGCCGTGTCTGAAGCCAAATAGAATGGAGACTGAAGTCAGTGCCTTCTAGGGACACAGGGCACCTAGGCTTCTAAGGACAGTTTGTAACACAGTGCCCTGCTGTCCCAGAAGCGTGGGGACTTCAGCAGGCCATCTTGCTAGAAGAAAGGGCTCAATACACTTCTCAAGCTGGTTCATGGGAATGAGAACAAGGTTCTGTTCAACTTCAGAGGCCAGTGCTGACAGCATCATGGCCAGCATTTTCATCTTGACTGCTGTTAATTTCCCAGGACTACCCAAGGCCTGGTGTTCTGCACTTACAGCCACAGCGGCATGGTAGCTGGTTCCACAGCCAATCACAATGAGCCTTCGGCATCGTCGAATCTCCTTCAAATGGTCCTTCAAGCCACCCAGGAGTACTGCAGGTCACGAGGCAGGGTATTAATGTTAATACATTTGACATAATACACTTGACTGCATCTAGTGGAGGAGGGCACAGACAAAGGCTCCTTACTGGGTGTGGTGATTACCTGTGTTGGTCTCAAAATTCACCCGACCTCTCATGGTGTTAAAAACTGATTCTGGCTGCTCGAAAATCTCCTTCTGCATAAATGCACTGAAATTACCTGGTCAGAGAAACATCAACAAGGTAAATACCTTTAATTTAGATACATTTTCAGAGCTTAACTGAACCAGGAAAAGCCTAGTGAAACTTTGTAACTTTTTGCCAAGATGTTACCATGCCACAGTGCTAATAGTACCCATAAAGGCCCCCAAAGGTTTTAAAGATTGTCTGCAGGTGTTTTCCTGTCTGGTGCTATGGAAACAAGTCAGATGAAAGTGGGTCAGACACAGTGACAATCTCCAATTTACACATTAGACCCTGCAGCTTTCAGGAGTCAGGGACCACTCCATCTCTGGCCCCCAAGATCACCTACTCTTCAAGGCAACTGTACAGGGACTCTTGGAGGACACCTGCCTTTCATTATTTGCTGCAGTTCCATCTGCAAGGTCTGGATGGCTCGGGAGGGGTCATCACTAGCTGAGCGCTTGACTCGGTGAATAGAGAGTTTCCCATCAGCCACTGCAGCGATATCATCATCTTCTAAGAAGATGACCCGGTTGGTGTGTTCTATGATGGCACTGGAAGGAAGAAAAAAAAAAAAGACATCAAAGGTCATGTTCCACTCTTAAAAGTTACAAGGCAACAGTGACTTGCTCTTTCTCACACATGTGGTCCTTACCATTTTAGGCATGACAATGACATTACAGTAAAAAGATTGACAGTCGAGTTCTGCTGACGATCTCCTCCACAATTATTTTAAAGCCTAACCTTGATCTTATAGGATGTATGGAAATACACCATTTCTTCAGTAAACATTTTTATCTAATATCTCTAAAAACTTAGGGACTAAATTTTAACCTATCAGAATACCAACATTCCCTTCAAACTTAACAATTCATCTTTAAATCATCAAATAGCTGCTTTGTTCAAGTCCCCCCCAGGCAAATCCCATGGATGACTCTTTAATAACTGGTTTCTTCCAATAACAAAATCCATGTCGCCTTTGGATAGGGCTGGAAAAACAAAATATTCTGATTATAAAGGGAAGGACATACGTGCTTGCTTTAAATATTTTAAGATTTATGTTTATTCACGCACCCATGTGTGTGGGGGGGTGGGAGGGGTGTGCTACAGCATGTGTGTGGAAGTCAGTGGGTAACTTATAGGAGTCAGGAGTTCTCTCCTTCCATCGTGTGGGTCTGAGGATGATCTTGGCTGCAAGGGCCTGTACCCACTGAGCCATCTCGCCCACTCAACACTTGGTTTTTAAAACCACACAGTTTATAAAGACAAGCTTCCGTTTATATGATAGGATCTAGCTAATAAAGAACAAATGATAGAACAATCCTCTTATGAACTCCTAATTATGACTAGCTCTAATCAAGGATCATAAATGGCTGTTGAAACCAAGAGGTGAGGGCTGAGAGAACCTTCACAGTCGAGGGGGAGGGGTAGTCGAGTAGGGCTGGTAAGACTTAAACCTCGGACTGAACACAAAAGGAGAAATGGTCAAATGGTGTGCACTTTCTGATGGAAAGACACGCCACCACCTATGTCGTCTTACCAAAAATCAAACCTGGGTAAAATCTAGCTTCTAGTTACTTGCTGTCCTAGTGGGCTTTAACTCTCAACTTGGCACAGCCTAGAGTCACCTGAGAAGGGAGGGAGACCTCACTGAGGGATAGCCCAGATCAGATGGGTGGTGGGTGTGTCTAGTTGAATATTAATTGATGGAGGAGGCTCATCCCACTGTGGGTAGCCCTGGGCTGTCTAAGCTAGCTAATCATGAAGTGAGACAGGAAGCAGCATTTCTCCATGGTTTCTGCTTGAAGTTCCTGCCCTGACTTCCTTCGTTGATGGGTGGTGGTGACCTGGAAGTATAAAATGAAATATACTTTTCCTTCCTTGAGTTGCTTTTATTTACTGTATTTGTCACAGCCCCCAAATGAAACTAGAACATTTGCTAATGCTAGAGGGCATTGTGCTACGCAACACCTAGGAAGCCAGGATGGGCAAGCAGAATCCTGAAGAGTGGGAAACGTATCAGACAAATAACCCAACTCCCCTCTCCTCCCACCCCTCCCTCTCTCTCTCTCTCCTTCTCCCCCCCCCCACACACATGCACACACACACACCTTTGGAGAAAAACACAGGCTTATGCTACTTATGCTTCAAAGTTAAAGAGAGACTTTGGTTCTATGGCTCCGAGAAGACAGGAGTCTCCTCCGTTCAGATCCTAGAGGAAAAATTTAAAGGGATGGAAAGCCAGTCAGTCACTCCAGAGGGTGGTAAGAATATTCACCCTTGCTTAGAGAGTGGGAAATAAAGAACATAGAAGGAAAAGGTAAGGTCATCTTGCAATCAAGTCATAAAGACTGCTGGCCTTGTGGCATTGTCCTCCAGTAACACTAGACCTGCGTGTGCTTACTTATGTGTTTAAATGCAATGTGTGTGCTTATTATCTATGTGTGTAAATGCAATCATTATTTTACTCTACAAAACACGTAGTAATCTATTAATAGCATTAGGACTCTTAGTTCAGGATCCAGCTCACCTTTACCTTGTATTAGTCCTGGGCCTCAAGAATACTTAAATAACCTCTCTGAACTCTGCCCTAGTTCCTATTCCTCTTCTGTAAATCAGGAGCTGGCCACTGTATCTTTACCCAGACTGGAGCGGAGCACTGGGTCTGTAATAGAACATGTTGCTCTTGCCCCAAGGGATCTACATTTGTCTTCAGGTCCATGGAGGATTTTTTTTGTTTTCTGTGTACCAGTATACCCCAAATTCATGTGATGACATTATTTAGAGGTAGAGTTGATCTGATGACGGGACCATTCATGAATTCAGAGGTTATCACAGAAGAGGTGTTGTTATAAAAATGAACTCTTGTCTTGTGATACCTTCACTAGATGCCAGCGGCATTGCCCTTGGGCTTCTCCATCTCCAGAACCTTAAGCTTAACAAACTTCTGTTCTTTAAACATTAGTCTAGGGGATTTTCACTGGGGTAACCTTGTTTTTTATATTATGTGTGCCTCTGTATTTTCAATTGTTAATTCTGTAGCTGCAGAGAGCTGTGTGCTGGCAGAGTTTTTTGGTCATTTCTATGACCATCACTGGATTTTCTATTCAGGAAAGGCAGTCTATAATTGTATCAGACGTTGTCTTGCTGCTGACTGTAATAAAGAGCTGATGGCCAATAGCTTGGGCAGGAAGTGGAGGGCGGAACTTCAGGCAGAGAGAGCAGAAACAGGAGAGTCAAGAGGACATGGAAGGAAACAGACACAGACTACAGGGGAGCAGAGAGGTATAGAGCCAGCCACATGGTGGGCCAATGGCTAGATAGTCTGGTTAAGTCTATCTGGGAGTTAGCTCAATTAACTATCTGGGCGCCGTTGGCTAACCTGTTTAAGTTAGATGACCTAGCAAAAGGCCTAAGCTTTAAACTATATAGAAGCCTCCATGTTATTATTTATACCGCTGGCAGTCTGAGAAAGCCCAGCTATTCGTTTTTGTTACAGCAAGAGAAATGTGCTGAGACAGTTGGCTTTCTTGTTTATACATTAGTGTATGTGGTGGTTTGAATAAGAATGGCCCCCAAAGGCTCATATATTAGAATGCTTAGTCACTAAAGAGAGAGAGTATGGAAACCAGAAGACAGCTTTGGGTATCATATTTCAGGTTCCACCTGCCTTTTGTATATGTGTGAAGTTATATGTGCGTTTGTGTGTCCAAGTGCACATTCCTGTGCACATATGAAGTCTGGGTGTCCTGCTCTGTCAGTCTGAACCTTATCACCTTCAGACTGGGCTCTTGCAGAATCTGGAGCTAGGCTGGTAGCCAGCAAGCCCCAGGGATCCTCCTGCCTCCACCCCTCACACTGCTGGGGTTTACAGGTATGCAAACAGCCACACCTGGCTTTATTTATATTGAGTACAGGTTCTCCCAGCAAGGGCTTTCTCACACTGAGCCATCTCCCCAGCCCCCACCTTGGCTTTTGTGCCTTGTTGTTGGTTTTGTTTTGTTTGCTTTTGAGACGGGGTTTCTAATTGGTGTGGGACTCTGCAAATAAGCCAGTTTGGCTAGGTAGTGAGCCCAGGGGATGTGTTTGTCTCAGCCTCTCCAGCACTAGAAGCATGCCACCAAGGTCACCTTATGGGAGTTCTAGGAGATCAAACTCAGGTCCTTACACTTTACCAACTGAACCATCAGCCCAGCCTTAGAACCATTATTTTAAGTTCCAAAAAGATCTATAAAAACAAAAGGATTTCAACCGCAGCATTATATACATAGATTAATTGGGGGAAGAATCAATATTTTGTTTTGTTGTTTTGTTTTCTGAGACAGGTTAGCCCTGACCATCCTGGAACTTGCTCTGTAGACTAGGCTGGCCTTGAACTCAGAGAACTGCCTACCTGTGCTGGGATTCTCCTCCTCCTCCTCCTCCTCCTCCCACTCCTCCCACTCCTCCCACTCCTCTTCCTCTTCTCGGATTTATTTATTTTATGTATGTGAGACACACCAGAAGAGGGCATCAGATCCCATTTCAGATGGTTTTCAGCCGGTTGTGAGCCACCATATGGTTGCTGAGAATTGAACTCAAGACCTCTAGAAGAGCAGTCAGTGCTCTTAACCACTGAGCCATCTCTCATGCCCCTTAAAGACAATTCTTAACTGCTAATTTGAAAACTAAATTCCAAAGCTGGGCATGGTAGCTTATGTCTGTAATCATTTGAGGGGTTGAGGCAGGAGGATTGCCGTGAGTTCGAGATCAGCTTGAGCTATAGAGTGAGGAGATTGTTTCACAATGAAATCACTTTATACCAGTAGTTTGCTTGTTTGTTTTTTTCAATATTAAGTTTTTCTACCAAGGAATTCAGAATCTTTATTCAAATCTCCCCTTATACCTTATTATAATCATGTATAGTTTTCTGATTTGGGTCTATTTGTACTGAATTTATTCTGAGAGATTTTTATTAAAGTGTGGTTGCTTTCAATGTAGTCTTGTATTTTTGTTTTGTTTTGTTGATCAAATGTTAGCTAAGGGTCTACAGTGCTTAGTCATCTGAGAAGCTTCTGGAAGGAATAAGGTAGGTGTGGTCTGTGCCTGGGCAGCTGATGGGGTGTCGGTCGATGACTGCTGCACTGTAAGATTCCCACATCTTGATTCTCTGGGAAGCTGCCTGCATTAGTTCTCACAGCATGTCAGTTGGCTTTAAAAGTGTATAATTATATTGCCTACGAACACCATTCCATCTTCCTTCAGGCTTTCGTGCCTTTTCTAATTTCAGAAACATCTTTCATGTGTCACTGACTATATGGTAAGAGCTCAGTGGTTTCCAGCATTTCTTTGAAATAAAAACTTCAGCGAATTCTAATGCCCAGACACCACTCACAGGTTACAAAATCTGTTTCCAACAGTAGCTCTCTAGCTTTCCCTCACTCCCCTTTCTCTGTTCCCCTTTCTTCCCCTACCCGAATTATTCTCTTCCAGTGCCTGCAGGTCTCTAAGATGTTATGTACTTAGGCTGTCGAGATGGCTCAGTGGTGCTTGCCACCAAGCCTGACAACCTAAGTTCAATCCCTGGGACCCACACGGTAGAAGGAGAGAACCAACTCCTGCAAGTTGTCCTGTGTTCTACATTCATGCTCTGAGCACGCGCGTGTGCACACACACACACACACACACACATACACACACCCCACAGACAGTTATTCTTTAATTATGCAATCCCAGGAAAACAATGAAAATGTTTAGCTACCTTGCATCAGAAGCAAAGAAGAACTCCACGGCTTTATCGCCCACAGCATGCAGGCAGGTAGAGCTGTCCAGTCTCTTCATCCTAGTCTTACAGATATTCTTCACATTCTCAATATTGCCTAGTAAACAAAAGAAAGGGTAGGCTGCCCTATTTGCATAACACGTGGCAAGGAACCCGTTTTCTTCTTTTGAATATTGTGTGGGAGCAATCTGCAATTTTTAGCTACGGCTGTGCCAGCCAAATCACGCAAAAGCTTCCCAAATAGCTCAGCTGAGCTGAGAGAGCATTTAAATGGCTACAGTGAGCAAGCAACGCAAACGAAAACAAACCAAAGGAACTCAAATCAGGGCATGGGTGCCGTGCCCTGCAGCTGCTGCCTGCTGCTCTCTATTTCTGTGCAGCTCTCAGAATATTCACGACGAGATGCTTTTTTTAAAAGATGGAGCCGAGTCTCCATTGCATGGACATTGAAACCTGGAGCCATGAGGCAGCTGGGTTCAAGACAGAGTGTTGTGGGTGGTAATGGTATGTCTGTCTCCAAGCAGAGCCGGCTGCAAGGGGACAGCTACCCTGTAGCTGACTGTTGATGTCCTCAGGAAACTCACACGTCCGATATAAGACGGGGATCTGCTCTGTGGAGAGTTTGTATTTGCTTCGTACCCCGATGAGCAAAGGGCTGCCTCTCCTGCAAGTAGAAGAAGATATCAGGCACCCCTCACCTTTGAGACGTCGGGTCAGATGCACCCTCCAAATCCAGTCTTTTCCCTGGAGCAGAAGACTGTGTTTAGGTCACACAGAAGGGACATCTTGACCTTGAGACCACATCCTCTGGGTTTGGAGCAGGGACCAATAGGCTGGCATGCAGAAGTCAGCTCACTTACCTGTTGTCATCCAACTATCTGGCCAATTAGCCTGATACCATGCTTTTCCCCACTATTATGAGACTCTGGGCTCCTGGTTCTCTAAATCCCCACAAGTAACTAACCCATAAGGGTAGGTATCAGGGGTTAGGCATTTACCATCAGGGAAAGGCCTGGTATAAGCAGGGGTACTCTAGGTTTCCATACCATAGCCTTCACTTACAGTGAACCCCCAGAGCTGAATTTGCCTGGGGAACTCTGTTTTGTGCCTCCTTTTGCAGAGCTCAGCTCTTTGCTTCCATGAGGCAGACTAGCTGAGTTTTGTGTATGCAGTTGACATTTACAGATTCAACCAGCAATGGAAAATGCAGATAGGAAACACTCCTAAGAGCCAAGCTTGGTGGCACAGGCCTATAACTCACAAACCTATAACCTCAGGAAACTGAGAAAAAAAGATTGCATGTTCCTATTTGGGCTACAGACTAAGTGCAGGGTCAGCCTGAGCAACTCAGCAAGATCACGTCTCAACAAAAAAAAGTAAAACAAAATAAAACAGGGCTTGGGATATAACTCAATTGCACATGTGTGTTTTCCTTGTGTGTACAGGATGTGAGGTTCAATGTCTAGTAATAACACACACACACACACACACACACACACACACACACACACACACGCACCTCCGCATGCCCACACATATGTAAGAAAATTGCATTTGTACTCAACCTGTACAGACTTCTGCCTGTCATTTCCTAAGGAATATATATGACAACTATTTACAAGATATTTCCATTGTATTAGGTATCAAAAGCAATCTAGAGATGATGGAAGAATATATAGAAGTCATACTCAAATACCACTCTATGATATTTTATGCAAGAAACCTGAGTGTCCAAGGATTTCGGTATCTGGATGAGATTTAGTTTGAGAACTCCAGAGATACCAAGGGAAGACTACTCTGTTTTGTGGGCTACAAAAGGCAGGGTCTTACCTTGGCCTGAGTGATACCCCACGAAGGGAATCTTTGACTTGTACAAAAGTGGGTTTCGTCATGAAGGGAACAGTGATTTTACAAACAACAGTCTTCAGGGGTCACAGAAGTGACAAAAGTCTCCTTCCTTTGTGTCCCTCTTGGACCAGCAAAGGGCTCTCTGAGTATCTTGGGATAGAGTCTTCAGTGAAGCACTTCCCTGGTTACTATTGCTTTTGGTAATCGCGTTGGAGGTATTATGTCATGACTTTAATGGCATCTTACTTTCAAAATGCAATTCTTTGCTTTATCTTATAGATTATATAGCACTTTTATCAAACAACAAGCTGCTCACTTTTATAACTCACACTATTTAGATCTCTGTATCTTAGAACCCAGGCATGCAACATTCCAGGACAGCAGTTCCTCACTCCTTACCTACGGTCTTACCACGTCCAACTGAGAGCTAGGGAGATGGCTCAACTGTCCAAGTGCCATGAAGTCCTGAGACAGGATCCCCAAAACCAATTTTAAATGCTATACACCACAGGTAGTGCATATGTCTGTGACCCCAGCAGGGGGTGGGGGTCGGGGCCACTGGGAGAGGCAGGAAGACAGGTGGCTTTCAGAATTCATTGTCCAGTCAGACTACAGCCTGGCTGAATGGGGGAGCTTCAGATTCAATGACAACTTGTCTCAAAAACTAAGGTGAAGGGGCTGGGCAGATGGCTCAGATGTAAACAGCATTTGCTGATCTTGCATAGGACCTGGGTTTAGTTCCCAGCAGCCCTACAACTATCCATAACTCCACTTCTAGGAGACCTGATTCCCTCTTCTGACCTCTGTGGATAGCAGGCACACATGTGGTACACATCCACATGTGCAAGCAAAACATTCATACACATAAAAGAGAAGACATCTACACAATGCACCCTTATGCACACACTGGCACAACTACACCACAGACAAGCATGTGCGTGCGTGCACACATACACACACGGAGACACACAGTCTCCAGTGTAAACCCGAACCTAACACACACAAGGTCTCCATATGCATTCACACTTGTGACAGTTTAAGAGACTAACAGCAAAATAAAAAAATTATAACAGTACACTATAACAAAAAGTTAGCTTAAAGTCATGAATTGTCTGTTTCTGGAATTTTCCACTGAGTATTTTCGGACCTTGTTTGACCACTGATAACAGAAACCTTAGACATCATATTTGACACTGCCTGGAGGTAGAGACGGGGCTTCTGTAGCTAACACTAATGGTGCTTTTCTCCTCTAACATGTTTTAACTGAGACGAAAACACTGAACACATTTTATGAAGACCACTTGGGTTGTATACCCCTCTTCTCATTCTCAAGAATGAGGGAATTGGGAGCTCCCCCATTCTGCCAGGCTGTAGTCTGGCTGGACAATGAATTCTGAGGAGCCACCTGTCTTCCTGCCTCTCCCCGTGGCCCCGACCCCCACCCCCTGCTGGGGTCACAGACATATGCACTACCTGTTGTGTATAGCTTTTAAAATTGGTTTTGGGGATCCTGTCTCAGGACTTCATGGCACTTGGCACTTGGAACAAAGTTCCTTCATGGCATAGGGAACAAAGTTCAGAAGGACTGAGAAAAAGGTGCTTTGAAGGGCCTTGACTATTTTGTATAATACTTTGTTTTGTCTAAAACTAATCGGAGACCTTGTCCTGGGTTCAGTGAGGAGAAGCTAGCTCAAATTGCCCCCCAAAACAATGACAGTTTAAGCATTAGTAATGGAGTTTAAAGCTATCTGGGTTTCTGAGTAAGTGGCCCCCAGATCTTAGTGTTCAGACATGTCTCCTTTAAGATACAGAAGCCTCCTGAAATGTTCCAAGGGTTGCCCTGGGTGCTCCAACCATCCGTTACGGCCAATTTAGAATAATCAAACTTTATTGCTTCCTCCCAGCGCATTCATTTTAAACAGTAATATCACATTATGAGATTTTAAAGGGAGCTTCTAGATTTGATAGAGATCATCCAGTTTTTATAATTCTATTCTCTGATTCTATGAAATTATATTTTGAATGTCAAATTAGACAGGGTCCTGGGGATGGAGGGATGATGATCAATTCATCTGACTTTCTGGGTAGATAATAGTGACAGTTGTCAAGGGACTGTCTCACTCACTCAGCCTAGGTCTCTCGGGGACATGTATATATTCTGAATGGTTCCTTTGTGCCTTCAGCATAAAATCAGCAGCCACAGGGCACCAAGGCCCCTCAGAGCTGGAATTCCACCAGAGCCTTACCTTGTGGCAACAGCTTCCCCGGGGTAGTGGATGCTCTTGAAAACCAGTGCAAAGGCGCCTTCCTGAAAACACAGCAACAAAGGTCTTGAAGGACTGTGACTTACCCTGACTAGCCGAGCCACTGGAGACCACTGGCCCAGGCAGGTCATGCCAGCAGATATGGGTTGCCTAAGGAGCTGAGGTGGGGGCAGCTTATGGAAGATGATCGTGGTCAGAGGGGAAGCCAAACAGATTGCATTATGCTGAAGTGCCAATGATTTTCACTGCGAGCACTGTAAGCCATAGTGGCTTGTCCAGGCTCCCAAGGAACTCCTGTCTGAGATGCCTGGGGTGGAATGGCACAGCTGGAACCACAGAGAATGAGAACCAGGGCCAGAGACATCCTGTACTGGGCCTCTGGAAGGGACCTGTGCAGGGAACAGCTGAGCGGTCAAAGGGGTTGATCGGCATAGCTCAAACTGGGGTCCGGTTCTTGCTCTATCCTTTCTTTTACTCGGTTAATCATTTCAGCGACCTTCAAGCCTCGTTTTCCTTATCTGTGACCAAGGGGACAGCAGTTCTGTCTGTATGACTTTGAGGTTCAAGTCTAAAGTGCTGTAAGTGCTTAGAAAGGTGCCCAGCCTTTATATCATCCAGGACAACCAGATAATTCAATTGTTAATTCTCTTCATTGTTAATTCTTCTATCATTTCTATGGCTGTGACTGCTACTTTCCCCATACCTGTGCCTCTCCTTGCTATATGTTGTCATTCAGGACTGCAAATTCCTTTTCTGAGATGCGCATGTGTATTTGCCTATATGACTTTATGTGTATTATGTGTGTGCAGTGTCCACAGAGGCCTTAAGAGGGCGACAGATCCTTTGGCGCTAGAGTAACAGGCAATTGTGAGCCCCAACGTGGGTGCTGGATATTGAACCTGGGTCCTCTATAAGATCAGTAAGTACTCTTAACCAATCTTCTCTCCAGCTCCCCAAATGTCTTTTTTACTTAAATTCTTCATACAAAATTATCCCTTGACTCTGACCAACCTAACTAATTTGCCATGGCCTCAGAAGATCTCAATTGTGTACAAGTTATGAATCTGAATTTCCATGAAGTTCTCGGACTTTGAAAATCTGGGTGGAATTCAGGGTCTGTGCTGCCAGGGTGGTACATCCAATTCATGGACTAAGCCTCAAAACTAGTGAGTTCTAGGGTTAATGTCCCAGGGTCTCAATGGGTTTTCAAGCTGCTTAGGAAGGGGTTTTAGGCAGATCTTGAGTGTCATGACATTATCCCTGCTTAGTTGAATTTATAATAGCAATGAAGGATAGAACGGAAATATATTTCCTATTCTCTGCAAAAAAGAGTTTCATGTTGCTTTGTGTAAGAAAAAAAAATCTAAAGGTGTCATTGTGGAAAAGAAATTCCTAAAATTCAAAATTACAGAGTACAGGGGTTGTAGCTCAGTAACAGAGTATCAAGGCCTTGGGTTCAATCCTTAGGATGGCAACAAAACAAAACAAAAAACAAACACTAAAGAAGAAAACACCGTGTTGCAATACCTCATCCATTTACCATATTTTACAAATTCAGGATACTGCACATTATGTTCAACTGACCCTACATACCTATGGATGCAGATATGGGTGTGGCTCCGTGAGGGAGAGCTTGCTAAGCAAGTGTGAGATTCTGGATTTGATTTCCAGTAACAGAAAGAAAAGGAAAAAAAAAAGTCTGAAAACTTGGTCCATTGTTACTGGTCTGGGCTGTGCATCTAGCTTATAGTAGAGCATCCAGAGTGAGTACAATTGTCTATGCTCGACCCAGGGAGTGGCACTATTAGAGGGTGTGGCCCTGTTGGAGTAGGTGTGGTCTTGTTGGAGTAGGTGTGTTACTGTGGTTTTAAGACCCTCATCCTAGCTGCCTGGAAGTGAGTATTCTGCTAGCTGCCTTCAGATGAAGTTGTAGAACTCTCAGCTCCTCCTGAACCATGCCTGCCTGGATGCTGCCATGTTCTCACATTGATGATAATGGACTGAACCTGTAAGCTAGCCCCAATTAAATGTTGTCCTTGTAAGAGTTGCCTTGGTCATGGTGTCTGTTCACATCAGTAAAACCCTAACTAAAACAGTGAGCATGTACAGACTTGTCCTTGTCACTGGTCCCTAGAGTATTCAATGTAGTGTAACAACCATCTACATGGTTCCATTGTTCTAGGTATTATAAACAATCTAGAGATGATTTAAAATACACATAGGGATGGGTACACATTACATGCAAATACTATGACAGTTTATGTGAAACTTGACTTGGGTATCTAGTGAGGATCTTGGAACAAATTCCATACTGGAATTGGTACTCTGTATTCCATACCAAAGTATGACACTGTAGAAGATGCTATGATTTAGAAATAGGTCCTCTAAATTACAGACCCCCAAAAGAGGATGGCATAGATCAAAGGGTTTTGGCAGTAGATTCACTCTAAGAATGTTCACTGAAGGCTGGCATATCTAAAACCATAGCATGATGACCCACAGCAGTCTCTGACCTGATGTGCCTCAGATTCTGAGCCTTGAACACTATCTCCAGGCTGCCCTGACCTTGGGTGGCATGGTTCCTTGGAGATAGGCTCTGAGATATCTGGATGCCTTTTCCCCGCCTCCCATCTCAGGCAGGCCCCACCTGCTCTGCCTTCTCTAAGAAAAGTTTTCCTCCTTGGACAAGCCTCTAAGCCCCCATGTCTTCTCCCCTGGATGACCCCACCCCACCCCCAGCCCCTGTGTTTATTCCTCTTTGAGAGTAGCTGTTCTTGGATCTAACCATTCGATGTGCCACTAGTTTCTCTTGCTGTCTGTCCTGGGCCACTCCCTTCAACATTCCCTGTGCTCTGACCCCCTCTCATAAAACCACAATCTTCTTTGGGAACTAAGACTATCTCTTGTCCCACAGCTGTCTCTATGCACCCTTAGCATAACTCAGAAATCTATTCCTGTGTACTCTATGAGTGAATACCTCTCTGTCTCCCTCCCTCTTTCCCTCCCCTTTCTTTACCATTTCCATCCTGTAATCAATTGTGGACATTTCTTCCCTGACTGCTTTACTGACAAGGAAGAAAGACTACAATTCTAAGTCTCCAATATCACTCAAACTCATCTGATTAGCACATAACAATGCATATGTTTCAATTTTAGACAGGACAACATGAACTGGGACAGAGAAGTTCGCGCATGCCCACAACCCATGGCTGCAAAGTCATAGATTAGAAGGCCAGCCACCATCTCAGTGGGGCTAAAATGAAGCAAACGTTTTGTCTGATATTCAGTCCCCAAGCTGGATTTTCTCCAGATTCTGCAGGACTGGAACATCGTAAATACACATGCTATGGGCGAACTGCCTTCCACCCTCAGTACCTTGTGAAAATTTGTACAAGTGCTTATGAAAAATAAAGGTGTGTTTAGACAGATGGGACTCATAACTCACCAACTGCTGAATGACTCTTTCGACCAATGTTGAAAACGTAATGTCTTCAGTCTCTCTGTTGTCGAATACATATTTAATCAGCTTGGCGATGGTCTCCGTGTCAGTTTCTGACTCAAACTCATAGCCTTTGCTTTCCTGGAATATGGGGTTGTACCCAGGGTGACAGATTTTGGTCATTGTGCAATGCTGGTTGGGCCAACTCCCTCTAGTCCCTCAAGATATGACTTAAGACAAGAATAAGCAAAACTGGGAAGGGACAAGAAATGTCTGCCAGAACCCAGCAGCCAAACACCTCTGAGTCACCCGCTTATTCCCAGAGACCATCCCTCCTCAGGAGCCTGTCTTCACTGTTAATCTGGACATTGCAAAACAGCAGCAATGATGATAAAATATGTTGACTCAAACCCACTCACATCCTAACTCACACCATACTGCAGACATTCACTGTCTGCCTCCCCACCCCACAGTCCACATGGTGTCGGCGTCGGTGTGTTACATAGCACAAGTTACTCTGTGAAACCTAGCTCATGTTATTTTGATTCTGTAAAACCACAGCAGCCCTCAAGATAAACACTAATGCCCTGCTATCTCCCCACACAAGGTCTGAGCACAGTGACTGAGCTGAGGCCTAGGCTCAAGCTCAGGGTTGTGACATGGCCCGGAGTGCGTCTCACTCAGTTCCTGTGTTTGTTTCTGAGGGGAAGCAGGCTAGGTGAAAGTGTCAGAGGGGGAAGATCAAGGCTGAATCAGATTTGATTTGCCCAGGGGAAGCCCCTTACCAGAAATTTCCTTAGATCCTTGTAATTAGTGATGATCCCATTATGGATGACAACAAATTCTGAAAGAAGAGTTTGCAGAAGACAGAAGTGAGCGTTCAAAATGAACTGGAAGGAAGTTCACGTGAGATGCTAAAGGAATGAAAACTGGAAACTCTTCCCTGAGATGTGTGGTGATCGGGTTTCATTTGCAGTGCTTAAGAGTGACATTTGCAGTGACTGCAGCTTACTGAAGGAGTAACCTGTCCGAGAGAAGCATCCAGCAACTGACCATGCATATAACTCTTTCACTGGATATTAAAAAGGCTTCCAACTTCCAAAATTATTTATGTCAAATGAAGGATTAACCTTTCATTATCCAGAAATATTTCCAGATGTCCCCAACCGTCTTTAGTTCTTTCTCCTTTTTAAATGAATCATTTTATTTTAGGCGTATGGGTATTTTCCCTGCATGCCTATCTCTGCACCACATGCATGCCTGGGAACTCTGGAAGCCAGAAGAGAGCATCAGATGCCCTGGAACCAGAATAGCAAACAGTTCTGAGCAGCTCTGCAGGGGCTGGGACTTGAACCCGGGTCCTCTGGAAGAGCAGCTAGTGCTCTTGCTCTTAACTGCTGACTCATCTCTCCTGCACTAAGCTTTAGTTCTTAACTAAAGCTTCAAACTAGCAGTTTATAGATGGAGTGTGTGTGTGTGTGTGTGTGTGTGTGTGTGTGTGTGTGTGTGTGTGGTGGGGTGTGTGCCATGGCACATGCGTGAAAATCAGTGGACAACCTGCTGGAGTTGGTTCTCTCTTCCACTCTTATGTAGGTTCCAGGGATTGAACTCGGCTCATTAGACTTTCACAGCGGGTGCTTTTACAAGCTGACACATCTAGCAAGCCCCTTTACCTTAGTTTTTTAAGTCAGGGTCTCTCACAGAACCTAGAGTTCACTAACTTGGCCGGCCTGGCAGGCCAGTGAACTTGAGGGACTCCTCGAATCTGTCTCCCCAGTCCTGGGATTACAAGCATGTGCAATGGTGCCCAACATAGGTGCTGGGATCCAGTTCAAGTCCTTGTGCTCATATGTCAGGCATTTTGCCAACTGAGCCAACTCTGCAGCCCTGTGTAAAAATTCCCCCAGTTTCCTTTGCTCTGAGGCCTTCTTGGGGGCATCGGGCATCCGTATATTGGCTATTAATTGATTCTATTACTCTCCTTTCTTTCCTTCTTTTTATTTCACATCTCTCATGACATTGTTTCTTTATATTATTTTAAGTCTATCACATTTTCTTTTGTCTTAATCACTGGTCTTATCTGTTTCTTACAGCCCATGTTTTCTTTGTGAAAACAATTTCTCTTGCCTTTGGTAGGGCCAGTGGTTAAACCTATGGCCTGCTAAGCTCTAACAGGCTATAATGGAGGTATCCTAAGCAAGACCGTGTCATTCCCCCATGCTATTTAGTAGTTATGTGTAAAGACACTCTTGAAAGCACATCGATCATCCCCGGTGAGTTGGTGGAGATATTTGATGAGTCTTCACAGATTGCTAATGGTATTTTTTTTTACTGGTCATCCTGTATCGAAGCAGCAGTTTCTCACAAATATGGGCATGGCATTTCCCTGCTATGGGGACACAATCAGAATCACAGAGTATCCTCAAGTGGGGAACTTCTCATGGGGCTTGCCTTGTCACTAGGCAGGGCAGAACCCTGCAGGGCTCATGGTCTTGGTAGTGTTTTCTCAGTCAATACTGCTGTCCTGAAGACCAGTGTCAACATCTTATTGGCATTTGGCTAGGTACTCAGTGCTGTGGGGTTTGCCATTTTCTCCTAGGTATGGTGCCTGCCTGCCCCAGCTCTGAGATGTTCTATATTTCAGAGTTCAATGTTCTGTGGTTCAGAGTGTGGGCCAGACTCAAGAGCCTCCAGCAAAGAAAACTTAACACAGACCATGCAGACATACATGGTTTCTCTAGCCCATGCTGCCCAGCTGTCCCCCCCCCACCTCCCGTTTCTCTAAAGATGTCCTTCCCTTCCAAATAGGGCTGGTGAACCCCTTCAAAGTGTTTAAGGGGAAGAAGCCATACTAGTTATGGGATGAGGATGCTTGTCCTTCTTGCCTGACTATACATGCCAGCTTGAGCTATTCTGACCTGTAGTATGGACTTGCCAATCTTTCTCCCAGGAGAAAGCAACTAAAGGGTCATTTAAAAGGATTACTGTATGGGAGCCACCCTGGGGGACTGCACAAGTGAAATGGACCTGTGACTGGGCCAGGACAAGGAGGCAGCTGGGAGAGCAGAGGAGCTCCAAATGCTCCAAAGGCTGTCATGAACAGTCCCCATGTCCTCCATGGCCTTGGCCTACTCTAAGATATGGTGAACTCAGGGTTTCCATAGCTTCTGGTGTTTCAAGGGTGTCAGAGGCCTGGGCTTGGATGGATCATTTTCAAGCTTGAAAAACACCAAAGAAGTCAAGTCAAGGCTACTGGGAAGAGCTCTTAGGATGTTGGTTCTACCTTTCCAAACCTTAAACTCATGGTTGTTGAGCTCTTCGTCTGGGATGCAGGGCTTGGAGAGGAACCTAGGCATTAACCATGATCAGCAGTGACATCTGCCTCCACTCAGGACCACTCTTTGTGGGAGAGGAAGATGAACTCAGCTGGATGGAAAAGGTGCTCTGTGTGCTCCTTAGGGTCCTAGCCTGCTAGAATATTTTACTTGTCTCATACTGTCTGCTATGGTTTGAGTGTAGTCTTCAAAAGTTCATGATGCTGGATCCTCAGGGTGGTGATTAACAGATGCTAGGAGATGAAGTGTACTGGGAGGTTATTGGAGACATGCTTCCAGAAGACACTAATTTCCATGGGATCCTGAGTTGTTATAGATGCACTTCCTGATTATGAACTTTCTGTCCCCAAAACTAAGACCTAAATTATTCTTTTTTTTTTTTTTTTTTTTTTTGGTAAACTACTCAGCTACAAGTATTTTGCTATAGGGATGGGATTTGAACTAATGCACGCTATTCTCCACTCTTGGAATGGATTCCAAAGAGTCAGTAGCCCTGATGGTAAAGTGCCATCACTCCCTGTGCATACCTAGGTCAACAGCACCCAGGGGATCAGGTGTGGGCCCGCCTGAGCCCCATGTGACCCACCAGGGAGATGCTTAGACTGTCTCAGGAGGACTGGGCAGAGGGAAAAGTTCAACTTGAGGTAGGCAGGCATGGAAGGCACTCTGGCCAGGATCATCTCTGACAGGTCATTCATGGAGAGGTAGAAACATCCTGAATAGGCTCTGCTTACCATTGTCTTTGTCTGAACGTTGTGGGTGACTGTTGACAGCATTGGGAACCCCATGGGTGGCCCAGCGTGTGTGAGCAATGCCGAAGTGTGTCTCAAACTCCACCTTCAAGTCCATGCTATCTTGTTCTAAAACAAAAAGAAAATCAGTTGCTGTGTTGGTGCATGTTGTGCATGTATGTTTGTGTGTATGTGTGGTTATGTGTGCCTGTGTTTACATGCAGGTGCATGTGTGGATGTGTGTTTACGTGCATGTGTCTGTGTGGTGTGTGCATGCATGGTTTCATATGTGTGCATGTGTGTGGAGGCCCAAGGTTGATGATGCTTGGTGTTTTTCCTAATCATTGGCTGCCTTATTCATCGAGGCATGGTCTTGTGTTAAACTCAGAGCTCATCCATGGTGCCTAGTCTGGCTAGACAGCTTGCTTGGCGGATCCTCTGTCTCCGCCTTTTGACAGCTGGAATTACTGTCACGCCTGCCTGACATTTACAGAGGTGCTGGGAATAGAACTCTGGCTCTAAGACTTGTGTGACAAACAAAACCATCTCCCCAGATACTGTCTGTTGTGATCATAAAAAGAGAAATAGGCATAAAAATATGTTCTATGGGCGTGTGGGGGAAGGGGGTGCCTCAGCAGGCCCATGCCAAGGCATCCCTTCCCCCTGAGGGACCACACACACGACGGTATAGTACAGAATAGAGTTTATTTAGGGCATGGGGAGGGGAGTTAAGGGGTTAGTAGAGACAGAGAAAGGCAGAGAGAAGGAGGGAGTAGAGAAGTAGAAGCCGGCCATGACTACGCGGAGAAAGGGGGGGAAGGGAATGGGGGAAGGGAAGAGCCCAAGAGGGCAAGAGAGAACAAGAGGATAAGAGAGAGAGAAGGAGGAGGCAGCCCTTTTTATAGTAGGCCAGACCTACTTGGCTGTTGCCAGGTAACTGTGGGGAGGGGCATAGCTGGCTGTTGCTAGGTAACTGTAGGGTGGAGCTTAGACAGAATCCTAACACTGTACTTTAAAAAACAAGCATAGGTAGCCAGGTGGAAGGGGCACACACACATCTTTAATTCTCGTGCTGGGAAAGCAGAGACAGGTGGATCTCTGAGCTCAAGACCAGCCCGGTCTATAGTGATAGTGAGTTCTAGGACAGGCAGGGCTACACAGAGAAACCCTGTCTCAAGAGGGAAAAACAAAACATTGGCAGGCCACCACTAAGGCAAGGTGGTTCCATTCTACTAGACACCATCTTCACCAATGGCCCATCCTTAACGCCAGTCACACACATGGCACCCCAGGGACCCACTGCACCTGGGTACTAGCTATGTTAAGTTCTACTCAGTGTTTATCAGTAACTGAACCCTTTTTCCCTCTTTGAGATGGATTATTTTGCTATGTGGCCCCCAGGAACTCACTACATAAACCAAACTGGCTCAAACTGGCAGCAATATACCTGCCTCAGCCTCCCAAGTGCTGGGATTCCAGGCTTGGGCCACTACCCCTCATCCTTATTTCCTAATCAAAATACGTTGACTTAGGAAAGAAAATAATGTATCTCTAATATAAATAGAAAAGCGTTATTGTATGACAGAATAATTAAAATGAAGACATAACTATTAAAATAGTTTTTCATCTCCTCATGTAACTGCTTAAAATAAAACCTCCTACACTTCGTGAGACAGTCTTACAACTTGGTCCTAACACTCCTTATAATCATCCAGGCTTAGATGTATTACCACGCTTTCAGTCTCAAGTACTATTGGCAATAATGTATTTTCAAGGGCCTATGCGCCAGCCGTCACTCTGACATAGAACATTTCTGACTTACAGTAAAATGCTTCATTTTCTACTTACTGTAAAGTTCTTCATCCAGAGCCTTTACTTTCCCCTTTTTCTTCACAAGATGGATGTGTCTTTCTTTGAGTTCGTGGTTATTCCCGTCAATGGCCACACCTACAGTTTACAGAGAACACTGAGTTCTGATGTCTGTATCAGCATGACCCACAGAAACCCTAAAGAAGAGCCCTGTGTTTTTCCCTGCGATTCCACTATCCCAAATAGGCAACCACTGTTCACACTTCCATCACAGGAGAGCAGTTCTTACTTTAGAACTATTAAAAAAATTGGGAATATAAACATTATTTTTCATGTTGAAATTTTGTCACTAAGAGGTGCAAGTGTGCTATCTTTGTCTGAGGCTTCACATCCTTGACCAACCAGGAGATGATCAGAAGTCTTGAAAATAACATAGGGCCGGGCAGTGGTGGTAATGCATTTACCCCAGCACATGGGAGGCAGAGGCAGGTGGATTTCTGAGTTCGAGGCCAGCCTGGTCTACAGAGTGAGTTCCAGGACAACCAGGGCTATACAGAGAAACCCTGTCTCAAAAAAAAAAAAAGAAAAGAAAAAGAAAAAAGAAAATAACACAATGGCTAAGGCTCCTATGATCCATTGGACCTGAGTTCAATCTCCAGAATACACATTAATTAAAAAAAAAAGCTGGGGGGGGGGGGCGCTGGAGAAATGGATCAGTGGTTAAGAGCAGTGACTGCTCTTCCAGAGGTCCTGAGTTCAATTCCCAGCAACCGCATGGTGGCTCACAACCATTTGTAATGGAATCTGATGCTCGCTTCTGGTGTGTCTGAAGATAGCAACAGTGTACTCATATAAATAATAAATAAATAAAACTTAAAAAAAAAGCCAGGCATGGTGCTGCATGCTTGTAATCCCAAGGTTGGGTGTTTGCATTCTGTCTAAACTCCATCCTCAGTTACCTGGCAACAGCCAGGTATGCTCCTCCCCACAATTACAAGGCAATAGCCAGGCAGGCCTGACCCACTATAAAAGGGGCTGCTTGCCCCCTCCTCCCCCTCTTACTCTTGCTTCCTGCTTGCTTCTCTCTTACCCTCTTGGGCTCTTCTCCCCTCCCCCCTCTCCATGTGGTCATGGTCAGTCTCTGCTTCTCTACTCTCTCCCTCTCTCTGCCTTTCTCTGCCTCTACTACCCCCTTAACTCCCCTCCCCATGACCTGAATAAACTCTATTCTATACTATACTGCCCTGTGGCTGGTCCCTCAGGGGGAAGAGATGCCTTGGCATCTTGCCTCCACGGGCACCCCCTTCCCCCACACCTCACTACACCCCCATAGAACATATTCTTCTACTTCTTTATTTTTTTTATAAACACATCACTGGGGAGGTAGAGACAGGTGGGTCCCGGGAACCCACAGGCCATTTGCCTAACCAATCTACCAGTTCCAAGTCAATGAAAAACATTGTCTCAAGAAATTAAATGGACCTCTGGCCTCATGCATACGTGCACTCACACATACACAGGTGTACTCAAACACATGTATACTTGCCAACAAATAAATTCCATCTGTACTGAACATGGACAGATTTTTTTTTCTTGTCATTATCTCAGAGATGAAGCATTGTAAGAAATACATCATATTTACATTGCGTTAGGTATAAATAAATAATCTAAGGATGATAAGATGTATCTGTGAGGAGATGCAAATAGGCCAGATGCAGATGTTGTGCAATTTTACCGAAGGGACTAGAGCATCCCAGAGCGTTGGTACCTTGGGGCCTCTCTCACCCTTACCAGTAACTGGATATACCACCTAGGTTTATGGCCACAAGGTATGGTTTGTTGCAGTAGGTGCATTTGGGAAATCTAACCCAGGATCTCATACATACTAAGACACAACACACACACACACACACACACACACACCACCACCACCACCACCACCACCACCACCACCACCACCAGCAGCAGCAGCAGCAGCAGCAATAGCAGCAGCCATTATCATATGTCTTTAGCAGGAACAAAGAGAACAATCTAATTTTCAGGATATTTACTTTGAAAGACAAACCCCTAAAGTGTCAATTTCAAAGTAATAGAGATAAGTGCTCAGGGACCAAGACCTTGGCTGCCAGGGATGGGCTGCCACAGGAGCCATTAATGGCGAGAAAGATAGTCAAAGGCATTTAGCTTGCTGTGCCCTTTGCCTAGCTGCCTTCTCGCCCCATTTGCATGCCTGTAAACCCTTTCTGTATTTGCCTTCCATTAAGAATTTGCAAGGACAGGTCACCTAGCTCCTTGGCTCTGCAAGCTACTTAATTAAACGTTTTGCCAGTGGAGGAGAGAAGCCTGACACAGCCCTCCCATGAGGATTAGGAAGTGAGTTAGAAAGATCTTTTAGGAGGGGCTTTGGAAAGTAGAAATGCTAAGAAAAGTAAAGGAAGACTGTAAAGCCAAAGGGCAGAGGATGTGACCACCAAGCAGTGTGTAGAAGGCCCTGGATTCAATCGGTTTTATTTTCAAGACAGGATGTGCAGCCCTGTCTGACCTGTAAACCAGGCTGACCTTGAGCTAGGAGATCCACCTGTCTGCTTCCGGAGGTGTGTGCCGTCGTCCCCACCACCACCCAGCAAAACTAGCTCAAACTTTAACATCCTAACTAGTTAAACGTTACAAGATGGCAAGGCGATGGTTAGGAGAAAATCACTCCTCCATTCTCAACCTAGATGGTATCAACGCACAACAGCAACTAAGAACTGTTGGAGGGAACTTTACTGAGGTATGCTGGGCAGGCAGAAAGCTATATATATAATGTATCCAACCTTCTAGTCTTTGAGATAGGGAACTACTAGTGGAAAGACCCAAAAATCCAAGCCCTTAACTTCTCCTTCACCCAAGTTCCCTTCAGACCCCTTCCCTCCATGAACACTATTGTGTGTGTGCACGTTTAAAACGAGTATTGTTAACCATCTGCGCGCTAAGCTACCCTGGGATCTTTTGAACTCGTTCATCTTACACAATTGAAACTTTGTGCCTTTGATCAATGTTGATGAAGGATTTTGTTAGAGAGTTTTCTTTTTAACCCTTGTGTTTTCTTTTCTACAGTTAAAAAAAACCAATGTTTTCTCAAATTTTCTACAGTTTTGAAACTTCTTTGATGAGCAAGTGTGTTGTTAGATGATTAAAGGCAGCTGTAGAGAGATGAAATGGGAAAGAAAGAGGCCTGGCCTGACCTTCAGCAGGACCATGTTTATTCATGGCAAAGAGGCACTTTTGTCAGTGTACAGATGCCCAAATGCCTACAGAAGATGGGATGTGGCACTTTAAAGGAATAGAAATGACTTCCATAGTCCACAGGGGAAGCTAGGAAGTATAGTCCTTCAGCAGGAAACGATCAGTTACATGAATAAAGGAATGTTAAAAAGTGTCAGGGAAGTGCCCAGGCTGTAAAAGGCCCCTCTACAAAGAATATAAGTGAGAAAAGCATTCATCTCAGAGTGTCTTGGAGACCCACCTGCAGAGTCATAGCCCCGGTACTCCAGCCGCTGCAGGCCCCTGATAAGGGTTTCGAAAATCTCCTTCCTCGTCTTGGGAACTCTGTAATTCATATAGGCAAATATTCCTGCCCAAAGAGAAATTAAAATGTCATCTTAAGGAAAAACCAATGTCCTGTATAGTAAAGAAACAACAAAAAACAAAACAAACAACAATAACAAAAACCACCACCAGACCAAGGTGGCATCTTAGTCCCCAGGCCACTTGCCGAGGAGAAGCTGGCTGCCCCTCTAGTCCTCTGGAAGAGTTGTATTCTGTCAGCCCTTCTCTCTGGGGCAAAAGCTCACATGAACCCTGTGTCATGACCCTTGACCTTACAGTTTCACAGCAGAGGATTTCTCTGCCATTCATTGGCAGATGTGAGGAACAGATAAACCAGAGCAATGTATGCCACCAACAGAGTCTAGGAAGACAAACGAAGAACGTGCTCGGCAGTACAAAGAAGAATCTTTATTGCCCTGGTTACAGGTCCTTCCTCCTCTTACCTCCTTGGCTGAGGTCAATACCCTCAGGAGGGTTCGATTTTGCATGCCATCTGTCATTCATGTCTGCTTGCCTAATCTGATAGAGACATCTTCTCAATTAGTATCCTCTCTTCCCAAATGACTCATCAGATGTCAAGTTGACAAAAAAAAAAAAAAAAGCAAGGCTTCATGCATTCAAGGCAAGCGCTCTGCTGAGTTCCTGCTCAAAGTGGTCTTTTACAAGAGCCAGAATAGATCCATCTCTTGGGAAAGCCTTGTAAAAGTAGGCTAGCAAACCAAGATGCTTCAGTTTGGCTTTATTTTATTTAATATATTTGTTTATTTGTACCTTTTCTCCATGGTGGAAAGATAAAGGTCCCTGCTTTAGGTCTTTTTTAGGGATCAGTGTGCCATCCCAGCAGCCACATCACACGGTATACAACAATTTGCTACTTCTAACTCCAGTTCCAAGGGGATCGGACGCCCTCTTCTGGTCTCCAAGGGGAACTACACTCATGTGCATATACACATAGAGGCACAGGCACACAGAGGCAAAGGCATGAGCACACTCAGAGTTTAAAAAACACGTGCAGCGTGCTTTCTGAGCAGCTTCACATGATTTTCTCTTTGAAGTGGCCAAGGACAATTTTGACATTCAGCTATTTTTGTTTTTCTTGCTGACTGAAGGTTGGGGGAGAGCAAGAGGCTGAGGATAAGGGGTTTGCACATAGTCTGGGTCCTTCCCTGGCAGCTCATACTTTCTGTCCCACGCTTTAAACAAAACCACATCTGGCTCTTGGTTGTATTTTTATTACATTACTTATTTTTTTAAAGATAGTTTTCTTTCAAAATCAAAATGCCAATTTCAATAGCTTTCTTGAGATATTAATGTCCTAAATTATCTATTTTAAGAAGTACATTTCCAAGGTTTTTAGTCTTATTTGGATTGTACAGTCACTGCCACAGTCTATGTTTAGGTGAGCCTTTGCTCATACTAATTCTTCAGTGGACAGCGAGAAAGTTCTCTGGGTTGTGTGGCTAAAATTCCAGTCAATAAAAGAGCATGTATCTATCTGGGACCATCATATAAGATGAAGCCACTGAATAGGTCTTCCCTATCTGAAAATTTGAATTCTGAGGTTTCAGCTACCATCTTCCAGCCTTGACCTAAAAGTAATAACCAGACATTTTTGATAAATAGATAATACCTAAGTTTAAAATTGTACACTGTTTTAACATGAGGAAATATGCTCACAGCTAGCATGTGTTCCATCCCCTTGTTCAGAGATCCACGCTGTATAATCATCCACCCATCTAGAAGCTGTCTGCATTATCAGTGTTACAGTTGAGTTTAAGTAATATCTGTCTTATTTAAAAATGGCCCCAAGTACAAAAGTAGTAATAGCAGCAAATGATAGACCCGAGAGGTGCTCTTACATTCTGCCTTTTAAATGAAATTATGAAAGTTTTTTATCGAATAAGAGGAGAAAAATCATAGGCAGAGGTTGCTAAGATGGATAATAAAAAGAAAACTTCTATCTGGGAAACTGTGAAAAAGGAAAAAGAAATGTGTGCCTCTTCTGTTGCCACCTCAGACTGCACACGTGCAGCCACAGGGCTGTAAGGGCTTAGCTGATAGGCAAGACACAGCTTCAGGTGTGTGTGTGTGTGTGTGTGTGTGTGTGTGTGTGTGTGTGCGCGCGCGCGCGCGCGTGCTGGTGTGAGAGCATGCAGAGGCTAGAGCAGGACCTGAATATCTTCTTCTACGGCTCTCTACTTTAATTGCATTGAGACAGGGACTCTGGAAGCTCACCATAGAGCTAGACTGGCTAGCCAGAGAGCTCTCAGGATCCATCTGTCCCTACTTCTCAATGCTGGGGTCATAGGCACACATAGCCACATACCCAGCTTAAAGATTCAAACTCAGGTCCTCATGTCTACTAAGCTATCTTCTCAGCCCCTGGAGTGATGAGATTAAAGGTGTGTGTCCCCCATGTCCAGCTTTTGATATAATGGGTCCTGGATTATTTTTTTATATCTATACATATTCTCTAATTTTGAAAAAAAAAAAAGTAAAAAAAGCCTTTAAATCTGAATTCTTTGGGGCAAGAAGCTTCTGGGTTCAGCTCTCCTATCCTTGCCTGAAAATTCTCTTCTTCCAACCATCTCTGATCATGCATGCATCTAGCACACATGTTTTTGCATGGCACTGAAGATCCATGACAGCTTGGGAGAAGGGGTACATTAGAACCCCCTGGTTGGATATTAAAATGTCCTTTTCCTCAGGACCACCAGCTGTGTTGACACCCAGCCAGGAGCTTGGCAGGCAGTTGAAACAGTTTGGGAGTTGACTGTTGTGGAGCAAGTTGCCAAGGAGGGTTTTCGAGGTCTTTGCACAAGAAACATAAATCTTCTCATTTTCATCATGAAATATCTATTGAGTGACTTCTTTCATTAACAAAGTGCCACCCCTCTCCCTGCACAGCTAATTTTCCTGGCCACTTGGGTTTGCACAAAACTGAACTGAAACGCGTAAAATGGTATAGATACTGCTAAATGTCAATCACATAACTTTAAAAAAAAAAGATTATAAAGTAGAAGAGCTGCTTTCCCAGGAATTTCTCAAGTCAAAATTCCCCTCTTGGAATCCACCATCCTATCTGCAAAAGAAAGTGTCGATGAAATGCGGGTTTTAAACACAGATCACTTTGGTAGGGAGCATTTAAATTCATGCAACCTCTCTGGAGGGCATTTTGCTGGTTGTCTGAAATGAAAAGTGAGCTCGTGCCATGGTTAAGAGCTATTGCAGTTCTAGAAACACATCCATCAGACATCTTCGTAGAAGTGCATGTGTACTCATAAAAAGGTTAGCAGCTCAGGCTGGTTTGTGACCTCCACAGACTAGAGACAGCCTGGTGTTTGGCTGAGCTGGGTAAAGACAGCCACAGGAGCGCAGAGCAAGCAGACATGGGCAGGCAGAGCCCCTCCACAGAGAACAGGACAGGGCTTTCAGTAATCAAATCTCCAGGATGTGTGAAAGGAAAAGAACAGTTTTTAGAATATGAGCAAACCATACAGGGAGTAATGGAAAGCTGTGCAGTGAGGTCTTCCCTTGATGTCTGTAATGGGTTCAGAGAATGGGTTCAGGATGTCCCTGGAATACCACCACATCTCAAAAGTGTTCAAGAACCTGTTAGATAAAAGGGTGGAATCATACAGAACCTGTCCACATGTCCCTATACTGTCCCTTGCTTTCCTCTTCCTCCATCCCTCTCACAGGGCCACATGCATGCTAGATAAGTACTCCACCACTGAGCTACAGTCCAAACCCTAGAAAATATCTAATAAGACAATCTCCAAGGTCAGCAAGATGGCTCAGCTGGTAAAGGTGCTGGCCACCGAGCCTGATGACCTGAGTTTGGTCCTTGGAGCTCACGTGGTGAAAGAAGAGAAGTGACCTCCACATGGGTGCATGGCACAAGCATGTTCATACACACACACACACACACACACACACACACACACACATAATGGCACATGCATACACACACACAATGGCACATAGATACACACACACAATGGCACACACATACACATACAATGCACATAAAAGAATAAATGTAAACGTAAAGTTAAAAATAAAAGAGAAAGAAAATCTCCCATGCCATTATAAGAGGGACATTCTGGCCAAGGGACAAAGGTTCACAAGCTTGAACTATTTGGGAAGCCACAGACCTGGTTAATTCTGTTTCCTGTGGGAATAGTCATGCCAGTAAGGAAGGCTGAGTCTCTCAAGGAGAGATCCAGTGGCAGAGATACAGGGTTTTTGGCCAAACCCTTGCTCAACTCACAGATGCTACTTTGAGTTGTTCCAAGCTTCTCCTTGGGTCAGCCATGTCATCTGCCCTTCCCTTGAGGTCTCAGTTGCCAGTGCCCAACTCCCTTCCTGCCTCTCTATCTCCTTCTGAGCTGAGCCAGTCTGACTCACTGTGGCTCCCAGGCCATGATTACCTGGAAGAACAGTAGCCACAAGAGGGTTAGAAAAGACCCAAACACATCGCCCCAACAGATCCATAAAAGAACAGGCTTAGGGTCATGCCATCCTCTTCCTGACATTTACTGGCTCTGTGACAGCAAGGAGCTGAGAAGAATAGGCCTGAAGCCCACAACCAGGGCCTGATGCCCATCCCTGTTCCCATCCCTGTCCTGGGCTTTCCGTGTGGTCTAGACAAGTCAATGAACCTTGGTAACTTGATTTTATCCATGAAACAGCGGTGATGGCAGCATCTACTTAACAGAGTAGTTACAACAGTTCAGAACGTCTTCCTTCCTAAGGCCTGTAAAGCACTGTTTGTCACGTAGATAAGGTGCTCTCACTCCAAGGATGTCATTGATGCGAATGTTTGCATTCCTACCATACATGACCAGTCCTTAAGAAGTCACTGTCAAAATCAGGATAACGGGAATACTACCGTTTTACTATTTTTTTTTCCTGACCCTCTGCCTGAGAAAATGATGGTTAAGCCAAATGTGTGATCTGGCTGTGATATGGGCCAAGTTTAATTCAGCCCATAAACATATCTCAGCTCCAATTGGGGCCTTGTCACTGTTATAAATCAATGAGATGTACGGATGAACCTTACAGCATAGGGCAAAGGAGGTCACAGAGGCATAGGGGTCCCCAGAGCTGTGACTTGTAGGACTAAGGGCGGTGAGTGAGGACATGCTTCCTCTTAGGCTGGGGGGCGGTCCTCATCCCCCCAGAGCTGGCTCTTACAAAAATGGTGTCTATTCATTCCGGATCAGCTGGCAAGGTCCCCATGAGATTTACTGAGTTCTCTAGTTCCCACCTCGGAGGCCACAGAACTAACTGTTTTCTATATTGCTTCCTCGCCCTTTTGTTTGAATGCCTACTACATACAGTCTTCATAAGAGCAGGGACCACATCTGCATTGTCTTATCTGTTACAGCATCCTGACCAAATAAGGGGCACGTTAGGTACACAATAAACAGCTGTTGGATGGATGCATGTGTGAATAAAGAAGTGAACAGAGATAACCAAAGGTAAGCAGCCTTAGAACTGGGCCTGACACAGCCACACACCACACGCCACACTCAGTCAGACAGCACTACATTCAGCCAGGCAGAGCTAGGTCTGTTTATTAAAACTCATCTCTCCTCTGCACAGGCTTAAGAGATCACTCAGGGACTCGGGCTCCACGGAAGTCATGTAGACAGGTTCAGAGTGCATGAGTTCAGCCTCCAAGTGATAGATAATGACAGTGACCAGGTTAGGGAATTGACTTCTGAATACCTGGCCAGCCCTGAACACTTAAAATTTACCTGCAGTCCTAGAGTAGTTGGGGTAGAAGAAGGATACATAAGGAAGGCTAATACATGGAGGAGCACAAGGAAGGTACAGAGAAGGGGACAGACAGCATGGAGGGAATCCTGCACTGTGAAAAACTGCTGAATTCAAATGCTCTACCACAGGGCTGGAGAAATAGTTAAGGGTGCGTAACTATTCTTCCAATGTCTCAAGCTCACTTCCCATGAGTGCCAACATCAGTCCAAGAGGCGTGTGTAGGTGTCCTGTGATTGCCCCTGATGGCTTCCAGGAACCAGCTGGGTGCTCTCTTTTCCAAATTACTCATTCAGGGACTTCCCGTGGCCCACCCTGAAACTGCCTAAGGTGAGAGTATGTGTACCACAGAAACCAACAAACCAGGGGCTCAAGAGATGGCTCCGTGGGTAAGAGTGAGTACTGCTCTTGCAGAGAACCAAGTTCCGTTCCCAACACCCATGTCAGATGGTTTACAACTGCCTGAAACTCCAGCTCCAGAGAAGTGGACACAACTTGCTTGGTCTCTGTGGGTATCTGCACTCACATGACCATAATCCCCAACACACATAAACATAATTATTTTTTTAAATGGCAATCCAGAAAGCAATATACAATAGCATATCACTGGGTAGAAGATCTCTGTTTTGCCCATTTTCACCAACAAAGCTTGGAGAGAGATTAAGCCAAGCAACTGACCCTAGAGTCTGTCTATATCCTCATCAACTCCAGTTCTCAAAAGACATTGCTTCCTTCTGAAGCTACAAACTGAGATGGCACAAGAAAGAAATAAGTCTTATGGATGATTTGATTTTGTCAGAAGTCTTCTAATCCCCCTGGATGGACACTAAGCAATTAACACAGAAGACCTACTCTCCAGCTGAAATAAAAGGCAATTCCTCTTTATACACTGGGCAATCCTCCCGCAAAGACTGCAGTATACAAGCAGACTATGTGCATGCATGCATACATACATGTGTGCAATTCTGGACAAATCTGGAGAAATAAAACCCATGACTGCTTCTCCTAGAGACATGATAAACAGGCAGAGTGTGTACCATGTGGAGGGCAAGAGATGCTGTGAATGCCTTATTATATGGCCCAGTGGCTAACCATTAAATAAATGAGGAAGTCTGTTTGGTCCCACTAGGTATGTGGCACTATGCCCATGAAGCTGGAGGTATTCAAATGATCTTTCACTCGCCTTCTGACAGTGATGGGTCCATTCTGAGAGCAAGCACTAGGACCAGGGGTCTTGGTTGTATGGGGGTTCAGGAAGCCTGTTTATGAATCTCTGAATTAGGCCCTCAAGGGCAAGACTTGAGCATCCAGGATTTTAAATATTTGAACAGAATCTGTAGAGGTTGCTTTGTATGAGGAAAATTCGTACAGATGAGAACAAAAGGATCTCAAACTATCCCAGATAATCTGGGAGCCTCCTAAGAATCATCACAAGTGTCCTTTAAAGAAGGAGGCAGAGGAAGACTGGCCATGGAAGAGGAGGGGGTTATGTGACCACAAGAATGGAGTGATGCTGTGCCCCCAATCTGGCATGCCTGTGAGTTCCTCTCTCTGCAGAGCCTGGACGCCCTACCACAGGCCTCTCTCATTCCTCCAGCCAATTAGCTCTCTGTTCCTCTATGCTGTCCTAAACTTCTGAGAGTCAACAGGTAGCTCCATGATGTCTCAAGGAGTGAGACATCCAGGAGAGACATCTTCTAAGAGATCACCAAAATGCTCCTCAGAAATATGGCCTCAAGGTTGCTCGTCTTTGAATACTTTTTAAGATTAAAAAAAAAACAACTTTATATGAGCTCTCCTAATTTTGTAATCTGGTAAGTAAAAAATATTTAAACCCTGTGCATTGAACAAAAAGCTGTCTGTCTGCCTGGTTCAGCCTGGTACTACCAGGGTGTAGCCTTATGTCTGAGGTATCTTTTGTGTGGCATCATTTGCCAGCTAGAATTATCTTGTTGCTGGAGAGTGATTGGTTTACAGAATGGTCATTTCCTTCACCTGTCCTCTCTTAGAAGTAGTGGGTGGCACAGCCACATGCCCTTTAGAACCTCAGAGCATAGAAAACATGGAACCTCTCCACGGGCAATCATTTACGATTTCGTGAAGAGTAAAAACAGGAAGGAAAGGAAGACCACAAAGAGTGTGGGGAGAAAGAACACAATAACCTTTCTATTGGCAGGAAGTCAACAGAATGCAGGGAACTCGGATGTCAATAAAATTGTGTGTGGGTACCTGTGAGGGTTGGCTTAAGAGTGGATCTTTCTAGAATCACCTGGGAAGTGAATTTCAATGAAGGTGGATTTAAGTTGGCCTGTGGGTATGGCTGTAGTAGATATCTTGACTTGTATTAGTTTAGGTGAAAAGACTCACCTTAAATATAGTTGGTACCATTTCGTGGGCTGGGTGCTAGGTTGAATGAAAGAAGGCAGGTTGCTAGGGAAGGCAGGTCGCTAAGCGCTGCACGCTTTCATTCATTCCTGTTCTCTGCTCATGACTATGGATTTAATCTATCTGGGTCCCTCATATCCCTGCAACCTGGATTCCTCCCACCCCCCACAATGATGGACTGTAACTTGGAATAAGTCCTTTCTCTCTTAAGTTGCTTCTGTCAGGATAAATTCTCTCAGCAACAGGAAAGGAAACTACTAGCAAAGACAGCATTTAAGAGTTGGCTTAATTCTTGGTACACTAAAGCACATCTGTTCTGTTTCAGGGTCGGTTCCTGTTGGGCCCGGCTTTCTGTGGATGGAGACATCATTAGGACATGGTCATCTCTTATCATCTTACCATCCCATAAGGTCTTTGGCCTTTACCCCTGGAAACCTGAGGCTGCCTTGAATGAAAGCACCCAGGGAATTGAAATGACCTTAAAGTTCCTGTTCAGACAGGCCTCACTGGACCTCAGTTTCCCCAAATGTAGAGTGAAACTGAGTCAATATTTGCTATATCCTTGTGCCAAAACCATGATCATTATCATTTTTTTCTGTAAAATTCACTAAATTGCAAGCAAAAAACAACCATAAAAGGAAAGCCAGTATCCAGGGCGGAACACATACAGACCATGAAGTCCAGGAGCACCCAGACCTAGGCAGCTGGGTTGTTAGCTCTGAACCAAGGACAGATGCTCTTGGGCAAAGGGTGCCCTGTAAATGACAGAGAGAACTCAAAACACAGTATTCTTTGTCTTTAGTCAGGCTGTTAAAGGACTCTTGGATGAGAAGGCAGGGGGCTGGGTCAGACATCAGCAAGGACAGCCTCAAAAAAAAAAAAACACCCCTGAAGTTTGAGGAGTCCTCCTAGCCTAGCTCATCAGGCTCCTTTGATTCTCGTTATGAATAGGAGCACAGCTGGGCCGAGACTTCTACTGCATCCTAGACATTCTTTGGTGACCCCAAAGCACTTCTCATACTCAGTCACAAATCAATACCAAAGTCTAGAAAGGAGACGGGTTGGTTATAACCCAAACCCCATCTCTTCCAAAGGGTTGGAGGAGACAGCTCTTCAGAGCTTGGGAAGACGCAAAAGAAAGGCAGACACTAGGAGGAAGCAGGGTGGGAGACTGAAATGGTTGATGGTGGGGATGCAGGGCCATCTGAGAGGCTGAGCAAGGAAAACCAAAGAGTTCAAGTAGTTTGAGGGCTCTTGCTAAAGTCTGGTTCTAAAAGCCACCTGCGGCTAAAGATCTACAAGAACTCAAACCTGGGGTAGGAGTGGGGGGGCTTTTGAATCTGACAAAAAACTTGTACATTTGTTTCATTTCTGTGTCCAGGAACGCCAGAGGCAACCTTACACACGTGTTGCCAAAGGATGCCTAAGAATCCTAAGATTCTGAGGATCCCGGAGTTTAAACTGATCCCGACTCTCTCTGGATGAGGCTGCAAGGTTCCTGCCTAATCCTTGCTCTGTGGTTCCTTTCTCCTGGTCTCCTGGCTCATGAAACAAGGCCTGTACAGACCTTGGCTTTGGACTCACCCACTGGCGCACCCCACCCCACAAGCCTTCAGCAAAGTCAGAGAGGCGCCTTTCATGGCTTCAAAAGTTCCACCAGGTTCTCCAGCCGCAGGGGGTTGGAGTGGGTAACTGAATCCTACTCAAGGCAGAAAAAAAAAAAAAAAGCTCACAGTGACCTTTTGTCCCAGAAGTTCCCAGCTTTCCCCGGCCAGCCAGCCAGCGGAGGCGGCCCAGTCAGCCAGGAGGGTAAGGAATTGCAGATGTGCGCCCAGGGCGGCCGCCTCCCTTCTGTTCCCAAAGCCCGGCTGGACACTTCGGCGTCGCTCGGGGCTGCGCCGCTATCCGGTCCAGGGCTCCCGCTCCCAGCTTTGGGCCAAGGCTCGGGGAAGTCACTATCTATCGCGTCGCCAAGAGCTCGTTCCAGCAAAGCATTACCACAGTTACCACCCTTCTAGGGACAGGAGATTCATTTTGCGTCGCAAGCAAGACGGGCAAACCCTTCCGAGCGCACCAGGAGCTGTTCGGGACGCCACGGGGTGGGCTGCTGACACCTCACAGGTGAGGTCTCCAGTCCTCGGTGGGCGCGGCAAACTGGGACTCGGGACCACCACTCCGCGCCTAGGATGATGCTCGTGGCGGCCTTTGTGGGCTAAGTGGAGGAAGCACCCTCCTGGTATATGGAGTGGAGAAACCTCTGTGTTGCGGGGCTCCTTTCCTGGGACCTGCCTCGTTGCTCTGGCTCTGTGCGGTCCCGGCTTGGTTCTTCTTACACGGAGTTTAGACGCCCTCCTCCTCACGCCCCCATGTCCCCGAGACGTCAGGGAAGGAAGGCCTGGCTAATGAAAGCCCCACGATCGCCGCCCCTAGCAGGTCCCCTGCGCCTGGCTCTCTGGCCTAGGCTCTGAGAGAGAAGACCGCCGTGCACTCACCGCACATGGTGGCTCCGATCGCTCCAGGTACTCAAACGACTCGCTGCGCCTCGCGCTCCCTGGCTCAGGCTCCCGCCGCTCGGCCTCCTGCCCTTATAGCCAGCCAGTAGCCCTCTGAGAGGGGTGGGACTGGGGCGGGGCCTCCTGCCTCCAGCTTGCTTCTTATTGGTCCCTGGTTGTCGTGACAACGGCGGCCCCCCTCCCCAAGACTCAGAGAGAGGGGTGAGGGGCGGCTCCCAAGCTCCAGTCTCTACAGTAAGGGGAGTGAGGGGGCCCAATAGGTGGTAAAGAGTTCGGACTTTTGAGTCAGTCATATCAGACGTGAAACTTTAGCCCGGGGGGACGGATCGCTCTATGCCTCAGTTTCTTCATTTGTAAAATGTGATAATAATAAAATTATTCTTCTCAGATCCACCTGAGGTTAAGGTCAGACAGACTGTGTAGGCACAGAGTACAATCAATATCTCTGTCTCTCTGTCTCCCTCTCTGTCTCTGTCTCCCCCTCTGTCTCCCTCTCTGTCTCTCTCTCTGTCTCCCCCTCTGTCTCCCTCTCTGTCTCTCTCTCTCTGTCTCCCTCTCTGTCTCTCTCTCTGTCTCTGTCTCTCTCTCTCTCTCTCTCTCTCTCTCTCTCTCTCTCTCTCTCTCTCTCACACACACACACACACACACACACACACACACACACACACACACACACACACACGGTGGACTCCTATTCTTGCAACGTGCCCCTCTATTCCAAACTCCTTTCAGAGCAAGAAAAAGTAGCACACACTAGGCTTGTGAACTCTGCCAGGAGCAAACTGCTTGGCTGAAAAAGGGGAAAATTGAAGCTCCTTGGAAAGATATAAGGTATTGACCAAGAAGTGCCAAAGCCCGAGCCTGAGAGCTCCAGAGGATAGGGATTCCCCAGGTCTAAAGGAAAGCTGGGCCGCCCCGGAAGCCGCCCCCTAAAGGAGATGCTCTGGCAGACCCGTCTGGCGAGCAGTGAGCCTGCATCCAAGCCAGAGCCTCCACCGCCCCACTGGGACCTGGAGCCTCGTTTCGACCCTGCGATGAGTCACGAGACTGGCTTTCCCCGCCCTAGTTCCCGGCTGTCTCCTCCTTCTCTCTACTGCTCTCCAGGCACCTCATCTCCCGCGGAAGGTCATGAGATCTGGCTCAATATTTGCTCACTTTGAAGCCATGGTTTAACTTAAAAAAAAAATCTTGAAATCTAAATCTATGGTATTCCCCAATTATAATTTTTAAAAAGAAAAACTAGCTTAAGTCTTGTGTTTGGCGGGTTTTTTTCTCTTAGCTTTGCAGCCCGTTGGGGTTGGAGGTGTTGTACCCATTGACGGTAGTGACAGAGAAGGTTTGGCGGAATCATCTGATACCTAAAGCTGACTCAAGACCAGCATCGCTCCTTACTCTCAGCTATGCAAAGTGACACTTATTCATTAATTCACCCATTCATCATTCATTCCCAAATCTGCACTTCACATCTCTCTGGGTGATAAGGATTTAATGAATGAGGACAGATCCAGCCTCCTGGCTTTTACAAACCAATGGGTGGGGCAGACACTAAGCTAGTGGTCACATAGGAAATTGGACATCTCTGTAGAGAAGGGCCTGGGCTAGGCAGAACTCCACAGAAGGGAGCAAGAAGCAGGCCTTCTACTGGCACCAAGATACCAGGATTTCTGTGCCCTAGCATGGTGCAGATCTGTCCTCCATGCTTCTTGTAATTTTGTGTCTCCATATGAAGAGTGGCAGGGGTGACTGCCATGACCCTACGGAGGCATCCTCTGCTTTTGGGACCAGTAGACCTGGGAGCCCTTTGGAGGAATCCTGGCCTGTCAGATATAGAGCTTCTGGACTCACCTAGCTCTAGGACTGGTCAGGGATTTTATGTGGCCCATGCTGAGGGCTCGACAGCCTGAGTTTGGAGACATAGAAGAAACAGAAAAGAACAGATTCTCTTGGTACAGCTCTATGGAGGATAGTTTGGGGATGCTGGGGATTTTGTTATCACATTTGGGATGAAATAGAGAGTGTCTAAGAGTGGAGTGAGCAGAGCAAACTGGATCCTTAAATGGGCAAAGTTTCAGCTTTCCAGAGCCCTGACTGTTTGTTCATGGATCTTTCAGAATTGCAGTTCTGTGGTTTAAACGTCCCCAAAGCAAGTGCTGTGATACAACTTTTTTTCTTTTTTTTCTTTTTGGTTTTTTTTTTTTTTTGTTTTTGTTTTTGTTTTTTTCGAGACAGGGTTTCCCTGTGTAGCCCTGGCTGTCCTGGAACTCACTCTGTAGACTAGGCTGGCCTCAATCAAACTCAGAGATCTGCCTGCCTCTGCCTCCCAAGTGCTGGTATTAAAGGCTCGTGCCACCACTTTATTATATATAAGTACCCTGTAGCTGTCTTCAGACACACCAGAAGAGGGTATCAGATCTCATTACAGATGTTTGTGAGCCACCGTGTGGTTGCTGGAATTTGCACTCAGGAAGAGCAGTCAGTGCTCTTAACCACTGAGCCATCTCTCCAGCCCATGATACAATTTTCAACGATATGAAGTTACCAGGCAGGACCTCTGAACATCCATTGGACCACGAGGCCTGCACCTCCACCAACAAATTAATGCTAATTAAAAGAGTGCATGAAACTCGGAGTATAGTCTCTCACATCCTCTTGATTGAGGGTATCTTCCTGTAGGATAATAGAACAGGAAGATCCTTGCCAGACACCACCCCTCAGTTACCGATGTCCTAGCCTCTAGAAACCACAAGCCTATAAAGATTTATTACTTAGAAATCACCTAGCCTATGGCGTTCTTTGATAGCAAACTTAATAAATTCCTAGCTTTACTTGATGCCCATTGAAGTCCCTTCTGTCATTTGCAACCGAGAACAGCCCTGACACCTTCAACCTACAAGTACTCCGACCAGAGAGAGAGAGATGTTCAGCGGAATGCTCGGGTATGGAGCTGGTGGCTGCAGTCCATTAGATCCTGGTTGGAGGCAGCTGTCTTTCTTGTCCTCATCCTAGTCAGGGACCTGCTCCAATGCAGTCTAGGAATCCCCAAAGAGCCAAAGCAGAGAGGAGGATTTAGATGTGGGAGTTCAGGTATGGACCCTTTTGGAGGAGAGAAGCAGTGGAAAGGAGCACCAGAGCCTCTCTCAGCGTGACTGGTACTTCTCTTTAGAGGAGGGTGAGCCTGTACACCTATAACTAGAGCCCTGTTTGCCCGTTCAGAGCAGGGTACTGCACCTGACCCTAGGGGCCCCTGATGCTATCTATGGGTGATTTTAGCCCCACTTTTCAGGGACACTTTGACCAAGAAAGTGAGGTATGTATTGGCTTCTTAACCTATATATGTGTCTCATAGCTCTCAGTAGTTGGGAGATTTACTCTCTGCTCCTCCCTGGCCCATGCCTGTTCTAACTGAATAGCCCAGTGAAGTTCCACAGCTATCCTCCTGACATGGTATGAACCTGCCATCTACCAGGCACAGGCTCTGTTCAGCTGCCTTTCCTGGGATGCTATTGATGGAGTCTGAGCATGGTGTCCACTTTGGTCCATGGCATAGCAACTCATTTGGACCCCTGAATTTTCATCACTTAGCATGTTATCATGAGGGACTTCACTGCCAAGTTTCTCTCAGCCTCAGTTCTGTGAGCTGGGCTATCAACAGAGCAATCTGAGATGTGTCTTCTCCCTAATATCCTTTTAATCCTCCCAATACAGAAACACCATAAAGATCCGGTTGTCTAGACACCTAGCTCAACCCACCACAGGGCTTCCTGGATTTTAGCAGAACTCCTCAGGGAGTTCAGGGTGAGGGGTATTGAGGTTTGTAACTCAAAACCTCTTGTTAGATCAAGAGGGATGGGGTGTGTATGTAGGGAGATTCAAGGGAGACCTGTGAGTAAGACTCAAGGTAGGTAATAGGTGAGATCTTGGGTGTGTAGGTCAGATATCCCATGTGTGGAGACTTGGATGGAGTTCTCCACCTCAGGCCATCTACCTAGCCCTCAGCTAGATATGAGGGGGAATCGTCAAGGAATAGAAACTTGGGTATAGCACAGGAAGCTTCTCCTTCTGCAAGACTTAAATAGGAGATTTCCCTATAGGCCTATATGTTTCATGTTTGGTCTCTGGCTATCAGTACTGTTTGGGGAGGTTCTGAAAACTTTAGAAGTGGGACCTCATCTACTTTCTATTCTGCTTCTTGGATTCTAAAACATAAGCTGCTTTGCTCCATAACATCTTTCCCACCGTGGGCTGAAACCATGAATTGAAATTAAAACGTCTTCTCTTATGTTGTTTCACTCAGCCAATAAGTTACAGCAATAGGAAGTCCTATCAATATAGAAAACTGGTATCCAGGAGGTGGAACTGTTACTGTGGCATTACCACATGGTTCAGAAACTTTTAGAGCAGGTTTTCAGGAAGAGTCAAAAAAAGTTCAGGGAGGCCTTAGGATGCTGGAAGCAGAGCTTGATGGGATATTCTGACGGGTGCTCAGAATACCAGAGTGATGAGAGTAATGTGGACAGAGGAGATAGTACTCATGAGGCTTCAGGTGGAAGTGAAGACTGTACTGGAAACTGGATGAGAGGCCACTCACCCACGTCCTGAGACTTTGTGGAAGGTGAGTTTAAAGGCCAATTGGTTGTAAAATTTCATGGCAGTTTAGCACCCGATCTGTGGCACGACTATTGCTAGCTGCTTCCAGACAGGTTTACAGTGCACATCAGGAGCAAAGTGCAGAGCAGAAAGTTGAAAGCAAGCAAACCAAGAAAACTTGCAGCTTAGTTGGAACAACAAGCATAAAATTGGGACGATGCAAGACATCACTTCTGAAAAGATTAACATCAATAAAAGCCAGTTGCTTTGCATTGGGACAACAGAAGAACACCAACAGAGTGTCTCAGGAATAAGCCAGACCTCATTTAGTGCAGGCTTATTTGAAGACTTGCCCTTGAGCAGAGAGGTCTTGGGATTCTCAGCTCACACAGGACTGCCCACAAAGTTGTTTCTCTGGACTTCATTTCACTGTGTACATCTGCCTGGGCATTCAAAGGCTGTGGTAGTCATGGTCCAAAACTTTCTACTCAAGCTAATGGCTGACCTTGATTTTATAGGTGTTTAGAATCCCAGTTATCATATAACAGAGGCTTCCACACAAATTTCAAGGAAAGCCCAAGAGGCCAGGAAATGTGTGGCAGGGTCAAAATGCCTGCAGGTACTCCCTGAGAGACAGTTCATAAAGCTATGAAGGTGAAACCTAAGCTTCCACAGAGACTCCAGGATGGGGAAGATGTCAGAGGTCTGGAATATCTATCTGCAGAGGCTAGTCTGATTTCTTTGTTGTTCTCCTACTTCTTTCTCTGGTAGTGGAAATACCCATCCAAGATATTGGGCACAGAATAAACATAACTTTACTTGTTTTGTAGGGGTTTACAGTTAAGAGTTTTCCTTAAGTCTCAGAGAAGACTTTAGTCCCTAAAACTAGGAAAATATTAGAACTCTGTTATGGTGGTTTGAATGAGAATGGCCCTCATTGACTTATATGTTTGAACACTGAGTCCCCAGCTGGTAGACTTGTTTGAGAAGGACTAGGAGGTAGAGTCTTATTGGAGGAAGTATGTCACTAGGGCATACTTTGAGGTTTCAAAAGCCTTCCTCCACCCTCAGTGTGTCCCCTACTTTATGCTTATATTTTGAGGTGTGAGTTCTCTGCTACTCAGTACTGCCCAAGTCTTTCCTCTGCTATCATGGACTCTAACTCTCTAGTACAATGAACTCTTCAAATGACTTTCTTTTATAAGTAAGTGTCCTTGGTCACAGTGTTTTTACCATAGAAATAGAAAAGTCACTGATGAGTCTGATAAGACTTTTTAGTTACTAAGACTCTTCAGGATACACTACATGCATTTTTATATCATGAAATGGTAATGAGTTTTTGGAGGCTAAGGGTGGGATGCTATGCTTTGAATGTGAAATTTCCTCACAGGCTTAAGTATTGAATATCTTGTCCACAGATGATGGTACTATTTGGAATATTCTGGAACCTTTGGGATGTGGGGCCTCAATAGAGGAAACAGGTCACCAGAGGCATGCCCTTGAAGGTGATTCATGGTCCCTCCCCTTTCTGCTCTGCTTCCTGGAAGCCATGATCTGAGTTTCTCTGTTCTTTTACAATGTCCCTGCTATGATGGACTGAGACCTCTAAAACTGGGCTAAAATAAGTCTTTCCTCCCTTAAGTTGTTTCTCAAGTATTCTATCAACACATGTTGACACGGGGTGAATGGGGCAGAAAAAGCTCATGATAAGGAACTGGGTAGGACACGGTGACCAGAATCCTTCTTATGTATAAGAGCCTTAGGGTTGAAACAGTGGCTGAGCACTGACTTTTTCTAGAACATTGATTCCCAGCCTTCCTGATGTTGCAACCCTTTAATACAGTTCCTCATATACTGTGGTGACCTTCCAACCGTAAAACTATTTTTGTTGCTACAGTAAGTTTGCTGCTGTTATGAACCATAGTGCACATATCTGTATTTTCCAATGGTCTTAGGTGACCCCTATGAAAGGGTCGGTCAACCACCAAAGTGTTGAGACCTACAGATTGAGAACCACTGTTCTAGAGGTTCCATATTTGATTCCTAGCAATCACATGCTGGCTAACAACATACCCTCTTCTGACCTCTACAGGCAATGCCTACATGTAGGGCAAAACACTTATACAAATAAAATTTTAAAAAAAAAATTTTGGAGACGGGGTTTTACTAGCTCTGGCTAGATGCCCTAGAGCTCACTTTGTAGACCAGGCTGGCCCTGAACTCATAGAGATTCACCAGCCTCTATCTCTCAGTGATGGGACTAAAGGCATGCACAACCAGACTCAACAAAAATATCTTGAAGGAAAGGAAAAAAAAGGCAAGAGTTTGTGGGAAAGAAGACATGTGGAGGTCAGGGGTGGATAGATTGTCTTCCTCAAGTACTTTCCAGCTCTCTTTTTTCTTCTTTCTTTCTTTTTTTTGAGACAAGGCATCATAGTTTTGTCACTTTGACTTAAATCTAGACAAACATGGGTGAAGGGAATGAATCTCTATTTATTAATTGCCTCCAGCATGTTGGCCTGAGAACATGTCTGTGGGGCATTTGCTTGATTACTGATGGATATGGGAAATCCCAGCCCACTATGGGCAGTTCCATCCTTGGGTATGTAGTCCTGGTCAACATAAGATAGCAAGCTGGGGAGGTCAGTAAGCAACATTTCTCTGTGGGCTCTGCTTTAGTTCTTCCCTTAAGCTCCTGCCCTGGCTTCCCTAAGTAATTGACTGTGAGCTATGAGATAAAATAAACCTTTTCCTCCCAAGTTGCTTTTGGTCAGTGTTTTATGGCAGCAACAGAGAAGCAAACTCAGATACAAGGTTTCCTGGTGAGTCTGGAGCTCACCCAGGCAGCTAGTTTGGTTGGCCAGCAAGTCTCCTGCCTATCTTCTCAGTGCCTGGATCACAGGTGTGTTCTGCTACATCAGACTTTTGCTTGCTTCTTTGTTTTTCCAGACAGGTTTCTCTGTCTAGCTCTGGATGCACTGAAACTCACTTTGTGAGGCTGGGGATTAAAAGTGTATGCTACCTCCACCCAGTCACATCAGGCATTTTTTAACCCCTGTGCATACTGAGGGGCTGAACTCAGGTCCTCCTGTTTGTACAACAAGCCATCTACCCAGCCTGGGATACAGATTTTTTTCTCAAAGGGTTCCCTTCTGTCAATTTTTGCATCCTTGAGGTACATACTGTTGTTGTTTAAACACTATAGTCTGACTCAAGGGATTTCAGAGCTGGGGTCTGGCACAGGAACACGGATGCACCCCACATGCTTCTAATGCTCCCGGAGCTGGTCTTGCTATACCTGGCCAAGACAGAGTGGAAATCTGATGCCACACTAAACAATCCTGTGAAATAGGTGATGGGAAAGTACCTGGTGCATGCAAAGTGTGTAGTTCCCATCAACCTGTGGCCAAGACCAGGGGACCACTGCTCTAATCTGAATGTCTGTATCCTTCTAGTATAGCCAATGGTGATAGGAAGCTTCATGGCCAGGTAAGGGGGCAGATTATAAAGGAGTGCTAGCCACATAAAAGAGATCCCAAGGATGGACATGGTGGCATCTGCCTTTAATCCCACCACTCAGGAGACAGTGCTCTATGAGTTCAAAGCCAACCTGGTCTAAATAGTGAGTTCAAGACCAGCCAGAGTCCACATAGTGAGACTATGTCTTCAAAATAAAAGTTAAAAAAGAGATCCCAGAAGCTGCCTTTCCCCTTTTACCATGTGAAGACATCCATCCAAAGAGCCAAATGATCCAGATGCAGAATATGCCAGTACCTTGATTTTGGGCTTCCTCGTCTCCAGAATGTCAAAAAAAAAAATGAGATTCTACTGCTTATAAGCCTCCTGTGGTGTTTCGTTTTAGTAACTTGTACAGACAAAAGGTAGCTGGTGTTGGTCTTTCTTTCCTCCTTCTCTCCATTATCTGGCACTGCCTTAGTTCATCCCACCCCAAGCTGTTTCAGTTATCTCAGACAAAAACAAACAACAAACAAAAAAGAAAAAACAAAACAAAACCAACTAAACAAACAAAATCCTGAAACAGAAACCAGAGGAAGTCTCATACCTAGAGGTCATTAATTTATCTTACAAAATATTCTTAACTCTGTGTCTTTCTTTTAGTGACAGCAAGGGACACTTAACCCGTTTACCACTGGGACGCTCTGAGCAAACACATACAGAACCGTATGTACAGGAGAGGGAGCAAGGGAGGAGCAGAAAGCTTTAGAGGGAGCGAGAGCTCAAAATTGTAGATCTGAGCTTACCTTCTACCTGAAGTTTCTCAGACAGGAAGGAATTCAGCTAAGGAATGGGATGAGGGGAGGGGACGGGGGATGTGCGTGTCACAGGAAGTAAGTGTGGTGTGATTGATCGTATCCTACACCTTATCAGAACTAAATGCCGCCAGAGTTGAAGCAAATGCTATAAACAAGGAAGGTGAGGAGAGAGGAGGCAAAAGAGAGTAGTAGGGACTGCAGAGACAGGGATCATATTCCCCATCTTAGACTCGTCTAGGTACAAAAAAAAAAAAAAGACACAATGTTGATGCTGGATAGCGAGCAAAGAGGGCATAGGGAGCGGAATGAGACCCATGTTTAGTATTTCAAGGTAGATATTTCATGTTCCATTAACTTATTTATTCTACAAACAGGGTTTTCCTGACAGCATCACAGGGGCTCCTGGGAGTACATGTCTGTTTGCTGAGCTGATCTAGGAAGCCACAGGAAAACCCAGAAGTGTAGGTGCTCTGAAGATCCGCAAGGGGACACAGTCGGAGCCGCTTAGTCAGTGGTCTGCCTGCTCCAACGGAGCTCCTGTTGTTTGGATCTCAGAAAGGAGGGTGCCCCAGTAACCTGGACTGTGGTGAGGGGTTCACCCTAAGGCTTCAAGTGCAGGGCAGTGACCCTTCAGAACCAGAGAGGGTGCATTAGATAAACAGCTTGTTGCTGCTGATTCTATACAATTCTTTTAAAATAGGAAGACCATGGGAGTCCCAGCACTCAGGTGGCAGAAACAAGGGTATCTCTCTATGAATCCTAAGACAGCTTAGTCTACATACCAAGTTCCAGGCCAGCCAGAGCTCCATAGTGTTAGACCCTGTCAAAAAATAAATAAATAAATAAATAAACCAAAATGACGACAAGGAGGAGGAAAAGAGGAAGAAGAGGAGGAGTATAATGATTGATGATGACAGTGATGATTATGGTGGTGGTGGTGGTGGTGATGATGATGATAAAATATGAGGGATACTCCAAGCTTGCTGAACATTCAAAGCCAAGGCCAAGGGCAGCTGTAAGCCAGTCTCTGATCTCCACATACTTACCATGGTTCACACACACACACACACACACACACACACACACACACACACACACACACTACAATACTTTTTAAAAAGCCAAATAAAGACTCCTACTGCTGTTAGCATTGGGTAAAGGGTTCAAATACACAGTGAGATGCTCAGAGAATTAGGATCAGAAAGCCAGGGGAGTTCATGAAAGACCTGCCTTCCGCAGTCCTCTAAGACACCACAGAAGCAACTCAGAGATAGGGCAAGGCCTCTGCACAAAGGACCAGATCTACGTACTTGTGCCAGGAAGAAGTATGTGCCCTTAGAGGTTATGACAACCTTGCTCACAGGCTGGACCTCAAGACTTCACAGACTGCATCCTTTGGAGAGGGTGCCATGATTGCATATAGGAGGTGCCTTGAACAGTCCAGGTCACTCACTGGAGCCTCCAAAGTGATTGAGGAGGGTTAGAGGCTGGTGACTAAGGCATACCCTGCATCTTTCGGTTTACATCTTATGAAGCTTTTGAATCTCTTGGCCATATTTTGCCTGGGTACCACAAGTTTGCCCTGAGCCCTTGCAGCCCACCTTTAACCAACACACCCAGCCATCCTACTCTGTGCTCAGTGAGAGCATCTCATCAGGCATGCTTTCTGGTTTTTGGTTAGTTGTGGCTAGTGGGAGACTGAAGTAAAAGAAGACAGAAGTGAAATCAACACATTTATCTTCTCAGAGGTGACTGGGTCTCTCCCAAAGGCACTTAGGTACTGTCTGTCAGGGGTGTGATTTGCTCTCTGAGGATCTGGTCCTTATAAGTCTAGGACTGGCCCCTTCCCAGCTGGGCAGGCCCTCTTCTTTGCACTACCTGGGATTGAAGCCTCATGGTAGAGAAGTATACTACCACTGAGCTATTCTTTTCAATTAACCTGTATTTTAGCTAGGATTTCATTGCTGTGAAGAGACACCATGATCACAGCAACTTTCATAAAGGAAACCATTTCACTGGGGCTGTGCTACAATTTTGGAGGTTTAGTCCATTACCATCATGGTGGGAAGCATGGCAGCATCCAGGTAGACATAGTGCTAGAGGAACTGAGAGTTCTATAACTTGATCCGGAGGCCACAAGAAGACTATGTCACACTAGCCAGACTTGAGCATACATGAGACCCCAAAGCCCACCAGAGACACAGTTCCTCCAACAAGGCCACACCTCCTGATAATGCTACACCCCGTGGGCCAAGCATTCAAACACGAGAGTCTATGAGGGCTATTCCTGTTCAAACCACCACATTAGCCCAGGGAGTAATTGAGGTGAATGAGCTATCTGAGTTTGTCTAGGGATTTTCTGCTTTTAGCAGCTGGGCAACCTCTTAGCCCTGAGTAAACAGGAACAATCACTGTAGCGGCTACCTGACTCCTATGGAGCCCCTGTACTGTTGAGTAGTTAGCTAGATATTAACAGGATTAGGGGACATAAGAGCTGGGTCCTCCCCTGATAAACAACAGCTTCTAAAACCAAGGACTGGAGCTTTAAGACTAATTATTACTGGTCACATATATCCCTAGCCCTGAGAGGGGAGGTGACACGCTGGACTGCCTAGAATGTTAATTGATAGCTATCTAAACCTGAAACCAGGAGCCCTAAACCTTAAAGATTACTATATAGTAGGAGGCTTTCTGATAAAGAATGAAGATATACCACCCCCACCCTGTAGAAATCAAACCATATAGGTCTACCAGACCTAACAAAGGTTCCCAGAAAAAGCTGCTTTCTAGAGATTTTAGAAATAATGCAAAACCTGCCCTAGGATAAGTAGCTACTTCTCCCAACCAGTGCACCTCCAACCCCACAACTAGGTGGCTTCAGGACATTGTGTGTGTGTGTGTGTGTGTGTGTGTGTGTGTGTGTGTGTGTGTGTGTTTATTGGGGACTGAATTTACATCTTCAAACACACTAGTCAAATGCTCTGCCACTGAGATACACAGCTAAGCAGTTAGCTGCTTCCTCTGAATGGAAACAATTCCTCCTGACAAAGGAAGGAGGCTCATGAGATTCAGAAATTTCCTGTAACTTACAAAGTTCTGGAAGCTCTGAAAGAAATTCACAAGGCCCATTGCCAGTGTGATGCAAGTCACAAGCAACTGAGGAGAGGAGACTCTCAGATAACAACTGCCAGCAAGTTGTGCAGGGAGCCGCAGGGACATGCAGTCTTCGAAGGGCTCAGTCATGCTGCATTTCAGTGATACGGCTGCTTTCAAGACACCCCTGTAAGTAGCCCCAATAAACTCACTGGTAAGCCATGCTAGGCTAAGGTAGAATGTGTCTTTGGTCTGTTGTCGCTCTGTCTGGAATGAGAAGACATTTGTTTGTGTCTCCACAGGAAGAACTGTAGATAAGGATAAAGGTTTCTTTGGCTGTTGTCTATTCTCATCCCTGGAGTACTACCGCACTCTGCAATGAGCTCCTCCTATCTTCTGAGATAAGCTCTGTGAAACATCTGAGATAATCTGAATTCTTTAGATAGAGATCACAAGAGCCAAAGGGATCCCATGGAGCTAAAGGGAGTCAAGTGTGAGATTCTTGGTGACATTGCTCTAAGTCTGTTTCCTTGACAACATTGTTGCTGGCCTGTTTCCTTGAATTCTTTCTTTCTTTTCTTTTTTTTTTTTTTAAAGACAGGGTTTCAAACTCACTATGCAGTAGAGGATGACTTTGAATTCCTCTGGTCCTCCTGCCTGCATCACTTGAGTGCTGGGATACCAGGTGTGTGTTAGGACATCAGACTTTTCCTTACATTTTTTTTTAAGCTAAGCTCAGAATAAGAAGATCCCAAAATTACACCGAACTAGTCTGTCATGACCACTGAAAAGAACTGACAATCCTGGCACTACCCCAAGGGTGACAGTTGTCTAGCAATGAACCTGGCCATGTTCACAGAGGGGCTTGTGCTCAAGGTATTCTCATCCCCTTTGTAGCTTGATGCTGGCTGCTGTTACCATTCAGGTTTTCTGCCTATTCCCTTAAGTAGTCGAATCCGTGTTCTCCTATACATTTCATCTCAGAAATGTAGGTAGGGGTGGGGTGAGGGAGATAAGGGTAGGGAATAGAGGAGGGTCCTCAATCTGAAGGTACATGTCTATATTAGTCCTTTTTCTGTTGCTAAAACAAAGTAGTGGGGCTTGATTAATGTATAAAGAAAACAGGTTCACATAACTCATAACTAAAAAACTTACAGTTAGGCTGAAAGTCAAGCAACATGGTCCTGGTTTCTGGAGAGGCCTTGTAGCGGAGGGGTGGGGGGAATCTCATTATGGTAGATGCAAGCATAATGTTATGAATGTGATCAAGAGGGAGGCTCTACCTCTCTTAGATCTTACATTACTCTCTCTTATCATTAGTTATGTGAAAACAAAAACTTTTTACCCACTGACCCAACTCACCAGCTGTCAGGTTTTCTTTACGTCACCACGTTGGGAACCAAACTTCCAACGTGCAAATCTTTAGCAGAAAATCACATAGAAACTATATCAATGTCTCCACCAAATTATCCAGTCTCATAGTGGTCTGCTGTTGTAAATCTTTGAGCCCGGAGCAGAGACAGCAAGTCAAGTTTGGGAATCAGAACTCTTTGCTCCACCAGTCAGAAGAAAGGGGTTGACACTCGGTGGGCCGTGCAGATAGGGCAATAAAGCAGACATCTCAAGCAAGAGTCAGCCTAGCCCAAGATCATGACCTGAGTCCCAGAGCCTGCCTAGAGTCAGTCCTTCCATCTCTGTTGTAGCCTCATGCCTGAATTTGCTGACATGGTTGGGTGAACCTAGCTGATGCAGGAAGAAGGGCCTGTCTGTGTTTACTAAGCATGCAGAAATGGTATCTTCTGGTGTTGCTAAAGCCAGGGGCACGTCTGTGCCTGTTTTCCTGGAGATGGCATCCTCGATTTCCTCTGTGGATTCAGGTCTCTGACTCTCAGCTTTGACTCACGTGAGCAATCAACACAGTGGCCGTGTTCTGCTGACTCATCAAGTTTTGCTCATGTCCTAAAATAATTTTACCCCTCTACAAAAATCTCCTCTTAAAAATAGAAACCCAGCTTGCATACAACTTCCTTTCCTCAACAATATTATCTTTAGAACATCTTTTTCAATGATAACAGATATGCAGGCATCTATTTTTTGTTAGGAAAAGAAATTCAAATACGCATCAGAACAGCCTGAATTATCCTTATCTACTCTCTTCCCATAGTCAACCATCATCAATATTTAATCAACTTGTTTTACTGACCCCCCCCCCCAACCCCACATCCTGCCTTTTTTTTTTCTGGAACAAATTCTGAGATGATTTCACTAGTTAATAATCCATCGTGTGGATTTGCAAATGAAGATTCTCGTGAACGTAAGAATACTTTAATATTCTCAAATGCTTCACATTGAACTTCCCCTATTATCTCCAAAATATCTTTTTGTTACATTTTTTTCTGGTACTAGAGATCAGATCTGTCTTACACATGTTAGACAAGAGTTCTAGCTGGGTGTGGTGGCTCTTGTCTGCAATCCTGGCACTCAGAAGGCAGAAGGCGGAGGAGTATCATGAGTTCAGTGCTAGCCTGAGCTACACAGGAGCTCCATGACAGCCTTGGCTGCATGATGAGACCCTGTCTTTAAAAACAAAAGCAAAAAGTAAAACGAAACACACAACAGGAGCCCTTCCACTGAGACGTATCCCCAGCTGCTCAAAGCATATATTTATGGCTTATTTGTTCAAATCGGGATACAAACAGCATCTGTCCATTGCAATGACAAGCACATGTCTGAAAATACGTAATCCACAAAAACATTTATAACGCCCCCCCCCATGTCATTCATTCTCCGTCACTTAGGACAGTCTTATGGTAATAAGTAATTTTCCACCCTACAAAGCCTGTAGGGCTCTGTTTCCTGCCTGGCTCACTTGCTGGCAAGGATACTGTGAATACCTCGTGCTGCTGGAAAAGCAGAAGCCCTGGAGCCCACAAGCCAGCATCTGAAGACAAGGGAGGGATGTGAAAGTCAGCATACTCCAGTGGCAGCTGCCAGGTCATGAAGAGACCTGGCCTTGGAGTTGGCTGGCCAACAAGCTTTGTATACCCTGTAGCATCAAGGAGTGTAGTGAGAATTTTGGTTTCTTAAAAAACCCAGTTGAGCCATGTGAATATGTTTTGGTCTTAAATATCCCAGGTGTGGGATGTAGGGCTGCTTCAGATTGTCCACAGTCTATGAACTATTACAATTATTAACGACGATTGTCTCATGCTCTAGGAGGGGCGTGATTTTTGACAGCTGCAGGTAATTTAATTCTGGGGACTTTTGAGAGAGGGGAAAGCCCCAAGAGGGCCTGGGAAGCTGCTGCCACCCCTGCTTCTGATTTCTGTTGCTGCTTTTGCTATTGCTGGATTGTTGGTTTATTATTATAATTACTATTCTTATTATTACTGTGTGCATGGGTGTGCACACACACTCACACATATATGACTATAAGAGCTAGAGTGCCGTGGTTTGTATGGAGGCCAGAGAACACATTTCAAGGTTCCATTCCCATCTATGGACACATTGGTGCAGAAGGTCTTCTGGTCCCCACAGCCAAGGTCTCTGTCACACATGCTCCTCAAACAAGGACACATGGATCATTTTCTTCATGTGCCAATGACAAGACAACCTCCAAAAATCTCTCTCAGCTGGGATGTGTGACAGAAAAGCCATCTGGCCAACACCCGTCTTGAGGCCAGTGACCATTTAGGTTCAATCTGTGGTTTTGGAAGAAAATAATTAAGGCTCTGGATGCTGCCAATAGGATGGCTCTGTGCTGTCCTTGGCAATGACCCCTAAAGCAGAGTCCCACCATGAAGCTCTCTGCCCCACCCACCGGTCTCTGCTGCAGGGCACTTGTAGTCAGCTCGCTTAGAGCATCAGAAGTAGTCACCCCCTTCTCCATGGATGTCTGGTGCCCCTTCCCTAGCTACAGGTCTTGGGTCTTCTTTTTGTCTCACTCCTGTGGGACAGGAGCCTGCCTCTGTCTGCTGTCCTCTAAGCATCTACCCTGGGCTTCTTGGATTCCCATTTGCCCTGCCAATAACTGGGAGCTAGATGTTCTCAGTCCTACTTTACAGACAGAGAAATCAAGGCTCTGGAAACTAACAGCTGTTGCCCAGGGTCCAAAGTCAGCAAACCCGGATCTCGAGCCTCCCGCTGTGACTTCTTCAGCACTTACCCTTCACCAGTTCAAACTTCTGTCTGCTGGTTTACTTCTGTCTCTGGCAGGTCCTTTCCTGAACTTTAGAACCACAGCTGTCTGAAAATGTCTGTAGGGTGTTGTCTTGGTTGATTGATGTGAAAGGGTGTGGTGCCACCCCTGAACAGATAGTCCTGGATGCTATATGAAAGCAGGCTGAGCAAGACATGAGGAGAAAGCCCTAAACTAGGAAGCAGCATTCCTACATGGCCTCCATCGATGAGGGAAGTCAGGGCAGGAACTCAAGCAGAGGCAGTAACCTGGAAACAGGAACTGAAGCAGAGGCTCACCTCACCCTTGTTGACCTAAGTTACTTTGATCATAATCTTTATTATAGCAACAGAAACCTAACTAAGACATTCCCCTTCCTAAGCAAACTGTAACCTGCTACCATTCTATATGCTGGAGTCCAGCAAATGGCTTTCCCGTTGGCCCCTAGGGCTGAAATCACTGGGTTCAGTCTCTGCTTTTCTTACTCCCAGCCTCCATCTTAAAGCTCAGGAGGCGTGTTTGGGCTACTTGCTAGGGCTCTCCTGACTCATTTCCCTTCCACCCCACATCTGCACTGAAGCCCATCCACCCAAACTCTGAAATCTATCAAAAACAAAGTTCTCGCCATGCTACTTCTACCTAACGTCTTTATGGGGCCAGAGAAATAGCTCAGAAGTTAAGAGTATGTACTGTTCTTGCAGAGGACTCTTAATTTGCATCCCAGTTCTCATGGCAGCCTAAAACTCTGGCTTCAGATCTGATGCTCCCTTCTGGCCTCTGTGGGTACCAATGTGCACTTATGGGTGCACAAACACACACACACACACACTCACACACACTCACATACACACACATACATTCGCACACACATGTACATGACAAATAATTAAAAATGAAAATAAATCTTTTTTTTAAAAAGACTTCCACTGAGCCTCTGAAAACAGAGAGAGCGGGAAGTTTAGCTAGGCCTGCCCTGTTCTCAGTCCCAACACCCAGGCTACTGTGCTGGCAATTGTAACTCAAGCAAGGTTCTAACTCCTACAGGCCCAGATTCTCACATCTGTCTTTCTTCTGCCTCTCCCTGCCTGGTTAGATACATTCCCCTCCCCGCTCCCCTGAATTAGGAAACATCTACCCAGCTGTAATGAGGAAAACCCTTTTACATGACTGTGCCATGTCCTGGGTCTGGTCTGGTAATAGCATCTCCAACATTCTCCACTCCACCCCATTCCACAGTGGCTCTATAACACACACCTGTCATGTCATGTGCTGCGTTAGGCTCCATGCATGAGTCCTGGGCCATCCAGAGAAATCCAGGGAAGACTGCTCTGCAGTTCACAGGAGTGACTCGAGCAGTAAGAGGTGGGTTTGGATCTGCCAAAGGTCATAAGCTCAAGAAAGCTGACCTGAATTCTACAGGTGTTGGGAGGGATGGGGTGGGAGCAGAGCTGAGAGACTGAAAGAGAAATCTTCATTATGTGAACACCTAGATACAGCTGTACCTATGTCAACACAGAAATTTTCAGTTATGTGGATAAACGTCAAATGTCTTTTTCTTTCTTTCTTTCTTTCTTTCTTTCTTTCTTTCTTTCTTTCTTTCTTTCTTTCTTTCTTTCTTTTTTGATCACGCCTCAAGTTTATTTGGAATAACAGCATAGGAAGGACACTGACCATCTGCAAATAGTGTGTGGGTAGGTGAATCACAGCAGTCCATCTGTCTTCACATTGGCAGGAGCCTTTTCTATGGGGCTCTCACAGGGGCCTGGACACCTTTGGGAGCCTGAGCTGGAGCTGTGGCCCCTGCCTTGGTTTGAGCCTTGGGCTTTGGTTGGAAGAGCCTACGACCCTTGGCCATGTAACTTTAAATCTGCTTCCCAAGCTTGGGGTCAGCGATGAAAGCCAGATGGCCGAGTTTGCCTCTGGGGCCCTTTGGCATCTTGGGCTTGATGGTCTGAGGCGTCACAAGGGCCTTGGTGGCCTCTGCGCGCACTCACTGCCTTTGCATTGTTGGCCTGCATCTTCTTCAGGCCTTCTTGTGCTTCTTGGCAAAGTGCATGTTCCTCATGAACTTAGGGTCAAGCCCCTTAAGAAATTCATATCTTTGTGACTGGGGTTTCTTAATGCCATTTCTGTGCCATTTGCAGGTTGTGTGTGGTGTGGTTCTTGGATTTGGCCATGTCTGCACCGTAACACGAGGCTCCTGCAGCTCCTGGGACTGGAAGAGAAAGACAATAAATCTCTTTTCCACTTACACTGCTAAGAGTTTTCTTCTGATCGCATGCTGTAGGAAGAACCACAAGTGACTCTTTTTCTAGGAACAGTGAGTGGCTCTTTCCCACCTACTCCTTATTACCTGTTGTACTTGGCATAGTAAGTTTGATATGTGCCTTCCGGCGTGACCATAAACTGTCAAGGGCACACATGGAAGTCAGTTCATCATGGCCTTGCAGCAGCAGCTCAAGCCATAGTATAAGATTATCCCAGGATCTACTCCAGAAACAAATGAGTCCTTGCTCTGGTTGGGAGAAGCTTCCTGAACAGGGCCTCATTCTTGTCTTGGCATTACTACACATGCCTTTGCTTCCCCCAGGCACTGACTATCGAGGAAATGGGAGGAACGAGGAATGGGGAGGATCATACTCCCTCCTCTGCAGCTTCCCCTTAACTGCCTGCGATTCTCAGACAGTTGGTGATTTTTGAGGGTTCTGTGTACTGGGACCACCAGCCCTGTCCCCATTCCCCTCTGAAGACCCTTCAACCCCTTATTCCAGGCAGTTCTGGCAAGAACTCGGTTCTCAGACTCCAGAAAAAAACAGGACAGGAGAACTGAGCTCACTGTGTAAAGACCCCCTTGCCATCTAGAGAGGGCATCAGCTCCAGCCCCAAAAGTTAGATTAAACAGAAGACAGTGGACACGAGAGGGGATTAGCCCCACGAAGATAGTGCTCAGCCCCCTGGAATAAACATATTTCCTTTCTTTTCTGCTCAAGCTAGTTTGAAGTGAGTTCCTGCCCATCAACGGAGCAGAGACTCAGGGCCAGTGCTGCCTGAGAGCACAGATTGTCAGAGTGGGAGCACAGAAGCTTGGAGGAGGAGGAAGGAAAGAGTCAGACAGAGCCACATGCTTCACGGAAAGCCCACAGTAGGGAAGCACACACAGAGGTCCGACATAATGAGAACTTGAGGTCTCCCACTCACAAGGATTTAGGGAACACTGTGTCACAGTCCCAGTCATCTTCAGGAAACCAAGGACCGCAAGCATCAGGCATAAAGTCACATAACACCAGAGCTCCTGCATCCCATGTGCAGTCACTGTGACCTGCCTGTGCATTTAATGTCAGTGGAAGAGAAAACAGGGTGAGAACCCTGCCAACAAAGCAGCTGCCTGCTACAATCCCACCCACGCACACGGCTGTGCCAGACTCCAGACCAGTGTGTCTGGGTGCTGGTCTAATGTCAGTTATTATTGCTGAACAACAGACCCACAAAAGGGTCCAGAGCATCTCAGTCCACAGGCTGAGATCATGGCATGGGAAAATCTGTACTCTCAGAGGAAAGAGTCCTTGGTTCTTCCTGCTCTAGGTTTATTACCAAGGGAGTCTTCCAGTTTGGGGTTTTTAAAGATATATTTTCTTGGCACATTTCAAGTATGACTATAGTTGTCATGTCATGTGCTTGTTCCACAGAATTTATTTCTCCTGTCTCAGTGGAGTTTTTGGTCTTTTAACCAACACCTCGTATTTCATATATTTTCAATGGAAGAGTGGGTGATATCTATGTAAAGCTGGTAAATATAAAACACAAACGTGATGCTGATTGCATAACACAGTAGCATCTTTGTGACCCTCTTCTACTTCACACTGTAGCCAGTACCATCACCTGGCATCTCAGAGCCACAGGGAATTTCCTCGTGGGGTTCATTTCTTCATGCCACCCAACCAATCCCTACTGATCGGTGTTGGCTCTTCCTGAAGTTGACCGAGTTAAACAGCACCAGTTAAACAGGTATTTACCCAGCTGTTCATTATCTCATTGGAATAATGTTACAACTGAATATATACATTTTAATATCTTTGCAACATGTTGCCAAACTTTTCTCTAGAAGTTTGTGCACATGGATGCTTTCTGAAGCACTCTGTGAAAGGTTCTTTTCTTACAGATGATGTCTGCTTTGTTGGTGTTTTTTTATTTTGTTTTTTGGGTTTTTTTGGCTACTTTATTGGGTTCTTATACCTTCCACCCTTCTGACCCTTATTCCACCCTAATCCCTTCCAAACCTGCAACACTAGGTAGGAGAGAAAGAAGGCTAGGGGGGAAAGGAGGTGTAGACCTCTTTCAACCACTTCCAGCTGATTACGGATGTTGGATTCCTTGGGGGTAAGTCCATTCTCTGACGTCAGGATATGCCTAACTATCAGTCCAACAATTCAGCAATCCAACAATCCAGCAATCCAGCAATAGCAAAAGAAACAGCAGGAACCAACAGCAGCCAGTACCAACAGCAAGAACCACCAGCATTAGGAACCAGCAGCCGGGACAGCAACAGGGGGAGCAACAGCAAGCACACGGAACACACCCGAAAGACTAAATAAGACAGACCCTTGCAGGCAGAACTTTCCCCTTATCTCTTCACTCTCTCATGGTGTCCCAGCTACTAGGCCTGAGGAGGCAGCATGAGCCTCTGACAGGAGAGAGTGAAGTAGGCTTTATGGTCAGGAGAAGAGAGGAGGAGGAAAAGGAATGCTCCAGAGACTTTGAGGATTGTACCCTTAGGCCAGATTAAACAAGTAGCAATGTAGCTGATACCAGCTGGGAAGTAGGAACAAAGAACAAGTATGTTCTTCCCAGACCCATCTAAAACCTAAACCCTGGGAGTTCTAAGAGTGAAGCAGGACGCTCTGCCTGTGCCAAGATGGCAGCTGTAAATTGGGAGTAAAAGAACTGTACTTTCTTGTCTGAGAGACATCAGAAATCAAATTGTTAAGAAAAGATCATGTGCCGGGCACGGTCGTGAACACGTTTAATCCCAGCTTTCAGAAGGCAGAGGCAGGCAGATCTCTGTGAGTTTGAGGCCAGCCTGGTCTACAAAGTGAGTCCAGGGCAGCCAGCCAGGGCTATTACTGGTTACTCTTATAGAAAACCCAAGTTTGGTTCCCAGCACCAACCACATGGTGGCTCACAAACACCTCTAACTTTAGTGTGTGTGTGTGTGTGTGCGCGCGCGCACCCTCCCCCCCACTAAACATAAAAGAATGGCTAATGAACTGTGCCTCAGTCACAATCCTTTGTCCCCAGTTTCTAAGTAACAATTTTTAAATCAGTGATTTAGTCTCTATTGAGTGGTTTTTCTCGAGCTGTAAGCCTGCACGGCATGCCTAAGTATCTTATCTCCAAAGAAATAATTGTATGGATATGAAAACACAGTATACCAGCATACACTTTCCCTCGTATCTAAGCTGACTTGCAGATTAAGTGGCTTCAAGGCCACAAGTCACATTTGAAGCTGTTGGACCACTTGGGCACATCCTTCCCTCCTCTAACAATCGAACTTGAGTCTAATCAGTAATCTCACTCTGACTCACTTCAATTTTTTTTTGTGCTGAATGTCAGCTTCCAAGGTATACCTCAATAGAGTTTCCTGGGGCTCTCAGGGGGGTTCCCCAGGCTGCACTGCCTGCAATTGGTGAGCCAGCTGCACCTCCTGGTGCCAGTGATGAAGCCATCTTATAGGTTAGCATGGAGTTCTTGGATGCTCCGCCTGCATTCACATCCTCTCTGTTCATTTCCTCTTGTTACCAAGTACATTTCTAGTACACTGCTTAAACTTTTAGTAGATGATGGTCATCTAAAAACTTTCCCAAGGACTGGAGAGATGGCTCAGTGGTTAAGAGCATTGACTGTTCTTCCAGAGGTCCTGAGTTCAACTCCCAGCAACCACATGGTGACTCATACCATAAAGGTATCTGAAGCTCTCTTCCATCATGCAGACATACAGGAAGACAGACGTTCATATACATAAACAGATAAATCTTTTTTAACAAACCTCTTTCAGTACAGTATCTGAGGTTTCACTTTCAAAAGTGAAGGCCTCGCTCTCAGTCAACGCCTGTCTGAAATGCCTAGTGGAAGGTTTAATGTAAGAAATCAACTTATAACATTTAAATTGTCACTCTGAATGACATGGTAAAGGTTCTTGCGGTCTCTCTATCAAAGTCATAATTTTTGTTATTTTGGAATTATAAAGAAAAGCGGTTTGATTCCCATTCTTGGTGACTTTGCTGACAGTTTTTTTTTTCTTTTTTAGAATTATTTCCTGCATCCTAACCCCATCTAACCAAGATAGAACTGACACATTACCGTCCTATTGATAGAATTAAACACAGAGACATTAGGAACTGGAGAGACGGTTCATTGTTATGAGCACTGACTGCCCTTTCTAGAGGTCCTGAGTTCAATTCCTAGCACACAGTGGCAGCTCATGAGTATCTGTAACTCCAGAATCTGACAACTTCATACAGACATACTTACAGGCAAAAAATACCGATGCACCTTAGAAACAAAACACAGAGATTTAAAAACTACCTCGCTGAGCTCAGGCATTAATCTTAAACATTTGTTTAAAATGGAGGGCAGTGGTGGCGCATGCCTTTAATCCCAGCACTTGGGAGGCAGAGGCAGGCGGATTTCTGAGTTCGAGGCTAGCCTGGTCTACAGAATGAGTTCCAGGATAGCCAGGGCTACACAGAGAAACCCTGCCTCGAAAAACCAAAAAAAACAAAAAACAAACAAACAAACAAAAAAAAAAAAAGAAAAAAAAAGAAAACTGAATAAAATGGAGAAAATGCTGTGTTTTAAAAAAGCATCTTCAATACTTCCCTAGTATCTATTCCTAACCATTTACTTCATTAGTTGTAGTGAAACTTAGTAGTGACCTTTCAAAGACAGAAATGAAAAAAAAATGAAAAAAAGAGACAGAAATGAATTCCATGTTTCAAACACTTTTAGATTACAGTGAAAACCAGCTTTAAAAGCTCACCCCTAGTAACATCACAGTATTGCTGCTTGTGGACTGAACAAGCTTGCACTGTGGGAGATTCCCCATGTGAGTGTGGGAAAGCCTGAGCAGGTCTAGTCTTGCGGAACACAATGAGAACATCAATCATGCTTTTGGATGTATTTGGATGTCACTGCCGTATAGAAGGTTACAAAAGTTTCCAACAGACTTAGCTTCAGATCTTATCTGACCTGTAACAAGTCACAAACCATTATGGCCTTGTGCTGTGTGATATTATACCTGGGGAGATGGGAATAAACATTTACTCACCCCGGGTAGGAAACTGATGACAGATCAAGGTGAGAATGCCACCGAAATCCAACTTGGTGACAATGAACTTTATTGGGGTTACTTACTATGGAAGAATGACCCAAAGACATCTGCATCACCAAAAGCCCTCCCAATAAATGTGAGACAGCCCAGGGAACTTAGGAACCTCGAGGGTACCCCAACACCTGTGGGCATCTTTATAAGTTAGAGTGTCCTTTCCTGGTATCTTGACTGGTCCTCTGCTGCTTCTGGGAAGCTTGACTGATCTGCCTCTTTTGGCAGCTCAGTTGGTCTGAGATAGTCTCTGTGTAGTTAGTACAGTTTATATGCATGGAAAAGGAAGGGCCTAGTGAACCTGGTCAGTTTCAGGGACTTCCTGAAGCTGTTAAGTTGCTTGCTGACTAAGCTTAATAAGCAAATGAATGTTTTAGCTCCCTTTTGGAATATTCTATGTCTTAATTAGCTCTCTTCCAAAATAGAATGTTTTATCTTAGGAAAAAAAATCATTATGCAACACACTAATTGGTAGATAGGAAGACATTTTAAAAAGTAATATTCTAGGTCTGTAACTATTGCTTTACCCTTGGTTGGTTGAGATGTTGGCCCACCGAGTATCTCAGCTACTGGATGCTCTAATGCCTCACTGTCTGCCTATACTTATGCTAACAGCAGCGATCATTTGAGTAATAATGGCATTGCCACGTGCTAGATGCCTCATGGTTCACGTCTACCTAGCCACATAAGTGAAATCTGTGTGTTGCTGAAAGCCATCTTCAGCCAACAAGGTCCCAGAGGCTATTTGGAGCTTCTGCTTCCTGGGAACATTCAAATACGATCACTTGAGACATAATTTCTTTTGTTATTTTAATTAGAAGTCTAGTTAGACTGTAGTTGGTACAGGAACACCTCTTACCCGTGTGTGTGTGTGTGTGTGTGTGTGTGTGTGTGTGTGTGTGTTGCATGAGCCTATGATGCCATCACACTCTTTAAAAACAGCACCTCTATAATAAACATATCTGTCATCCATCCTTGTATGTATTTTTAAGAACACATACTGTGAGCTCTACTCTCCTACCATGTTCTTGTGTACACTGTATTTTTAACTGTAAGCCTTGTGTTGTGGAAATGCATTCAACTTGCATAACAGAAAGTAGAACCCAGAGAGACACAATGAATCCCCTATTCCCCAGCCTCCAGCCTCCATCGGCTGCTGTTCTAACTCTGTGGGCCAATGGTCAGTGCTTTATGTGTTAATGAGTAGACTCCAGCAGTTTTGTCCCCTTGTAAAAGGCTGACTTCATATAGCACAGCATCCTATATAGCTACATCTGTCTGATTACAAATGGCAGACTTGCTATCTTTTGAGGGAACTTATTAGAAGGTCCAACAGATAGTAAGAAGCCCCCAGGACAATGCAACAGCTCCAGTGTTTAACAGCAAGGCGTTTTCTGCCTGCAGGGTGGAAGCAGTGAGCATTATCAGAAACTGGGCATGGTGTGTGTGTGTGTGTGTGTGTGTGTGTGTGTGTGTGTGTGTGTGTGTGTGAAGGGTAGAGTATAGTGGGTTTGGCCTAATGCTGCTTGTATGCTAATATTAATTTGCATCACCAAACTGCTTACATGAGTCTCATGTACATAGCTTCTGGGAACCTGCCCCCAGTTGGTTCTGATTGGTAAATAAAAATGCCAACAGCCAATAGCTGGGAAGGACAGATAGAGGAAGGATTTTGGAAATTGCTGAGCTTAGAGAAGAGGAGAGACGCCAAGCCAGAGAAGAGTGCAGGACAGAGAGACATGGCCGCCTATGAAGGAGCCAGGAGAGCGTGGCCCAGAGCGAAGCCCAGATGGGCAGCTCTCTGGGTCCAGAGTAGCCAAGATAGAACACAGAATTCAGTAAGTAATAACTCGGGATTAGCTGCATGGAGTTTAGATGTAGCCCAGCTGTTGAGCTGTTTAAGGCATATCAAAATACAAACGCTGTGTGTGTCTCTCATTCAAGAATGTAAAACCATAGAGGCGGGTAGGGAACCTACGAATGGGGTTTACTTGTTAAATATTTAATTCTACAGTAGGGTGGTGGTGAGGGTGTTGTACAGAGGAGCCACTTAACAAGGATGCCTTAACCTTTGGTAAAGAGAGCCAGGTCAAGTTAACCCTGTGGGGAGGGGACCTGGGGAATAAATACCTGACTTCTTGCTGCCCTCACAGAAAGGCCTAAAGGTTTATCCCAGAGGCTAGGCTCCCAGGAAAGGGTACACAGTCATTCCTCAAGGCAAACTAAAGGCACTTGATATTTGCTATGTGCTTCTGAGTTCCTGCTTTGAAATGTGCATATCCTACAACCTCGTGCTGTTTTGACGCAAGATTATTTGTTCATGTTACCTGGAATTCAGCCATAGGAATCCCTCAGAGACATAGCACAGGCATATGTTCTGTGGGGCCTTGGTTTCAGGACTGCCCTGCATAGATTCAAAACTGATGGATGCCCAAGACTTCTTATTAAAACAATGTTGCATTTACACATAATTGATGTGTTTCTTCACTATACATGAAGTCATTTTAGATTACCTAGGACAAAGTAAATGATACAATAAAAAATTCCAATAATATATTGTTTAGGTAGTAATGACAAGAAAAAAGTCCACACAAGTTCAATGCATAGTTTTTAAAAAATTGTGTGTGTGTGTGTGTGTGTGTGTGTGCATACAGGTATATGTACCTAATTCCAGGTGTGGCTTCAAAGCCAGAAGAAGGTATCAGATCTCTCTGAAGCTAAGTACTTGTGAGCTCTTCAACATCTGTGCTGGGAATAGAACTCTGGTCCTTTTCAAGAGCAATACAAACCCTTAACCCCTCCAGCTCTGAGCAAGTTTTTGTTTGTTTGTTTGTTTTGCTTTGTTTTAAGTATTTTTCTCCACTGTTGGTTGAACCTATAGATGAAGAAGGCCACCTTATGGTTTGGCTATGACCAGTGTGCTGGGGCATGTCCTTACTCGGGAGGCAGAGGCAGGCAGATCACTGAGTTTGAGGCCAGCCTGGTCTACAGAGAGAGTTCAAGGACAGTCAGGGAACACAGAGAAAACCTGTCTCAACCTCCACCCCAAAAAGTGCATGTCAAATTCACATGCACTTGGGTTAAAATCACATAGAACAAAAAAACCCAGTTTATAACCAAGTATTTGTGGTCTTTACACCACCCTCAAAATATTCAAAACTTCTAGAGCTTATTACAAGAAAAGCTCCCACCAATTTAAGCCATTTGCTCACAGGGACTCCTTTCACGAGCTCCTAGCCTGGTACTCTGTCTCCTCTTCCTCAAGCTCCTCCTGTGAGATGGCCCTTTGCCAATTCCTTGCACCCTATACCACACTATCAAGAAAACTCTCTTCTCCATCCATTGGATTCCACCACCACCCTGCACATGGTATCATGTATAAGTATTCTGATCGGGCTAGGCAGAGATCAGGGGACACAAGTTGTGAGTTATATGCTGATTCAAGTGTGGACTGTGCAATATGAGAACAAAACTGACACTGGTTCACTGTCATTGTCACCTGAACTAGTTTAGAAGCACCTAGATGACATACCCCTGGGTATGCCTGTGTTTTTAGAGGTTCAACTGGGGAGGGAAGATCCATCCTCAGTGCGGGCACCACTAGCCTATGGGCTGTCTGGAATTACATACACAGAGAGAGGGAGAAGGAAGTGAGCTGAGCCCCAGTACATCTCTCTCTGCCTGCTAATAGTGGATGCGGTGTGGCGAGACACCCGTTTTGGGTTTTATTGCTGTGAAGAGACAACATGACCATAGCAACTCTTATAAAGGAAAAGACGTAACTTGGGGCTGGCTTACAGTGTCAGAGGTTTAGTCCATTACTGTCATGGCAGAAAGCATGGTGGTCTGCAGGCAGACATAGTGCTGGAGAAGGAGCTGAGAATTCTACATCTTGATCCGAAGGCAGAAGGAGCCTGTGTGCTACACTGGGTGTAGCAAAAGCACAGGAGACCTCAAATCCCGCCCTCACAGTGACACACTTCCTCTAAAGAGGCCACACCTCCTAAAAGTGCCACTCCCCATGGGCCAAGCATTCAAACACATGAGTCTATGGGGACCATCCCTATTCAAACCACCACACCACCAAATCTCCTGCCACCATGCCTTTCCATCATGATGAGCTATATCCCTTCAAACTGTGACCCCCAAAATAACCCTTTCTTAGGTTGTGTTTGTCTGGTATCTTGTCATAGCAGTAAGAAAAGTTACTAAGACAGGGGATGTAGGGACACAGAGTCTCATGGTGACAGAAGTGTCCTCACATGATAACTTGCCTTTGACTCCTTTGACGCTAGCCCTATCTGAAACTTTTAGAGAAACATGGAGGCCACAGACCCAGGAGACCTCAACAATCAGGCATGTTGTTAGAATGTAATAACAAGTCTGATTTTATCGAACTTATTTTCACGGTTAACTTCTATTTGTGGAAAATTAATCTAGCTTTATATGTAACTCAGTGGTGTAATGATATAGTTCAAAAAATAGGGTTATTTAAATGAAATCAGAGAGACTTTAAAAAAAAACCAACTCCAGCTGGCATGCAAATGTGAAGTAGCAGTGGTGATGGGTGTGTCTGGTAGACTAGATTCGCTTGGTGACTGCATTGGTTTGCTCCCCAGGGCTGCCTCTGCTTTCACCTCATCCCCTTACAGTGTGCATCAGTTTCCTGTGGCCGCAGTAACAAGTCCCTACAAAACAGGTGACTCAGAGCTCCACACATTCATCCTCCCACAGTTCTAGCGGCCAGAAGTTTGACTGTGCACCCTCTGAGGGCTCTGGGGAGAAGCCTTCTCATCCTCTCTCAGTGCCTGGCATCTGTAGGCTGTCCTGGGACTGTCGATGTTTAAACACTGTCTCTTCTTCTTGTCTGTCTCTCTTACTAAAAGGACAACTCATTGTACGAGTTCCTGTTTCGCAGCTGTGACAAAGCAGCTGACAGGGGTATATTTTTGGCCCAGAGTCTGAGGTGTAGGGAAGGAGTGGCAACAGGAGCTGGGGGCCTTGGACATAGGAAGCAGAGAGAGAGGAATACTGGTGTGAAGTCCGCTTTTTCCTTGTGCTTCAGTTTGGGGCTCCAGAGGACAGAATGATGCTGCCCACATCCAGGGTGGGTCTTCCCACCTCCATTAACTCAAACTAAACAACCTCTCACAGTCATACCAGGAGGCTTGTCTCCTAGGTGGTTCTAGAGCCTGTTAAGTTGACATCACTATTGACAATCACGTCCAGAGGGATGGAGGTTTCGTCTGTTTTGTCTGATCCATCTCAGATTCTGTATGTGTTTTATGAGAGATGCTCAGAAAACATACAGTGACCAATGAGTGCATGCATTTGGGGTGCAGGATGAAATGAGGTAGGATGAAGATATATCAGGCCAGGAGATGCCCAAGTCTCTGTTATAAAGGAGCGTCCATCCTCCAAAGGTCGGGGTTTAACATCTTTTGTCTCCCGGATGGTGTTATTAGGAGGTAGTAGAAGCTAGTGAGAGGTCCCTAGCCATTAGGGGAACACCCTTGACATCTCAGCTTTTCCTGCCTCTTTTTGCTTTCTGTTCACTAGGTGAGCAGTTTTGTTCCATCATGATATGCTACCTTGTTAAAGACCCAAGGCAATGGACCTCTTGTTTTTAGACTGGAACCTCCAAAAATCACAAGCAGAATAGATATTTCCCACCGTGTGAGGTACTCATTGTGCAAGAGTACCTGTTGTGTAAGCATGGGAACCTGGGTTTGGTTCCCCCCGTATAAACAGTTGGGCTTGGCTGTGCGCCTGTAATCCCAGCACTGTATGAGGGAAGGGGCAGAGATAGGAGGTTCACTTTCACTGGAGTGTGAATCTGCCTAATTTAGTGATATCTTGGTTCAGTGAGGAACCTGGTCTCAAAAATATAAAGAGCAATATACAGGAAATAAAAAGCAAAGAGCAATATAGGAAACACCAGCAACCTCTGGCTTTCTTGTATGTGCATACAAACTCATCCACGTGAGCATAGCATAATACCACACACACACACACACACAAACACACACACACACAGAGATAGAGAGAAAGAGAGAGAGAGAGAGAGAGAGAGAGAGAGAGAGAGAGAGAGAGAGAGAGAGAGGCAAAGTTAATTTTAAAAGAAGTTTCTGAATAGTTTCTCTGAACTCCAATTTCAATAAACCCCAAATAATCCAACAGTGACTTTTTTCTTTTGCATTTTTAAAGTAAAATTATTTTATTGTAACCAAACAACAACAAAGCAAACAAGAAACTCAAAACACAGTAAGGAAGACATTCACCAAATAATTCAAAAGGCTCTTTCTCAGAAAGTAACTTTGGAGGGCCTTGATCTATACAGATTCTGCCCCGAGGACAGACACCAGGGATCAAGGGAGGAAGGTCACAGAGTCCAGGAGACACTTCTTGGTGACACTTGGAAGCCTGTCCATCCTGAAAAACCGCACTTAGTCCTTGCCAAAATTCTAGGATGAACACAGAAACCAGTTGCCAATTTGGAGCACTGAGTTCTGAAATGGAGAAGGCCCCTCTGCTGAGAATCTCGGGCTTTTTCTTCTGCTGAAGGCTTTGGCTAAGTCAGGCCCCTCCTCTCACTGGTGAGAAGATCTCCCATCCCAGCCCCCATCTCTCGGAGAAAGAACAGAAACCTTGTTCAGCCAAGCTCAGAGTTTGAGCACCTGGTCCTTTCAACTGTGTGTCTGCAGCCAGTACTGGTAAGCTGTAACAGGAAGGGACGGGAAAGATCTGCCCCTGGGGAGCCTGGAACGAGGGGCAGCCAAGAATGTGCTAGAGAACTCAGCCAGCACCTTGGGGGGCAGGAGGGAGGGACCCTCACTTCCTCCCGGGTGAAAATGGCTTGCTTGGCAGCCCAGGAGTCTGGTGGCATCTCTGGTTTGTGGGAGCACATTTTAACTTTCCCTCCAGAGTTCTTCCCAGGACTTGGGGACCTTGAAGTTGACAGGCCCAAACAGCAGCTGTTCTGATCTATGTGATCTTGCACACATGACCTCATCTTCTTAACCACAGTTTCCTGTCCTTAAAATGGGCTAGTGGTGAAGGCAGCCCCCTCCAGGCTAGGTCTCCACTGTGGCATGGGCCACAACTCACACCCCATGTCTATTCCCTTAAGCCAAAGCTCCCTCCGTCTAAGTCCAAGGTCCCAGCTCTGCGGCCATGTGGGCATTCTCATGTGACTTGACCTTCTGACCTTCTCTTCTCTGGATGCCCTAGACTGGGCTCTATTGTTGGGTCACCTGCTCTAACACTTCCGGTTTGCTTATACTAATTGGAGGAGGGTCTCAGAAAGGTAAAGATCTTCATTACCCTCCGAAGGTCTGCTATAGAGCTCAGCGGGGGTTCTCCTTCTCAAGGATGCAGAGTTGTAGGCAGGGGGCCTGCAGGATTCCTCACCACTGCCAACTGGCCAGCTCAGGCTGACACCATTCCCCTCCTTTCATGAACAGCTCTGAAACCCCCCAACCTCACATTTACTCACTTCCCTACCCTCCCTCTAAAGCCTCCAGGACACCCCTGCCCTCACCCCAGCTCACTGTTTCCTTGAGGTAGGACTGAGGACCCTTTCATGCCCTCACCCTAGGGCTTTACAGGCTGTGCAGACAGCCAGAGGCCCCTGCTGTTCATTAATGACTTCCAGACACAGCATGGGGCTCAGCTGGACAAGGCCGGGCAATAGGAGACCAGGCTGAGGGGAAGAGGGGAGTGGAGAGAGCTACCAGGGGTATTGAGAAGACACTGGAGACGCAGGCTCCCATAAGGAAGATCCCGTTGTGTCTGCCGAGCTGCCGGGGCTGCCTTGTGTGCCTTTGGCCGTCTCATTAACACTATCTAGTGCTCCATGCGGCCATTTGTGGGCACTGCCCTGAGGATCATCAGTGTCTCCGTGGCTTGTCTTGAGTTGTACCTCATCTCATCTGCCTCCGCTCAGTATATGCCTCCTGTAGGGGGCGCTCCCCTCTTGACGCCTTCTCAGATCTCCTTGGTAGCTCTCTGTCCACGGTCGGCGGACCAGGGCTCTTCCTGCAAGCCGATTAGGCCTCAAGCTAGGGTCTTCATGGATTCAGACAGGCCTTGTGAACGGAACCCTTTATCAGGAACCGCCCAGATTCCAGAACCAGGTGCTCCCCAAGCCGGCCTTCAGTAACTCTGTGCCAGGAGCCACAGAAACAGCAGCAGACAAATGAGACACTTGTACCCTTTAGAAGGTCCCCACCTTCACAGTCCATTCCCTCACCTCTGTCCCTTGCTCTGTCTGTCTCTCACTCTCTGTCTCTTTCTTGTTCCTCTCCAGAGGTGCCCTTCCAACACCACCACAATAAATCTCTTGCATGAAATGTGTTGTGTGGCGTGATCTCTGCTATTCCTTGGCCTTAACTGACCAAGGCGCTTTTCTGCAGAAACCCTTTTCTTTTTTCTTTTTTTCTTTTTCTTTTTTGCTTTTCCAAGACAGAGTTTCTCTGTGTAATAGCCCTGGCTGTCTTGGACCTTGCTCTGCAGAGCAGGCTGGCCTTGACCTTACAGAGATTCAGCTACCTCTGCCTCCTGAGTGCTGGAATTAAAGGTGTCTGTTACCATTTCTGACCTGTCTCTGATCTTTCAAAGTTAGTCTCTTTGGAACTACAAGAAGTAGGACTGGTCCCCAAAGGCTTTTACCCACAGAAGATGATGCTAGGACAACACATCTCTTTGATAGAATTAACCCTCTAAGAGCTCAGAAACAAATATGCTAATCACTGATGGACTGCAATAGTGCCCATTAAAATTATCGGCAAAATGTGGATGTTTCTTGTAATCAGAAACTCCAAGAGTGCTTGCTAAAGAACATGTGTAAAAACAGGTGTGGTGGTTGCACACCTGAAATCCCAGCACCAGGGAGGCTGAAGCCAGAGGAGAACAAGTTCAAGGCAATCCTTGGCTATGTAGAAACCCTGTTAGAAACAAACAAACAAAGAAACTGGCCAATAAAAGAGAGTATTTGTAACTGGGCATGGTGTCACTCACCTTTGATGCTAGCATTTGGGAAGTAGAAGCAGGAGGACTAAGGAGTTCAAGGCTGCCTTCAGATATATAGTAACTTCAGTGCCAGCCTGGGAGACCTAGTCATCCTACCCCAAAATAAATAAAGCAGTTGGTTAATTGTTTGAAAGGAGCAAACAAACTTATCTTGACTTGTTAATGAAATCACTGTACATACAGAAATTCACAGGCATCTTTTTGAAATACACTGCAAAGATTGATAAGAGGACTTAAGGATAAAATATGATTTGTTTTCAACACTTGAGGATCAAACCCAGGGGTCTTGTACATGACTGGAAATAGAACGATATCAAACTTTTCAAGAAAACTGAAATTGAACAGAAAAATCTAGAACATATTGAAAAAAGTCACATTCTTGGATAGCACAGCATAATGTCATTAAAAATGACATTTCCCCATAAATTAAAATTTAAGCTTAAAGTGGTTTGGCTTCCAGGAGAGGTAGAGGAAAAGAGACGATGAAGAGGAAGAAATAGAGTTGAACAAAAGAACTTAAATAGCAGGACTGGAGAGATGGCTCAGTAGGTAAAGCACTTGCCATGTAAGAGTGAGGACTCGAGTTCAAATCCCCAGGGCATACAGCACCAGGCGAGGTGGCTCCCATGTAAACCCAGTACTCCAACAGTGAGGTGGATGGAGATAGGAGAAGCCCTAGAATTTCACAAGCCAACTTGCCAAGTGTACACAGTGCAACAAGAGACCCTGTCTCACATAAAGTAGAGGATGGGGACTTGAAGTTATACTCTGTACTCCACACGCATGTCATGATTCACATGTACCGTGGTATACTGCTCACACCAGCACTCATACACACATACATACAAACACATCCTACACACCATACACACAGTGTATAAGGACTTTATTAAAATGATCGGAGGGATTAATGAGAACAGCATGTTGGGAATGGCTTGTGTTTACAATCTGGCACTGTGAGATGCATGCTCTTCCCGTGAACCGTTGGATTGCTGGAAGAGAGGCAGATGTCTTTTGCATCCAGCCAGAGAGGACTTGCCAGCCCAGCAGCTATGACTTCCCTCAAGGAGTCAACAGGAAGATCCCAGATGCTCTCTGCCAGAGCAGGAATTAACGTTTGGATATCTCACATCTCTCCAACTCTGCAGGAGCTGGAAGAGCTCACTACAGAATAGAAAAGAAGCAGATCTGGTCCCTCTCCCACCTACAAAGACAAGGACAAGGTTTGATCCCGCTGAAGTTCAGGAATCCATCCGGTGATTGTGCAGGCTTCAAATAGACAATCACCACAGTAGGGGGGAAAGATGTGATGTGTGTGTTTGGGGAGTGGGCACCATTGAAGTATAGTCCTTAAACTCAGTTGGAGCTGTTCTTAAGTTCATAGTGTCATCTATTAGTATAGATGTCCCTAGTTTCATGTGGCTGCTATAACAAACTACCACAATCTAGGTGGCTTAAATAGAAAAACTCTATTCTCTCATTCTTCTGAAGACCAGGTGTCTGAAATGCAGCATCAGTAGGTTAGTTCTTTCTAGAGGCGCTGAGAGAGAGACTCCATCTCAAGGCTCTCCTTGTTCTTGGTGGCTATGAATAACTCTGACATTCCCTTGCTTGTGAACACACTGCTAAAATCTCTGATGCCCATTCATATGGCCGTCTCCCCTCAGTGTCTTCTACCTTCTGTAGGTACTTCCATTACTAATCTAGGATAATATCAAGTCCTTTCATTTGAGTGAAAAAAAAATCACATTCTGAGATTTCAGATGGACTTACATTGGGGGTCAGGGGTGGGATGGAGAGACCTCAACACTCTACAGAGCTGCAATGGGTATGTTGGTCCCAATCTCTACTTCCCACAAAGAACAGTTGCAACTGGAGTCGATTCTTGGATATGGAAAAGATGTGTTATGCTTGGTGATGGGACAAGGTTGATTTCCTGCCTAAAGAGGTCATCAGATTGGCTCACTTCAAAATTTGCATTAAGACTATGTACACAGGGCCGGGGAGATGGTTCAGTAGGTGCAGTGTTTGTGTGTCTTAGTTCAGGTTTCTATTCCTGTGATGAAACACCATGAACAAAACACAAGTTGAGGAAGAAAGAGTTTACAATGTTAGCATTTCTTCTCGACTCTGCCCCACAGTTATCTGGCAACAGCTAGGTATGTCTGACTCAGTACAAAAGGGAATGCTTAGGCCCTCTTCACTCTCTTGCTCTCTTGCTTTCTTACTCTCTTGTTCTCTTACTCTCTTACCCCCTTACCTCTCTGTCCCTTCTCTCCCCATTCCCCTCCCCCTTCTCTCTCCACCTGCTCATGGCAGGCCTCTACTCTTCTCTCTCTTCCTCTCTCTCTCTCTCTCTCTCTCTCTCTCTCTCTCTCTCTCTCCTCCCTTCCCACGCCCTAAATAAACTCTATTCTATACTATACCCAACATGTGGCTATATATAAATTCTCTGTGTGTGGTGCATTCTTATATTTGCATGTATAAATATATGCAGGGGGAAGGGATGCCTCAGCATGGGCCTGCAGAGGCACCCTCTTCCACGTCACCATACTGTAGCACCTCTACCAAACATATTCCTGGCTTCCTTTCCTTTTTATAAAACACAACATAATCAGCTTATACTTCCACATCATAGTCCAGCATCGAAGGAATTCAAACAGGACAGGAACCTGCAAGCAGGAGCTGATGCAGAGGCCAAAGGAGAAGTGCCGCTTACTGGCTTGCTCTCCAGTTCGCTCAACCTGCTTTCTTATAGAACCCAGGACCACCCACAATGAGCTGAGCCCTCATCCATCAATCACTAAGAAAATGCCCTATAGGCTTGCCTACAGCCCAATCTCATGGAGGTATTTTCTTTCTTTCTTTCTTTCTTCCTTCCTTCCTTCCTTCCTTTCTTTCTTTCTTTCTTTCTTTCTTTCTTTCTTTCTTTCTTTCTTCCTTTCTTCCTTCCTTTTCTTTCTTTCTTTCTTTTTTTTTTTTTTTTTTTTTTTTTTGGTTTTTTGAGACAGGGTTTCTCTGTATAGCCTTGACTGTCCTGGAACTCACTCTGTAGATCATGCTGGCCTCGAACCCAGAAATACTCCTGTCTCTGCTTCCCAAGTGCTGGGATTAAAGGCATGCACCACCACTGCCCGGCAATGGAGGCATTTTTTTAATTGAGGTGCCCTCCTCTCAGATGACTTTAGCTTGTGTCAAGCTGACATAAAACTATCCAGTATCCAATGCTCGCATGAGGACCTGAGTTCAGATTCCCATAACCCATGTAAAAGGTGAACACAGCAGTCCAGGTCTATAATTACATCACTGGGGTTGGGAGAGGCAGAGACAGGTAGATCTCGGGGGGTGGGAGGTTGTTGCCCAGTCAGTCTAGCTAAATTGATGAGTTCAAGGTTCAGTGAGAGACCCTGTCTCAAAAGATAAGATAGAGAACAATACAGGGGGCACTTCTGGCCCCTGCATATGCACACATGGGCACATATATCTACACATACATGCAAATATAAGAATGCACCACACATAGAGAATTTATATATAGTGATTGAGAGAATCACAGATGTGACATATTATTAGGAAAAATCTGAAGTACTGGTATGAGATACTTCCCTGTGGGTAATCGGTCATGGAGATCCCAGAGGTTCCAAAACAACACAGGCTATTGCCATTGCTTTTGGATGCCCATCAGAACTAGACGTTAAGACTGTATTGCTGAAGATACCATCCATACGCAATAGAAAGAAATCAAGCTGGAACTGATTTAGACGCTTCCTCTTTGCTGACTGGTTTTCATTGTGCTAGAAGGTGCTATGCAGGCTGCTGGGGGAAAGACATCATCAAAAGTGGTGAAGCCTGTTTGTTTCAATACTGACTTACCAGACGAAATAGGTGCATTGGTTCATTTGTGACATGGTGGTTGGGAGGTAATTGGATTTGAAGCCTGAGCCGTAAGAGGGAATCCATGCCTGGTACTGTAAACCTGGAGAGATGACTCAGTGATTAAGAGCATTGACTGCTCTTATACAGGACTGGGTTTCAATTCCTGGCACCCACATGGCTACCAACAACTACTTGTAACTCAAGTTCTAAGGGATCTGATGTCTTCTTCTGGCTTCCATAGGCACGAACAGGGCACACAGACATACATGTGCCATACATGTAAAACAAAAATAAAAATGAAAAAGCCCATGACTAGAGAGGTCATAGTTGTAGGGATAGTTAGGGGTAGTTACTATTGCTTTTCTAAATGGATAGTTTGTCAGACTGCCTTATAAATATTCAGATATTTAGAGTTGCCCCCAACCTTCGCTGAGGAAGTTTGTTTTGGCAGAGGACATTGGTTGATGCAGAGACTCCTAATTGGCCAAAATGCTGAGACTAAATTACTGTTGAGTGCTCAGTTCTGAGCAGGACACTTATGTCAACCCTTCCAAGGCTCAGGAAACATCAAAGAAGAGGGAACAGAAGGTATGTACAAGTCAGAAGACAGGAAAGGGGGCTGTGAAGTGCTGCAATGTCAGCATAAACCCATGCAGCTGTGATTACCTGGTCAAGGCCAAGCTTCTCAATATTTCACCATGGATAGAGGCGGGCCTCAGAGGTCCCACCTCTCACTGAGGAGCTATTGGCAGTGGATGGCTACTAGGGGGAAAAGTGAGTCATTTTTCTGCAATGATGTGGCCACTGGTAAGCTGCCCATACTCCAGTAAATAGCCCCACACCCAGATTTCCGCAAGAAGCCCTAACTAAATTTAGTAGATCATTAGAAAAAGAAGACATGACATGAGACGTGTAAATAAGAGGAAGACTTGTGGGGACTTGTTCTAGGGAATGGAGGAGATGAGAGAGAGAAATGGGGACAAATATACAAATTGGGTCCAAATGTATCCCATTTATGTAAGAAATGAAGAAAAAGTCTATATGGATTTGCATGACGTGCTATCAGGCTCAGTACCATGCATAGACTCTTGTGAACTTTTCATAAGGAATTAACAGGTGGATCTTGTTGTATTGGGTTAGAATGAGTTAAATCAAATTGATTTAGATTCTAAAATAATAGTAAAATGACACGAACCCAGAAAAATAAAGAAACCAAAGAGAGTCTTAAAATAGCATGGGCAAAAGTCAAAAGTTTAATTTTTTCGTTGTAATCTTCTCTGATGACCCACGCTTTCCATTTCAGCTCAAGGATCTTTGCTAGCTTCAAACATTAATGAAAAATGCCTTGTTCTACTCTGAGCCGAAAAGATATTCTTTTCTTCTTTTAGAAGCATTGCTGGTTTCTCTTTCGAGTTTAAAGCTGTGTGATTCATTTCAAAATGCTTTTTGGGAGCTTGGTGTGATGGTATGTGCTTACAGTTCCTGGGAAGAACAAGGCAGGAGGATCTAGAGTTCAAGGCTAGCCTGGGTAAAAAGTACTTTTGCTTATTAGTAGACAATTTTTTCAAAGTAGCAAAACGCCAGGCAGTGGAGGCGCACGCCTTTAATCTCAGCACTTGGGAGGCAGAGGCAGGTGGATTTCTGAGTTCGAGGTCAGCCTGGTCTACAGAGTGAGTTCCAGGACAGCCAGGGCTACAGAGAGAAACCCTGTCTCAAAAAGCCAAAATAAATAAATAAATAAAAAATAAATAAATAAAAATAAATAAATAAATAAATAAATAGCAAAACAAGCCACATACTGGGAGAAAGTATTTATAGACTATCTGACAGGTGACTAGAATCTAGAATACATTAAAAAAAACCTACTCATCAAAAAGAAAACAATGTACACTTCCCAATTAAGAAAAAATTGGGCGCCGGGCGATGGTGGCGCACGCCTTTAATCCCAGCACTTGGGAGGCAGAGGCAGGAGGATTTCTGAGTTCGAGGCCAGCCTGGTCTACAGAGTGAGTTCCAGGCCAGCCAGGGCTACACAGAGAAACCCTGTCTCGAAAAACCAAAAAAAAGAAAAAAAAAAAAAAGAAAAAATTGGGGAAAAATCATCATAAGGAAAGTGCAAATCAAAATCATGACAGGTTACTACGTTCTTGTTAGCATTGCTAAGTTAATTATGTTTTAACTTATTTATGATTTATTTATTTTTATTTTATGTGAATGAAAGTTTTGCCTGCCTGTATGTGTGTGTACTATGTGTCTCCTGGATGCCAGAAGAGGGGCTGGATTGGCTGGAACTGGAGTTACAGATGGTTGTGAGTCACTGTGGGAGTTCAGGAAGAACAAGTGTTCTTAACCACTGCGCCACACTCTCCAGCCCCCAAATATTCTTTCTTGGTTTAATCTGGGCAGAGGTTACATGGGCCTAAGAATAAGTGTACCAGAAATGGACTTGGGACTTGAGAATTTTGCTTCGTGTAAACTACCTCTCCTCAATAAGAAAACACGCAAGAGCCAGAGAATGGACAGATCCAGTCTCTGACATTGCAGACAGAAGAGTATATTCCTGAGGGGGCGGGCTGACAGACTTCCAGGGAGACATGCAGTGGCTGCCTGCCTACCAAATGGGACAGCACTTATACATGTGTGTCTGTGTGCGTCTGTGTTCCTGTTCATTATCTGCGCAATTCATACATTCCAGCATAAAGTTGCTTGGCCGACCTTTATGAACAAGAGTGCTTTTGAGTAGCTTTATGTACTACTCAAATCTCTGGTCTGTGAAACCCACCATTCCTCCCATAGTGTAGCCTCTGAGGGCATTTTGCCCCAGGGACCAGTACTAGAGGAAACGGATTAGAACTAGGATCCCTTCTACCTTCAACAGGGAACCCCATGGCCTTCTTGCTTTACTTTGTCCCTGGTGCTTCCCCTTACTGGCTAGTCCATCCCCCTCAGAACTCCCCTTCTGAGAGAGTTTCAAGACAGAGTTTCTCTGTGTGTAGCTCTGGCTGTCCTGGAATTCAGCAGACCAGGCCAGCTTGGAGCTCACGGAGATTCACCTGCCTCTGTGTGCCACCCCACACCATTCCAACCGGTGCTCCCCTCCACATGCAGACCCCATGTCTGAGCTTATGGCCCTCCTTTCTCCTTTCTGTGAGTCCCCTCTGTCATCCCTTACTTTAGATTCACTTCTCTGGGTCCTGTGAACAAGGTCTGTAAATAGTGAGGGCCAGGAAAGCCAAATTAGAAAGATCCTTCCATCCCCAACTTTAAGCCTGGTTCCGTGAGGCGTGCGCAGGGGCCTCAAGGAGGAGCCATCTCCAGTCCTGCACAGGGAAAGTAGTTTCTCCTACCAACCAGCTGTGGACGTAGCAGAACCAGTGGGGCCAGGGAGTGGGTGCCCACAGGCCCAGGACGATAGCCACACTGCTGGGTCCTCCATAGAAGCAGGTGACCCCCTCACTCCTCTGTCCCTCAGGGAGCTTCTCAGGTATGGCCTCTCTGTGTATCTGTCCCCATCACACAGATGTTGTGACGTGGCTGGGATATCTCCCAGCTTGCACCAGGCTTGAACTAGACAGCTGCTGGGAGGGTCTCGCATTCCCTAAGCCAAAGTGTTTCCCTAACATTCATTATCCCCTACTGCAGACAAATAGTTCTGACCTCGCCATCCCCATAGGCAGCGAAATCGAAGGTGCGTATGACGCCAGGGAATAAATCAGAGGCTGGCTAAGGGGAAAGGAAAGCGGTGTGGCTCAGCGGGGAGGAAATGACGGGCCACGTAAACAAGCATGACTTCATGTGTCCCCACACACCCCTCTGAGGTCAGACAGACCCCTCCCGTCCCCTGGGCCTGATGTACATAGTTCTAACACGTCAGAACTGTGCTTTCTTGACCGCACAGGCAAATGGGCCTCTAGGGGAGGACACACAGTTTGTACATCCATGAAACACAGGTCAGAAGTGCTGGGCATCTCTGTGAGCCTTGCTTTGAGTGTTGAGAGCGTAAGGGGTGGTTTTTGCTCCCTGATCTCGGGGCTTCATGGAGGAATATTCCATTACTACTTATCCCGCGTGGCCAGGAAGGAAAATGGGGAAGCCCCAGACCTCTGAGTGTTCAGCAGAAAGAGGAGGGAGCTTTGGAAATGAATGGATTTTTCCACTGTGTCTTGAAGGAGCTTACCAAAAATGATAAGGGAAAAGACCTCAGGCATGGAGGACAGGAGAGCCACCTGACAGCCAATTGCAAGGGCCAGACAGCTGGGACCCAGTCAGTGATGACTGTCTGCTTCTGTTTTCTTCCATTTAAAATCGGGAATCACAGGCTCAGTGTGTGGGGTGACAGGGGTGGCCCCACCCTGCAAGTTTTCAGGGGTGGGTACCTTCCAGCTCTCCCTCCACTTCCCTCCAGGCTCCAAGCTTTTTATTTTTAATTTTTAAAAATTGATTTATTAGCCGGGCGGTGGTGGCGCACGCCTTTAATCCCAGCACTTGGGAGGCAGAGGCAGGTGGATTTCTGAGTTCGAGGCCAGCCTGGTCTACAGAGTGAGTTCCAGGATAGCCAGGGCTACACAGAGAAACCCTGTCTCGAAAAACCAAAAAAAAAAATTGATTTATTTATTTTTATTTATGTACATTGGTGTTTTGCCTGCATGTATGTCTGTGTGAAGGTATCAGGTCCCCTGGAACCAGAGTTACAAACAGTTCTGAGCTGTCATGTGGGTGCTGAGAATTGAACCTTGGTCCTTTGGAAGAACAACCCGTGTTCTTAACCGCTAAGCCATCTCTCCAACCCCCTCTAGGCTTCTTATCACTCATCCTCCCATGTCTATACTTTCTGATTGCTCCCAACTCTGACCATAAACTTCAGACAAGGTGGGAAATTACCTACAATGTCAGGTCTCGAATGCTGGCTTCAGGTTCTCAGCCTGGGTATCAAGGAGGAGGAAGGGGACTAATGGGTGACCCCCCCCACTATGGGCTTCTGCCACACCTGTCTCCATGTCCTCACCCCCCTGTGCTATGTTCATGGTCTGTGGGTAAGAGAGAGTGACTTTTTCCATAAAGAATTATAGTTCACACCTACTCAGGAGCCAAGGCTGGGACATAGTCCAGAGGTTGTCAGGAGTCATGCATGTGCACACAGTCGGGCATGTGTGTGTGTGTGTGTGTGTGTGTGTGTGTGTGTGTGTGTGTAGGGATGTCTCTATCTGACCCAGCTCATTGGTGGCATGGTCACAGCAGTGGTCCAACCCTTACCATGAAGCCAGTAAGATACAGACACAGATACCTGCTGGAAAAGCAAGTAGTTGTCCTGGATTGTGAGCAACTGGGGCGACCCTTGTCTGAAGGGATAGCCACTACCCAGCCACAGTGGCTTTATCAAACTATGGATCACATGTCACTGGACCACAGTGCTGTTTCCCCTCTTTCTTTCAAAACTTTCTAACATTAAAATGTTGACTACAGTTCAGAATGTTCTGTGAGGACCAGTTCAAACAAACATACCTATGGGCTCCAGTGGTCCTCTGTGTCCTCTGCTCTTTAGTGAAATGTGGCACTTGACTTAAACACAAGAGTACTGAGGTCCAGAGGCTGCCATGACTGCCCACAGGAAGCAAAGACAGACTCAGCACCCTCTATTTCTCCATCCTGAATCAAGTGCAAAGCTGAAGGTTTGCTGGGGGGCAACCCTGTTGTGAAGGTAAGAAGAGGACCTCAACAGAGTCATATCCCCAACAGACACTTGGGAAAGGGCTTCTAAAGCCTCAGCCTGGACCTCAGAACCACCCCCACACCAAGGATACTTGGGCAGGTGAGAAGATGATTCATGAGGCCTGGGGTTATCCTGGGATTATCCTGGGGTTATTCAGATGTGGCACTGACCAAATGCCTGGGCGCCTCCCTCCATCACTCTCCACCCAGCTCTGGGGTTACTCAACAGACCTCTTTAGAGGTGGCAGGCTGACAAGCTGAGACTCACCATGGGGCAATGTCTTAAGGAGGCTGCTACAGTCACTTCTCCAGGTCTCAACTGACACACTGAGGAGGGGCTGTGGGGGAGGGGATTGGGACAATTAATTGACTTAGAGTCAAGGTGACTATAGAAGGACATGAGGTGCCCATGCTTGCAGAAAAGCACTAGAGAATCAAGAATTGTTAAATGCACAGGAATCAGTTCCATACAGCCTCCTGGTTAAGGGTAGAGCTGTGCCTACTTCCCCATCTCAGCACTGGGATTTTGTCTTGTTTGAACCAGCACATGTCTTGTTCACGCTATCACTGTGAGTTCATATGGGTATCAGGAAGACATATATGTGTTTCCTTGGAGTTATTTACTACCTCTGGCTCCTACAATCTTTCTGTCTCCTCTTTCACAAAGATCCCTGAGCCTTGAGGGGAAGTGTTTGATAAAGACATCTCATTTAGGGCTGAATGGAAGCTGCTATTTTTGTTATTTTGTCTTTTTTTTTTCCAGAGCTGAGGACAGAACCCAGGGCCTTGTGCTTGCTAGGCAAGGGCTCTACCATTGAGCTAAATCCCCAACCCTGGAAGCTACTATTTTTAAATTTACCCCGTACATGGACTGAAATTTCCCACAGCAATTCTGGCATTAAGAGGAGTACCATTCCCAGATCAAGACTTCCCTAGCCCTGAACTTACTTTTAAATTGTTTCAGGGGGCTGGAGAGATGGCTCAGAGGTTTAGAACACTGACTGCTCTTCCAGAGGTCCTGAGTTCAATTCTGAGCAGCCACATGGTGGCTTACAACCATCTGTAATGGGATCTGATGCCCTCTTCTGGTGTGTTTGAAGACAGCTACAGTGTACTCACATACATAAACTAAATAAATAATTATTTTTTTCAGATTCATTCATCTATTTAATATGTATGAACATTTTGATTGCATGTACATCCATGTACCATGTGTAAACCTGGTACCTGCAGAGGTAGAAGAGGGCTTTGGATCCCCTTGAAATGGAATTACCAATGATTGTGAGCCTCCATGTGGGTTCTGAGAACTGAACCCAGGTCCTTTACAAGGGCAACAAGTATTCTTAATCTTTTGAGTCATCTCTCCAACCCTAGTCTCCTTTTTTCATTCTTTCTTTTCTTTCTTTTTTTTGTTTCTTGTTTTTGTTTGTTTTTTCTTTTGTTTTGTTTTTTGTTTTTGAGTCAGGGTTTTTTCAGAGAAATTCTGGGTGCTCTGGAAACTTTCTGTAGACCAGGCTGCTCTTGAACTCAGAGATCTGCCAGCCTCTGCCTCCCAAGCGCTGGGATTAAAAGTATGAGCCACGATTGCCTGTAACTCCTTCCTTTTGATTGCTATGACATCCCCTCTTTTTACTGTCCCAGGCACAGGTTCTGTGACTTTGTGAATGAACTGGTAATCTTCACGTGCAGACTAGCTGGGATGCTGTGAGGAGAGGGTTAAGATATTGTATGTGGTTGCTCAACCCTTGTACGTTTCCCTGGAAACCCAGAGCCAGGACTGTACCTCAGCCAATTTTGGAGACTATGACACGTTATTCTTGATTAGTGATGTTTTGTGTACACCCAGGTCAATAAGGCCATTGCTAAATGCTGTTTTCTTGGGACTTGCCAGGATCTAGTTGTGCAAATTAAGGTAACCCATATATCTGGTTTCACTGATGGAGTCCTGAGTTTTGGTTGCCACAGCATTCTGTGCCTATGAGAAGCCCTCATTGGAAATTGTAGATCCTGAGACTTGAGTGGCTTCCCTGGGTGAGGGCATCTCACCGGGGTCACTTCTACAGAGCTGATGTGACCTGGGTAACCCCAGTGTAAGTAGGGATTGGTTCATATGCTTAATTTTTCTACTAACACAAACCTTTCTACTTCTCCCCATGCCTTTTTCCATATTAAACTTTAGCCTTGAGTGTAACCTGGCATTTAGTCATGAGAGCTCCCTTAGTAAATAATCAAACTGGAGTCTGGTCTCAAGAACTCCTCCCTTCCAAAACAGAGGGTGAGGGGGAAATCTCAAAAGCATCTTGCTTGCCATGAGTTTAGCCTCACAATGGTGATCACAGTTAGCACCCTTGTGAATTCATCCTGTCCTTGTTGCCCGTCCACTGATCTCATTCTTGTCTGTGACCAATGGTGGGTTTTGACTCTATTCTTCCCTTACTAAATTTAGCATTCATCCCCCCTGAGATGCTTCAGAGCTAACCTCTCATCATAGCATCCCTGGTCAGGACAAAGTCTTGAATAGGTGAAGCCATGAATTTACACATGCAGTTGGCGAATTCAGTGGGGCAACCTCCTTGGAGAGATGAAGCTTGTCTATGATTTTGCTGTGTTTTCTTCCTATCAAAGTTATGTCAAATTGAGATTCCCACTGTAAGGGCCATTAGAGGCGGCAGGACCCTGAAGAGGTGATAGGCAGTAAGAGGGACAAATGAAGACCTTACAGGTTCTGAGGTGAGGCTACCCCTTGTTGTTTTCTCTTTTCCACACCAACCCTTCCCCTTCCTACTATGATACTACGCAGCAAGTGACCCTCACCAGGTATGGCTGTCTCATTTTTAACATCCAGCCATCAGAACCATGAGCTGAATGAACTTCTTCTTTCTTTGGGCCATTCTGTTATGTCAATAGAAAATGGATGAGTATGGGTATATTCTTCAGGCAGGAGCCCAGTTCTCTCAGAAACAGAAGGACCTAAGAAGATATGAGGTTTGAATGGACAAGAATACCTCTCTTCTCAAAAATCATGGGGCATGAAACTTGGATCAGACAATAAGTATTGTTTAATAAAGAGTGAATGAAGGCCTTGTTCAAGGGCAAGGACCTAGAGGAAGTCTCTCCAAAGCATGAGTGGGACCTTGGGTTTGATTTCCAGAACTGAAAAAGAAGAAAAAGAAAGAGAAAAATAGGAAACAAAGAAGGGGGAAAGAGGAGAAGGAGGAAGAAGACAAAGAAAGAGAAGAAGAAGAAGAAGAAGAAGAAGAAGAAGAAGAAGAAGAAGAAGAAGAAGAAGAAGAAGAAGAAAAAGAAAAAGAAGGAGGAGGATGAGGAGGAGGAAAGGGAGAAGAGGAGTCAAAATAACAGGAAAGGAAGACAAGGAAAGGGAGAAGAGAGATCTGCTGTTTGTCAAATCCATCAATCAAGGATCCCAGGACCATACTCACAGTCAAGACTGAGCTGCATCAAGGGAAAGTGAACACACAGGCCAGAGGCTTTACAGAATATGAGCTCGTCCTGGGAGAGTCTAAGGAAGGCTTTGGGGCATGAAGGTGATCCCTGGGCTGGGAACCAGGAGGAAGCAGGAAAGTGATGACAGTTTGTACCATATTTAAATTCTCTGTCCATTCATCCATCCATCCATCCATCCATCCATCCATCCATCCATCCATCCAAAGACACTTGGGTGGTATTCCCCCTTTCAGCAATTGCAAACAATGCTGCTGTGACTATGGGTGTAAAAATGTCTCAAGATCCTGTTTTTATTTCTTTTGGGTATATATCAGAAAGCAGACTTTCTGGGTTGCATGTTGCTTCAATTTTGAGAGTTTTCAGGAACTCCCTTCTGTTTTCCCACAATGGCTATGGCATTTCTTCTTCCCACCAAGCAGTATATAAGGGTTCCAATTTTTCCACATCCTTGTTAACATTTCTCATTTCTTTTCCATTGTAGGTGAGGTGTAGCTCATCATGGATCTCATTTGCATTTCTCTAATGCTTAGTGATGCTGCCTGTCTATTGTCCTGTTGACCATTTATATGTCTCTTGGGGAGAAATGTCTACTCAAGGCCACCATTCATTTTGTACCCAGGGTAGTCTTTGTTTCTGTGTTGGACTTGCTTTATTATAGTCTTTATATGAATCCTTTGCCAGACATGTTTGGTGACTATTTCCTCTTATTCTATGAGTTTCCTTTTTACCCTTGTAATAGTATTTTGGTGTCTGTGTTGTTTATTTCAGAAGCAAATCATACGTCAATCACTCCCACGAACCAAGCTACAGGACTTTCTTCATACCCAGGTCTCCTAGGCAGAGATAAGGGTAAAGCAGCCACTAATCAGCAAATGCAGGATGTCCTGAGAGGGGAGACTGAATCAGAAGGGAATGACAGAAGTGTTAGCAAGGCATGATCGGAATCCAGCTAACCAAAGGAACTGTCAACTTAGAAGCATATGGGGTTTCTCCCCATAGCTTATGCTTCCTCTATTGTCTCCCTAGTAGGCTTCAGAGCAGACACAGTTACAGGAAGTACATGACCATTCAGGAAAACCATAGTCTCAGTATTCTAGTTAGGAAATTGATTGGGAGATGTTTCCCTGCCAAGGTCAATGACTCCATGATAATCATAAACAACACAATTCTGGGAATCGAGAATGTGTCTGGTGATCCTCAGCAATCTGGTGCCACTGTGACCTTCCGGACAGCCCTTAAGGCTGTGGGAAAAAACTCTGAAAACATGAGTTTAATAGAAGTTCAAGAATATATAAATCAGTATAAGAACTACAGGATTTCTCTACTATGCACAGTATAACATGTTTGTCCCAGCAAAACACCATCCAACACAACTGATTTTCCAAAGAAAACAGAGGTTTCCACTTCACACATGCTGAGGCAAAACCTGTGGAAGGACATGTGATGTTTGGAGGGAGTATAAATAGGACAAAATGGACCAGTGCTTCTTGGCTCTTATCTTCATCTATGCTGATCTTCACTTCAGTGAGAGCAAAGAACTCCTGGCATCCCTGCTGGTCATGGTCACTCCTGACCACTTGTGTTGATTCAGTGGAGGCCTAGCTGTTGCTGCTGGGTCATGTTACCGCTGATGATTCCTTTTTGAACTGGACTGCTGGTATATATCCTGACAATGTAGATTGGATTTGCTCCAAAGAATTATTTCTAAACAAGTCCACTTTCCCCATATCCTAATAACCTTTCTTTTCCACTATCTCTGGTAGGTAGTAAGCTAGAAGGAAGGTTAAAGCATTTAAGAACCCTTATTAAAAGTAGTATTTGAAAAATCAAAATTTACAAGGTAGGTGTGGCCTTATTGAAGGACGTGTGCCACTGTGGGTGGACTTTGAGGTTTCAAGGGCCCAAGTCAGGCCCAGTGGTTCTCTTCTTCCTGCTGCCTGCCAATCTGGATGTAGAACCCTTAGTTACTTCTCTAGCATCATGTCTGCCTGCGTGCCATCATGCTCTCCACCATGATGATAATAGACTAAACCTCTAAAACTTCAAGCAAGCCCAAATTAAATGCTTCCTTTTATAGGAGTTGCCATGGTCATGGTGTCTCTTCACAACAATAGAACACCGACTAAGACGACATCCCAGATAGACAAAAGGAAGAATGTACATACAGGGACCTAAGGTCTCAGAGCCACATGAAATTATAAAAGGCTCTATTTCCAGGGTAAGCCTCTATTTCTTAATATGTAATGATGGAATATAGATATTACGCAGAGTGATGATAGAAATCAAAATATTGAATGAGCACTGGGTCTCAGGCACAGGGGTAGCATAGCATCATCATCTCTGTTCCAGTAATATCGAAGAAGGAGGAGGAGAAGCTGAAAGAGAAGAGGAGGAGGAGGAAGAGAAGGAGGAGGGGGCAGTGTTCGTGATGACAATAATGGCAGTCAAAAGAATGTGTCTAGGGTTGAGGTCCTGTGAAATCTGAGGCTGAGCTGGAAAGATCTTGCTGCATTGATGAATACCACATGAGGCTCAGCCCTGGGGGTTCTCTGGAGAGGGGAGAAGGGTTCTGTCTTGTCTTCATCACAGCACTAAACATGTCCTGAACTTGGGCAACTGTGGGACCATGAAAGGCAGTCTGTGTTCTGGTTGAGCTAGGCTTAAACTCCGGAGACCCAGTAGATATTCTACAAGGGACAGACCCATTGGTCATGCTCCCAGATACTAGGCTTCTGACACGAGACCCTCAACTCCATAATCCTGTGTCCATCAGTCACATAGGGCAGTGCCCCAAGCCCCTCGTATTCTGTCTGGACTTCACCCCACAGTCACCTGGCAACAGTCAGACATGTTCTTCCCCACAGTTACCTGGCAAAAGCCAGGAAGGCCCAGCCCACTATAAAAGGGGGTGCTTGCCCTTCCTCTCTTCTCTTGCTCTCTCTTCTCTTACTCTCTTGTCTGTTACTATCTTGTCTCTTGTCCCCTTGCTCCCTCTCTCTCCCCATTCCCTTCTCCCCTCTCTGTCTCTCTACTTCTCTAAAACCATGGACTGCGTCTTCTCGTCTGGACCTGCTGTGCTGGAGCAATGTAGCAGGTTTTGCTCCAAGGAGCCAAGCGCACCTAACCTCTTTGGGGAAACCTCACAGCATTCTACCCAAGTCACCTACTGAGCCAAGCACCTGCAGGCACCAGACCAGACCAAGGACTCTCGTCTGCGCTGGAACCAGCCAGCACCTTCCCCTCACCTCCTGCCCTTTTCCCTTTGACCTCGGGCCAAAGCCCCTGGGGCCCCCAACCCAGTTCTCAGCTCTTCCAAGACATCCAACAGCATCTGCAGTGCCCAAGACTGAGAACAGCTCCCCCCACCCCCAGACTGCGCCTTTCCCACCCCTGCGGACTGGGGTCTCGTGGCTTCTCATTCACCACTTCTGCCCAGTGTCCTGAGCTCTGGTGGAACACAGGTCACCTCCCACCCCTTTCCCCACATCTGGTGCCCACAGGCAACAGAGCCCCGAAGTTGAATACTTCACACAAAAGGGGTTTTAATTAGCCCAGCATGTTGGAGATCAAAGCATAATGACTCTGGGGTCTATCTATCTACAAACGGTGGACATTACAGTGCAAGTGCTTGAAAAGGAGAGAGACCACTTGGCAAAACAGGACACTAGTAGGAAAGACAAAACTTCCTTTATAACAAGCCATTTTTTGTGAGAACTAATTCCATTTACAAATTCAATATTGCTCTCTTCAGAGGTAGGTGCCTCCATGATCTATTACCTCGTACAAAGCCTCCCTGAAAGAGTTCATCACTTCAACAACACCACACTGGGAACAAAGCTTTCAGCCCATGAACCTTTGGGGAACAGGGACACACTCAGACTATATCTGACCACGGCCATGAGTCAGTCAGGATGGTGCTGAATCCTCAGCACACACTCACCCAGAGTCTAACTCCTGACTTCCCAGCTTGACCACACCTCTCTTTCTAGGAGATCAGAGAAAGAATGCGCACAATGGTCCCAGCTCCTGTTCATGAGAGCCTGCTGTCAGCTTGGCGCGGGTGTTGGAGTTCCTCTCTATGTCACCTCTGGCATTCTTCAGTGCTTTGTGCAGTAACCATGGTTTGGTCTCCGAGGTCTCTACAAGCCAGCTTCCCTCTTTACCTGGAATGGCGCTGAGCCTTGGAAACATCCAGGCTGGGACAACAGCAGCAGCTGCCATGGATTCCCTGAGTAGATTTCTACTCACAGTCAACCATCTGTTGCTATCAATGCTTCTAATGCCCTCCAGATAGCACAGTCTGCAAATGCTCAAATCCCATCTATAAGATGACGTGGCATCCTTATATACCCTATGCACATTCTCCTGAATGCTATTTCTCTACATTCCTTGTAATACCTTATGTAATGTGAGTGCTACGCAAATCGTTGCTGTACGGTACTGCTTTTATGTCAATTATTTAGTACGTCTCCATTGTTATTTTTATTGTTCTCCCCTCCTAGTTTTTCAGTCTGCAGTTGAGTGAATCTGTAGATGTACAAGTCATGATTACCATGGGACTGACTACATATTGCTGAAATAATTTGAAATACTCAAACCGATGAATATATTTTTCTGCATCCCTTGTTCCCAGCCCCAGAGAACAATTGATGGGGCTTGTTGTCTCTCCCTGAAGACCTTTCCTCTACACTATGCCCACTTTGGCATACATGAGGAGTCTCTGCTTCAGCATCGTGAGTAGCAGAATCTGTCCATGTTGGTTGTCAGCTCAATGTTTCCCACCAGGCACCTGCATTACTGAGTGAAACATATGTCAGCGTGTGGCTGCCGTGTTCCTCAGCACAAACAGACAGCCTTGTGTGGTCTGCCTTCCACTGAGAGTTCTGAGTGAGATTCTGCAGCTCCAGTCTACTGTGGGCAGAGCAAACGTTTGCACTTCGCCTTATACCCATACTTTGAAATTGAGTTCCCAGGAAGATGATATTAAGAGGTGATACCTTTGAGAGGTAATTAGGTCCTGATGGTGGTATTCTCATGAACGATGCCAATCCCCACATAAAGAGACTTATTATCATTATTATTAACTGCGTAGTTCCATGTTCTATGCTTTACATTTTTTATGTATATTTACTTGGTGGTGGGGCACTCATATCATGGCATGCATAAAGAGATCAGAGGATAACTTGCAGGAGTCAGTCCTCCTCTTCCACTGTTGTGGGTCTCAGGGATTGGACATAGGCTGTTAGGTTTGGCAGCAAGCATCTTTACCACTGAGATAGCTCATTGTCCCTATGTGCTCTAATTTTATGTGACTGACAGGATAATACATTTTTGTGCTGCAGCAGCACCACAGACATATGGGTGGTGCATTACACTCCCATGCTATGAGGGCTGTCATGTCATGTCCCTAGGGAATGGGACTTTTTAGCTACGTCACCATCCTATAAGACTGTCATCATTTATATGTTCATCATTGACCATAACATCATTATGTGGTGTCTGACTGTGTGACAAAGCAGGGAAAAGCCCCAAACACTGTTGCACCCTTAGTAGGTGCTCAATAAATAGTTTTCCTTTCTATCCATATGAGTCTTCAACTGGAAAGAATTCACAAATGAATAAGCTACTTGCTACTGTCTCCTGTGGCACCAAGTTGACGAAAGAAGACTTACTGACTGCTGAATGCCAGGCACCAAGCCAAATGAAGCTGGTGGTGGTATTTACCTTGCAGGGCATCGATGTTAGTATATCCAACAGAGAAGCACCCAAATGGCATGTGACTCCAAATGTGAACAATTGATAGGAAGCTCTCAGCTCCACCTCTGAGGGGTGTCTGTGTGTGTGTCTGTGTCTGTGTGTGTGTGTTGGCATAGGTAAGTGGGCTCACCTATGTCTACATGTGTAGAGGTCAGGGGTCAATGTTGACTATTGTTCTCAGTAGCTCTCCCCCTGGTTTTGTGAGTCAGGGTCTCTCACTGAATCTAGAGTTCCCTCCTTGACTAGACTCCTGGCTAGCAGGATCTCAAGATCCCCCTGCCTCTGGTCCCCCAGAGCTGAGATTAGAAATATGTGCTATCACATCTGGCTCTTCTGTGGATGCTAGGGATCAAATTCTTGTCCTCATTAACACAGCAAGCACTTTACTCACTGAACCACTTCCCTAGCCCACCTCAGAGCTTTTATGCCAAAAGTCTTAGGCCTAAATCCAGTGACTTTGCTTTACAGTTGACTTCAGATTTTGCAGATAAAGAGGAGACACGGTGAGTCTAGTTAAAGGATGCCTAATAACAGGCCAGACAAACTGGGAAGGAGGAAAGCTATCTAAGAACACTCGCTCTCAGTTAATACAGCAAGTCCAAGGCAGGGGAGGGAAAGAAGATTAAAAAGTGGAACACCTGATATGACATGTAGTCCTTGCTCTGAATTCTGTGTGAGCAAGGTACAGAGAGAGGAGAGAGAAAAAGAGAGAGAGAGAGAGAGAGAGAGAGAGAGAGAGAGAGAGAGAGAGAGAGAGAGAGAGCTCTTATCTTGGGCATGATTGGGAAATGGCTCTTACAAAGTGGCAAAGATTTCTTGATTATTTACTGTCATTAAGGCATGGCAATGCTATGGGGGAAATGTCCATATGAAGTATGTAGGGGTGAAATCAAATCTGATTTTTGGAAAGAGCCGTGAAGGTAGACCAAAGCTTTGGTTATTTGGTGTGTCTATTTACCCGTGGCTTTTCAACTAGTCCAAAGTATAAGTATGCTGTGCGAGCAACTCTTATTTCTAGAAATGAAGACTACAGTTACTTGTAAAAGTTTCCAAAGTTTAGTGATAAGAATAAATGCCAGCAATACTATCACGAAGCCACTGTGTTCCACTATTGATAATGAAATCATATATGCACGCAGAAAAATAATTTGGCAATTAGCAGGGCGAACCATAAAAATATTCATATCTTCTAGTTCAAGAACCGGATGGGCTTCTGGGAATGTACTCTGACTTAATTTGAAAGATAGGTGTGGGAGGTGGAAATCCTCTCCCTGCATGGGAGTGGCTCCATGAGTTACGTGTTTTGGCTTGATGGCGTTAGACAGCAAAGTTCTGAGGTCTGTGTTGCAACTTGGGAGCCTGAGCTACAGGCTGGGAAGTGTGCGTGCTGTGATTACAGCCAAGCGGAGGCATGTGTGCCTGGGACCCCCGCCAGTGGAAAGCCTGGAAGGGTGAGAACAGCTGAATCTTTGGAGACAGCAGGGTTGGCCTCTGGAAAGCAGGAGGGGGTGAGGGGATAGAGACTTGGGGCCGGTTTTATTTTTATTTATTTATTTTTTTTTGAACCTTTAAAAAAGGTTAAAGCTGAGGCTATACTGGCTATTCTGTTAGGGTTGCAAGCAAGTAGGATTCAGTGGAAATGTCTACAGTGGCTTGTGAATATTACCTGGTGAGACTTAGGAGGTGAAGTTGGACTTTTGGAGGTTCTGGAAGACTTTGTCCTCCCCTTTCTCCCATCTTCCTCCTCCTCCCCCTCCTCATTCTTCTCCTTCTCTTTCTTGTAAATCTGAGAAGGGAGCTTACTTTGTATCCCAGGCTGACCTTGAACTCAAAGTGATCCTCCAGCTTCAACCTCCATTGAGGCTTTAACAATGCTCAATGGTTTGTTAACCCATTTTTACCTTTGAAGCTTTAACAATGCTCTCTCAGGAGTTGGCTGAAGGGATTCTCACCCAGCTACACCTTGCCAAGCCTTCCGCCTTTGATTGGAAATCCTAAAATTCTTGCCTTTGTGGTGCTTGCAAAGCCAACATCATATGGGTAATGAGAAGGTCCTTTACCACCTTGAACTGTAGTATTCAGGCTCCCTGGACCATAACTGCAGTGGCTTCTGAGTGTCTGGGTGACTGAACAGGGTAAAGCCGAATTCAATTCCAGGGAATCCATATGTTTCTGGGAATGGTGAAATGGGTCCTAGGGAGTTTGTAGGTGATCCTATGTAAACCCTGGAGACCGGTTCTTCTAAGTAGAAGGTATTTCAGATGGGTCTCATATCCTTCAGGTCACAATGGATGGGGTCTTATTTATTCCTGAGATGCCTAAAAGGCATCTTTTTCCTATTGTCCTGATGCAAAGCACTTGGCTTCTTTCTAACTCTAACCTCTTCCAAAACCTTGCCTTCTCCCCCACCCCCACCCCAACTTTAGACTAGTATGATCAAACTGCAAGTTTTTCAAGTCTTTCTGCTCTATTTTTACTCATCATCCTCAGTGTAAACAAAGTATCTAGCCATAGTGAAGCCACAACCTGCACCCTGGACTGCTTCGATACCTTGCACAAATTCTCAGAATGGATAAAATGTAGACAGGTTCATATTTACCAGGACATAGCTTGAATGCTTTTATTTCAGTCCCTGGCAGAGCCTCCGCGCCCATATAAAACATGCGGACCACAGTTTTAACTCGGTATTCCTATTGGTGTTGTGGCTTTTGGGGCTCCTGCTGGTGTTGCTCATTAAGCCGAGTTTCCGGTATTCTAGGCTTTCTTTAGCCTCCATCTCCAAACTCTTCCAAATCCCTCCCCCAGTCCAGCTCCAAAGGCTTAAGCATCACATGGTCAGGCTTAATCATAGTGATGAGTCCACTTTGCCTTAACAAAAACACCTAGCAGAAATAATTTATGTCAGAGAGAGATAGGCTTTATTCCAGCTTTCAGTTTCAGAAGTTCAGTCCAGCCCATTGATTCTCATGTTTGTTTGGTGAGGCAGAATGTCATGGTAGCAAGGGCATGTGACAAAGGGTATTTACTTTATCGCATAAAAGTAGTTACTTTGCCTCAAAGCTTTCACCTATTGTAGCAGATATAGGCTCTAATCTCCAATTCCTCTACTAATAAGACCAATATTTTCTATCTCAGCAACAGTTTGTTGTTTGGAAGGTTCTGGTCTGAGAGCTAAGATGAATGTAGTAGCATTTACAGCACATGTTTCCCTTGTCTTGAAATAATCTCTGTGGTATTCGTATTGTCTTCGTTAGGGTTTTATTGTTGTGAAGAAACACGATGACCAAGGCAACTCTTATAAAAGAAAACATTTAATTGGGGCTGGCTTACAGTTTCAGAGGTTCAGTCTATTGTCACCATGGTGAGAAGCATGGCAGCATGCAGGCAGATATGGTGCTGAAGGAGTCAGAGTTCTACATCTAGATCCAAAGGCAGACAGAAGACTTTCTTCTGCAAGCAAACAGGAGGCTCCCTTTCCACACTGGGTGGAGCCTGAGCATAGAGCTCCTCCAAGCCCACCTACACAGTGACTGACACACTTCTTCCAACAATAAGTGCCTTCTAATAGTGCCAAGCATATTCAAACCACCACACATATATTTTCTACAATGTTGTTGTTGCTTAAAATAGGAAGGTAAAATCTAGTATTTATTTTTCTGTCCTGAGTGGATCTTTAAAATCTTCCCACTCCATTACTTTTCTTCATTAGATGTGAATGGATGGTTAAGAATTATCATGAGGGCCAGGCATGGTGGTGCACACCTTTAATCCCATCACTCAAGGCAGGCACATCTCTGTAGTTTGAAGGACATCATGGTCTACAGAATAAGTGCCAAGTCAGCCAGGGCTACACAGAGAAACCCTGTCTCAAAAAACAAAAACAAATAAAAGGTTGTGAATTTGAGGAAAGCTTTTTATGTTAAGTTCAGAGACTAAAACTAAGAAGCATACAAGCAAATAAACTGACAACTTGGAGTCAAAAGGCTTGCACAGAAACACACATACAAAGACATCTATTATTCATATCCTAAGGGAGATAGAACATCTGTGGTCTAAGAACAAACCTTTTTTATTTTAAAAGAATAAAAAAATTTCAGAGAAAAATTGCTTTAGAAAATAGAAATATAAATCCCAGAAATACAAATCTCAGTGAAGAGATAGAAATATAAGGAGGAAAAAATTGAGACAAAAATCAAAAACCTAAAAATGTGTAACTCAACCCCAGAGAGCTGATGTTTGAAAAATAGAGGTATTTAAGGAAGAGAAGAACAGAGGAGGCAAAGTGAAACAGGTAAATCAGTGAGTTTTTCAGAGTAAAAAGCACACCCTTTACAACAAGGGCTTTGCACAAGGGATAGAGTTACAGCAATACCATAGCATAACATTGTAAAACTTCAGCACTACAAATAAAGTGTGTATTGTATAAGGTCCTACTTAGAGAGAAGGGAAAAGTTCTTTTTAAAACCATCATCCACGAGATTGTTTCGGATCGCTCAATAGCGTCTCAGAAGGATGGGACTAAAACACTTCCAGCTTGGATGCTGACATTCACAAGAGCCAGTAATTGTGTCCGAGTCTGGATCACACATGTTCACAATGCATACTCGCAAAGTAATTATCCCACGTGATTCTAGTCCCTAAAAACTAATTTGCATCGTGCTTATAATATAAGGAAGAGAATCATGAAAAAGACTCCATGGGATGCAGGACTGAATCGAAGCAGAAGAAAACCCCAGGAAGATGGTTCATGGATGAAAGCTAGACCTCAGTCTACAGTGCTTGCTCTCCTAGGAGCGGCCCTTGGCAGAATTGCTTCCTCTTTTTACCACACCCAAATGATAATATACCAAATGATAAATACCATTTCTTTAGACCCATAGGTCTTCAGATAAAATCGGACTGTGCAATGTGTCTTTTCATTCCTTAATTCCATGAGTCATCTAACACAAAGTATGTATGTTAATTGCTATGTTTAACCTGCAGGAGAGTAATGTGGTTGTAACTAACCTCAGAAGATCAAGGTCAATTTTGAAGGTGGGGGAAAAAAAGTACAGACACATTCAAGATCAGTGGTTCTCAACCTTCCTAATGCTCATGTTGTAGTGATCACTTATCATAAAATTACTTCATTGCTGCTTATAGCTGTAATCTTGCTACTGTTTCGAATTGTAATACAAATATTTGATATGCAGGATATCTGATATGCACCCTGGGCGAATAGGTCATTCAACTCTCCACAGACTGAGAATCGGTGTTCTATATGATGCTGCTCCTGCTCATCATGTAGCCTGAAACCTTCCCAGTGGTTGCTCCCATACATCCTTACCTTCTCCATAGAAGCCTATTTATGTACTTGAATCTTCCAAGATATAGTTTTAAAGATGATTGTCCTTGTGTCTTTCAAGGACGACCCTTGAATTAATCTGATTTCTTTCCCATCAACTCCCAAGTATTGGTTTTGAAGAAAAGATCTATTTATTTATTATTTTACAAATATGAGTGTTTGCCTGCATGTAAGAGTAGGTGCATCACATGCATACAGTGTTTGAGGAGGCAGGAAGACGGCATTGTATTTCATGGAACTGGAGTAACAGATGGTACTGAGTCAGGATGTGGGTGCTGGGAACAAAGCCCAGGTCCTCTGGAAGAGTAGCCAGTACTTTAGACCACTATTGCTGAACCATCTCTCCAGCCCCTCCAAATACTGGCTTTTGAATGACAGGCATCTGGTTCTGGGGCAAGTAACAAAACTGAAGCAGATCTTAAGCTCTGTGAGAAAGATCAGTTTAAGCTGCAAATGCATCTAAATGTCTTTTCACAAAATCCAAAGCAATTTATGTAAGTGGAGGAAGAGTTTGAGGATAAAATTAGTGATAAATATATGGAAAAATGGATGCCAGTTGCAACCTCCAGTGCTAACAAAAAGCTGTTCTAGGGGGGAAAAATGTAATTAGGGCAATGCACGGTTCAGCTGTGAATGTAATTTACATAGCCACAGCGGCATTACTCCTGAATAACAATCTAATCCAAATGACAATAAAATTGAGGATGCCTGTGAGGGTTAGAGACAGAGAGAAAAGAGCTAAAATTTCTTGCATTTGAAATTGTGGAAACAAAAGAAATAAGGCTCAAAAGGAAGCCACCAAGAAGTAATGACACAAGCATGGCATTCAGAAATATGAAGGTTAACACCAAAAGATTGACTGACAGGGCAGGTCCGAGAATAGGTAGAGAGACTGATGTTCTTGATACGATTTGCGTGGGATTTTGTTGAACAAAGGCATAGTTCAATTCTCAATCTGAAATTTAAAACTGGGATGAGCACTTCTAGGCTGAAGGATTTTTCCAGAGTCGAGTCTCATTTTCCTGGTATGTGCTAGACAAGTACTTGATCCCTAAAGCTACTTTCCCAGTGAAAGACCCTGTCTCAAGCAAGAGAGAGTTTCCTGCTGAAAGACCACACTTCCCAGATTCCCTTGTGCATCACAGAAGCCTTTTCTGCTCTTATAAAGGGCAGCATCCCGTCTTCTTATGTAGGTATTTTTGGCCATCTGCATACATGGATGGCAAAGGCGCCCTCTTGCCATTAGTAAACATGGTCGTGGCTAAGTCAGGCCAATACTCTCTTGACACCTAGTGTCCTCTTCTGGCTTACACACACACACACACACACACACACACACACACACACACACTAAATAAACAAATAAAATTAAGCATTACTCTCAAAGGCATTACCAAAGCTGAAAGTTTTGAGCCAATTGAACAGTTTTTAAAGTTTTTGCCAGGCTTCTCTCTAAAGAGTTGTGTCGACTCTGTTCTGTGAGCAGTGTGCTTTGACTTGGAGTTCTGCCACTTCCTGGACACTGTGATGGGCTTGAAGTGACACCAGGAATTTAGCAACTCTGCCACAAAAGGTTCTTAGCATTCCAGAATGTAGAGGAAGCCCTCTCAGAAGAAGGGTAAGTCTCTTAAGGAAGTTGACATTCAGGCTGGCTCTTAGAGAAGAAGGAAGAATTTTCTCCTTGCTGAAGGCGGAAAGAGCTTTCTGGTAGGAAGTAAGAGAAAGTTACTGTGAGTTGGGTTTTTTTTTAATTTTATTATTATCATTAAATGATTTGTTTATTTTTTTACTTTATGTGCGTTGCTCGTTGCCTGCGTGTATGTTTGTGAGGGTGTCAGATCCCCTGGAGTTAGAGTTATAGACAGTTGTGAGCTGTCATGTGGGTGCTGTTAACCTCTGAGCCATTTCTACAGCCTCTTATTATTGTTTCATGTGATGTTGATACTGAGAAAATTAGGGTTCCTTCTTGGGAATCTCATTAATAAAAGAATTTAAGAATTGACTCAAAGGGAAGCTTGCCAACAATATTATCAGAGTTTAAAAGAAAAATCCCAGAGCAGGTAAGCTGTAAAGAAGCTGCTGAAAGGATAGATGAAGAGAAAAAAAGAGAAAAGGCCTTGTCATTTGAGTTCAGCTGACATGGGCGCATGGTAGATGAGGGGAGATTTAGAGAACAAGAAGCTCAGAGTATCATGAAGGCATGCTTAGGCTCTTGCTAGGATTCAGAAAGCCAGGCAGACCCAGAAGGACCTCATGGTGAACTTGGGGCAACTGAGCTAAGGGGTAGGAATTCTGGGTAGGAAATATACGTTATCTCATTAAAGATCTTATTCCTCCTATCACCTTAGCATGACTTCAAGTGAACTCGTCTTACTGAGGGTGGTCCTTTGGGCAGGTGATTGACCTGTCCAACTGGATCATTTCTTAAGAAAGGAGGCAGTAGCATGTCTCCATTCTGATGTAGATTCCATTCTTTTGGGTCAGAGACAATAGTTTTCCCTTAATGGGCCTTCAATGTTGCAATGACAATGTCAGATGTGATCCCAAAGGGAAACACAGGTGAGGTCCCTTAATGGGCCTTCAATGTTTCAGTAACAATGTCGGATGTGATCCCAAAGGGAAACACAGGTGAGGTCCCTTAATGGGCCTTCAATGTTGCAATGACAATGTCGGATGTGATCCCAAAGGGAAACACAGGTGAGGTCCCTTAATGGGCCTTCAATGTTGCAGTAACAATGTCAGATGTGATCCCAAAGGGAAACACAGGTGAGGTCCCTTAATGGGCCTTCAATGTTGCAGTAACAATGTCGGATGTGATCCCAAAGGGAAACACAGGTGAGGTCCCTTAATGGGCCTTCAATGTTGCAATGATAATGTCGGATGTGATCCCAAAGGGAAACACAGGTGAGGTCCAAGACCTACTAGTTCTAGACACAGGAGATGTAGCGTGCCACACAGGGCCAGGTGAGGCTTACCAGGTTTTGTGACTGAAGAGTGGGTACTAAGGAGAGCAGTGTCAAGATTAATATGTGAAAGAAGCCAGCTGATAAAAAAGACCAGAAGCCCTTAAATGCCAACTATATATAAACATGGAAGAAGGCAGATGCTCAGACTGGAGAGATAGCTCAGTGGTTAAGCGCTCATACTGGTCTTGCAGAAGACCTGCCTGTAATCTAGAGGACCTTCCTGTAACTCCAGTTTCAGATGATCTCTCTCTCTCTCACGCACATGCACACACACACATGTAATAATTAAAACAAATAAAGGAAAGATTTTTAAAAAGAGAAGGCAGGCCAACTTTTTTGAGCACATACTTTTTCTCAGCTCCCCAGTCACCCCTGTTCTCAGGAGTACTTTCCCTTTCTTAATAAGCAGTCTCTCTTTTTATTTCTAACCACGTGACCCTGGTGCAATTCTTTGTCTTAGGATGCAAGAGCCTGGGAAATCTCAGTAGTAGCCCCTCCCTATACCCTGAGACAGAAGACAAGAATGAGGTATAAACTAGTCTATTTTGACTGTAAACTATTGGGATGGTCTTTAGTTGCCTGGTACCTGCCCTGTTTAGTGTTCTCGCCTGAGATATACAAGCCAGATAGAAGAGCAGTGGCTTTGATTAGTTCATTCGCACATTAGCTCCTGGCTAAGCCTTTGCTGCTTCTAAGAATTTGCTAGGGCCAGACGAAGTAGCACCTGGGAGTCAGAGGTAGGCTGAGCTCTGTGAGTCTGGGGCCAGTCTGGCCTGCATAAGGAGTTCCAGGCTAGCCAGGGCTATATAGTGAGTCCCCAGCTCAATTAAAAGAAAAAAGTTTGCTAGAACCCAAAACCAGTCTCTTTCCAGCCAGAAAGAGTTTTTATTTTGTTCTTTGGTGGTGTTTTGTGTTTCAGCTGGTTTTTAAAAATGTAAATAATTTAAAAGCCAAATTGAATTAGTCTTAGACTCTTTTGGCAGGGACACTGACTGGGTGGCTAGTGTGAGGACCAAGCTGCCTCTTCTTCCCATTGTCCTCCTTGGAGGCCTCAGACAGCAGCAGGGATCACTGGAGCATGGGCTTCACAAATGGCTCGGGAGCAGCCCAGGCTGTTCTATGCCAAGCTCTCCATAGGCTTCTAACACCCTGTCTCCAGGCAGCATCTGCAGATCCCCCTCTAATCTCCCCTAGTCTGGTAGAGTTAGGAATTTGTAGCACATTCTATGACTAACCAACACTCTGTCCTAGATTTTAAATTCTGAATTTTAGGTTTTAACCACTTCCGGAGAAGCAGGACTGGAGCCCAGAGAGTTCCTGGATGACTTCCTTTGCCACAGGTATGACAGTGTGACAGCGCTCACGTGCACCTGACCCTACCCACTCAGCAGAGTTCTCCATTCTGTGTGTTGAGGGATCATTTAAGGGACATGAAGTCCCTAAGCACCACTTGGGCAGACATTAAGGGGAGACCCTGCTTCCCACAAAGTATTGACTTGGTGAAGGAAGTTCTATATAGGCCAGATTTATGCCATTCCTGGGTTTTGGGTTTGTTGGTGAGGTTTCTAAGGAGAAGACACTGAGCCTGGAATACAGAACTAACAACAGAGGGTGCTTTCGAGTGGGCGAGACTATAGTCCTGTTGGAGAGGCAGGGTTTGGTGGCTTTGGGCTGGGACCAGGGATGAGCTTGGAACTCCCCAGGGCTCTTCAGAAACTGGAGAACTGGGGTGGAGTAGGTTGTCTCTCCACGCTTGTCCGTGCTGGCCACAGCGGGGAAGCCATAGGTGGGTGTTACAGACAGCTGGTACATCCTGTGTTCAGCAGAGAACTTAGGTGAACTGGGCATACTAAGGGGGATGGGAGGAGAAGTGTCCAGAGCTCTAAGATGAGGTCATCCCTGCTCGGTACTCAAGATAAGAACCAAAGGACTGGGGGCAGAGGAGATGACTCCGTGGTTTAGAGCATTTGCTGCTCTTGTAGAAGACCCAGGTTCAAATCCCAGAACTCACATGGTGGTGTACAAAACCTATCATTCCAGCTGCATACACATGCACACATGTAAACACACACACACACACACACACACACACAGAGAGAGAGAGAGAGAGAGAGAGAGAGAGAGTGTTGAGGAGCTAAAGGAATAGTGCATGAGGAAACTGCTTATCCAGCATAGTACATGGAGAAAGTCTTGACTTGGTCATATCTGAAGGAGGGGAAGATAGGTAAAACATTTCACATGGTCAGAGAAGAAATGTTCTCTCCCCTCAGTTCCAGACCTCCCTCCTAAATAAAAGCTGGGGTTCAGAATATGGTTGAAGCATCAGTAGGATCAGGCAGGCTGAAGCAGAATGGGAGGAACAAGGTCCCTGTCCACTGACTCTGGACCAGATGAGGAAGGGCCTGACCGGCTCATGCTGGGATATGGACTGTTACCAACATGGGAAACAGCATGGTAGAGAGCCCAGGGAGGCTACTGAGGCCATCGCAGAGAGACTGCTATGGTTTTAAAGTATCCCCTAAAGTTTATGTGTTAGAAACCAACAAGATGGCTTCTAGACCTACAAGATGGCTCAGCTGGTAAAGGCCAACCCTGCTTACCTGAGTTTGATTCCCAGGACCTACATGGTAGGAGGAGAGATCTGGCTCCTGCAAGTTGTCCTCTGACAACAATACATATGTGAACATGTGAGTACATGTGTGTGTATATGTACAGACACACACAAATAAAAAGTGTTTAAAAAACACAAAATCTTTTGACTCTCATATAACAGTGTTGAGATGTGGGGTCTCTATGGTTAGATCATTAAAGCTTGACTTCCATATAGAGACTGATGTTGTTTTCTGGGGTGGGTGCATTATTTTTAGAATGGGCCTGTATAAAAAGTCAGCCTCCATGTTGTCCCTAAACCTGTTATCTGCCTGTGGATCCTGTTCCCCTAACTGGGCCGGATGCCTTGTCTGGCCTCAGTGTGAGAGGATGTGCCTTAGTCCTACAGTGACTTGATGTGCTAGGGTGGGGTGATACCCTGGAGAACCTCCCCCTCCTTAGAGGAGAAGGGGAGGGGCTATGCAAGGGGGGGCAGGAGGGAGGGCTGTGATTAAGATGTAAGGTGAAAAATTAAAAAAAATAAAAAGGTCAGCTCCCGGAACCCCTCATAGGTTCCTTTGCTCCTCAGTGTTCTGTCATGGGATACGTCTAAGGCTTTCACTAGATGTACACAATGTACTCCAATGTCACAACCTTCAGAACCGTTTATCCATATAAACTCTGTTCACGAGAAATGATTTAATCCGTGGTATTTGGTTAGAGCAACACAAAAGGGATTGAGGCAGAAGCTAGGGTGAGCTCAGACCTGGGTGGATCCCAGCCCAAGCCAGGCTGCAGCTGGGCCAACACAGGGTCAGGATCAGGGCATCAGAACCAGAATGTAGGTGGTCCAGCAGTACTGAGACTCTGCTCAGAGGCCTCTGAGGTTTCTTGGGTCTAGCCTCCTCCCTCTGGCATTTAAGGCCTTCTCTGTTGACATGTCTGACACTCAGTAACCATTTCCATGGCCTCCCTTTAGACAGGCCAGGCTCTCCTGTCTCCTACAAGCACTCTTCAGTCTCATCTCTCACGCTCTACACTGCCTGAAGTAGTCTATACTTACACAAAGCCTGTCCCTTCTCCAATTTTATCTCAGGAAGCTCTTCCTGAGCATTCCAGCCAGAGGGACATGGAATGTGTCTGGAGCCTGGAACACATTGACCAGTCACTCAACGCAGGGATGGATTTCAGGATATGGCCCCAGCCATTCTGAAGAAAATGGCATCTGCTAACCTTGTGGCATGGAACTGCTGGTCATAGGAGAGAGGCAGATAGCCTGGGGAGTGATTAGACTCACCATCACAATGCTGACATCTGTGACAACACACTCGGCCATTGATGTCCTAGAGGATAAACTCTAGAACTCCAAACAAGACCCTCCTCCAAGAATATACAGGCTCTGACCCCTGAGCCCATAGCCTGGTTCCTATTGCATCTGAGCGCCTCTCTCCTTGGGTTTGAGCTCTTGGTCCACTTTGCACTATGTAGTAGATCCTCTTCAATAATCTTCAGATGCTCAAATCCCTCCTATAAAATAGTGTGATGTTTACATATAATGTATGCATGTCCCCATATCCTTTAAATGATCTCTATACAACATATCTAACACAATATGTTTTATGCATTTTTAAGTTTTAAAAAAATATTTCACTTTTGTATGAGAATGTGTGTGTGTGTTTGTGTGTGTATGTGTGTGTGTGTGTGTGTGTGTGTGTGTGTGTGTGTGGTTATACATATGTATGGAGGTCAGAGGACAACCTGTGGGAGTCAGTTCTCTCCTATCATGTGGGTCCCAGGGATTGAACTCTGGTCATCAGTTCTGGCAACAAGCACCTTTACCTGCTGTGCCATCTTGCTGGCTCCATAAACAATTATTGTATTGTATTGTTTAGGAAACAGGGACAAGAAAATACTCTGTGTATGTTGGGTACAGACAAAACTTTTGGATATTTAAAATCTGAGGTTGGTCTAATCCTTAATGTAGACCTCAGTGTTTCTTAGAACAGGCAACCCCTGCCTTGGGTACAGAGTAAGTGTGATCCAGTACAGTTAGAAAATTCTGGAGCTCAAGAGGGTTGGCCTGGCTGGTGTCTATGGCATGGCAAGTGGCCCAGAAAGGAACAGGAGAAGCTGCCCCACATCTCATGTGCTGAGGAGCTGGTAACAAGTTTGAGTTGTGGCCTCAAAGCAAAAGGAAGGCACCACTAGACATGAAAGCATGCTGTAACATAGCTTCCCTGGGAGAGCATCCTTCTGACTTTGAGGGGCAGAGTGTGTTGAAGGAGTCAAGAATGGGTCCCAGGACATCACTTCAGTTGAGTGATAATGAGGAGAAATGGATGTGTTTGGGGAGCAGCATCAACAGTACGTGGGAGACAAGAAAGGGGAGTGCCTAGGGCTCTGGCAGAGGGGACCAGTAGCAGGTATGTCTAACCTGTTGATGTTTTGAAATGGCCTTATTTACAAAGCAGGTTGAACATGCTGGATACAGCATTGCAGTCCACTGATGGAATCTCAGCAGCAGATGGGGCAGCAGGGAGAAGGCCATGAGCTCCTTTGGGGATGGTAAGTGTGAGGTGCCAGTGGGTGACTTGCCAGTGGGTGACTTGACACAGGCTCTGGTATCTTCATGGAAGAACCCAGACAGCACGCACAAACCCAAGAGCTCTTATGTCACCAAGAACACCAGTACAAAACATAGACTATCTTGAACCCCAAGTGTCCCCCTTTGCCTCAGTCCCTTTTCCTCAGACCTCCGCCCCCCACAACCTTGTTCGTACTATCTACAGCACATGTTCAGAATGTGCAAGTACTTGCAGTGGTCTGTGCATAAGTTTGAAAAGTCCTGGTTGGGTGAGACAATTTACCAGGATTCTGGTTGTTGTGAGTGGGTGGAACAACATCATCCAAGACAGAGGATAGAGGACAGAAGACAGAGGAGAAAGAACAGGTGTGAGTGAGTGTGTGTGTGTGCGTGCGTGCGTGCGTGCGTGCGTGTGTGTGTGTGTGTGTATGTGAGACTATTTGAGTTCCATGTGGGTCTTTAGAATTCTGGAAGCCTAAGGACACTCAGAGGCAGTGTTGCAGAGGAACCAGGCATAGGCAAAGTCAGGCATCTTGTAGGAGGTACAGGCATAGATGTAGCATGTTAGTATTCTGTCACTGAGACCATCAATGCATAAAGAAAAGTTTGTTACAGCATGGAGTAGCATCACTTGATAAAATATGCATGCCCTGTTGCATAAAGTCATGACAAGGATAAATAATAATGCTTTACAAATTTCAAAATTGCTTAAGGAGCAGCTTTGGAATGTTTTCAGTTTTAAAAAAATCATAAACTTGTGAGGTGATAGATTTCATAACTATCTTGCTTTAATCATTCCCCCATTATAAACATGTATCAAAGTGTCAGGCTGTGCCCTGAAAACACTCAAGTTATCATTTGATAATCTTTAAAGTGTGCATGGCTTTGACACCAAAGACTCAGATTCTGTCTTCCTGAGGGAGCCATCATTCTAAAACAAAACAGAGATGAAGCAGAAGTGGCTTAGACAAAGATGCTAATAGTGCCACCTGGTGGCATTCGGGGAAGTTACAATACCTTCCTAAAGATCGGTTTCCCCTTCTTGGACCCAGAGTTATCTCTTCAAATATTCCTAATACTTCTGCAGAACAGATTCTCACCTTCATCTTATTAATGGGGAAGGAAAGACTCAAACAGTGCAGATAACATCTCTTAAAAACTCCCACATCTGAGATGCTGAGGAGAACTGAATCCCCGCTGTTTTCTGTGCCAATGGCGTATAAATCTGGCTGAAAAATAAGACCATCCAGGCAGTCTTTTTCGAGGCTGTTAGAACCACTCGCATGCATGTGAATTTTTGCCTTCCTAAGCAAACATGTACTCACTATAAATGGAGATTGGGAGATGCCATCAGGACAGGGAGTGACTGGGACCAGAGATGGACTCTGAATAATACTCCAGGCCTTATTTTTATTGTCATTATTCTCTAAATAACACAACACAGCAGTCAGTTACACAGCAACTACAATGTATTGGGTATTGCAAACAGTCTAGAGACAACTTAAAAATCTATGAGAGGATATGAGTAAATTCATACACACATGTGAAGTTAGATGCCATTTTATTGAAAGGTCTTGAGCATTCTTGGGGTTGGGTATCTTGGGGGGCATGCAACCTGTCCCCTGCTCTATGGAGGGATGACTTTTGCACACACATGAATTTGCAAGCATGGGCAAGAAAGGAGAGAAATATCTGGAAGTTAGAAACAAACTCTCAGGTATCAACTGACTTAGCTGTGTGCATTGGTTTTCTGTTGTTTTCTCAAAGCCTCATGGAAATGAAAGCCCAGGCATAAAGGTACTAGGATCCCCTAACACAAAGAGAAGGAGATGCCAGCAGTTAAAGTATCCCATAGTAATGGGGAGTGGGCAAATGGGGCTGTGGCATTACCCTTGGAGGTACTCAAGACCATCCAACCTGGGTGTATTCTGGCATCCTTCCCAGCTTCCTGGCAAAGTCCAACAATGGGAGAAAGGCGTCTGCAGTCTAATTCCTCTTTGTCCTGTGATGACACTTGTCAGTCAACAAGTCCTACCCCAACATCCTGCTTCTTTCTTCCACGTAAATAAGACGGGGGGGGGGGAAACCAGCCAGTGACACTCAAGGAAAACCAGCTTACTGAAAAAGGCAGGCCAAGAACGGAGACTCAAAGCCTTCGCAGTCACGGGAACCGTTCCAGAAGTGGGGAAATAAATGTCAGGGAAAGCTAACTAGAATCCATGGGGAGATGAGAAGTGATGCTGAGTGTTTTGTTTAGTTAAAAGACATCTGCGCCTTAATTTTTCTCTCCCATTGGTTCTGAGAATCATCACAAATAAGTTACACGGTTAATCTGTTCCATATTTCTTTGTATTCATGTTTTACTATGTACAGAATGATGTGTAAGTTGATTCTGGGTTCTTTCTCTGTTTACGTGTGTGTATATGATGCATGTGTGGTGTGGTGTGGGTACATGTGGAGACCAGAAGAGGACACCGAGTGTCCTGTTCTATCACACTCTGCCATATTCCCCTGAGACAAGGTCTCTTTCACTGAAACTGGAGCCAGGCTGGAGGGGAACAGGCCTTGACAATCCTCCTGTCTCTCCCTCCTTTAGCTCTGGGCTTACAGACATGTCTTCAGTCATGCCAGGCTACTTATGTATGTCCTTGGGATTTGAACTCAGGTCCCCATGCTTGCACAGCAAGTCTTCTTACCCACTCCCCCAGTTCCCTGGGTTTTACTTATTTTTTTGTTTGTTTGTTTTTGGTTCTGCTCATGATTACAAAGGATATTTAGATGACATTTAACTTCCTTGGGCTTCTACTTGTGAAAAATTTGTTCTATTTACAGACTGTTATTTGCAAAACCATGATGTATGACACATATTTATGATTTGGATCAAGTGCAATTCATAGATATAAAACCTTAGAGCAGCACTGGTTCCCAAGTTGGGATGATTCTGTACCCAGAGAGCTGTTGGCAACATCCGAAGGTATTTCTGGACGAAAGAATTGGCAGAGATGTTACTGGCATCTAGTAGGTTAGAGGGCAAGGATGCTAAGCATTCATGATGTGCAGGGTAACCCCCGACAAGAAAGACTTTCCAAAGTCCAGCTAGTGGGAGAGCATGACCCAACCATTAAACACAAGTCCTTGTTTCAAAGTTTCAATGAAAGTCCTTTGCTTTATTGTCTATATAACACAGTGAGTCCCTTGAGACTATCATCTCTTCAAATATGCATTAAGCATTTACCAAAATCACTTTACTCAGCCATAGGGACATCTAAGTGAATTAAAACATGTAAGGGTTATGCTGCTTCCGTACCATTAGGCAGTAACTGAGAAATTAATACAAACCTTAGCCTCACCCTGTTTCATCCTTAACCTCTTGGAACTTATGCATAATTCTAACACCAGTCAGAAGTTTGAAACTCACAAATAACTTCCGTCTGTCCGTTTCTGTGTCTTTCCTCCTTCTTCCCACTCTTCTTCCCCTCCTCTCCCACCTCTTCCCCTCCCCTGGGCCTCCCCCTCCTCCCCACTCCATCTCCTTCTTCTTTGTTGAAGACAGTATTTCCTCTGTGAAGCCCTGGCTGTCCTAGAACTCACTCTAGATCAGGCTGACCTTGAATTTTCAGAGATCCACCTACCTCTGCCTCCTAAGGGTTGGGACAAAAGGTGTGGACTACCATGCCTGGCATAAATAACTACTTTCTAAAAAAAAAAAAAAGAAACAAAAAGTGAAGCAGTAATTCTGGAAGTAATGCCAATAAGAATATTTGATGTTCAAAGTTCTTGAGTACTCCAAAACAAACAAATAAAACAAAACACCCATGGAAAAAGTAGTCTTGTGAAGTTTTATAAAATGAAGACAATTGAAAACAAGAGAGATGAGTTTTCTTTCACTTATAGAAAGAAAATGAGGAAGACATAGTTACCAAGAGAGTAGGAGGAAACTAATGAAACTAATGAAACACAAACCAAATGTGACCTCAATAAAGGCTGCTTTAAAATTCCAATAAAAATAAAGAGTAAAAGAAACAAAATTCAGATTCCTAGTCTGACTTTAAAAGGAGAAGAAAATCCAGAAACAGTAGTAGTAGTAGTAGTAGTTCCTCACTGGGGTGAGGAACGGGCTATGAGCACATATCCACGGGAGAAAGGGCTGGTGCGTGCTTCTGAGTGCACTTGGTTCTCATAACAGCCTGGGTGTCATCTACAGATGTGCACAGAGGATTCTGCAAATTCTAAGATGGAATGTTGACTATTCTGACCTAATTTCAGTTGTTCTCAAAAACCCCATGAAAAATATAATGAAAGAATCAAGAGAATGGAGCAACCCTCCCCTAAATAGAGAGAATGAATAGGGGGACATTTGAATCACATTTGTCTTCGACTCCAAACCATATAAGCAAAGTTGACAAAAATTAGATTTAAACTTCAATATATTGGGTCCAGGGAGATGTCTCAGTGGGTCAGCATGAGGATCAGGGTTTGAATCCCCAGCACCCATGTAAAAAGCTGGGCGTAGCCATCCAAGAACCTATAATACCAGCACTTTAGGGGGCAGAGACACAGTACAAAGAACAGTAGGGCTTGCTGGCTGCTAGCCTAGCTCCAGGTTCAGTGAGAGACCCTGTCTCAATGGATTAAAGCCGAGAGTGATCAAAGGACATCTGACAACCTCCTCTGACCTCCGTGCACACACAGCCATGCACAAACATCACACACACACACACACACACACACACACACACACACACACACACACACCTTCAAAATGCACATGCTGCCCTACAGCCAGTACTATACAATCGACTTGCATCAGCAGAATGGTGAAATCACTCACTGTGCCAGCTGTTCTGTTGGGAGTGATTGAAATCTCCTGTGAATGTTTATTCATCCCAATGCCTAGACCCATGGCAAAGCCTTCCCTGGGTGAGGTTAGAGAGATGGAAAGCCTTTCTCTGGTCTGAATGTGAATGTTGTCAGTGTATGTAGGAAATGTCCAGTATAGCCTTCTTCTTTCACATGTTTATGGGTTGAACCCTGTTCTGTTGCAGAGACTGCTCCTATAGAGATTAGTGAACCCTGCCTCCTTGTTCAGCTGTATGCAATAGTCCTACCCATTTGTTCAAATGCCTCCTTGTTCGTCTTATGTGTAACTCTGCCTCCTTGCTTACTGTATACAGTAGCCCTGCTCAGCTGTATGTAATAAATATGCCGAGCGTCCATGCTATTGTTCCTCCATCAGCACAGCTCCCTCGACCCTCAACTTTTCTGTACCTGTATCTGTGTGTCCGTGTCCTCTCTTTGTTCTCCCATCATCCCTAGTCAGGTTCCCAGGACTAAGCCGTGGAAGGACATAGCACTGTTCCCCAGCTAGAGGCTTAGTTATGGCACTATCTGAGGCCACTGTCCTCAGTAGCAGTGGTAGCATACTGCTACTCTACTCTACAACCAGATAGCCCTAAGGCAGTGACCAGTGACTTCATGGTGGCATAAAGAGACTGTGACTTCTTCCCTTTCTCTCCCAAAGGCCATCTAGACAATGCTGAAGAGACATGTGCCTTCTGCTGTCACAGATGATGAAAGCAGGGACAGAAGGGGGGAAAGAGGGACAGGAGGTGACACGGCAGCATCAGAAAAACAAAGCGCCCAGGATGGTACTGCAAGAGCTCAAAACCCAAGCTATTGTCAGAGCTAAAGCCCACAAAGGGAGACAAAAGTCCATGCTAACCTGGGAGAGAGCACACTGATGTAAGACATTTGAGGAGGATTAGGGCCCTCTTATCCACTAAACAAAACAGGTAAGGTGCAGCAGAGAATCGCTCATCACACCCAGAGCCAGGAAAACCACACATTGCATTAGAGATGACAACCTATGCCAGTATTAACATGAATCAACTAACATGTTGGGGTGATGTAGTAAGAATTCTACAGTACCCATCATAAAAGTGCATCAGCGGACATTTATGAATTCTGTTGAAACCTTTTAAAAAATAAACATCTCAACAAAGGAAAGGAAGCTCTGAAAGGGGGTGGGGAGGACACATAAAACTTGAAAACGCAAGAACTGCAACTTCAAATCTTACCAGACAGACTTAGTCACACCATGCATGATGCTTTCCTGATTTCAGTTGTTCTCATGGTGACAGAGGAATCTTTCAACTTAAAGACAGACCGAAGGAAGTTATTCAGGCTGATTAATAGAAAAAAACAGACTGAAAAAGGAAACTAATCTGAGACTTGTGGTATGATGTCATTTCTCCCTGTGATCTCACTGTCCATGGTTTCAGTTATCCATGGTCAAGGGCAGTGTGAAAATGTTTGGGAGAAAACATCTTAAAGAAATAGCTCACAGCCAGGTGTAGTGGCACATACCTTTAGTCTTAGTACTTGAGGGGCAGAGGCAGGTTGATCTCTGTGAGTTCGAGGACAGCCTGGTCTATAGATCGAGTTCCAGAACAGCCAGAGCTATACAGAAAAACCCTTTCTCAAAAACAAAACAAAACAAAACAAAGCAAAAACCAGTTTATGCCATTCTAAGTGGCAAAATGAAACTTCATGCTGCCTTGGTCCAGGCCCAAGCAAGATACAAAGCATCCCTTTGTCATATACTTCCTGTCTGTTAGTCACTTAGCAGATATCAGATGAACTGTTGTGGTATTGCGGTGTTATGTTCGGGTAACTCTTACATTAATTAATAATGGCTCCAATGTATAAACTTGTATTGTACAATATTGTTATAATTGTCTGATTTTGCTGTTCTTTTATTTACCTCATTGTGCCTAATGAATGATTTACTTATAAATTAAGCTTTATCATGGGAATGCATGAATAGGAGAGTAAACAGTATATAAGCTGTAGTTTTAAGCGTTAATGCTGTAAGTCTTGGAGAAGCTGTATAGAAAAAGAATTGATGCCATAAAAGTTCTAGAAGGTGAGGACAAGCTTCAAACCAGGCATTGAGTGACTGGATATTTCCTTGGTGAAAGATGTAAGACTACAGATCTAAGAATAGGAGTCACTCTCAAATAGAAGGCCTAAGAAGTCTATAAGATGCATAATTAAACCTCTCAAACCAAAACCAACTTAAAAATCTTCAAAGCAGTTAAGAGAAAGGGGGCAAATTCCTACAAAAGAACAATTAGAAACTGGTAGGATGCTCATCTGATATGATGGGTAAGGAGGACATGGTACCCTTCAGGTTGCTAGAAGAACGAGACCCCCAGACCTTACACAGGTTTTTATGGAATTAAAGGCAAAGAGGGACACCCTGAGTAAAGGAAAACAAAGGAAGTTGCTGCTGGCACATTGGGGGGCACAAAAATCCTTGTGCCCATAGAGCCCTAGAGAACCAGGAATGTTAAACACACAGGGGCCTCCCCACAATGGAGGAGATAAAAATATCTTTTCTTCCCACCCAGAGGGCTTGGAGTAGATATTGTTAATGTCTTGGTGACCCTTCACCTATCTGTGGAGGCTGACCTCACCCAGCTTTTGTTATAGAAGCAGACCTCACCCAAATCCCTTACATTGTTTATCCTAGACTCTTGCTCCCTAGCTCTCAGTTAATAGGAAGCATCCTTAGGGGAGGATGTCCCACAGACTTTATATCCTGTTGATCTCTAAACTAACTCAGTCAGAGAGCACACTAGATTCTAGGACCTTTACCTATAGAACCTGCTGTCTTGGTCATGTGTACTCTGCAAATGAGTTTCTAAGTAGTCACACCTTAAGCTTTATTGAGCACCTGGAATTGGAATGGATTGTTGCCTGGAAACCTGGAATGGGAATGACTGTTGTCTGGACATTTTTTCCAGATTGCACTGTGTTTTAAATATGCTGACAGTGAACTGCCTGGCATTAGATTCCCTGAAGTCTGATCCAGGTTGGCAAAGTCAATCTGAACCAAGTTTTCATTGTCATCTATCTCTTCATGGGTTCACTTCCCTGCCTGGACACCTGCAGGATCCCCCTCATTGGCAGACCTACCTTTAAAGAATAGCTAAAGGAAGCTCTCCAGAACTGAAGAAAATGATAGCTGACCTTTCTAAGAGGAAAACACGATGAGGTGGGTAAGCTGACATAAATATAACAGACTCTTTACTGCATGAGTTCTCTTACTCACACTTTATGGTTAAAGTAGGATGATCAGATGATCATCTAAGGTGTTCAATGTATGTGGAGCAACAACTTGAGAAGATGACACATTTTAAGTGACAGGAGTTTGGTGGTGGTGTGGCTCATTGGTAGACCATGTATCTAGTACCCACAAAGCCTTGAATTCCACCTAGAGGGTGTTGGGTAGGCCAAAGGCTATAAGGGGCAAAATGACAGCAGTAGGTTGTGATACGTTGTTTATGGGTGTGATAACGCACAAGAAAACTACAATGTGATACAACTGTAACAACTTTATGGATACACATGGAAGGCCAAGCAGCCTAGGAAAAGCAAAACAAAGCAAGCAAACAAACAAACAAAAATAACAACAGTCAGACACATAGCAAACAGAAGGAATATGCAAAACCCAAACATTTAGATGACCGACTTAGCCCTAGCATTTCAACAATTGTGCTAAATCTAAATAGTCCGGGCTGGACAGAGGCCCCAGCGGTTAAGAGTGTGTGCTGTTCTTACAGATTCAGTTCCCAGCATCCTTGTTAGGCAGCTCCAGGGGCATCCAATGTCTCTGGTCGCTGGGCATTGCATTCACATGCACATGACCAATCATACACACACACACACACACACACACACACACACACACACATTTAGAAAAATGAAATACATCTGGAAAAGAGAAAAAAATAGAACAATGGATTTTAAAATCCATGGCCCAACTATATATTACCTATAAGACACATAAATAAAACTGTTTAGAGTTTGAATATATGTGCCCCCTCAGGCTCCTACTGGGGGGGTTTGGTGGCTGGTAGACTTTTGGGAAATAATTTGATCCTAAGGACTCTGGCCTAAGCAATGGGGGTTATCTTTCACGGATTCTCAATGTGATGTCATTGTTGGGAGGTGGTATAAAGCAGGAAGTGGGGCCCAGTTAGAGGAAGTAGGTCAGTAGGTTGTGCCCTAGGAAGATGTAGCTTGTTCCCTTACTCTTCTTTCTCTCTTCTTAACCACCATTAGGTGGATGAATTCCTCTTCTACATGCTCATGGTCTGCCTCATCCTGGGCCCAAAGTGATGGGGTCCAGAAGCCATGTACTGAAACCTTTGAAACCACGAGCCACCGTAAGTTACTTAAAGTATCTTCACCTCAGCAACAAAAACTGGCAGAGTAAGGAAAGTAAACAGATGGAGAAAGATAAAGGAGTCCCAGGCTGAAATGGAGTACTTTGCCAAATATAAGATCTGTTCCTTCAAATAGAATAGGGTGCACTTCACTGATTTTATGGGCCAGTTGTACTCTCATATAAAGATAGCACAAAAAAGAAAACCACAAATCTATATCTCGCCTCATTTATGTAAATATACCCACGAAAACATTGGCAGATCAAATCTAAGAATGTACAAAGGGAATGACATGCCCCAATTAACTGGGATCCATTCCAGTTACACAAGGTTTTTCAGTATTTGAAAATCAACAGGAAAAGTTTTATGACTGTATCAAGTTAAGCAGAAAAGCTGAAGATACCATGTATTTGTTATAAAACATTTATGATAAAAAAATCTCTCTGTATCTGTGGGCAGGGGATATGTAGTAACTCAGTTGAGTAAGTGCATGCATGCTTAGTGCATTAGTCAGGGCTCTCTAGAAGAACTGATAGAATGAATGAATGAATGAATGAATACATTAAAGATTTTTTTAGTTATGTGTATGAGTGTTTCACTTGAATGTATGTCTGTGTACCATGTGTGTGCCTGGTACCCAAGGAGGTCAGAAGAGGGCATCATATCCTCTGGTACTGGAGTTATGGACAGTTGTGAGCCCATGTGGATGCTGAGAATCAAACATGAATCCTCTGCAAGAACAATTACTCTTAACTGCCAAGCCATCTCCAGTCCTCCTGAATCTCAATCTCTCTCATTCATTCTTATATATATGATATATATATATATATATTAGAGTGGCTAACAAGCTGTGGTCCAGCCAATCTAACAATTGTCCCCTGACAGAAAGGTCCAAGGATCTGGTAGTTGTTTACTCCACAAGCCGGAAGGCTCAGCTGGTTCCACAGTCTTCACTGGAATCCTGAAGTGGGTTCTACTACCAGAGAAGAAATGCCTTAGCAGGTTAGATGAACTTGCCAGAGAGAATGAGGGCAAACAGACAAAAAACAAACAAACAAAAAATAAAACAAAAAACAAAAAATAAACAAACAAAAAACAAACAAAAAAACCCAAAACTTCATTCTTTATATAAGCTGCCACAAGAAAGTGTGGCCCAAGCCGGGCAGGGCAATTGTTGCACATGCCTTTAATTCCAGCACTTGGGAGCCAGAGGCAGGCAGATTTCTGAGTTCGAGGTCAGCCTGGTCTACAGAGTGAGTTCCAGGACAGCCAGGGCTACACAGAGAAACCCTGTCTTGAAAAAAAAATTAAAGTGTGGCCCAGATTTAGGTGTCTTTTGACTTCAAACGATCCAGATTTTAGGCTAAGTCTTTCCACTTTCAAATGATCCAATCAAGAAAATCCCTAGGGTGCCCAGCTCCTTGGATTTTAGTTGATTCCAGATGTAGCCAAGTTGACAACCAAGATTAGCTATCACACTTAGCATACATAAAGTTCTGAGTGTGATACCTGGGACCACATAACCCAGTGGTTGCTGCATGCCTGTGAGCTGATCACGCAGGAGGATCAGGAGCTCAAGGTCCTGGCTTGTGAGACTGTTCAATTGGTAAAGAAGCTTACTGCCAAGCCTGAGAACCAGAGTTCAATCCCTGGGTCCCAGATGGTAGAAGAACGAATTCACTCCATTGTCCTCTGACCTCCACACACGTGACATGGCATCCCCCATAAAGTAAATAAAAATGTGATTAAAAATAATAAAATGGAGAGGGCTAGAAAGATGGTTCAGTGGTTATGACCATGAATTGCTCTTCTAGATGATCCAAGATCAGTTCCTAGTACCACCTGTAACTCCAGCCCTGGGGAATCTGATGTCTTCTTCTGGACTCTGTAGGCATATGTATTCATATATACAACCCCCTCTCCCCTTTCTCTCACTCTCTCTCATGGACATAATTTAAAATGTCAGGTTGGTGGTACCTTCCTTTAATCACAGCCTACATAACCAATTTCAGACCAGTCACAGAATGAGAACCTGCCTAAAACAATCAGATGACAAAAATAAAGAAGTTTAAGATAATCTTTGGCTACATAGCAACTCCACAGCCAGTCTGGGATACAGGAGACACTGTCTTAGAGGCTGGGGGAGGACTCAGTGAATGAGGAACTTATCTCAAAAGTAGAATGACCTGAGTTTGAGTCCCCAGAAGCCACATAAAAACTGAATGCAGCAATGTGCTTCTATAATGCAAGTGTTCCTACTATAAGATGGGAGAAGACAAGAGAATCCCAGATGCTCATGGGCCAGTTAGTCTAGCATACACAGTAGAGAACAATAAAGATACTAGAGGTGTCCTCCGACCTCAGGAACAAGCTATGGCAATTTCATGCTCATATTCACACACATAAACACCTACGTTTGATACACCATTACATGCACGCATGAAAAGATAAAAAACAAAACCAAAGCCAAAACCCTGTTTGGTAGTGGTGATTTATATACAAATTCTAGTCCTCTGGAAGAGCCATAAGTGTTCTTAACCACTGAACCACCTCTCCATCCCCTAGTTATACACTGAAATAGTGTATTCAATCACTAGATCTTCTGGTGAGTCTAATGTCTGTTGTTTCACAGCAGTATGTGAGTTAAAGTGGCATTTCAAGACATCTCCAATGTGCTCTGCTATGAGATGAACATACTTTATAACTGGAGAGAGGTGGGTTTACAATATTGCAAGTGCACCAAATGCTAATGAATTATACATTCTAAAGTGGTTAAATTTTACACAAGAAGAGTTAGTAAAAAAAAAACAAAAACAAAAACAAAAAAAAACAGTATTAACTTGAAGAGAAAAACAGTCTTCCCAACAACCGGATAGGAGATGAAAATGCCTCATTTGAATTTCCTTGGGTGGCAGTCAGAGGCGCTGCTCACCTTTCTGGGACTTGTTACCTGTGCTTAGTGTCTCTTGAGAAAATAGTTCAGCTCACAGTTCTAGGTTACAGTCCATCATTGTAGGGAAGTCACGGTATCATGAGCTTGAGACGACTGGTCGCAGTGCATCTGTAGTTAAGAAGCAGAGAGCAGAAGATGAATGCATGCTGCTACCTGCCCCCCTTTCATTTATAGAGTCCAGGAGTCCAGGAAGGGATGGTGCTACCCACAGTGGTCAGGTCTGAACCTAATCTAAATAATCTATTGGCCTGCCTAGAAGCCCATCTCTAGAGTGATGCTAAATTTGGTCAAATTTACGACACTAACACACTATTCTAGTCTCTTTTCCTTTTGCTAATATCATGAAACTACAGACTGAATGTTATAAAAGTGGGATGTTTACTTTGGCTTGTGGTTCTGATCAAAATTGAAGGGCCATATCTGATAATGGCCTTGAAGCCAGAGTCCAAGGATATCTCAGGTGTGATAGTTTGGAACATATACATTCACCAACGGCCTATGTATGAAACACTGGGTCACCAACCTCTGGGGCCTTTAGGAGGTAGGGCCTTAGTGGGAGGAAGTTAGTTCTTTGGAGGCATGCCCTTAAGAAGGCTAATTATAACCCCTGTGCCTTCCTGTCCCTCTCTCTGCTTACCACTCAGCATGAGCTAAGTAGCGCTCTTCTCTCTATGTTCCTACCACCAAGCATCCTTCACCTTGCCTCTGGTACAAAGGCAACAGGAGGAAGCAATCATGAACTGGTACCTCTAATAAACCTTTTTATTTATATATAATTTGGTCTGCATAGTGAATTCCAAGCCATCCAGGACTACATAGTGAGACCCTGTCTCAAAACAAATCAAAGTAAAAAACAGTAACTCAAAGAGACCTGCTGTTTAATTGATTCTAGATCCCATCAAGTTGACAAGCAAAATTAATCATCACACGATGCAGGATCAGTTTTGAGAATTCTCTATAATAAACACATTGCAGACTCAGACTCCAGGTTCCTGCTATCACTTTAACACCTCATATCTTATAATAAGGAGCAATGTACCGGAAAGTGTTCTTCACCCAGGGGAGTATCGGTGATTAATCACTTGTAGGCATTGGTATCTTACATTTGAGGTGGAAGGAATCTCTGGGCTTTTCCAGCATTGCCCAAACAGAACTCTTTCCCAGCATTGCCCTACACATCAGAACTGACACCAAATCACCTGCTGTTTGCTGGGGCCAAGATCTCTGAAAACACATACATGTGTTGCATTTTTGAAGAGGTCAGGAAAATGATGGCCCCTTCATGCTTGCACAAGGAAGTGCTCTTACCCACTGAGCCTCCATCTCCCCACGCTGCCCCTTTCAGATGCACCCATTGCCGTAAATCTACAGGTTTACGAGTCTGAAATGATATCTGGTAGTGAAACAAAAATGTGCTGGGCATGTTATTTGGAATGTGATTGGCATACCTTTAAAACTAAACTCGTTTCAAGACATTCTCAGCATATGTATTAAACCTTAGGGCATGAAACCTTTAAGAGTTAGGACACCTCGGTACTTCTCATCTTGGGAGTAAGTACTTTTATCTGGTGATTAAGTTTGAGGTTTACCAAAAATCCAAATGCTCAGCTTTTAGGGGTGTGGTTTGTGTGGGAACCAGAGTGAGGCACAATTTCTTCTTCATGCTTTTCTGCTTTTTAAGTTACCCCTAAATTCGTAATTAACCGTTCTTCTCATTTATTTCTATTGAGGATCCAAGCCAGTGCTTTGTGTATAACAGGCAAGGGCTGTGCACCTGAGCTGCCCTCCAAGTCCCTACTAATTTTTGTATAGTAATTGAAAATTAGCTTAATTCTTTGAAACCGTGATACATAGGTCCAAGTAGAAACAAACCCACTGCCTCGTCCTGTTCTGGTTTATCCTCTAAGGTGAGTCTTCAGGGAGCATGTTGAGCTTAGAGTCGAAGCCCTGTTTTCTGGTTTATAAGGCTTCCAGACTTTGTCTCTCAATTCTATCTGCTAGGAGTGAAACCAGGACAAATCAGACATGTTGAGAAGAGGCTAGTAGGGGTCTCTGAATGTAGGAGACCCAAGAGAGACTAAACCTTAGGTTTCTGTGTCTTCCTGCCATTCTGCTTCTGTTTCTCTTTCCCAACAGCATCATCTCATCTCCCCACCCCCCTTCCCCTGCAGCCTATTTCCTCCATTTCTTCTGACTCCAGCCCAATTACATGGGGTGAGGGGATGGAATGTTATCTCTTCCTGGCCAGGGCACAAAATTCTCCTGAAGATGGTTTTTAGTTCAGGAATGGAAATGAAAGTCAGGCCCAGGACAACAAGCTCTCATTTTCTTGCTGGCCTTAAACCCTGTAGAAGTTGACATCTACTTTGATTCAGGATGGCTTCTGATGATGTGGTCACCATGGATGAGACTAGATCTTAGAATATAGTCTTCAGATCAAGTCACACTTGAAAGGGTATACTTTTCCTGGCGTTTAAAACTTTGAGTCAACTAATTCTCTTTCTGTTTTTTATTTTTCCTTAAAGCTGTTTGAACTGAATTTTGAATCAAATTAAATCTAATATGCTAGACCTAGAGATAACAAATGATATGAAGATCGATGGAGACCTGTAACTCTATAATATCAGATTCTAACTGAAGAAAACTGTGACCCTGAACCCAGAGAAAGGGAGGTAGATGGCAAGGATATATTACTGTTCTTAGTACACATGGAAAGAGGACTCAGGTTGTCAGCGATGTCCTTGGACACCAAGCCTCCACCTATCAGAGGACATGCCAGATTTTCAGAATTGAATAAATACTCTGGGGCCAAATTTCAGGCTTTCTGGTACGGCTTGTCTTTCCTTGTGTTTACCCATTAGAAAAACCACAGACCTTCTATAATAAAGCATTCTGGTTCCTTGGCAGGTCAGTTTGTCAGGATTGGCTTGATCAGGCAGTCTTCATCACATTTTCGTTACTGTAAATCAGTTTAAACAAAACCATGCATCTTGAGGACCCCAGTCTTTGCCGGGCTAGTCTACGTCAATGAATAAGGTCACCAGGCTATGTGCACACAACCGCTCCCTTGTTTGTCTCCTCTCTTAAATCCACACTGGGCTTGTGCTTGCTTAGTGGATGGAATACAGAGAAAGAGCAATGCTTTAGAAGACTTGAGTGCTTCTGCTTCCTTCTCCTTAGATCCCTGAGTTGTCCTGATAGTGGTCCAGAATGGCCTCCTGATGGAGGAGATCATCCACAAAGGCATAAGGAAGCACTCCCAACATAGATGGAGGAGCTTTATTAAGGGACACAAACGTGCCAGACATCCAACACTCTTCTACCTCTGTGAGGCACTGGCATGAAAGACCACAAGTGGGACCAGTAGGACTGTCTAGCTAAGCATCTGATTCCTGAATTATATAGAATTGTTGCTTAATGAGGCAACACAACTAGGCTCCCCTGGAGGCATGCACTCTCAAAAGTGTAGCTCCCCATGGGCAGATGAATTACAAAAAAAGAAACTCTCTTCTCTAGGCTGGAGCACAGGTTCCCAGGGCACACCACTGGAACAGGAACTGCCCAGCAGGGTGTCTACACCCCTGGCCCCTCAGCCTGGTTGTACCCTTTGTATAAGTTAGGCACTGAACAACCTGAGTAGATCGGGGCTTAGAATATCTTCAGGTAGCTTGTCTGTGCCTGCCATTTCCTCATGTGTGATGGGTGTTTCTATTGCCTTAATGCTTCCAGCGTCTCATGGCACTAGAAGCCTAGACTGACACAGCTATCCTGGCAAATAGCAGGCAATGATGATCTCAAGGCAATGCTTGGGCCAGGCAAACACAAACAGCCTCGAACAGAACATCTGGTTCTTGGAAGGGCTTTTGTCCCTCAGTGCTTTGCTCGGCCAGTTCTCTTCTGCCTTAGGCCAACAGCCATGCAAACCCTACATCCTGGAACTCAAGATGGACTTCCATGAGAGACAAGCATTTATCTATTATTTTTTCTTGTTAGTTCCTGGAAGCCATTTCATGCTCACTTCTGCGCTGATCTGCCACAGAGGTAGAGGCAGCTATTTTCCTTCACACAATGCCTGTCAGCCTATATCGCCAGTGTGTTTTAAGTCTGTTGGGTGTTACTCTTGCCCATACACGATGCCGCTACCTGGACAAGGTGGAGTTTGATTAAGCCCTGTTCCCAGAATATCAGTCAACCACTTTTTCTTGATGTATCATTAATCAGCCCATTCCTTTTCCGGTTTACCTGAAACCACAGTTTGTCCTGAATAGACTATGTTAACCCTTGATGGCAGCTATAGTTTGTTACTTAACTTAGGACCCCATAATTAAAAAAAAAACAAACCGCCTATTATATTTTTTTCTGCATAGTTAGGGCAGGAACAATTAGTTGACTATTGAAGACTGAAAGTTTTGTCTCTCGGCAGATCAAGATGCTGGCTAGGGTTAAATGTCTTGAGAATTTATCTGTGCTCCCAAGTGATTGACAGGCCAAGGAAAAGAAAAGTGAATCAAGAGGAGGAAAAAAAAATCAATGGTGAAGTGGAGATAAAAGTGGACGAGAAAGAAAAAGAGCAACTAAACCGCGGAGGAACAGCTTTAGGAGAGGAGGAGATAGAAGGTGCAGAGAGGGAAAGGCGCAAAGAGAGCGGGAAGAGAGGCTGGGAGGGCGGACAGGAGCGCGCCGGGCCGGATCACTGCTCCGAGACGCGGGGGAACGCGGATGGGGCTAAAGCGTCGGGCTGCGAAGAGTCACCCTCCCACCCGACGCGGGATGGTCGCGTCCAGCAGCGTCAGCCAATGGGAAGCCGGGATGTTGGAGAGGCGGCGGTGAGCGGCGCGCTCGCTGGCTGGGGTGGGAGGGGGACGGCGGCCGCCGCCATGATGCTTGTTTGCTTTCAATGAAAACGAGGGGGGCGCGGAAGAGGAGGCGTCGGCGTCGGTGGCGGCGGCGTCGACGGCGCGGAGGCGAAGGCGGCGGCCGGCGCGGCGAGGAGGGCGAGGCCGGGGTCCGAGAGGGCGGCAGAGCGTAGCGACGGCTCGTGGGGTCCGGGCGGCCGAGGCGGGCGGCTGAGGAGGGGGAACAAAGAGCGGCGGCTGAGGCGGCTGAGGAGTGGCGGCGGCGGCGCTGCAGCAGCGGGCGGGACTGGTATGGTGGTTCCACAGGGCAGACCCCGCTGCACTCACCGGGAGGAGGCGGCGGCAGCGGCGGAGGAAGGCGGCGCAGCTCGAGAGGTGAGCGCGACGAGCCCGAGCGGCGTCCCGCCGAGGCTCTGCTGCCTGCCCTCCCCCATCCCCCCAGGGGTCGTGCCCTGGGGGACCCGGAGCGCGCACTGGCGCACTACTTAGTAGTTCCAGGAGTGACGTCTGTCCGTCCCCCTCCTTGACACACAGCGATCGCCGTCCCGTCGGTCCCCTGGCCGCGCCCCCGGTCGGTCGGGGGATGGGGTGTGGGGGGGTGGGAGTGTTGATTGACGGCAGCGCGGCGGCGTACCGAGGGCGGTGGCGTGAGCCCTGGCTTCTCGGACCTCCGCCTCCGGTCACGCGCCACGGGAGAGGAGCTGGTGTGCCGGGACTAGGGGCTAGGAACCGGTGGCAACTTTGGAGAAGTGGCTGTGAGGGGTGGCGCACTGTGCGGCGTGGAACTTGGCACTCCGTGGATGCGCTTAATGCTCAGCCTTTTCCTCCTAAAGTATTTTAAAGTCAGTTTAACGCAGATATTGTTAGGGGCGGGGCGGATTACGTGGCCAAAGAAGTGATTATCAGATGTAGAGATTATTGGACTCAGGACTCAAGTACTAATTTCTCGGAGAAAATTTCCCTAGTATAACCAAAGCGGACGTAGCCTTTTCATGTTTCAAAGCCAGTAGTTATTTTCTTTGGTAACTTTTTTTTTCTCTTTCCGCCTTGACTGTACCCTGACACGGTCTTCAGAGACTGCTCATAAGCAACTGTAATTCTTTACTTTTAACTGTTCTTGTAAGTGACAACAATGTGAACGGGCCATCTTGTTACTGTGTTTAAATAATGTGCTTGAATTCGAGTACAGGAAAACCTGTTTTACAGGTAGATTGCCTGATTACTGCTAGGTCTAAGTTCTCCTCTGCCTCTGTTTGGAATTTTAACTTTGGAGACTAAATGAAAAACAATTCGGTGTGTAATAGCCCTGTCTTTTCCACACTTCCCTAGAATTTTCCACCATCCCACAACAGTTCTGTAGATTGGTCAAAAGATTGTGAAGGCATATTTTGCTTCTTGTAATTGCTGCCAGTCTTTTGAAGTTGGCCCTTTTAAGAATACGTTTTAGAATTAAAATTACGTGGAGCCAGTGGTCTGGTCTAATTCTCTGAAGCTGACCCTGAGGAAACAGCCCTAGAATGACTGAAGAGACTGGATCAGGATGTTACAGTTATGAGCTTTGTGTCTTTATGAAAGACAGATGTTAAGGGTGATATAGTTGTTAAGTATTTGGGTTTTGGAGAAGGAAGGGGGTGTTTTTATCAGGTAGATATTACTTAAAGTAGGTAGTGTGGCCATTTCTCAGTAGGTGCACAAGGTGCTTGCAAACATGGACAAAAAGTATGTGGCAGACATTTTTTAGTGTGACTGGAGAATTCTTGAAAGACAATCCTTGTATAATTTCAAATGTATTATGATTGCTGAGAAATTTCAGGCTTTTTTTTGTTGTTGTTGTTGTTGAACAGATACAGAAGCTGATATACAGAACTTGGTCCTGACTACAAATAAAGGCATTATAGGAATTTGCCTACTATGCATGTAGTTTTAACTAGTATTTTGGTTAATGTTTAAACATTCCACTGAACCCATGTTAACTTAAAAAAAAAAAAACAAAAAACAAAACAAAAAACAGGTCTTAAAATACAGTTCCTGATGGCCTGGAACTTTGTAGAGTAGGCTGACCTTGAACTCAGATCCTCCTGTTTCTGCCTCTGGAGTGCTGAGGTTAAAGGTGCACAGCATTATGTGTAAGTTTTTCATTTAGTGCAGCCTAGAAGGACAATGTATGTCAGACATACTGGAAGAAGTGTTTAGAGGATCCTTTGGTGCTCGTGTGGTGAGGGATCTATATCTCCAGTACACATGCCACCCTCTCCTCTGAGAAAGGACCACTGGCTAAGAAGCTCAAGCTTACATGTTTTATCACTCTGAAAATGTCTGCATGTATTCAGCTAAAAATGTATAATGCACACATACACACACATTATACTTTTGTTGTGGAGAAGAAAGTTCTGTTAATTTTTTTAACCTTTAAACCTTTTAGTTTCTACAAAATATATAGTTTTTCTAAATTGTACCTGTTACTCAGACTATGAAGGTCCTTGTTACCTGAAAGTTATGTGCCAACCAAACCCAAGCATAACTGTATGTATAACGTGTACCTTCGAAATGGAATGCAGTCGAGTTTGGTGTTTGAATAAGTAGTTAAAAGAAGAAAAGAATGATGGGTTGAGTCTAAGCTGGAGATTTAGGCTGCCTTAATTCTACTCTTTGGGCTTTACTTTTCTTTTGTCTGTTCATATATTTCGGACAAGTTGCAAACGGAGGAATAGCATCTGATGGTCCTGGTGATGAGAATTCAGAGATGACTATATTCAGTTTCTGCCTTCCTGTCTTGCATAGGAGTGATGGCTGTACAAGTGCTTCAAGGAACAGAAGAGTGGTTAAACTTATGGATGAGGATGTGGTGCCAGTTTTAAAAAAAAAAGTAACACTGAGTAGAAGCTTGCTGAGTTGGAGAAGGGAACCGTTCTAAACAAAGGGAACAGTGATCAGACCGAGGTATCAGGTTTGGGGTAAGGCCAGTCCCCATAAGATGTTACTGGAGCAGTGGGAGTGGATTGAGAGCAGCCTTACAAAGGTGTGTCCAGCCTAGATTTCGAAGGACTGTTTGCTGAGCTTTGTTTCCCTATAGCAAAGGAGGGTCTGATTTTTTTATTTTTTAAAGCAAGAAACAAAGTTTTAAAGATAACTAGGTATCAGCTTGGGGGCATAAAGACCATGCAAGTAAAATTGAAGTCATATTTGAAATAATACAAGTAGTGACTGTTTTTTGACTCGGGTCTGGTGTCTGTGGCTCCTTTTGTAATGGGCTTGAACGCTGCCCAGTTGCTCCGTAATACACGGCCGTGTCAGATCAGAATGTTGGTGTTTTAGAAGATGTGAAAAGCAGTCAAAGCCCTGAAATACGCATGACGCTTGAGGTTTGTGGATGCTTCCCAGAGCTTAGGTAGGCTAGGGAACTTCATTCGAACAGTCAGCCTTGTGCGCGCTAGAATCAAAACAGTCAGGTTATTTAGGAATAGTCTGATGGTTAGGATATAGTATTTTGTGAAATGCTGGGGGAAGGTGAGTTCTTCCTCTAAATTCCTGGAAGTAATATTGAGACTTTGAAGCCGTGGGACTCTTAATAAAGCTGCTGTTACCGGGTTTGTGTGGGAATCTCAGGGTTTGGGAGGAAGTGAAATTAGAGTGCAGTACTCCAACATTAAAAGAACAGGAACTTGGTAAGAATGGTAGCATATTTCTTTCATGTTAAATGGCTAAGAAGTAGATCAGTATTACAGTAACTATGTACCTAACCTCAGAAACCACCTGGTGTATTTGAGCTGCACATCTGCAGGGTTGCTCCTTGTAAGTTACTCTGAGTTGTTAGGAGAGTTCCCTGAAGGCCTGGCAAACTGGCAGTGAAGTTGAGTGGGTGCGGCCCACAACACGGAAGGAGCTGACTTACTGGTTAGAGTTCCTGTGTTATGTATTGGTTCACCTGGGGCAGTTTTCTATCTTTGTCTAATGTTTTGTTTTTTTCACAGATTAAAATAGCACATAAACAAGTGAGAAATTTGCAGTGATTGTTCAGTATTGTCAGTTGTGTTGGAACAGATTCACATTTTTCCAAACAAGTGTTATATAGATGAACTAATTATACTTGAACACAGTATTTGAACATAATATTCAATTCAGAGCAAGTTCACAGTGGTGCAGAGAGAAAGACAAAAGAGTAATAGACATAGTAGGTTATATGGTAATTAGAAATATATAAACCATTTTGTGTCCTGGGAACCTTTGAAGGAGTTACCTTAGTGATGTTTGAGCTGAAGTTAGATGAGTAAGGGTTGTCAGACTGAATAGGGTGTTTGAGAGAGCAACAGTGTGTCCACATTAAGTCACACAACGTGGGCTGTGCAAGGATGCTAGATAGAAGGCAGGAACAACCTTGGCTACTTTTCTTAAAATGTTAGAGCATCTTCCTGTATACTGTGGGAGCCCATTGAGAGTTCTCATGTGACATACTTGGGAAGCAAGTAGTTAAAATGGGGAGACTGGATGAAAAGGGATGAAAAGGGTCAGGACACTGAAGTGGAAGTTTCTGGTTATGTGATGCACTTGGATTAGAGAGATGATTAGGTTTTAATGAGAGAATGAGGGCATTAGCATTGAGGGGAGAAAATCTAGGATACTCTATAACAATTTTGAAAGTACTAAAATTAAGATAATACAGATGCTGCATAGTAGCTCTTTCTCAGTCTCCAGATTTTTCTTTTTGAGTGTGGAGAATAATAGTCTTGAGTATCAAGGGGTACAATATCTTTTTAAGATTTTGTAAGATCTTTAAGATTTTGAAAAAAAAAATCTATTTATATATTTGAGGCAAAGTCTTGCTTATGTATCCTTGGCTGGCTTGGAATTCACTATGCACTCCACACTGCCTCTGTATGGTATTAGAGGCCTACACCACTCCGCTTGGCTTGAGGGTGCCATTTCAGTGCATGCAAAGTGCCTGAAAGGCCTGAAAAATAGTGAGTGTGCAAAAAATATTCATATGCTAGTTTAGGGTGTGGCAATTATTAGCACAACTCAATATTGCCATTATACCTATTGATGTTTGCTTGGTTTGATGTTTTGCTTCTTAATCTCAAGGTATCCTAGAACTGGTATTCTTAGTTCCCATGGACAGCAGGAAGGCTCTTTTAGTCTGGTTTCTCTGGATTTTGCCTTCACCACTTGAAACCGGAGTATCAGTTTTTTCATATTCCTGATAAGATGGACCATAGCTTCTGTTTTGCTTTATTTTATTTTATTTTTTTAACTATCACAGCTTTCTCCCATGAATTCATACAAACATTGACTGAGTATGATCTAACTTGCTAGATACTGGAAAAATATGCTCTACTGACTCCTCAAATGATGTATTGTAGCAACCATATAGCACTTTTATTTTATTAGATATTAAAAGTCATCTGGAGATGGCTTAAACCATGATTATTTTGTGATTTTTTTTTTTTTTAAATAAGACACATTCTGAAAGTTTTGTATTCATTTTCTATTCAAGTTTTGGGTTCCTGGAACCAGTCATCCTGGAATCAATCCCTACTAGATATCTTGGGACAATTGTATTTAATACTTTGTCTCAGGTACAGTGAGAGCAAATACAATTTAGTTTGGGGACAATCACCAAAGATGATATCTAAAATGAATGGAGGTAGGAAGACAGTAGAACAAAGAAATAGATCTGAGACTGCAAATAACTCAGATAAGATCTGAAGGGTGAAGGCAGAATTGGTGAGAAATTTGTGTTAGAATCGGAGTCTGAATACTCATTTTGACTTGGAAAATTGGGCACGCGTCATAGGAGGAAAGACAAGGTGGAAGATCAAGAGGCTGAATTTGCTTTTAGACTTTTGTTCTCTTCCTACTGTAAGGTAAAAGGAATGAATGAGCTATGTAGTATGTTTACAGGATTATTTGAAACATGAGTTGATATTCTAGTCTCTTATGAAGCAATTTCAGAATAGTCTTTGGAAAATGAATAAATCTAAGTCTGTGCATTGTAGTGGACTTCTTTAATCACAGCATGTGGGAGGCAGAATCAGGTGGATTTCTTCAATTCAATAATAATCTGGTCTGCCTAGTGAGATCCAGGCCAGACAGAACTATGTAGTGATAATCTGCCTAAAAACAAACAAATTCACAGGGCTAGAGAGAGATGGCTCAGTGGTTTAGAGCACTTGCTGTTCTTAAAGAGTACTAGGGTTTGGTTCTCAGTATCCATATGGTGGCTCAAAACCACCTGTAACTTCAGTTGAGGAGATCTAGTGCCCCCTTTGTCCTCTGCAGGTATCATACATACATATAAGTACTTTTGCATACACTTGAAATGAAAATAAATCTTGGTAAATCTTTAAGAATGTTCTTTGGAAGCCTGGCAGCGGTGGCGCATGTTGTAAATCCCAGCACTCGGGAGGCAGAGACAGGTAGATTTCTTGAGTTTGAGGTCAGCTTGGTCTACAGAGTTCAGGACAGCCAAGACTACACAGAGAAACCCTGTCTTGAAAAACAAAACAAAAGAATGTTCTTTGAAGGACATTCAACAGAACTCTGTTATTGCTTTATCTAATCTTATGTGGTGTATATATTCATGGTTCTATGTTATAGGAAAATGGTTTGTGATCTACTAGTTAACCTTAGAGATAATGACTAGAATTTTAGTGTGCAAATGACAAAACTTTTTGGAGGTGGAGCATATCTGAAGGATGTCAGTTTGTTGGCAGGCTCTGTCAAAAGTACAAAGGAAAGTACTGGGATAGAAGTTGAAAAAATAGTTGAAAAATAAAGGTGGGTTGTGGCACCCACCTTTAATCCCAGCACTTGGTAGGCAAAAGGCAGGCAAATCTTTAAAGTTTGAGGCCAGTCTTGTCTACAGAGTGGGTGTTCCAGGACAGAGCTATACAGAGAAACTATCCGGAACAACCATCAGTACTATCACCACCACCACCAACAATAACAACGACACAAAAGAAAGTAGGTAGGGATTCTGAATGAAAAACTATGGAGTTTGAATTTGTTTTCTAAGGTGTAGGGATTTAGTATTATTTGCAGTGCAAAAGATGAAATGTGTGTGCTAAGTAGGTCCTCTACAGAGCTACATCCCCATTCCAACAGATCAGAAAAAGATGTAGAGGGATGCTGTAGATCCTTAAAGCTGACTGACGTAGGATCAGAAGTTAACTCTAGTTAAACTTTGCCATTTTAGATGCCAGTGAAGATATGCAATGAAGGATGGCTCTTTAATGTAGTATAATTAGATAGAACTCAGCTTTAGGAAGAATAATTTGAGAGTGAATAATTTGAGAGAATAGGTCAATTGTAATCCTAAAAGTGCATATCATTTAGAAGAAGTAAAGCAGTCCAAATAAAAGCCTAGAGTTTGATTACATTGCAGTAACGTTTTTGTTTTTCTCTATAGGTTAAAGATTTCTGATTTATTTTTGTTCTAATACCCTACAGAGTACTTGACACACTAAAACTTTTCAGCAAATATTTTATGAATGAATGGTTGTATAAAGAAATTTCCCTTAAAGAAAGCATAGTTCATCTCTATCAAATTACTTTCAGATTTCTGTGAAAATCTTTCTGGGCTACAGGGAAGGAATAAGTCTTAATTGCTCTTGAGGTATCATCTGGCCAAAGTCCTCTCATTTTCAGACAGGGTAAACGTTCATAGTTCATCACAGTAAGTTACCTGATGCTTGGTTCTCTGCTGTTAAGATTATTAGGATTGACAAGGAGGTGGGTAACAGCGTTTTCTAGTTTATGCTCTGAAAGTAGTTTGTAGTGGTGTTATCTTAGTAGTCTTTCTATTCAGTGCTAAAGGGTTTTAACCTAGCTTATATTCCTTGCCTGAATAGTATTCATTAGGAGTTAAAAAATTGTTATAACTTGTACATGATAGCGTTGACTTTTAAATCTTTTACACTTGATTTGCATTATTAGCTTTTTCGTCTGAGACAGTGCCTTCTATATTACCCACCAGGTTTTATTAAATATGTATGAATGTTTTGTCTGCGCACCACTTGTGTGCCTATTGGCTTCAGAGGCCAGAAGGGGACCTTAGAGTTACTGGAATAGGTGTTAAAGACAGTTAGGAGCCATCATGTGGGTGCTGGGAATGCTAGGAATTGAACTGTGGTCCTCTGGAAGAACGTACAGGGCTCTTAACCTTTGAGCCATCTCTAGACTAGCCACAGTCAGGCTCTTTGGATTCATTTGTAAAGTGGGGCTTTCCTTTAGTTTGATTCCTCTGAATGCCCTTCCTTTCTGTAGGGATAACTAGGTAAGCCTTCTCTGTAGTTACCAGTTCTCTGATTATTCCACATTGGATTGGTGGGTTGGCCTGCTGGGTCTGTGCTGCCTGCTTTCACTCTTCTCACACTTCCCCCCCTCTTCTTGACTTGGTGGTTATCAGTATCTCTCCACTATTATTTCATCTACATTATGCTTTTCTGCAGCACATATGCAGCCTCATGTTAATTCCTTGGTTTAGCATTCTTTCTTTGAAGTACTCATTGATTGTGCTTTAACCTATTATAATTGTGATTCTTTTTGACTAAATTATCACTATGACCAGTGAGAAGGGTTCCTTTTAGTTAGTTCCTGTATTGTGGTGACATGAAAATCCCATCAGATTTTGTTTTTTGACATTGAAAGGTGCCCTAGATTTATGTTGTATTACTTCTTGTACCATATTGATGACTGCTTATCTTACAAAGAACTTTGTATTATTGGTAGTTTATCTTCTGAAGTTTCAGTTGTCTGTGGTCAGTCTTATCCAAAAATAACAAGTGGTAAATTAATAAGCCAGGTGGAGGTGGCACATGCCTTTACTTCCAGCACTGGGTAGGCAGAGGCAGACAAATCTCTGTGAGGTTGAGGCCAGCTTGGTCTGTAGAGCTAGCTAGTTCCAGGATAACCAAGGTGTCTTGAGCGAAAAATTGCAGAAATAAGCATATATTCATAAATTTTAGAGTGCAAGCTGTTTCAGATGCATGATGAATACTTGTGCTATTCTACACCCAGAAAATGAATTATACCTTTAGCCATACTGTATGTACTACCTGCCCATTAGTCATTTGGTCTGGCATATTAGATAAATTCTGATGGTACCACAGTGGCTAGTGTTTAAGAAATACTTATTTTACTCTGTGTCGCCAAGGTACAAGAGTACAGATACTAGCAGTTTGACTGGTACACCAAAGAGAAGTATAGCAGTTCCCTCCTACCCCGTGTTACAGTGGAGTCCTTTATTTATTTATTTATTTTTTTTGGTTTTTCGAGACAGGGTTTCTCTGTGTAGCCCTGGCTGTCCTGGAACTCACTCTATAGACCAGGCTGGCCTCGAACTCAGAAATTGGCCTGCCTCTGCCTTCCAAGTGCTGGGATTAAAGGCATGTGCCACCACTGCCCAGCAGTGGAGTTCATTCTAAGATCACAGTGGATGCCTTAAACTTTAATGGTACCAAATTCTATATATACAGTATGCCCACTCCCCCACATACACATACTTATTTTTAATTTCTAAATTAAGCATAGCAGAGAGATTAGTAACAGTTGAACTGTAAAGCTAGCAGGAATTTATTTTTTCTTAAGAACGTTTATATTTTAAGTCAAAGAAAACTACTACATCTCTTTGCTATCTAAATTGGGAACATCATTCTAGTATCTGAGGATGTGAGTAAGTAAGTTATTTAAACAAGCACTGTGATACTGTGACAGTACATTCTAAACAGCTACTAAGTGACTAGTGGGCAGCAGTGTATCCAGTGTAGATACATTGCATGGAGGCATGATTTCTTGGGACCCACAAAGTAGAAGGAGAGTGTCTTCTGCAGGTTTCCCTCTGGCTTCCACATACATGGCCGCTCAGTGTGTACATGAACATGTGCATGTACATACAGACAGATAAATGTAAAAGACATTAAAAATAAAATTATGAATTCATGCAGTTTATACTGATGCAGTTGTGGTTACTCATGTGATGTTCAGATTTTCTTCTATTTGACCAGTGGAACACTTCTCAAGCTAACAGCTATATTTTCTTCAACTATCACATCTTTATTAGCTCCAGGGTTTAATCAACCATATCCTAGAACTAAAAATCATTTCTACATGGCACTCCTAGTTCTTTTTGGTAGCAAATCTATTTAATGATCCTAATATGTCTGCTTTTTAAAAAGCAATATTTTTATTTATTTGATTCTTCAGTATGTACTGATTGATTTCTTTTCTTCATTTATTAACAGGCATGCCCAAAGAAAAGTACGAGCCCCCTGACCCTCGGAGGATGTACACAATTATGTCCTCTGAGGAAGCAGCAAATGGAAAGAAATCACATTGGGCAGAGCTTGAAATAAGTGGTAAGACATATTAACATGAATTTATGGTATAGAGATGAAAGATATGTTGGAAAGTTAGGTTTTCTAATACTAATGCATCTATAAAAGCAACAGTTGTATTTTACAAATGTTAATTTCACTTTGGAGCAGGAAGAGCCAGTGAAAGGAAGTGGTTTGAATTGGAATTTAAATCTCATTGATTGCCTGTTACTACTTCTTGTGCATGTTCTTCCTCTCACTTCCTTATAGGTCATAAATTCTAAGGTTAGGGACTATGGATTTAGGCTTTTTACTAATAAGATCATTCACTGTGTTGTCTTAGTCTGTAATAAATAAACTGAGGAAACAGTCTGGTTGAGTTTTTAATGTGGAGACACTGTTTTATAGAGGTGATTTAGCATTAAGTTTCTCCCCCCCCCCTTTTTTTTTTTTTTTTGGCTTTTTGAGTTTCTCTGTGTTCTATCCAGGGCTGACTTAGACCTCAGAGATTTGCTTCCCTCTGCCTCCTGAGTGCTGGGATGAAAGGCACGTGCCTCCATTGCCTGGCATTTTGGCATTTTGTAGTTTCTTAGTGACAGCTCTGCTGTGGTTTAAATGTGAAATGTCCCTCTTTAGGTCCCTGTGTTTGAATCCTTGGTCTCTTCTGGTGGTATGAAAGCTCTGTAGGCTTTAGGAGGTGGAGCCTTCCTTGAGGCTTTATATCTAATCTGGTTCCATTTTCTCTCCATTCTGTTTTTCTGAAAAGTTGATGCTGTGCTGGCTTCTGAGTTTTGCCACCATACCTTTCTGCATGTTGCCGTGTCTTTTCCTTCTGTACTAGAATGGTGCTTAGAACAGTCATTCTCAGCTTGGGGCTTGTGACCCCTTTGGCAAACCTCTGTCTCCCAAAATGTTTATTTTACATTTAATGAATGTAAATGAATTTCATTTATTCATCATTGGCATATCAAACAGAATGAATGACTTTTTGTTTTTGTTTTTTCTGAGACAGGGTTTCTCTGTATAGCCCCTGGCTGTCCTGGAACTCACTCTATAGACCAGGCTGGCCTCGAACTCAGAAATCTGCCTACCTCTGCCTCCCAAGTGCTGGGATTAAAGGAGAATGAATGACTTTTAAATCTTCCTTTATGTTTTAATAAACCTTTAATAAACCTCATGTGTTCTAGTTCTAAGTCTCATTGTATGTTGATACTATTCCTTTAAATGTCAAAGTTTTTATCCACCTTGGTTTTCCAGTGTTGTTCATTCTTAAAACATACAGATTCTTGTTGATTTTGTTCTTTTGAAAGTCTGGTGATAGGTCTCTTCTTTAGACTCTTATTTATTTTGTGCTAATTCGAAAGACAATCTGTGTGGGAGGAAGAGTTATCAGTTAATGGTTTGCATCTGTCAGTAAGATACTCCTCTTCTTGCTTACGTTGTTTCTCTTAAGACTACAGTCATTTCTGTCCTTCTGTATCTATGTCCATTTTCTGAGGCAATTGTTAAGTTTTTGTGCCATTGGTTTTAAGCACAATGATTACGATGTCTCTTTGGTGTAGGGTGTCCCCATCACTTTCTTTGGTGAATAGGCCTTGTCAACCTTCTTGAATCTGTACGTTTACAGTTTATAGATAGCACTGTTTTGTGAAATAGTTTTGTCTTGCTTTCCTCCCTGTTACTTGTAGCTTACTTATAGTTGTCTTAATGATTAGCTATGCTTAATTTACTGTTACCTTTATTTTCTTCTGGACTAGTTTTTGTTGCTACACCCTTAATCTCAATAATTTTTCCCCCAGTGTCTAATTTCCATCAGTAGAGGTGGGAGTTTGTCTTCTACACCGTACACAGCATTTCCCTTTAAAGCTTGCACCAAACTCACTGTCTTTGGCACTGGTTCTGTCATAGTCATTTCTAGGTCGATTTAAAGTCATTTCTTCAGTTTGAATGCTTCATAATTTAATTTTCGTTTTAATAGAGAGTACAGAGGTTTATACTTTTTGAGTTTTGGATAATTTTACGTTCTTGGAAATACTCTGAAGCTTTGTTATGATATAGACTTAAATATCTTGGAAACAGTTTGCTTCGTTTAAAGCTTACTTTTAAGTAGTACCCTCTTAAATACTTTCTGGTTAAAAGGTTTTCCACTCTGGCTGGTGGAAAATCAAATTGTTCTTACCTTTGGAATCCTTAAGGATTGCTTTATGTGTTCTTGTCAGTTTCTCTGCTCTCTTCTTTCTGTCCAGGTTATTCCTTACATGAGGACTCATGGGGGGCTTTCTTCACATCTCTGCGTAGTTTCTTCCTTCATCTCAACTCAGTAGGCCATCAGACTCTGCCTGGGTTCTGTTAGGTATCTTCGGGACACTGGGCAGACTAGAGATCTGAGCCGACTTCATTTCCCACCAGTCACTGATGTCCTGTGCTGTCTGGAGTCCACCATCTCAAAGCATCCTTGAATGTCTTCTGTGTGATTCCTGCCTTCCTTTCTTTTGTTCTATTGTTTCTTTTTTTTCTTGTGTTTTTAGTTGTTCGATATTCATTGTTGGAATTAGTAATTTCATGGCCTTTTCCTTAGGAGTAAATTCACTAGTGTACTTTTCCGTCAATTATGGAAGGCGTACATGATCTTAATCTACTCAGGGATTGATCTGACTTGAGCCAGATCTCACTGGTTGTGAGCATCTCTGCTTATTGTTGGGTCATCCCTCTTCCATTTATAGCTCCCAGCTGGAATCTTGGTGGTTTAACAGAATCTTCTTCCTCAAGGTTTCAGAGTTCTTCGTTTATCTTGACAGTATTTAAGATGGCTTGGATTCTCCTTGGCCTCTGCATCTGTTTGCAGCTCACTTCTTAGCTGCCACTTGTGATTCTGGAACTGCTACTCTGGAAAGTATCCTCTTCCTCCCTTTCTGTGCTTCCGGCTTCCCCTGCTCTCCAGCTTATCTGTTGGATCTTTGCTCCCTTTGTTCTCCAGTGCAACAGCTGGCCAACCACGAGGAAGTTGAACAACTTGGTATTTTAAAATAGTTTTTTTGAGTTAGTTTTAGTTTTTTATTTCTTATATAATACATACTCTCTCCCCACACCCACATTCCTCCCAGGTCCTCTTCTAATTCCCTACCTGTCAATTTCATGCTCATTCTTTTTTTTTTAAATACAACAAAACAAAAACAATCAAAAAAAAAAAAACAACCCCACAGGGAATCCAGTTTGTATTGGCCAATTATGCCTGAATGTGAGAGGCTTGTTCTAGACTGTGGTCCAAGTGTCATTTCATTGAAGAAAACTGATTTTCCTTTGTGCAGCACCAATCAAATGTCATTGCTTCTTTGCTAGCAGTAGGAATTTTTGCCCACTACTCACAAAACTCTTTTTATAGGAATCTAAAATTTTGATGTGTACCAAAAAAAAAAAAAAAAGTTCTGCCTGAAGATGCCAAATAAACTACCAACCTACCTACCTCCTATCTCTTTTGTTCTCACTTTTCTGGGAGCAGTACTGTGGTCACCTGCTTTGGAGGTATGCCCGTAGCTTTCATCAGCTGTTTTGTTCCAGGACTTTTGAGATACCACTATAAGTAGGAGGAAGTGTACTAACCAGAGCTACACTCAGCTTCCAGGAGATACAGCCTTAGATCTGAACTTATTGGCACTCATTGAAAGATTTTTGAAGCAGGTGTCTTCTTGCCCTGTAGGCCACACATTAGCTTCCATGTGTGACATTCTGTAACATTTGAGTTTATTGAATAAACTTTATTTAGATTTACTTTTCTATGAAGAATAATAGACCATGACTAAAATTCCGAATCAAAGTTTTTTTTATGACTTTTTTAAAAAGAATATTACATGAAGCTCTTTTGGATAATTATTAAGTATAACTTGAGAATCAGATAGCTTTCATTATGTAGTCAGCTTAGGAACCTCCTGCTTTCCATCCAGTGCTTGTTTTCCAGAAGCTAAGAGTGATCAGGCTAAATAAAGTAGGAGAGGAAGAAAGCCCAGTGGTAGTTCTAAGTCATCACTTGCTTGCTAGGAATTACTTACTGCCATTCATTCATTCTTTGTTTTTAAGAACTGATGAGTAGGTGATTACATGAAAAGATTTACAAAATTTTACAAACTATATGAGTCCTGACAAGGTAGTTAAGAAACTGTGATAAATACAGAACACAAATGCTTGAACTGTTAATCTTTTAAGGTTTTACTAGCCTGGCAGGATTAAAGAAAGCATCTTAGGCTAGCTGTGTATTGAGATGGTGATATAAGCCAAATAGAACTGAGATTGAAGGCAGTTTAGGAAAGGGAACACAGAAAAACTATTTTTTTAAAGGTACACCACAAAAGTCTTTTTCACTATTCCTCTCCTCAGTGTGTTACACAGTAAACACACAGACAAATAAGTTATTCTGCCTCTTTTTTGATATAAAATTATGTTATATGTGTATTTCATTACCGTGATTTTTTTTTTCCACTTAAAGTTTACTCAATAGAACATAATCTCCAGTTTCACTGAAATGCCTGACCAGGTTCACCACCAAAACCATCTCTAAACTGGAATTCAGTGGCTGAGCCAGTCCCAGCCTCAGCTTTCGTGTCAGCCCCAGGAGACACAGCACTGCTTCTGTAGGTGTCTGTCCACCCAGGAGACACAGCACTCCTTCTGTAGGTGTCTGTCCACCCAGGAGACACAGCACTCCTTCTGTAGGTATCTCTGTCCACCCAGGAGACACAGCACTGCTTCTGTAGGTGTCTGTCCACCCAGGAGACACAGCACTCCTTCTGTAGGTATCTCTGTCCACCCAGGAGACACAGCACTTCTTCTGTAGGTATCTCTGTCCACCCAGGAGACACAGCACTCCTTCTGTAGGTGTCTGTCCACCCAGGAGACACAGCACTCCTTCTGTAGATATCTCTGTCCACCCAGGAGACACAGCACTCCTTCTGTAGGTGTCTGTCCACCCAGGAGACACAGCACTCCTTCTGTAGATATCTCTGTCCACCCAGGAGACACAGCACTCCTTCTGTAGATATCTCGGTCCACCCAGGAGACACAGCACTCCTTCTGTAGGTGTCTGTCCACCACTCCTCTGGCAGGTAACGTACTCTCTGGATCTTTGGGCCAAGGCCTGTCAGTCTCAGGGTGACTGTGGCTCAGGGTGGCAGGCACAATCTCCAGAAGTAGGTGAAGGTAATCTTGGAGATACTAGATGTTCTCGTTTGTAAGGCACCAATAGAAATGTCTCCAGGCAAACTGCTCCTTCATGTAGCCTTGAGAGACTGCATGGCCTTCATTACTCAAAGGTTGGACCATTCATTGTCTCACAGCTTGGAGTGTTAGGCATATGGTTATCTTTCTTGGCAACCAAGAAAGATTTCTTTGTTTCTATATCCATTTTTAGATCCTGGATGCTTTTGCTCAATTCCTTCACCTGTTTGGTTTTGTTTTCCTGTAATTCTTTGAGGGATTTTTGTGTTTCCTCTTTAAGGGCTTCTACCTGTTTACCTGTGTTCTCCTGTATTTCTTTAAGGGAGTTATTTATGTCCTTCTTAAAGTCCCCATCATCATCATGAGATGTGATTTTAAATCAAAGTCTTTCTTTTCTGGTGTGATGGAGTATCCAGGGCTCACTGTGGTGGGTGAACTGGGTTCTGATGATGCCAAGTAGCCTTGGTTTCTGTTGCTTACATTCTTGCCTTTGCCTCTCACCATCTGGTTATCTCTGGCGTTAGCTGGTCTTGCTGCCCCTGACTGTGGCTTGTTCCTCTTGCAAGCCTGTGTGTCAGTGCTCCTGGTAGACCAGTTCTCTCCAGGAGGAATATAGGTATCGAGAGTGGTGGCACAGGGTCAGCTAGTCAGCTCTGGGGTGCAGTCGGAAACTGGAAGGATCCTGTCCCAGGCTGTTACTTGGTTCCTGTGTCCTGATGACTTTGGGTGGGTTCCTCTTGGGCCAGGAATTTGAGCAGAAGTGGTGGTCTTTCCTGTGCTCACAGGCTTTCAGCACTCCTGGGAGACCAGCTCTCTCCCGGTGGTATTTGGGTATGGGATTAACATGGATCTTATAGACCCTTTTCCAGGCCAAATTCTTAATTTACTGAACTTTTAAAGAATCTGCAGTGGATATTTTGTCAAAATACTGCTCAAATTTGTATCTATTAGATAGTATAAGACTTTTTAGTCTATTAAAATGAGTTTACATTAATTTTTTTACAGTATTCCATGTCTTATTCCTAGATTAAAGTACTTGTTTATAATTTTTTGAAATAGAGTACATTTCCAGCTCATGTATATAAAAATTCTTAGCAAATTTCTAGGAAATCAAAGCCATCAGTGCACAAAAAGAGTAATTGGGGCTGGAATCTAGTGGAGTTGGTAGAGTACTGTTTAAGCCATTTGATTTTGTGTGCCTTCATACAGTTTTCTTTTTTATGGGATTTCTTTCTCTTTTTTTTTTTTGGTTGTTTTTAAAATTAATTATTTGTCTGGTTAGAAACTTGTCCAGAGACTTGATTCCATGGTGATCCTGGATTCCATCAAATTGACCATCAAGACTAACCATCACACTGTGTTTATAGTTTTCTTTGCATAAGGAACATTTTTCTGCCTCTCTTTTTCTTAGTGACAGCTTGAAATACAATTTATGCATCAACCTTGTGTAGTCACAGATTTCTGTAGTGTTGATCTCAATTTGAGAACATTTTCATTATTTCCTAAAAGGAACTCTGTACTTACTAGCATTCTTTTTTCCATTTCTCCTCAGCATCCTCTCCAACAGCTGTTATTACTCTTCCTTCTTGGTGGGTTCTTGCTGTTTTGGATATTTCATGTAAGGGCATTCATATTGTATATGATCTCTCATCACCAGCTTTTTCACTGAGCGAGTATTTTTAAGGTTGATCCTTGTTCTAGCACATACCTGTTTTGCATATAATATTCTGTGGTAGTGAACATACCACATTTATTCAATTCATCGAGTCATAGACATCTAGATTAGTTCCAGTTTTGAGTTTTTTGTTTTTGTATTTTTTCTTTTTAAGTTTTTTGAGATAGAGTTTCTCTGTGAAGCCCTGGCTGTCCTGGACTCACTCTATAGACCAGGCTGGCCTCAAACTCACAGAAATCTGTCTGCCTCTGCCCAGCCAGTTTTAAGTATTAAAACCTTCTGTAATCATTTATCTGGACGTATATTTCAATTTCTGTTGTGTATATATCTAAGAGTTTTATTGAACTTTTTAAGAAACTGCTATGCTGATTGAGTACCTGAGCCATTTTCCATTTCCACTAGCAACATGTAAGGTTTGAGTTTCTCTGTTTACTAATACTTACTTTCTGACTGTATTGATCCAGATGGGTTTGAACTAGTTTATCATTGTGGTTTGAGGGGGCTACATTTTCATTTTCCTCGTGGATTAAGTATCTTTTCATGTGGTTATTGGCCCTTTGTACATTTTTGGAGAAATACGTATTCTTTTTTTTTTCTTTGAATGTTTTTGAGATGAGATCTCACTGTGTAGCACTGAGTAGCCTGGAAGTTACTGCGTAGCTCAAGCTGGTGTCAGGCCTGTGGTCCTGTAGCCTCTGCCTCCTAAGTACTATAAGCAAAGCCTGTTCAGTTGTACTCGGATCGTTTCCTAATTTTACTTTGTAAGTCGTGTGCCTGTGTGAATATAGGTACACAAGTGCCTCCATGCTTATGTGGAAGTCGGAGGACAACTTGTGTATTGGCACTCACCATTCCCCTCTTGGTTTTTTTGCCACATCTGCCAGGCCTACAGGTTTCTAAGAGCTTTGAGGGGTTCTCTTGTTTCTGCCTCCCTTTCCCTGAGAGCTCTGAGGTTATACTCACGCTGTCTGGTTTTTAATGGAAATGCTGTGAATTGGAATTCAGGCCTCATGCTTGCCTGCTAAGTGCTTTACCCATTGAGCCGACTCCTCCAGCCTCTCTTGAGTTTTAAGATTATAAATGATTTTGCAAATTTATGATTTGCCAAATATTCTCCTTTTTTGTGGGTTTGTCTTTTCCTTTCTAATGTTGTCCTTTAAAGTGCAAAAGATTTTTCTTCCTAGACAGGGTTTCTTTGTGTAGCCTTATGGTTGCTGGGAATTTAACTCTGGTCCTCTGCAAGAGCAGCCGGTGATTTTAACTGCAGAACCATCTTGGCAGCACCTTGACTTCATTCTTTTGTATATGGTTAACCAGTTGCACCTTTCTGTTATTTCTTAATTTTTTTTCTGTCTCTAGAATCCCTATTTGGAGTCTCCAGTTACATATGCTTCCACTGTTAAAAGTTGTCCCAGACATTACTGAAGTGTCATTTTTTTTCAATATGTTTCCTTTTTTTTGTTTAGGTTTTTCTTGTCCTGCCTTCAAATCCAGTAATTTTCTTCAGTGTCTAATATACTGTTAATCTCATCTTGGCCATCCCCCCACCCCACCCCCACCCCTCCGTTCTGCATCTTGATGTAAATGCAAAATTTACAAGTTCAGTTTTGGTGTTTGGGCTGTCATTTCTATCTCAGCATGGGTGTTATTTTTCTTAGTTTTGGTTAATTTTTCCCTTTATGAATTTTTGCTTTCCTGCTGATTTACAATGCTTGGCAATTTTCTCTTTGGTGCCAGAAATTGAGGCTTTCTTTGGGTGATACATGTTTGAGGATTCCTCCAACTAACCTTGGGCATCGTTACAGGGGTGCAGTGAAGTTACTGGAAAACAGTCTGACTCTTTTGAGGTTTGGTCTTAAGCTTTCTAGGTACGACCAGAGCAGTTATTAGTTTGGAGTTGAATTTTGACCCTATGCCTTCTGACTTGAAAGGATTTTGTTCTCCCATCAGCATTTGGGAAGAGCGTGGCCTTGGCCATTTGGGTGTTTCCTCCTCTTGCTCGGGCAGTTTTTCACATTCAGTGGTTAAGGGAAACCTCCATATCCACAGATTGTTCTGAACTGTTCTTTGAATTCCATCTACTACAGTGTCAGTGCTCTGGTCTCCAGAGCGCAGGAGCTTACTCGCTCTAATTGGGATTGCCCCCTGCCCTGCTTATGTTTTTGCAAATACTGCCCAGAAAGCAAACTGAAAAAATGGTAGAGACTACCATGTTCGTTTCCCATTCCTCCTGGGTAACTCTGCTACCCTGGTTGATGTCTTCCGCAGGATAACAAATTCAGGCTTTCTTACCCTATCTTGACTAGAAGTAAAAGTCTCAGGGTTGTGTTTTCAACCATTAGACTAAAATCAGTTCTCAAAGACTGGTATATTTCCACTGCATCTGCTTGTTTCATTCTTTCTCAGATTAGGCCTGAACCATTGAGGAGATTATAGAGAAAGTATGTATTGTAGAAACTATTGACTTCTTAATCGAGAAATTCCTAAATATAGATTTAATACTGTATTGAAAGAAGGTTGTATTTTTTAGTTACTAAGCACTGTGTCTATTGACTGGCTAGGTATCCAAAATGTTTCTGGGCAGATATTTTCACTTACATTAAAAATAGTACAGATTTTCTTTTTTATTTGTTGCTTTGGTTTTTTGTTGTTTTGTTGTTGTTGTTTTCTTTTTGGGTTTTTGGGTTTTTTTGGGGGAGACAAGATCTCACTGTGTAGACCAGATTGACCGAAAACTCCCAGAGACCAGCTTGCTTTTGACTCTTCAGTGCTAGAAAAGGTTTGTACCACTACACTGGGCTTTACTGCCTCAATGGCACCAACATGACACAGATATTGTTGTCTTTTATGATGCAGTTATCACTTGAGTAGTTTGTCCTTAATCTCAACTAATCTTAGCTTACTTTTTTTAAAGGTAAAATTTTCATTTTCTTTTTTTTAAAGTTTTTTTTTTAAATTTTTTTTTTAAAGATTTTATTCATTATTATAAAGTACACTGTAGCTGTCTTCAGAAGCATGAGAAGGCATCTGATCTTTCTACGGATGGTTGTGAGACACCATGTGGTTGATGGGGTTTGAACTCAGGACCTTCGGAAGAGCAGTCAGTGCTCTTAACCACTGAGCCATCTCTCTAGCTACCAAGTTTTCATTTTTTTGTGTATAGGATGAACAGTTTTCAGACACTATTTAATCTTGTGTTACATAAAGGCAAATCTTTCATAGTATCCAAATTCTAGTTTTATCATTGCTGTAGATTATTTATATTTTTGTTTATCATATCTGAGGTCATTTAAAGGATATTCTTTCCAGTGTGCTCTTAAAATGAAAATAGTTTCAAGTTATTGACACTTTGCTTTAAAAGTTTAAGTTTTAGCTTCGTTCTGCTAATTAGAGTTAATCATTTAGTGTATTGTGAATTGTTCTAGAATGGATAAAATCTTGTTAAGCCTTCTCAAACCTTTTAAAATAATAATTTAAGTACCTAATTAAAACATCTGACTTTTATTTACTACATGGAACATATTTTGGTAATCGCTATATATAATCCCCCCCCCCCTTTTTTTTTTTGTCTTGCAGGAAAAGTAAGAAGCTTAAGCTCATCTTTGTGGTCACTAACTCACTTGACAGCTTTGCATCTGAGTGACAATTCCCTGTCCTGTATTCCTTCAGACATTGCCAAGCTTCACAATCTGGTATATCTGGACCTGTCCCATAATCAAATCCAGAGTTTACCGGCAGAACTCGGAAACATGGTATCACTCAGGTACGCAGATTCAGTATTGGACTTTTAGGTTCCTCTGAAACAAAAGGCAGCATGTTAGGAAATAAAGCCATTTTATATTTGAAGAAAGGAGGCATAGCTATGAGTTTTTTAAAAAGTTTTTTTGATAAGAATTGAATGTCCAATAATAAAAATCAGGTGGGTCCATTGTTGAGTTTTTTATTACCATGTTATGTATTTTGTGTTACATATTTTATTTTTGAACCAAAAAATCCTAAACAGTGTAGAGATAAACAACTCTAAGGCACTGTGTTGTTTAATGTCCTTATCTGTGGCCAACAATTGGTACCACACAAACATATGTACCCCCTTGGGTCTTCAAAGCCTGTTGCCCACAGTAGGAAAGCATGAACAAAGCTAGACTTAGTTACTGTGCTCGGAAGCTGGTAGTTTTATGGGTAGGAATTAGAGTGATGCAGTTCCTTTGAGAAACTTACGTTGCCATATGTAAATTATGTGATCTTCAACAGGCTTCTTAGCCAGAGGTTAGGGATGTTGGCAGCGGTGAGTAAAAAGCAGCTCACCTGGTCCAGCTTTAAGATTCAGCAAATGATAATTGCTGGGTTTTTTCCTTTGTTTTATTTTGTTTTTTTAAAAACCTTTTAGGGGCTGTAGAAATGGCTCAGTGGTTTAGAGCACTGACTGCTCTTCCAGAGCTTTTGGGTTCAATTCCCAGCAACCACATGGTGGCTCACAACTTTCTATAATGGGATCTGATGCCCTCTTCTGGTGTGTCTGAAGACAGCTGCAGTGTACTTTTATACATAAATAATAATTCTTTAAAAAGACCAAATGTTTGAAGGTTTTGTTTGAAGATCTATATAAATCCAAACCCAGCACACCTGCTGAGAGCATGGTGGTCTCCATGGCTTCTCTGCTACCTTTTAATATAAGGAAATTACAGAAATATAAAAACTTAGAGAGATTTCTCTGTTTTTAATCAGTCTCAGTCCAGCTGTTTAACACTTTTCTTGGCTCAGTTATTGAGTATTTACTATGACATTTTTGCTAGTTTTATTTGTTTTGTTTTTGTTTTTTGATACAAGGTTTCTCTGTGTAGCCATGGCTGTCCTGGAACTTGCTCTGTAGACCTTGCTGGCCTTGAACTCACAGAGATTCCCCCTGCCTCTGCCTCCTGAGTGCTGGTACTAAAGGCATATACCACCACTGCCAGACTTACTATGACTTACTTACTTTATTTATTTATTTATTTTGGTTTTTTGAGACAGGGTTTCTCTGTGTAGCCCTGGCTGTCCTGGAACTCACTGTGTAGACCAGGCTGGCCTCGAACTCAGAAATCCTCCTGCCTCTGCCTCCCAAGTGCTGGGATTAAAGCCGTGCGCCACCACAGCCCGGCTTACTATGACTTTATAATCCTTAGAAACAAACTGATGTACATAACCTTCTTTCTAATGTATTTGAAAATAAATAGGAACCAGTTACTCAGATCTTGTTTTTCTTGTTCAGTTTTCTCAGAAGTAACCAAGATTTGTATCAAGAAACAAGGATGGTAGAGATCATTCTTGTCATCTAAACTTTGAGTAGTAAAACTTAAGACAGGAAGGTGACTGTGTCTCAGGCTGTGTTGGTTGGCTTTTTTTCCTTGAAGATTCCTGTGATATTTATAATGTGGTTGTAAGAAACATTAAAATAATCTCTTGTTTATATAGTTTTTACTTTTAAACTGAAAGTCTTTTAAATTTGGCGAGCTGGTGAATATAACTGCAGCCATTGATGAGCGCACTCAGCAGTTCTCATGGGGGCTGCATGGTGACTACTCTATTGTTGCTGTAACCAAACACTTGACAAGAAACAAACCTAAAGGAGAAACCATCTCATTGGATTCATGGGTTGAGGGGATACAGGCCACCCTGCTGAGAAAGACATGATGCAGAGATGCACAGCAGCTGATCACATTGCATCCGCCATCAGGCAGTGGAGTTGGATGTGCTTTCTTTTTTAGTCCCTTTTATTTCATGTGAGCTCCTAGCCCTGAGGCTGCCTATAATGAAGTATCCATGGATTTAATAACTTTTGAAAATTAAAGCTTTCTCATACTTTGTTTTTGTTTCTTTTATAGTAGTTTTTTCCCTCTGTATTTTACCAAAAGTGTTGTCTGTGGCAGTTCTATTGTTTATTTTTAACTATATAGAGAGAGTTTGAGAAAAGCCAAGGCTAGATATTGGAGTATGATGTATAAAGTCATTCTTAGGTACATATTTTCCTGAAAATAACATTGTTGATTTTACTGTTAAGATTAACATGTTTTCTGACTTCCTGGAATTTTTATATCAATAGGGAGCTCCATTTAAATTACAACCAGTTACGAGTTCTACCTTTTGAGCTGGGAAAACTGTTTCAGTTGCAGACTTTAAGCCTGAAAGGTAGGATTTCATTTTTTTCAAAGAAGCTATGGGAGGCTGGGCGGCAGTACTGCCCTGTGCTTTGTTACTGTGCCTGTGCTGTTTGGTTCCTGTCACTCTTCAACCCCAGTCTGTGGTCTCTGGCCCCTGCCTGGACTGTCTGCTTTCTTTGCTTTGTCTTGGTGCTACCTTACTTATGCTGTGCTTTCTCCTCATGTCGCAAACAGCTTTTCCCTTACGTTCAAATAAGAGTACAGTTCCCATAAAATAAGAAAGAAAATTTCCCCAGTAAATAGAAATTTTTGATTTGGTCTTGGTACTAAAATTATGGGTTTTTTTTAAAATTTTTATTTTTTATTATATTCAACACAATATATATTTTTATACCAATCTTAAAAATGATGGACATGTTATTAAATGAACATAAAAAGATAAAGATAAAAGATAAAGTCTTTTTGTTTGTTTTGTTTTTAGTAGAGCTTAACATCTTTGCTCTTAATGTGGCACAAACCCAAAATAAGAACAATTTTTAGACATTGGAGTTTACTGTAATAAGACTGTACTTCAGTGTACCTCACATCAATCAAAGGATTTTACCTCCGTAGTAGCTAAGCTAAGAGTTGATATGCTTTTGAGGGTTTCTTTTTTAAAAAGAAGTTGACTTATAGGTACTTAGTATTAAAAGTGGGAAGGAGAAAGGCAGTGGGAACTATTATGAAATGGCTTAGGCCAGAAGGAGTCAAAGTCAGATTTTTAAAGTGTGTCAAGACGTGGGCATGTTTTATAATGTGATTGGTTCTTCACCAGTCTGGGCAGGTGCGGGTAGATAGCTGTTTCTTAAAGTAAAGGCTTCTGGGTAAAGTCTCTAAGAGTTGCATTCATATTTCTGAAAGATAATTATAGGGTCAGGTAATATTCCTATAAGTTCATTTGCTATATCATAAAACTATTCAACAAATAAATAAAAACACTTGTGTGTATGTAATAATTTTTAGCAGCCATCAACTTTGTAAATGGTTCAAGTCTATTGCATGTCAGAGAAAGCCTTTCTTGTATATTCTTCCAGTTCAGAATCGATAAAAAGCACTTCTTTATTAACATTAATCCATTAATAATCTTTATATAAACTTTTTTATACAGTGCAAAATTTGAGGCTGGAGACATGGCTCAATGGTTATGAGCACTGGCTGTTCTTTCAGAGGACCTGGGTTCAATTATCAGCACCCACATGGTCCCTCACACCTGCCTGTAACTCCAGTCCCAAGGGATCCTGTCCCCCTTTCCTGGCCTCTGAAGGTACCAGGCATGCACATGATGCCTAGATATAAATGCAGGGAAAACACCCATACACAGAAAACAAAAATAAATAAATCTTTTTTTAAAAGTGCAAAGTTTTATTTTTTATATAAAATTTCCAAAAGCGACATTTTATTTGGTAAGTTATTAGCAGCTATAATGTGAGATTTTTGTAATAATATTTTTTGTGGTGTTAAGTGATTATATTTACATATTTTCTAAGCTTGAAACACTTTATTATCTTAATTTACCTACTTAAATTTTTCCCAGGAAATCCACTTACCCAGGATATATTGAACCTCTGTCTGGAGCCAGATGGAACAAGAAGGCTACTGAACTACTTGCTCGATAATTTGTCAGGTACTGCAAAAAGAAGTAAGTGGCTGTTTGTTTAGACTTTTTATTAGGAAAACATTTAAGGATATCACCTAATTATTATTATTTTTTTCTATATACATATATACCCAGTTTCAACAGAACAACCACCTCCAAGATCTTGGATCATGTTACAAGAACCAGACAGAACAAGACCAACAGGTTGGTAGCCCTGTTTTTTAATATTGATTTTTTTTATCAGGTCTTGATAAACCTAAAAGTATTGTTGACAGTGCTTCAGATTATGAACAATATTTAAGGTTAATTTAAAGGTTCTTATAAGTTGAATTGTTTTGGGAAATAATGATAAAGATTTAATTCTGTAATGCATTGCTTCTCAACCAGGAAGCAAGTTGTCTTGGGTGGGGGGCATGTGTAGTGTGTAGTTTTTGCTACACTGCTAAGTGTTTCTGGCTGGACGCACATGCGCACACCCTGGATCAGCAGATGAAAGACACACACATACTCTTTCTCTCTCTCTCTCTCTCTCTCTCTCTTCCTCTTCCCTCCCCTCCCCTCCCCTCTCATTTTTACTGTTTTTTAGCTCAATTGCCAAACGCTTCTAAGCCTCTTGCGGCTAACATGCCCTTATCTTTACTCCCAGCTCAGCACCTCTAATTCTTCCCTCAACTTAGTTGCCCAGTTATTTACTCCTTGCTCAGCAACTGACGTCCGCCCTCAGCTTAGTTACGTTTCTAGTCTCCCGCCAGCTATGCCAGGCCCAGTTGGAGAAGTGGCCAAAGGCCACTCCACCTGCGATCTCACAGAACTGGTGGCTCTTTCTCCCTCCAAAGAATGGTGAATCCTGAATCCCTTTCCTCTTCCTGCCACTGCTAGCCTTCCTGTGGGAAACTGGAAGTCCCACCTCTCTGCCCAGCCATTGGCTGCTAGCATCGGGGGAGGCAGTACCTTCATTCATTCCCAATCAGAGCATCAGAACCACCCCCTACAGACATGTATCACTTTTGGCAATTCTGATTGTCAAAACTGGGAGAAATAGAATACAGCGAAATAGGATTGAAGTCAGGGACACAGCAAAGTATCCTACAGTGCCTGACCAAGTTAGCCCCTAAAAGAGAAGACTTTAGCCGCCTTGAACACTTGACCTTTTGTATCAATCAGATTTACATCTTTCTACATTGGAGGTTTCCATGTGCTGATGTGTTCTAAACGTACTTAATATCAGGAAAATATAAGATAGCTTTCTTACTTGAGAGAAAAAAAAAATTGAACTAATGGCCTTTAATCTATTTTTAACCTAAATTTTATGAGAATAGTTTAGTTCTCAGAGTACGTTTGACAGGATTTGGCTGGTGATGTACCTGTCCTTTTGCATAAATCAACACACAGGCTACTTTATTTCATGGTACTTTGCATTATTTTGCTTCATAAATAATTAAATTGGTTGGGCTTTTGTTGCAGCCCTATGTCAGCCCAGTCTACCATTGCCATTCCTGTAGCCAAGACAAAATTTTCTTAGAAATTAAATATTTCTTAGTCTGTGTGTCTAAGAGAGTGCTGTTCTATAGATTATAATGAAAGACTTTTGCCTGCCTCAAGACGCCAAAAGTAACCTCTGTGGTTTGTTTTGTTACTTGTTCTATTTCAGTGTTCTGAAGCCAGACTCACAGACTGTGTCCAAGCTAGTCTGCAGTTAGTCTATAGGGAGAAGAGAATTGGGCAACCTATGAAGGAAACTGTCTGTCAAGTTTCCATGTTCTGCATTTCCAGTTAGTGGCATAGAAGAAATAAGGAGTCTTGGTTGTCCTGTCTTTTAGGTTCTGTAAATACAAGCACATTGTATCCTATTCGGTTCATCTAGCTGTCTTTACATTTATTTTTCTTGAGTAATAGTTTTTTCGATGACTGTAGGTTGAGTGGTTAAGTCTGACTTAACATAGTGAGGACTATTGCTGAATTAATTATGATTATTTTTTTCTGCCACGTGTGTGAATAAGTTATCTTCCCTACAGCCTTGTTTTCTGTCATGTGCTATAATGTTCTTTGTGATAAATATGCGACCCGGCAGTTATACGGCTACTGTCCATCATGGGCACTAAATTGGGACTACAGGAAAAAGGCCATTATTCAAGAAATTTTGAGCTGCAATGCTGATATTATAAGTCTTCAGGTAAGTCATGCATAAGACTCTTTAAGCTACATGACCCTCCAAACCAGGACAAAACAAGAAGCAATTACACTTGAATATATTCTGCTGATACATTTGAAATGCCAGCTTCAGCAGCCCTTAAAAATCCTGGCTTTTTCTGTTTTGGGTGAATTCTGAGAAAAGTGAACTGTCTTGCTGTGCATCCTTCTGTGCTGTTAAATAAAGCAAATGGGTTCAATTAGGTTTTAAACATTGGTAGTAACTTTCCTCCTTTGTCCAATGTTCCTTTGTACTGCATTTGAATTGGGTGGCAAAGGTACTGAAATTGTGTCTTTGTCTGGATATATTCTTATTTACCAACACTGTTACTAGAAAAATTATGATGAGGTGGAAAAAGATTGGACTGTCTGCACAGTAACTAACCGTTTTTGCCTAAATCTTACAATAAGTAATACAGTTTTGGTCAGTTTGCTTTCTTCTTCTGGGTCTAGAAATTGAATCTGTGACAAATGCAATTCCTTCTTGTATGGTCCTTGTTCCATCAGTTCTAAGACACGGATGTACATGTGTAGGTGTGCATGTCTTTCATTTTTAAAAAAGATTTGTTTATGTATATGAGTACACTGTAACTGTCTCCAGACACACCAGAAGGGGGCATCAGATCCCATTACAGATGGTTGTGAGCCACCATGTGGTTGCTGGGAATTGAACTCAGGACCTCTGGAAGAGCAGTCAGTGCTCTTAACCGCTAAGCCATCTCACCAGCCCCATGTCTTTCATTTTACTTAGACTACAAAGAATTAGCATTGGCAACTGGTACAATAAATTAGTCTTTGGCAACTGGTACAATAAAGTCTTAAGATTAGTTTTAGATAAATTACATTTTGAAGATGTTCCATTCTTTAATGTATAGGACAGATATTTATCTTTGAAGTAACTTTGCTGGTTATGGTTTTTCAGGAAGTTGAAACAGAGCAGTATTACAGTTTTTTTCTGGTAGAACTGAAAGAACGTGGCTATAATGGATTCTTTAGTCCTAAGTCTCGAGCTAGGACTATGTCTGAACAAGAACGAAAGCATGTTGATGGCTGTGCAATATTCTTCAAGACTGAAAAGTAAGCCTATCTGATTTCTTAAAAAATAGGATAGTGTCCTCAATATTTGCAGAGTGGGCCCAAGGATGTAGCAATTAATTGGTAAATAAGAAAATGAAGTATTATATTATTGTTGAAGAAAACATGACTAATTAAAGGGTCTTGTTTTTGTTTAAAATAACTTGTTTTGGGGGCATATTGAGAGTACTGCTGTTTCTTTGGGTGATTTACTAGGGATTTTGTTCTGTTGCTAATTGAAATATTTTGCAAGTAATATTCTCTCTTGGAAAGCTATGCTTTGGAAGATAATTGTTTAAAAATTATGAGATGAAATATTTCAGCAATGATGGTAATGATGACCAACTACACTGTACTGAGTTGGAAAGGTCTTATCTGTAGATCAGTAACAAACTGAAAACAACTCTTAAGATCTAGGAATATACATCAGTGTTTATAGTCTGGGGATATACACCAGTGTTAGAGAATTTGCCTAACACACACTGTGAATTCAGTCGCAGTAACACAAAAAAGCCAGGTTAGACTGGAAATAACCTTAAGTGAATTTGGGGAGCTTGGTACTGTAGAGGATTTTCCACTATATGACTGAAGTGATTTTTATATCTGAATAAAGTTTTAGAGAAAGACTTTTCCCTCAGAGCTAATGTCTTGTACTCCTGATTCCATGTTTTTGCTTTGTTTCAGATTTACTTTGGTTCAGAAACACACAGTTGAATTTAATCAGCTAGCAATGGCGAATTCAGAAGGGTCTGAAGCCATGTTGAACAGAGTCATGACAAAGGATAACATTGGAGTTGCAGTACTTTTAGAACTTCGAAAGGAATTGATTGAAATGTCATGTGAGTGATGGCTTCACTGCCTGTAAAATTGACCCTGCAGTCTTCCCAAATTTAGTAGTTCCAATTAGATATCTTCAAAACAGAAATCTCAGTATATGTTTAATAGGTTGGTCTAACTATTTGTCTTTTCTAAAATATCATATATCATTTTCTCTATCACAAAGCTAAAGATGAGAAATTGTTGCCCCCAAAAATTACAACCTTGAAAAGACATAAAGAAAAAAGATGTTTTAAGACACCAAGGTAGGCCAGGCAGTGGTGGCGCCTTTAATCCCAGCACTTGGGAGGCAGAGGCAGGCGGATTTCTGAGTTCGAGGCCAACCTGGTCTACAGAGTGAGTTCCAGGACAGCCAGGGCTACACAGAGAAACCCTGTCTCAAAAAGAAAAAAGAAAAAAAAAAAAGACACCAAGGTAGATAGTAATTGAAACAACTGCTCAGGGATAAGAATTCCATATGCTCCTGTGGTTTCTTATCAGCAAGGGTGTTTGGTAAAGCTAACTTTTTCGAAGTCAGTCTTCCTGACTGACTTAGGTTAATTATGCTAAGGATCTTGAGTTTGGGGAAGGTAGACTACGTTTAAAAGTTAAGAGGATTGTATATAATGACTTGGATGCTGAGAACTGAAACTTCCATCATTGAAGTTGTTACAAACTATGATGTTCCTCTCAGAAGTGAAGACTATTATTGATAAAGCCTCTTGGAGCCTCAAATCCAGAGTATTGGGAGAATGTGGAACTATTACGCTTGTGTTATGTACAGATCTGAATTCTTTTCCATTCTTTGTTGTGGAATTTGGGAAATTTAATTTAAAGATAAAATCTAGTGTCTGAAGATCATGTCCCAATGTACTTGCAGAATATGCACAAGATCTGTGTTCATTCTCCAGTTCTGAGGAATAAAAAGGCCAAAGAATTAATAACTGGTAAAAAGTGCGTATCTAAGAGAATTTAGATTTAATATGAGAGACTTGATTTGGTACTTCTAAAAATAGCTGGCATGAGCTGTCTCTGTCTAGGTAGGCTTTAGTGCTAGAAGTATGAAACAGATGTAGGAATCTAGTTCTTAGCTTTGTTTATCAGATTCAGTGATTGGGTAGGAAATCGTTAGATACATTAGATTCTCTTCTGAAATTTCAGTTGTTTGAGATAGTGTAAGAAGCTGTAGACCAATGAGCAGATTTTGTCTGTTTTATTTTTATCTTGTATAGCTGGAAAGCCACATCTGGGAACAGAAAAACAACTTATTCTGGTGGCTAATGCTCATATGCATTGGGACCCTGAATACTCAGACGTGAAGTTGGTACAAACTATGATGTTCCTCTCAGAAGTGAAGAATATTATTGATAAAGCCTCTCGGAGCCTCAAATCCAATGTATTGGGAGAATGTGGAACTATTCCACTTGTGTTATGTGCAGATCTGAATTCTTTGCCAGACTCTGGTGAGATAAGTAATATTTTATATGGAATAGCTACTTTTCGTTTTACAGATTTTTTTTTAAGAACCTAGTATATGTACACCTCCTTGCACAAATGCATTCGTGTGTCAAGGTTTTCATAAGGATCAAAGAACAACTTTATGCAGTTAATCCTCCCGTCTACCACTACATGGGTTCTGAAGGTAGAGCTCAGGTAGTCAGACTTTCAGAACAAGCACCTTCACCTGCTGAGCCATCTCAGCAGCCCTGTAATATAATGGATTGTTTGTTTGGTAATTCAGAATTGAGTCTAAAGGAAAATTTATTTTGTAGTGGCAGCTATGTACAGGTTTTACAATCTTTTTCTACAAGATGGGCAAAGGGGAAGAGATCATTCTGAAGTAGTAGGATAGAAACCTGTGGAAGTGATGATAGGTGTTGCTCATTTTCTCTTTGATCTCCCCTTCCCTGATTCCTCACTCCACCTTTTTTTTTTTTTTTTTTTTTTTTGAGACTGGCTTTTAGACTTAAGAAATCTTCCTAAGTAGGTATAATCGCAGTATACGTGTCACCATATCCCCAGATACCAGGCTGATGACTTGAAATGGCTTGTTAGAAACATGTTTTGTTTTGTTCTCTTTGTTTTTTTAATTTCTCTGAGACATTTATAATCTAGACTCTTTCGAAGCTGTAAAGATAACTTCTTTGGGATTCTAGCCTTTGGTAAACTGTATCCACAGTTACATTTGACCAACAATATATTACATTTTGTTTCTTCTGATGATTTTCATAAAAAGTACATCTTAGAAATTAAGATTTTATCATACAGATAAAGATATCAGCATATTAGATATCAATAGATCTTTTTGTTTTGTATGATAAAACAAAAAAGAACAAGACCCTTGCTTTTGATTTTGTCATAGAGTATGACTCTGAAAGCCTGATCTTATTAAATATCCTATGGATAGCACAGAGAATAAACCAGAGCCCTTTTAGTAGCAGACGGGACGGTTCACTGGGCTCCAGCTCTTTGTTCATATGCCCATCGAACAACATGCGTGTGTAACTCTACACCGCGTGTTGATAGTCGACAAATATGGTAATACATCATTATTATGACAAACAGCCATGAGGAAGAAACTTAAATTTGTTTTCAGGGGCAACCAAAAGTGCCTGAGAACTCTAGTCCTTTAGCCCTGTGCCACCAAGTTCTCCAGTTGTCTGGGGATCCTCGCAGCTCCGTGTGCTGCTCAGTGCTCTGGTTGCAAAGTATTGGAGGGAACGGGGGATGGGAAAGTTAAAGGTATTTGTAGAGCCTACATTATGATCAAGAGTTTAAGGACATAGTGAAGTTGCTCTTTAAGTTGATGACATTCTGTTCCACAGTTTAGTGGGATGGTGAGATGACACATAAAACCCTGAATCAGGTTGCATAGCCCTATGGGTAATTGAGGACATTGTGGATAAATGAGGAAACCTGCATACTATTTTGATAGTGATGTTCTCTTAAGTCTGAAGTTAAACAGAAATATTCTAGTCATCTGTTTGATTTAACCATAGAAGGATTTGGGAAGACACATCTATTTCTCTGATAGTTTTAAACAAACTAAAATGTAAAATATTTGGGTATTATAATTTCATAAGGATGAATTTGGGCAAATCATGACAAATTAAGAATTTTGTTTTCTGTGTCATATACTTGACAAATATAAGCACATTTCTGTTTGTTTAGGTGTTGTAGAGTATTTGAGCACTGGTGGGGTAGAAACAAATCATAAAGACTTCAAGGAACTGAGGTACAATGAAAGTCTTACAAACTTCAGCTGCAATGGGAAGAATGGGATGAGCAATGGAAGGATCACTCATGGTTTCAAGTTAAAGAGTGCCTATGAGAACGGCCTGATGCCTTACACGAATTATACATTTGATTTCAAGGTGAGCTCTCAGAACCTCACTTCTGTCAGCATGTCTTGTAACTTCTTACATCTTAAATACCAGTGTATGCTCTGTCTGGAACTGAGCAACTGTAACTTACCAGGAGCAGTGTTCATTGTTCGGAAGACAAGAATGGGATTGGTGACAGTCTTTCTAGATAACCTAGCAGAATGGTTTCCAGAGTAAAAAGTCAGGGGTACTGTGGCAGTAAAGTAGTCCTTGGTTATTCTTTGCCCTCTGTGACATTTATTTCTTAAATACTGATCACTGAAAGCCAGATATTCTAGTCTGTACTTTGCTGTCAGGTGAAATTAGGCATCCTTCTGTCACACTTTAACTGAAATGCCTTTGAATGCCAAAATGTGGTTTACCTTAAGCCACTTTTAAATGTGTGTGTATATGTATGTATTGTCCCCTGGGGATTGAACTTAAGTTGTCAGGATTAGCAACAAGTGCCTTTACCCACTGAGCCATCTTGCTATCCTTTCAGAAGCTCTCTGTGTGTGTGTGTGTGTGTGTGTGTGTGTGTGTGTGTGTGTGTGTGTGTGTGTGTGTGTGTGTGTGTGTGTTTTCTATAGGGAATTGAATCCAGGGTCTTATGTTTACTAGGCAAGTGTTCTTAAGCTTGTCCCTAGTCTTGGTTTCTAAAGTCTGTTATATGTTCTATTACACAGTCACTCTATTACACAGTTAAAAGCTTGCAGCATGGACACCTTTTCTCAGTAATTAATCATTTTTGTACTGGTGATGGTTCAGATTCTCAGGCGCTTGATTAATGGGAAGATAAGGGTGGTGACCAAAGTAGAGACGAAATTATTGTTTTGTTTGTTTGTTTGTAACTGAGATAGGAAGAAAACACTTGAATATGCTTTACTGTCCTTAACCAAGAACACGTGAGAGAGGAGGATGAAGTTAATGGAGGAGAGCCCCCAAACCGGCAGATTCTTTTCTGTGTACTGTGTTACCTAGTAATGCTGAAGATACACAAAATGGACATAGGCCTGCACTTGGGCAACTCTGATTGAGTAAGAAAAACATCTTGTTTTTGTTTGAGACAGGGTCACATTACACAGTCCAAATTCTTACTCCTTTTTAGTTTCCTAAGTGATGGCATTACAAGTATGCAGCAACACACAGTTTAAAAAAGCAAACCTTGTATCAGATAACTGTTACTGTAACAAAATGCTTGGGACTGTTAACTTTAAAAAAAAGTTTGTTTTGGCTCTCATTTTTGAAGGTTTTTGTACATAATCAAGTTGTACTGTTTCTGTGGGCCTCTATATTGGGAAAGAGTATCATAGTGAGAGCATTTGACAGAGCAAACTGCTCACCTCAGTTGCCAGTAAGAAAAAATGGAAAAAAGAAGAGGAGAGTTAAGATCCCGTAATCCTGTTCAAGGGTGTGTTTCTAGTGACCTAAAGACCTCCCTGAAGGTTCTTAGCATCTCCCAGTAGCACTGCCTGGGGCACCAAGCCTTTAACATCTGGACCTTTGGGGGGACATTTAATAAGATTATAGTCAGTCTCAACAATATAAATGAGTATGTTCTTACACTTTAGGGTGTGCATTAGCAAGGAAAGAGAACAGTGTTGAAGGTTATTAAGGGGTGACTGCAGGACTTAGGAGGGTTTGATGCTTGGTAGGGAGTTAGCCAAGTGGCAAGAAGAACATAGGTACTTGTAGGTTGTTAGGAGAGAGCTTATCCAGCCAGGACTGGTTGATTTTGCAGAATTTGACTTTGTCAGAGTTGTTTGTTTTCTGTTTTTCTTGTGTAGGGCTGGGGGCTGTGCATACTATCGTTTCTTCAGGCTAGCAAACTGCTTTTGTTTACCAAATAAAATGTCTAAGGCTATATCTTGAAAACATTTGCTATTTCAGTGTTTTCTTGATTGGAGCTTATAATTTTTATTGTTGTTTTCCAGGGTATAATTGACTACATCTTCTATTCTAAACCTCAGCTGAATACTTTAGCCATCCTGGGACCTCTGGACCACCATTGGCTAGTTGAGAATAACATCAGCGGCTGCCCACATCCACTTATTCCCTCCGACCACTTCTCACTTTTTGCACAATTGGAGCTCTTACTGCCTTTCCTGCCCCAAGTAAATGGCATTCACCTTCCTGGCAGGAGGTAGTCACGTACTTTCAGAGGACCTCAGATTTACTTGTAAACTCCTGAAAATCTGAATATAGGGGAGTGAGGTATGGCCACTAGGGATTTTTCTCAATGATCATTTGAGTTTTCAGTCTGGTTATTTGATAAAGGATATAGTATGAAAGCCAGGTGCTAGCAACAGACATATTCTGAGCCCAGTGTACTTTATATACTGCTAGACAGGGACTGGTGTGTTTACACCTTTTAATTTGTTACAAGTAATCTTCCTGTTTCTTCTCTCCAATGTGTATTGTCATGCCTTGAAAGAGGAAGGTGTGTGAGCAGTGTGCTGTTTGCACAGAAATCCACAGCACTGTTTTCTGAGGCCAGTAGTAACATCAGAGACCGTTCTTCCAGACTTTACTCCCTCTTTTTTCAGACTTGTTTGTAAAATGTAGAATTTGAATTTAGCCTTTATGATTGTATATGATCCACAGAAGACCTGATTTATGAAGTTTTGTACTAAAAAAAAAAAAAAGCAAAATTGAAAACAATTGTATTGTAAACTAAGGCTAATTTTTTTTTAACCTGTGTCCTATGTTCTGAAGGCCAGCTGGTAACAAAGTTGCATCAGACTTTCTCTGCAGTGATTTGCACTGTTAGGGTTTTGTTAGCCCTTTTGTACTACTTTATTTTTAAATTGAGAACATTACTCTTTAAATGTAAGTTTGCTTAGACCTTGGGATATTTTCTTGGACCAGAGGCAACTTATGTATGAATTCCTGAATTTCTATGGAAACTTTCTACCAGGACAGATAAGCTGATCTGTAGGCATTTAATGGACTGAATATGATAGTTGACATATGTACATTCTGGTATTTTTAAGTCTTTTACTTTTTATGTTAAAAAATTACAGCTGCTTAGGTACAGCTTCTACGTCCTTTCTGAGACATTTTCTGTTCTGTCTCCACTGTGCCTGCCTAAATTTGTTCTCACGGAGCACTGCCTGTGCATGCAGAGAAAATCTGTGCATCTTTTATATTTTTAAAAAACTAACATTTGTGAGAATTTTATGGAAATGCTTTTGTATGAGCTGTGGCTTTCCCTCGTGAAGCGTTGGATAGCACATTCTGGAACATGTTCATGGGTCCTGGCTCCTTGCTCGTCAGACCCAAGCACTGCTTCTCGGTGTCATTGCGCCCAGAGTGCCACTATCATGTGTGTTTCTTATTCTCTTGATGTTTAAAAAAAAAAATCAGTCCTTTTTTTAAGAGTAATTTTCTGTTTATGAAGCAGTATAAATTAGATGCATTTTCAAAACAGTTTCCCTAAGACAATTATTTGGATCATTTTTAAAGTGACTAAGGAATTTTAGTAACCAAGATAAAAGTTATACTGTACTCTATATTTTGCCCATAGTGCCATTAGTAGATTAGAGATTAAAGTCACCTTTACCTTTACAAAGTTAGCTTGTATATGTTCTGTTCTCAGTCGTTGGTTCTCTCAAAATCAAATGAATTCAGAGGGAACTTGTCTGGCTGCTTTTGTTTCAACTGCAGGCAGTGGAGCAGAAGGGCGCCGTGTGGCACTAAAGTGAACTGTTGAGTGCTAACAGTTTTATACAGAGACTGAGCCATTTTGGATGACTCAAAATTTTATGAGAAGACATTTAATTGCTTATGCTGTTTTTAAGAGGAAATAAAATTACATACTGTTTAAATAAATGAATTTTTTCTTTTTAAGACATTCTCTAAAGGTCTTGATCTTGAATCTATCTTGGACCTTGTTTTTCCTTTAAGGTTTTTTGTTTTGTTTGTTTAATCTTAATTGTAATGTTGGGTTTATTTGTTGTGGATTTTTACTTTAAGTTGTGCTGGCATCAAACACATCCAGTTTGTAATCAACAGGTTGGTGTAGAACCAGTACATGACTTGTAATGGCTTTTTGTCCTGTCTTCCCCATTTCCCCTGTCTCTGTCTCTTTCTTGTAAAGTGTGAATATAAGATGTGTTGACTCAATTTTCTTAAACACTGTGTTGATAGTGTGCATCATGACAATTTCCAGTGAAGGTGAACTGGAGCTGGTTGGACTGATGGGACTGAGGAACCCACTTTTCCTGTGACCTGCTAAGAGAAGCACAGGTCCAGAGTGTGGCGTGAGGAGTGGGAGGAGCACTTAACTCATTTTTGCATTTGTTAGTGGATGATGTATTCCTTTCATGGATGCTGGAACTAGAGTGCACTTGTTAGATGCTAAAGGTTTGAGCTTTACACAAAACATTTCATCTGTATTTGTTACTGTCTACAATATATTTGAATTTGGGGGCAGCATAGTAAGATATAATTGCCTGTTATGTCTTGAAAGTACTTGTTTTTGCCTCTTTTAGGCATACTGCATTTTGTGGGTCAGTTTGAACATCTCCACCTTGTTTAGATAGTGATAAGTTGAACGGAGAGTGTAGATTTACAAGTATAATCTTCAAAAGAAAAATATTTTGAATCTATCGAGAATAAATGTTCACACCAAAATAGACTGATACTTTGTTAAGCAAGGTTTTATGTTTTAAATGCTTTGTGTCCAAAATAATTCGCAAGAACCTATACTTCTTAAAATGCATAAAACTAGTCTGTTTTCATAATGTAGATTATTTTTGAAAAATTCTGTAATAAATATATGTAATGTTTTGCTATAATGTAATTTCAGTGTTCTTGCTGATAAATACATCTTAGGAGTGTTTTACAGAATGTTTGGAATATGTTTCCCTTTCTAAAGATGAGCAGATTGGAGGCACTCAAATCTTTGTAAATCTTATGAAGTACAGTTTACAGTATTGGTGGTAATTATTTATGCTTTGAGAATTTAAATAATGTTCAATGAAATTAATTTATGGCATAGTATAAACTGAAGTTCTAGAAGTAAATTGTTGATTGCAGCTTTAATAATCCCAAAACACAGGCATCTCCAAAAATTGTTTTTGTTTGTACTTTCATTTGATTTCAGGAAAATTTATTTCGTATTAGCACTTTGAAACCTAAAGACATAATTAAATTGGGTAGAATGCACTCCTAAATATTTAAATTATAATTGAAACCTCTTAAGATTTCCATTTTCCAATAATAACATTCATGGTTTAGAGTTCCACTTTTCCATTATTTAAACTACAGAACTCCTTTCCATCATGACTCTGAAGTTTGGTGGTCATATATTAGGACAAAGCCAACCAGGCAAGACAATTCAGTCTTGCGATGAGTCAACCGTAACATCCAGTACAGGTGTTGCCGATAATTCCGAGAACATAAGCAGGTGTCCTCCAACCACAAGCAGTATTTTAAGATGTTCGCTTTGTTCCTTTTGGTTACATAAGTTTAAAAAACTAGTATGTTGATGTAGTGTCTAAAATAGAGTAGTCTTTATTCACAGTACATTCTATTGTGTAATGCACTGGACTAACTCTTGTTTACCATTCGTGTAACAAAATCCAGCAGCACACTTTGTGCACTAAGCTCCAGAATGTCACATCTGCCTAGGCAGCTCTTTGATAAGGGTGATGAGAAACTGAATCTACACCATATGGACTGGTGGTAACAAGGGCTTTTACTGTTCTTTTCAGTGGAATCTTCTTGGTCAAATTGTAACTAGCTAGTATTATATTTATATACAGGGTCTCTTTTCCTTACCAATGTATTTTCCTACTCATAGCCAACCAATAAATTCAATATCTGTTTCAAATATTTTAAAAGTGTAGTTTGTACAGCTCTAGCACTGAGGTAATCAGAAGACCGTGCATTTACAGCTCAGAGTCCTCCGGGACCGTTACAGTTCACCCTTAGGGGCAGGGGGTGTGAGTGGGGACGGGCATGGTACAGTGAAATGGTGTGAACACTTTTCCTCATGGGTTGTGTTATTCTGTAACACTCATTTTTGCCAAAGTTCAATTTTATATTTAGGTTATGGATGGTCCCTTTACATTTTAGGGTTTTTGTTGTCACCATATACCTCATGGTATAAAAACGAACTCATATTATGGAAGGACATTGACATATATTTTAATAAATGGTTTTAAATACAGTAGCAAGAATTGTTGAGGTAATTATTAAAGGTATTATTGTTAATCTCTAAATTTTACTGTATGTATAACCTTTAAAAAGGTTTTAATTTCATTTCCCAGACTTTCATGTGTGGGTTCACAGTTTAAAAACAAAATGTTGATTTCCTTTTCTGAAACTACACCATTCTATTTCGGAGACTGAGGCAGGAGGATTGTGGTTTCCAATTATCCATCTTAAAAACAAGAGGAAGGAATGACTACTTTCATGGGCTTTGTATGCATGCTGAAAAAAAATGTTTAAAATCAGAAGACTAGAGAGAATGATGTTAGGTTCTTAGCATAAACACATATCATATAAACCTGAGGCTAATATTCGCCAAAAGCAAGTAAGTATAAAAGGTAATAAGTATAGTTTGTAAATTCTAGCTAGTGTTTTTTCGAGGGAATAGTTATCTAAAATATGAGCTAAAAATATGTTTAGTATAACATTTTCAGCTTTTAGGTAGCAGTGTTAATGTATATCAAAAATTCCCTTTTTGAGTTTAAATTGATTTTGATAAGCTGTTAGAGATATTACAGAGATTTAAGAGATCCTATGATCTGCCTCTGCCTCCCCTCCCAAGTGCTGGGATTAAAGGTGTCCACTCCTGGCTTTACAGAGACCATTCTAACCCAACATATATTAGAAGAAAATACATTGTAAAAACTCTTACTAGAATTTTTGACAATTTTGGGCCTGCTTGTAAGTACATTTGTCCCCAATCAGGTTCCAAGTACTCAGAATGAGTGTAACCTGCAAGTCTCTCTGTACCTGGGGAATGGGGAGCCTGCTGGGTGGGTAGTGGCTGTCAAAGCCCTTTCTCTAGACTCTTGAGCACATTTAACACTTCTTGAACAAGGAGATGTCACTGTTCTTGTTTTCTTTGAAATGCAAACTTAGAACAACTATAATCTGCCCCATAGTTATTAAATTTACGTTGGACCTGCCAGGGCAGACTCTTCTTTGTCGACTGTCCCCTAAGGCAGACTTCAGTAATGATTCACTATTCTCCAGCCTGCTAGCAAAGTGAGTCCAGACCCAGTGGACAGGAGTGAGGAGAACTCTTGGAGTGTTAATACACCTTGATGAATAGGGGTTAAGCCCATTGTTGTTGTTGTTGTTGTTGCATTGATGAATAGGCATTTTGAATTGCAGTATTATGCTTAGTTGGGAGAGATTTATAGGAATAATCTCTAACTTGTTTGTCGTTATAACCTAATACCGCATGCATACCAAGGAGCAACTGCTTGCGTGGGTCGAGAGGTGACCTTGTGGCTATATTTTAAAGGACTGAGAACTGGTTTCCCAGAGGAACAAAACAATTTATATTAAAAGCCTTTATGGACTGTCAATGACTGTTGCGCTCATGGAGTGCACTTGGAAGACGTGAGAAGCTTGAACTTTGTTTTATGAGTGGTGTAGTCACATGAAGGTTTGAATGGGAAGTAGTGGACCAGCATACCTACCTGGACTTAAGCTTTTCTCTAATTCCATCTCACAAGATGGAAGCTTAGTTGGGTCACCACTCTCATTTAATATCTTTAATTTGGTTATCTCCTTGAACACAGGATTTAGCTGCATTCCACTTCCTGGTGCCCCTTTAATCCTTGAACCATACTTTCCAAAAAAATCTGGAAACATTACTCTAAGCAGCACTATGGAGAGATGAAGAGACTAATTAGTGATCAACTCCTAGTTTCAGTATGGTTCACTGGAAACTAAAGAAAACATGCAGAGTAATCCTTGACGATCAAAGCAGCCCAAGAATTTTAAATGAGTTTCCTCTGGGAGGAGAGTTAGCTCCGCCTCAGCCACCCACAGCTCTTAATGACTGGAAGCCTGGCTCTGCAACATGAAATAGCTTTTGTTATCTATGAAGCTTGACTTTTAAAAAAGATTTCTTTTAAAGATTTTATTTATGTATATGACTATACTGTAGCTGTCTTCAGACATACCAGAAGAGGGCATCAGATCTCATTACAGATGGTTGTGAGTCACCATGTTGTTGCTGAGAATTGAACTCAAGACCCCTTGAAGAGCAGTCAGTGCTGAGTCATCTGTCCAGCCCCTAAAAAAACTAGCAAAGCTAACTTGCTTGCTCTCTCTCTCTCTCTCCTTCCCCCTCCCTCCCTCCCTCCCTCCCTCCCTCCCTCCCTTCCTTCCTTCCTTCCTTCCTTCCTTCCTTCCTTCCTTCCCTCCCTCCTTCATTCCTTTCCTCCCTCCTTCATTCCTTTCTTTTTTTAAGATTTATTTATTTAATATATGTGAGTCACCATGTGGTTGCTGGGAATTGAATTCTGGACCTTTGGAAAAGTAGTCAGTGCTCTTAACCTCTGAGCCATCTCTCCAGCCTAAAAAAGATTTCTTGATTTAAAAAGTTGTGCACGTTTACGTGAGAGCTTCCTGACATGGGTGCTGGGATTCAAACAAACTCCAGTCTGAAGACAGAGCAAGCTCTCTGAACTGCTGAGCCATTTGTCTCTCTGGCCAATCGGCTCATCTTTACAGGACTCTGCATTGTGGATCTGTGAGTTCAAGGCCACCCTGGTCTATAGAATGAGTTCTAGGACAGCCAGGGGCTACACAGAGAGCCCCTGTCTTGGAAAAACAAAAGAAGTAGAACATCATATGAGGTCAAGATGTGGAACAAAAAGCTCAAAAAACAACCAGAATTGGGCTTTTGGGTCAGCCAGCTTTTAAAGTGCAAGCTCTACACTTAGCCCAGAGCACAAGACTTTCACAGAAGGTCAGTTGACCCTTATAGTGGAACTGGGTTTAATTCCCAGCATCTACATGTCAGTTTTCAGCTGTCTGTAATTCCAGTTCCAGGGAGACCAAAGCTCTCCAAAGACATTCATGCTCATTGTTTTGTCTTTAGAATACTTAATGTGTTTAATTTTTTTTTTTAATTTGGCTGGGGCAATAGCTCAGTGAGTAAAGTGCTGTGCTGCAAAGGCACAGCTCCCACATAAATATATGCTGTCCACAGGACCTGTTTTAGGAATAAAGACACAGTAGATTGACAATAAGCAGATGAAGTATCACATAAACGCAACTAGTTTTAAGTGGTTTGCCAATCAGACAACACAGGCTCAAATCCTTACTAGAAACCTAAGGGGTTGTTTGTAATGATGATCATATCAGACCACAGAGCTCCAAACTAGTGGACTAATGGAGCAGTCGTAGTGGAACACTCAAGTGCTGGGCTGCCAATGGCTAGCACCACCAGTTATCGCACAGCATAGGAAGACTCAAAACCAAAACTGGACAGGATATAAGGAAATAGAAAATCAAACTACTGTAACTCAGCTAGATCTAATGAATGAATGAGACAGTAAAAGAGTGCTTGTCTTCTCAACTACACATGGAATAATTTGAATTCATACAAAATTGAATCTAGTTAGTGACATGTAATGAAGTCGGAGAGTTCAAAAGAGTAAGTGGAAGCTAATACCAGAAAAGCCAGTGGATCATAGAAAAGGCAAAGCAAAATTCTCAGAAATTAATGAAAAAAAATAACATCAAAGCAAGGAACACAGAACAATGCATAGAGGGAAGTTACAAGCAAAGACATTAAAAAGGAAAATGATCTAATACCAGGGTAAGCCGAAGCAGGAAGAAATGAGTAAAACAAGTGTGGAATGAAGAATCAGAAGATTAAAAATTAACCTGTGCTAGGTCTTTAGAAAGATGAGCAAAATTCATGAGTGTACAGGTCTTCAGAAGAGAAAAAAAAAGTCAAGTTACTAAATTAAGTTACTAAAAGGACATTACTACCAACCTCAGAAAAACAGGAATATTGAAGAATGTTGCATACTATTTCAAAAAAGGGACAGAGAAACTTAAAATCCGAGTAGATACATAACAAGTAATGACTCTGAATTAGTAGTGAGAAATGGAAAATAAAAAACCTCTGGAAAGAAGAGGTCAGGCCTGGATGCTAAATTCCAACAGACTTTTAAGTATCAATCTTCATTCTTTAATTCTTGTATGTAGAAAATTTCAGTTCTTCAAGTATTTTTTTTTAAAGGATGTGCGTGTGTGAAAACTTCTCACCTCACTTATAAATTCAGTATTATCCTGATGCCAAAGCAGATGAGGCAGGCTGGAGAGGTGATTCAGTAAATAGGAGCATGTACTGCTCTTGCCAAGGACCCATACTCAATCCCCAACATAAAATGAGCCACCTAACTCTAGAGGCATCCAACTTTTCTGGCATTGGAGAACACCCACACTCATCTGAGTGTATACACAAACAGTACAGTTAAAAATACAGACATCTCAATGGTTAAGAGCACTTGCTACTATTGCAGAAGACCTGGATTCTGTTCCCAACACCAACTTGGTAGCTCACAGCCTGCTATAACTCCAGTTCTAGCAGGAGATCCAACACTTGTCCCCTCGAGGCACCAGACACCACACGTGTGGTCTAGTCACACTTATATACATAAGATAAATCAAAAGAAAAGCATACTGATAATACTCCAAAAACAAAAGTTCTAGGGTTTCAGCATTTGGGAAGCAGAGGCAGGTGGGTCTCTGAGTTCAAAGTCAGCATGGTCTAAGTAATGAGTTCCAGGCCAGCCAAGACTACATAGTGAAGTCTGGTCTCAAATCCGTCATCTAACTTTTGTTTAAAACAAAAAAACAGAAACCCTAAGTCAGTACCCCACTTTAACTTAGCCAGAACAACTTGGGTTTTAATGACACTAAACTGACTTTTTTAAAAATAAAGATCCCCTCATCCCCAGTACTGGGCCTGGGATCCAAAGTCTTGTGCATGCTGGGTCAGTCTTCTACCACTAAGCTATATTCCCAGCTCATAATTACTCATCTAACTTAGAATGTACGATGGACAGCCTCAGGATAGCAATGCTACTACTAAAAAAAATGGATTGCCACTTAGGCAGTTCTTGTCTTTGGGTATACCCTCTTGCATTGCCATCTTTTTCTGTAATATGGATTACTTCTGTTGTGGCTATCAGAAACAAAATTAGATTTACTTCTTACTGTCAAGTTTTAGAGGATTGTCTTTTCTAAAAAAGCATTTATTTGGATTTGGTAGTAGTCTCAATGGTTACAATGGTAAATTCACAAAATAAGGTTTATTTAAGGAAATAAAGCTTTTTAGTTCTTTCTCCCTGCCATTGATTTAAAACAAACAAAAAACAACCAGAGACACCTTTCTTAACAAATGTGTCATGGTGCATTCTCTGAGACACAGGTATGTACAGGGATTTTGTTGGAAAAGATAGATGGTGTGGCCTTCGAAAGATGAAAATTGGAAACTGGAGAGATAGATGGATGGTTCAGAGTGCTTGCTGTTCTTACAGAAGATCTGAGTTCAGTTCCCAGTATCCAAGTCAGGGAATCACCAGGAACCCCAGCTCTAAATCAGACACCTCCTTAGTCACTCTCACAAATGTGCGTATGCATACACATGTACATAAACAAAAGAAAAACATTAATGAAAGGGGGAAAGGCGAAAAATCAGGTACCAGATTGGAGATGACACCTGTGTGGATGAGGAGTCATCCTCTAGAACTCTGCCCGCACCCCGGAGTTAACAATTCTGTGGTGGTGTAGGAAAAATTAAGGAATTAGTATTGGGCAGAGGGGAAGCTGAGTGGTAATGGAATCACTATGTGATGATCCATTGGGGTGTGAAGACCCTGGTGGTGTGAAAATTCTTCAGATTTGTTCCGTCTTGTCAAGATCTTTAGGACCTGCCCCAGAGAGCTGGTGACATAGAAATGAACCCACATCCACCAGAATGCAGACTTTTCTGGCTCGGAGTTGTGACCTTGTAGGTCTTTGAGGGTGGTTCACAGAAGGCAACTCAGCTAGGTGCTGTCAGTTGCCAAGACTCTCCAGAGCTATGGAAAGGACCCCATGAAGGGGAAACTGGGTGACGTGGGGGCATCCAGTACAGCCACCCCTTTGCACTCTCCTCACTTCTCAACAGATTTGGGGATCCACCTCCTAATCTGACCAGGATTATGCTGGTCTCATTACCACCCCCCTCCCCGGAATCTACAAGGGCTGGTTTTGGGCTTTAGCTGAATCCTAAGGTCTCTTCTAAGCATTTCTTTCTCACTGTCCTGGGGGAAAGTCACCAGTGTAAGAAGGGCAGCAGAGCTCAGACTGGGCTCTTTTATGCAATGCAAGCCTGCCCACTCCCAGGTCTACTGAGCTTCTGTCTTATACAGTGTTTCTGTGGCAGCTTAAGGCATGTTATTGGACAATCTACAGAGTCTGAGCATGTTATTGTTAACAAGTTATCCAGGGACATGTCAGGGTGTCCCCACCCGCTTCACCAGAGTTGGAAAACAAGACAACTATATGTGTTTGTGACATTAAGACAAGAGTCTTCCACAAAGAGCCCTTCCCCTTGGCGACCATAGGGGCAGTGGATTGAAAATGAAACTCAAACCTCACCTGAATCCAGGTGGCTTTTTTCTCTACTCAAGTTTTTCTCATCACCTCCCCAAATTGGAAAGTTCAAATCCCTGGTTATTTTTATAATAGGAATAGAAAATCCCAGCCCTATGTTTAAGTGTAAAAGATCTAAATATCTCCAGTTTCTCCCTCTCCCTCTTCTCACCCTACCTACACACACACACACACACACACACACACACACACACACACACGTGCGTGATGCTTTTTGGCTTTGAGGAATTGGCCTTGAGGCAAGAAGACATCAACTGCAAAGCTGCTCTGGCTGTGTTTATTAAGGTAGAGAGGAAAGGTGTGAGCAGCAGGGTCTCCAGCTCTTGTTGAAAAATAACATCTTGTCAGGCAGAGTATTTCCAGGTTCACCTCAACCGAATGTTGTCAGGGCCCCCTGGAAAAGAGAAGCCAAGCTTGAGTGCCCTTCACTGCTACCAAGGATTGCTGAGGAGAGGATCTGGGCACCTTAGGTTACTCAAGACAGGAAGGCATAGTAGCTGATTCTGGGGAGGGTCCCTTAGGACAAATGTCATGGCCCGCTGGCAGCCACTTGTAAAAGGTAAACCCTGAAGAACTTCTTGGACTCTTCCCAGTTTAGGATATGGCTTGCTGGAGCAGATCAGAAAACAAGGTCTCTCTCTCTCTCTCTCTCTCTCTCTCTCTCTCTCTCTCTCTCTCTCTCTCTCTCTTTCTCTCTCTCCCTCCCTCCCTCTCTCCCTCTCCCCCCACCCATGTTGAAGGTAGCTAGGGACGGGTACCCACCCAGGAAGGAATAGCCATAAAAGGAAGATGCCCATGTTACCAGCAGTGACTTCACAGCTCCCACAGTCTCAGGGCCCAGCTCGGTGACACACTTCCTGGACCCCTCTATGAGAGGATCCAATGGTATGCCCAGGCCGGCCAGGATGAACCTCAGGATTGTCAAGTAGTTTAATGGTAGGCTAGGCACAGCCCCTGCCACAGCCTCTGCAACTGGAGCAAGGGCAGCCACGGGTTCTACCACAGGTTTGGCCAATGAATCCACGAAGAAAGCCACACCTGCCAACACAAGCAGAGAACCTGGGACCTTCTCGAGGATTCTGAAGACCCAACTCCTCCAGGGAAGGCACCCAAGGGAGACTTGACAGACACCCACCTACTTCCTGATTGATGGCTACCCTGTGTCAAGGGAGATGCCAACAGACGTTAGGAAGGTGACCACATAGAGGGCCCAGGGAGGAGATAGCTACAGAGAGAGCCATAGGAGATGGGAGAGGTTTTTAGAGTTGAGGACATTCATACTGTGCCTTGCTGATTGAGGGGACATTAACCAGGTTGAGAACAGATGGGATGGGTGGTGTCAATCCAGGGCTGGCCCTTGAATAAGCCATCAGGCTGGTAGGTGAGGCAAAGAAGCTGGAGGTGGGTAGGTAAATGAGAGGCAGCTCAAAGGCTCAGGTGGGGTTGACAGCAGAAAGCCTTAAAGGTCATAGGAGAAAGAGAGGGAAGCCGTGAATAGAGAGGAAGATAAGCAGAGGAGCATCTGGGGTCCCCTGTAGACAACTCTGCTAGAAAAGCAGCGGCCAGGAAATGGCAGGTCCTCCATAGGAGATGCTAATAAACTCCAAGGGAACTCACCAGAGTCACTGAGCAGAGCCACACAGAACACTAGAAAGGTGGTGGTAAGCTTCATGGTGGAATGAGACTCAGAAGATGCCCCTGGGACCTAAGACGCTCTTCCTAAAGCCTGACCCCAATGGTTTCATATATCCAGGAGTGGAACCTCACCCTCCTGGGAAATGTGTTGTTTGCTCAGCTAACAGGCAGAAAAGCAGCCAACTTCCTCCTCTGGTCAGTGGACCCTGGGAGACTCACACATCCCACCTCAGTCCTGGGGGATTTCCTTTTGGCAGGATCTCCTGAACTCAAGTGCTGGGCTTTTCTTCCAGGAACCACGGATGTCCTTTGTCCTCACAGGGCCCACCCAGGCCTACACAGATACTGTGGTCTGACCCCACCTCAACACCACTATGGTACAGGCCAGGGGCCCATGACTCTGTGGGGACAGGCTCCCCAAGGGGGGTTATGCAGGTTCTGGGGCTGGAAGCCCGAATTAGCAGGTCCCAGGGACCCCAAATCTCTCAATGAACTATTGGTCCCTGGTCCCAGACTATGGAAATGTCACACCGTGACAGTCTTCCCAGCTCCTGATGGTCTGGGAGCACCAATGTGTTTGAGCCAGAAAGGAAGGCAACTGGGCCTTACTCCTGACTACATACATCTTAGTTGGGCCACAGGTAGCTGCTGATGCAAAAAAAAAAAAAAAAAAAAAAACCAAAAAGGACCTGGTACATTTTCTCTGTCTTTGAAATCACTCTCAAAGGCAGCAGATGAGCTTGGTATATTTCAGAGTATCCCTAAAAGCCCTTTCTTGTCTACCACCTGCAGAAATGTAGCAGAGAACAAAGCATGGGTACCCTTCCGTCAGGCTCATTAGTGGGGAGATCTGACTTCCGGCATTTTAGAATGCTTCTTTCTCAGCAGATGAGCATACCTTGATTTTTGTAGCTGGGAGGAAAGGGCCTCCTGTGGCCCCTGGGCTGCTGTGAAGACTTGCAGTGGGCAGATCCCACCTGTTTCCAGCCTGTGGTTGTGTGAGCATACTGACATTGCCTCTGTCCATTCCTTACATCTTTTCCTTATTGCTTTGTCTGGGAGGCATTTGTTAACCACCATGGAATTAATTTCAGCGGGAAATGAATTTTCAGTTTGTGAGGTTGTGCCTCCTTTCAGTGGTTTTCTGGAAGGAACGCTGCTTGTAAGGCAGTGTGGAGACCATCTGAGTGGATGTAGAGTGCACCGCTGCCACATGCAGAATATCCTGAGCTCTCCCACAGAAGGGCATATCTGTGGACATTGCTCTGACCAACCACCTTCCTGAAAAGCCAAGCCCAGATGGCCTGACAGTGGTGCCCCTCAAAACCATCGTTTCACTTTATGTGACAACTGTAGCCCAAGACCATTAAACAGAAAATCCCACAACTAACAATTGTCAACTTTCCCAGAATTTTTATCAGGTGTAACCCACCTTGCTTTCTTGCTTTTCACGGGTTCTGTAATGCCTTCAAAGTTCCTGCTCATGGGACACCCTCCTCCTCTCCTGTTCCTTGTGCATCTAATTTGTTTCTATCTAGAATGTCCTTCCAGATTCTCCTCCTCCTCCTCCTCCTCTTCCTCCTCTTCTTCTTCTTCTTCTTCTTCTTCTTCTTCTTCTTCTTCTTCTTCTTCTTCTTCTTCTTCTTCTTCTTTTTCTTCTCCTTCTCCTCCTCTTCCTCCTCCTCCTCTTCTCCTCCTCCTCCTCCTCCTCTTTCTTCTTCTTCTTCTTCTTCTTCTTCTTCTTCTTCTTCTTCTTCTTCCCTTCTTTTCCTTCTCCTCCTCTTCTCCTTCTTTTCTTCTTCTTCTCCTCCCTTTGTCTTTAAATTTATAATTATGAATACAGATTGTTATATGTGAGTCTTACTGTGACATTTCCATACAGCATGTACAGCATTGACCATAATTCACTCTTCCAATGCTTTCTTGCCCTCCGTCTTCCTCCTCTACCTTGTCCCCTTGCACCACCCTGTTATTTCCTTTTCTGCTTTTGAGATGTGTGCGTGTGCGTGTGTGTGTGTGTGTGTGTGTGCATTTGTGTGTGTGAGTTGTAATTCTGGCTTCCATGTCTGAGAGAAAACATGGCAATATTCATGAAAAAGCATATTATCTAGTATATGTGTTTGTATATTTTATGATATCTCTTTCTGTGGGTTTCTGATTTTATTTTAAAGATCTGATCAGATGCAAGAGAATAATTAAGTTATCGTGTATTTTTTGGAAAAGGTTTCAGGAGTTGAAAAAAAGCAAAGTGTATGTTCCTACTAGATGGAATATTCAGTAATGTCTGTTAAATCCAGTTAATCTAAGGCAGAGTCTTTCAACCTGTGGCTCACAGCCCCACCGAGAGTCAAAAAACCCTTTTACACAGGTCGTATATCAAATATCCTGCATACCAAATATTTACATTGTGATTCATAACAATAGCAAACTTACAGTTATGCAGTAGCAACAAAAATAATTTTATGGTTGGGGGTCACCACAACATGAGGAACTGGATTTAAGGGTGTGGTGGCATATACCTTTAGTTCTAGCACTCAGGAGCAGGTGAATCTCTGACCTCAAGGCTAGCCTGGTCTACAGAGTGAGTTCCAAGACAGCCAAAGCTACACAGAGAAACTCTGTCTCAAAACAAAACCAACCAACTGATCGACCAACCAACCAACCAACCAACAAACAAAAACACAAGTAAGTAAATAAATAAATAAATTCTGAATTCAATTTTTGTCCAGCATTTTATCCATTTTGGTGTCTTTGGAGTCTCAGTTACGGAAAAGCTATTAGTTTTTGGAGGAGTCGAGTTATTCCCCACCCCAACACACACACCATGTTTCTTATGTTTCTGTGTTGAGATTTGTGCATATGTCTCCATGGATAATATCCAGTTTCTGTGAGGGTCTCAGTGACTATCTTCTCTGGAGAACTGCATCCCCAGTACTGTCTAAAGAGGAAGCACTGGTAACAGTAACCACAGTAATAGACCAGACATAGTAACACACTTTACAAAATTAAAAACAATGCTGCCATTTGGCAGTATCAAAGAAAGGCACCAAATTGTAGACTAAGTGAAAAATTAAAGTTAATTAAAAGCTGTTGCTAATAAAGAAAATGTTAGTGGAGAAAAGAAAATAAGGAAGAAATAAAATTGTAAAAAGTAAGGAAAAATGAGAAAAAGAGTTAAAGAAAAAGAAAAGTAAAAGATCTTTCCTGCCGGGCAGTGGTGGCGCACGCCTTTAATCCCAGCACTTGGGAGGCAGTGGCAGGCGGATTTCTGAGTTCAAGGCCAACCTGGTCTACAGAGTGAGTTCCAGGTCAGCCAGAGCTATACAGAGAAACCCTGTCTCGAAAAACCAAAAAAAAAAAAAAAAAAGAGAGATCTTTCCTAATTTTATGCAGCCATAGAGGTGAAATCACATTTTTAGGAACTGGATGCAGCTGGAAAGACAATAGTCATGCTTTCTCTTATATGCAGATCCTAGATGTAGAACTATGTTCTGGTGTGCGTGTGTGTGTGTGTGTGTGTGTGTGTGTGTGTATGTCTGTATGTATGTTGTGTGTGTGTCTATGTGTATGTGTGTGAGTGTGTGTGTGTGTGTATGTTGTGTGAGTGTGTGTATGTGTGTGTTTGCTGTGTGAGTGTGAGTGTGTGTGTGTATGTGTATGTGTGTGTGAGTGTGTGTATGTTGTGTGAGAGTGTGTGTGTATGTGTATGGGTGTTTGTATGTATGTATATGTGTGTGTATGGGTGTGTGTGTGTGAGTGTGTGTGTGTGTGAGTGTGTGTGTATGTTGTGTGAGTGTGAGTGCGTGAGTGTGTGTGTGTGTATGTGTGTTAGGTTTCAGAAAACTAAAAAAGCAGTCATGGCAGGGAGGACGACATCTTAAGAGAGGTGGAGCATGGAGTAATAGAGCACAGGGTATAAAGCAGAGGGGAGCATGACTGAGCAAAAGGGAACCAGCTTGAGGGGCAGAAGGTGGGGGCCCAGTACAGGAGGGAGACGAGCAGTGTATGACGACACATATGTATAGATACCATGAAGAAAGTAACTACTCTGGATGCTAATATAACAACTAACTTTAAAAACTACCATAGTTCTAAAATTCTGTATCTACGAACGCCCTGTGCGCCCCTCCCCCCCTCCGCCCTCAGAATTTTTCATCTTACAAAGCCTGGGCCCATTAAATACAACCTCCTCCTATCCTTGCCTCTTAGATGACTCTAGAGTCTGCCATAATATCATGGATCAAGACTTCAGGTGAGCATCGGCTGCTGAAACTACAGGTGGGGTTGTTGGACCATTCTGTCTGTCATTTTGAGTAATTCCCCATTCTCTTCCATACTCACAAACACTGCGCATGCGTCCTCCTCAGCACTCTGTATTCTCTTCCGGCAGGATTCCAGTGACCCAACTGATAGCGCTGGGCATCTAGGAACTGAATTTGGTTCTACTTTTCACCATGCTGGCTGAACCAGAGATAACCAAGTTCAGGCAAAATCGCAAATGACAAAGGTGGAGACCTGCCATTCACCGGGTCCCAGGGACTTATGAACTCTCCTGGTGTCCGTCCAGTGGCCTCCCTGCACACCCTTCCTGGGATTCTTTGTCTTTAAAACAACCTTCCAGCAGGATGTAGTGTTGCATGCCTGGGCTTCATTACAGTACCCTGTGTTAAAAAAAACAACCGAACAAAGAAAAAACAAAACCAGCCTTCCCGAGCTGAACAGTGGAGTACTTGTCTCACAAAAGGAAGGCCCTGGATTTGATCACCAATGATGAAAAATGGCAAGAACAAAACAAAATTTCCCAGCAACAACCGCCCCCCCCAACCCCCTTCCACTTCCTGATTGAATAGTTGAGCGACCATTTCCTGGCTTCCCATGAGCCTGCGGTGTGACCACAGGCCTTCGCATGATTGCCAAAATACATCCTCACAGCAATGCAAGTCATCGGAGCTCACCACACTTTCCCAGCTGTGTGAGGGTCACTCAAATCTCGACTTATGCCCATCAGGCCCAGTCCTTCACCACACCCTGGCATGTAGAACTGGCCTTGTGACCATTGTCCAGTGTCAGTCAATGGGGATAGTTGGGATCTGCCTGCATTGAGGGGCCAGACGATGCCTCAGAGCTAGCTTCTGGAGGCTGCTATCAACACCTCCCTGGTGGCTGAAGACAGTACACAGTTACTTGTTCTCTCTTCTGGAGGCCTTCAGAAGTTCAGTATCACTGGGTTGAAAGCCAAGTGTTGGCGAACTCCCTCTGGAGCCCGTGGGAAAGTGCATTCCTGGTTTCTTCTAGCTTCTGGCATTCCTTGGCTCTGGAGACATCCTTCTAATGCCTGTCTCTGCCTTCAGATTGTGTGTATGTGTGTGTGTGTGTGTGTGTGTGTGTGTGTGTGAGTCCTCTTTGCCTATTAGATGACTACATGTGATTACATTTAGGACTGACCTGGATAAGCCAGGAGAATCGCCTTGTCTCAGAATAATGAACTTAATTATGTTGTCAACTTTCCATAGAAAGTGACATTCCAAAGACTCGGTAGTTAGTTTTGCCCTATATCTTATCCTTCAATATCGGTGTTGCTCTATCTCAGTCAATGGAGCATCTCCAGTGGGCGGGAGGGGGATGGACAGGGGTGATCAGCATCTACTCTGGACTTTCCCACCCAGTTCCTGTATGCCTGTTCCCTGGGGGCCCAGGACTGGCTAGGATACTGAGGAAGTGCTTGGCACTTCATCAGAAAAGAGGGTCAGTTTGTCCCAGGACATGTTTGCAGGACATCCTATGAGCCAAAACAAACATTCACGCCTTGCCTATCCTCTGGGAATGCAGGAAGTGCTGGATGTAAACATTAACTTTGAAGGCCCTGAGCACGGGCCAATTATCAACCTTGGGACCTTGGAAGGGCCATGAGGGCCTCAAAGCTGGGTGCTTGGCCAATGGGATCCTTCAGCAGATGGAGCCGTGAAGGGAACTTCTTGGGTCTTCATCATGGCTCCTGGTGTCCAGAAGCTTGAGGGGGAGGTTGTGCTGGCATGATGCTTAGTGCTGTGCCCCACATCAGGTTGTTGCCAGCAACAGAGGCCTGTACATCAACAGGCCCTCTGCTGGAAAGACCCGGAGGCCTGATCATTCTTTCCCCATGCTGAGATTTCTGTCCCAGCTGACTCTCAGCTTGGCTCTAGAGTCTCCTTGGTTCATGCTTGGTGCCCTTCATTCATGTGTACGTACCTGGGCCTAAAGAGTGGCTGTCATGAGCACGTAGAGATGGAGCTTAGGCATGTAGGCTTAGACAGCCAGCAAAGCAGCTCCCTGAGCCCCTGGGTTGGGGAAGGAACCAGAAGGTCTCTTCTTATTTTTTCTTCTTTTGTATTTGTCAGTCAGCACATCTATCAGGAAGACTTGCCACACTGGATTTCTCTCCCTCTCTGATACCCAGGATAAGTTCAAACTAGGGACCCCCAATTCCGTCTCTCAGTGAGCGTGTGCTTGCCCTGCCGGAGCAGGTAGAGTAGCTTCTCTGCCCTTCAAACTGGGCATCTTGATTGTCATACATGGTGGGAGTTGTGTGGGGGTGGAGGTGAGACGTCCCTGATGACCTTTTTAGTTTTACCTGTGACTCATTGCCATGTCACCTTACTGTGGACTAGTTAGGTTAGACCCCTGCTTTATGATTATTTTGTGCTGTAAGATGGGTCTTGTATACATTACTCCTATCTCTGAGTAAAACACATGAAGGCTAAAGTTTACGAATGGGCTGTGTTGACTTTCTTTTCATTCTTTCTCCATTCTTTTCCCACCAGGAGGTGGAGATAGATGGACAGTCTTTGGGGTAAGTCAGAACCCAGCTTCTTCCCAAGATCCTGGCTTCTTCTTCCTTTAAAAACATTTTTTTATTCATTTTTTTGTGAATTTCACATCATGCACCCCAATCCCAATCATCTCCCCCTTCTTCTGTATCTGCCCTCCAACCTTGCAAGCTCCCCCCCCACAAAAGAAAGCAAATTAAAAATAAGAAAAATAAGAAAAAAAGCATCTTGCTGTGGAAGCTGTAGTGTGTCACACAGTATATCCTTCCCCCCAAACAGCTTTATTTGCAAATGTTCATGGCAATGAGTCATTGGTCTGGCTCGAGGCCTCTAGCATTTGCTATACTATCAATACTGGATCCTCACCAGGACTCTTCTTGGATATCCCGTTGTTGCCCTGTGTCATGGAGATCCTGCAGCCTTGGTTCTGCAGGACCTTCATGCACTCCAGCTGTTCATAGATGGAGTAGACATTGGGGTGGGCCAACTCAAAGCCCCAGGTCTGAGCCGGTGGGAGCTGTGTTGGTCAACACACCTGCTCTGCTTGGCCTGTGCCACCAGGGCCAGCTCTACTGAGCTGCCCAGGCAAGGGGTAGACCAGTTGTCCTGTTCTCATGACACTGGGGCCAACTCCCCCTGTACCCATGCCACCAGGACCAGCTCTACTGAGCTGTCTGGGCTCTTCCTAAGGGTCCATGACAACTTCTGATCTCAGATTCTCTTTCTTCCCACCAATATGGCCTCCTTCCTAGGGATGTTATGATCCTAGGCCATGACAATTGCATGGCCAAGGGATGTATCCTTCTATCTCTTCCTTGTTTAAATAGTCACCTCAAGGTCAGATAGGTACATCCAGGCTCTACTGGCAGCTAAGATGAGGCCATGGCAGCAGGGCCCTGGACTTTGTTTAACACCAGGTATAAGTGGCTTGGGGAAGAAGCCAGGATCTATCAGTAAGTCTGAGGCCAGAGTAGAGAGGGCTGCTGAGCTCTCCCGGAATCCCTGGCTCACCTACCAGGTACACAGATGTGCTGTGCCCTCCTTAGTGGCCTCCTTCCTCCTTCCTCATAGCTCAGCCATCTGGGGCCTGGGGTTCCCAGCAGAGTCGCCAATGTGTCTTGTTAGCACTTGTGTGAAGGCCTTCACTTTGGTCAATATTGATCTAGTTCTCTCAAGCACTTCATTTTTCCTCTCTTCCAAGGCCGCCTACAAAGGGCCCTACAGTGTAGAAGGTGGCACAATACAATCAGCATGATTCTTGCTTGGGCGGGGGGCATGGGGCTCGGGGCCTTGCTGAAGGAGGCAAAATGCTGACCCTGTGGTAAGCAGTGAAATCTGTGGAAGATTCTTCCTTCAGTCAAAACTCGATCCAAGCTCAACTGGTGTCACCAGGACCTTGCCTTTTGCAGCTATCTCTCTGGTCCTGTGTTTTTTTTTTTTTTCCATTTGTCCTTTCTGTTTCATGCCCAGTACCCTCATCGGGCAGGAAGGTCCCCCATAAAGCGGTGCCCTCGGCTGCCTCCACACACTAGGACCCAGGGTCATGTGATCTGGTGGGTTAGATAACTGGAGAGACCCCATCCCAAACCCCAGCCCCAGTGTCTTGCTCACATCAAAGATAGAGTCATTGCTGTCCCAAAGTGAGACTCATGCAATGGCTTAAAGTATAATAGTTCAGTAGCAGTCTTTTGGTCACTCTCATCTCTTATGGGACACAGGAGTGGAATGCATGAATGAGTTCCAGCCCCCTTTTAGGGGCAGGAAGTGCCCAGGTGTCCTACTGCACACGGGGGCTCTCAGAAGTTTCCCAACACTGACTCATCAGTCAGACAGGATAGCAAGAGCCACATGTACCTAGCCACCTGACCCCTTGTTTGCAAAGGATTGGCCAAAGTTTTCAAAGATGCTCTCCCCAGACACATTCTAAAATCTCACTTTTCGCCCTCTGCAGTCCCCTGTCCTGAGTTTTCCTCTGCCCCACTTTAGCCTCCTCCATTCCTATATCCTCCTGACTCCTGTCTAGCTGTGGCAAACTTGTCCAGCTCTAACTGAAAAACAGAGGGTCCTACATCTCCCCCCCCCGCCCCGCACCGGTGCCTCTGATAGCAAGGTGGTGTAGATCATTCAGTCCAGGACAGGGAAGCAGGTCACCTCCCCTGCATTAGTGGCAGCAATCATTTAATTCCCTTGGTCAGAGACACTAATAACCCCCTTAGCTGCAGGAGCTTCCTGGTTTTGGGCCACAGGAGGACCCCAGGTCCTGCTGATCTCCATTTCAATGCCAAGCTTCAAAGTCAGGCTTCCCACTGTTCCCTGCAAGGCCCTCTGTAACTCTCCATGGCTGCAGCCCCCAGAAGTCTCTCTGTGATTTTTTTTGAAGGGTTGTTGTGGGGAGATGAGAAACCCACTTACTCTGATGCAGATGGATAGGAGGGTGGTGACTCCGTGGGCCTTTTATATAACGAATGACCACGGGCTTGGTTTAAACACTACATTCCTTCACTGCTTGCAGTTCTGCAGACTGAAAAGTCCAAGGTCAAGAAGCGGGGATGGTTTTGTGTCTGATGAGGGCTCGCTTTCTGATTTGTGGACGTGTTTTCATATGGTGAGAAGAGGGTGAAGGAACTCCCTCTCGGTGTGTGCCATCTAACTTTTTAATCCCTTGGTGTGATAGGCTCTTGTGTAAGCTCTAAGCTGCTGCTTCATGGTCGTGCCTGCCTGCCACCATCGTCCTCACCATGATGGGCACGGACTCTAACTCTCTAAAACTGTGAGCCGCAATGTAAATGCTTTTTTTTTTTTAATAAGTGGCCGTAGTCACCCTGTCTTCCCACAGGGACAGGAACTAAGGCGCTTGGTTCTTCTAATAAGGGAAAAGCCCCATTCTTGAGGACACCACTCCTTTTGGTCTGATTCCTTCCCAAAGTCTCTACCGTCATACCATCCCCTTGTGATAAGGGTTCTGAGGGGCCACAATGGTTCAGCCCGTTGCAGGCATCTAAGAGATGAATGTGTGTGTGATGGATAATTTAATCAACTTGACCGGACTGAAATAATGCCTACAACGTGACATTAGTAAGACACACTTCTGGAGGTTCTACAAAGGTTTTTCCCAAAGGATCTAATACTGAATGTGGATACCACCTTTCAGCAGGCTGGGGTCAAGATATAACAAAAGGGAAAAGTTAGGAGGGGGACCTGCCAGTGCCACTATGGACACGATTTTGTGGGGCCAGGGGCATGCTCCATGATATGGTCATTTCCAAATGGTTTTCTCCAGTGCTCTCAAGGCAGCAAGTCATGGGGAGACACTTAGTCTGATGGTCATGGATCTATCCAGGCTCACCCAGCTTCAGGGAACCTCATCTGGTTACTTGCCTTCTGCCTTGCACAACCCACAGTCCAGCTTGGTCTTGGCTCTTTGGTTAGTGAGAGAGGAAATCCAGGGCCCGGTGACAGGCTTCTGCCCTGGGACTGATTCAGTGGCCAAATGCAACTGATTCTAACACAATGTTAAGTGTCAGGATATTTGTATTTTGTGTGAATTTTTTTCTATTCAGATTTAGATTTAATATAGAAGCCAAGACAAAATGAAGCCCTTAAGCCCTGGCAGCTGCCTCCGCGGGGAGGGGCTCTTCTCACCAGAATGTCAAGAAACTTGAGGGGACAACAGGCATCACTGGGCAGGCCCAAAATGTACAACTGGCTCAACAAGGTGGTGGCCTTCTCTCAGGCCTTTGTTGGGTTCTTTTCTGTTCTCTTGGGGCGAGTGGTCCATCAACTATGCTGACTGACTGTTCATGGGCGCTTAAGTCCACCTCCAGTCTGTCCAGCTGACAGGGCTGCTGTCTCCCAGTGGTCATTGCTGGCTTTTCCTCCTGGACCCCTGGAGACAACCTCAGAATACTGGCCCTGCTTCCTCCATGTTATTGGAAGAGGAAATAGAGAACTGGTACAGAGGACTTGCCTGGAGCCGAGCTCCCATATCTACCACTGCTGGTGATCAGGGTCAACGTGTGGCTTTGGTGGGCGACAAGAAAGCACCGCTTTACTTTATAGATGAGATAAGTATTACGAGAACACGACTGGAATAAGCTGGCGCAGACAAACTCCATGGAAGATTAACAAGCATCCCGATGTCTCTTCCGCGCCCTCTGCTGGCAGTGGTGGGGACTGCGCGCTGAGTTAGGGACGATGGGGATCCGGGCTCTGCAGCAGTATAGTCAGGGGACCACACCATGTTTCCTTTGAGCCTAGAGGCCTTTGTGAGCTGTAAGGTTAAGGTCAGAATTTGACATACAGCCTACTTAGAATCTATTCATTATAACTCAAAAGACTGGCATCAAATTTATTATTATCTTTCGTTAAATATCTTCGCTCATTTCAGAGGACACTGCCAAAAAGGGCAGAGCACGTTTTCTTCCCCAGTACATTTCGTATGTGTGTAGTTACAAGTCAGGAGAGGTGACGCAGACAGGTGATACGTAAGGGAGGGTTGACAAGGGCTCTGCAGCCCCGTTTGCAGCCTTTGGTCCTCTGAGAGAACAGTATCTACTTCCACTAGGTGAGCCTGAGACTCAATCCCACAGACAGGTTAGGGGCGGAGGAAAGGGGGTGGGGACTCCACAGGGACAAAGAAGACTACAGTCATACATGCATTCAACATATCATAGGAGAACAATACACTTGGTGGGGAGGGTCTGCTGAGCAAGCCCCTGCTTGCTACACGGTTGCCTGTCCTGCAAGCGTTCCTGTTGGGATGGAGCTAGGGATGGTAGAATTCATCTTCATGAAGGTTTCTTCTGGTAGTGATGGGAGGGCAGCATGAGCGGGGCTGGCGGGGTTCTTGGCAACCCCGGCTTCCATGGAGGGATCTCTCAGGACAAGAGGTTTGATTTGTTTAGGTGTCAATGTCAGGTAAAAGTGTAGGGTAAGCAGGGGCCCCCAAGGGGCCTGGGGACACAGGTTGATGACTGAGTGGCCCCCCCAGCCATGTGGTCCTCTGTGTCAGCCCCTGGAGCTTTCCTTGACAGAATCCACAGATAATCAGATCCAGGCTCTTAGAGGAAAGACCCCCAAGCAAGGGGGGGTTCAGAACAGCAGCTGGTTTCTTAGGTTCTAGGCCAGGCAGGTGAAGCCTGGGAGCCTTCAAGAGGGTGTGTGTGTGTGGGGGGGGGCAGCTGTGTGTGTGACTGGCATGCTATGTCCGCCCTTCAGTTGTTGGGGACTAGGATTCAAAAGGGCTGTCCGTGGGCTTCTTTTCCAGATGACTTTTTGATGAGTAAATTCTTTATAGCAATGCCCGATCTTCTGATAAAAAGAAAACAAAAACAAACAAACAAACAAAAAAAAACGGCTCTTCTCAACACTCAGGGGCAGAGGCGTTGCCTCATTGCGATTAGTCACTGTGAACAAACATCTACCATGAGCTAGATAGATGCTCAGAAGACTCCTCCTTCTCCCTTCCTCCTTTGTGGCTCTGAGATAGAAATATCTTTCTTCAGCCCTTCAGGGCCAGGAGAAGGAAGTAGGAAGCCAGCTGGAAGTGGGGGACTGTGTGTGGAAGGGATGGTGTTGGGCCAGGACAGGGTAGCCTGGTCTAACTCTTCCTTGATTCATCATGTGACTCTCAGATGTATGTATTCCTTATGAGAACTCTGTCACCCACCAGGGCGATGAAAATAGGTGCTGTGGAGAAGGATTCTCTGCCAGAGTGCTTATTCCAGGGCCAGCATCTGTGAAGGCTGAGCAATTGAATGTGGGGGTGAGGGTGGCCGCCCGGTGACGGGCACAGGAGTGGTACAGAGTTCAAGGGAGCCCTCGTGTCTGAGTTTGACTCTTCCTGGATAGGGAGGATGTAGAGGGGGCGGGACATAAAACACTTCCAGGGCTGGATCCAGAGGAGTTGAATTCCCAGTCTGGGCCTTCAGCCCAGATGTCAGAGCCAGGTTGCTGCAAGGGGCAGGAAGCCTTGCCACGCGTTCCTTAGTAGCTGCTATCTGCGAAGAAGGTGGAGCCAGCAGACAGGCCGCAGTCACCTTCTGTACATGGCTGGGAGACCTCCCCGTACTCGTTGTTGTAAAACACCTTGCCTCCTTGTGCCCCTTGGGTGGGCCGCCGCCGCCTTCCCTGGGGGTCAGGGTGTCCTCTGGGAATATCCATGTGCTGGCCAGGACCTTTACAGCTGCCAAGACAGGGGGCATGGTGTTAACGAGTAAAGTGAGCGGGCCCTGGGTCAGGGTCCGATTGGAATCACCAGACGCAAGCAGAGCATGACGCAAGCGCAGAGGCTTTGAGACTAACACAGATTTGACATCAGGCGCACAGCAGACAGATCTGACGTGACAGGGGCAGTTCTCCTGCCCAAAGCCTGGACCCAGGGCTGTGGAAACGCCGACTTCATCCCCTTAATCATGCTACTTTAGGACAAGTGAACCTACTTGCCCCGGGGCAGGTGAATCTGATACGACTCCTAATGGGTTTTAGGAAAACCAGTGCAGGGAATCGCGCCCTCTGCTGCCACTTACTTGGAGGTGCAGGGTCCTTAAAGAAAAGTCCTGTTTGTCTTTGAAATTTTGATACTTGCTTCCTTAGGATTCTTATTTTCCCGCCACTTTCTTCTTCTCACACCTCACCACAAAGCATCTCAGGCATAGCACCGCCTTTCTGCTCACTGTCCATCCGGAAGCCGCTGGCTCCCAAGACAGCTACCCCTGTCTTACCCATCTCAACAAATGGCATCTGTGTTTTCTCTAGCTCAAGGTAAAGATGTGACTGTGGTCCCTGATTGTCTTTAGCCTTCATATCCAGTCCACCCAGATGTCCCCACTGACACCTGTTTACCCCCAGGCCCCTCCTCTAGGGTAAGGCTCACTGTCGACTCGTAGGTAACCCTCACGGCATGTCTCTACATCCACTCTCCCTTTTCTCTCTGAAAAGCGTTTAGAGATATCCTTTAGTTAGATGTGACATCAGGGCCTCCCCTTCCATTCCCTCCCAGGGTCTTTCATCACTCTTGGGATGAAAGTCTAGCTTTGGGGCTGGGGGAATGTCTCAATAGATAAAATGCTTGCTGTGCAAGGATGAGGACCAGGGTTTGGATCCCCAGCATGCATGTAAAAGCAAAATCCAGGAGCTGTGGTGGCCAGCCTGCAATTTCAGTGCTTATGAAGGCAGAGCTGGGATGCCTGGGGCCGGTTAGGTAGCTGGACTGACTGAACTGGCAAGCTCTGGATTCCGCAAGAAATACTGCCTCAGTAAGTAAAGTGGAGAGATCAAGTAAGACATCTCGTGTCAACTCTGGTTCTCATATGCGTGCACACACGTGTGCACCTGAACCCACCCCCCCCACGTACACACATGCATACCATATGCATTAAAAAAACCCCTAGCTTCTTACTAGGGCCTATAAGGGCTTGCGGGCTCCAGCCCTTGCCTGCTCCCCCTGATTATTTAGCCTTATCTCTTATTTTCTTTAAGGTTTTTATAAAATGGTGATTTATTGCTTTTTGTAGCATATCAAGAAAATCCTGATACTGTTTTTACATCACTAGTAACTTTGTTTTCTTTTTCACCTTTATATATTTGTTTGTTTAGCGTGTGTGTGTGTGTGTGTGTGTGTGTGTGTGTGAGAGAGAGAGAGAGAGAGAGAGAGAGAGAGAGAGAGAGAGATGGATTTTAGAGGGCAACCTGTGGTTCTTTCCTTCCATGTGGGTCTTGAGGACGGAACTTAGGTCCTCAGGCCTGGCAGCAAGTGCTTTTATCTACTAAGCTATCTCTTGTCCCCAGAACATTTAATTCTTAAAACCAAATTGTTCTAATGGGAAATATCCCAGAGTTTACTCTTCTAGGTCAATCTACTTAGGTACACTTAATTTTCTTACTAAAGACTTTGTGTATGTGTGTGTGTGTGTGTGTGTGTGTGTGTGTGTGTGTGTGTATGTGTGTGTGTGTGTCTGCTTTCAGAGGTAAGAAGAGGGCATTAGAGCCCCTTGGAGCTGGAGTTACCAGAAGTTATGAGTTGCCAGATGTAGGTGTGGGAAGAGAACTCAGGTCTTTTGGGAAAACAGTCTGTACTTTGAACTGCTGAGGTGTCTTTCTAGCCCCTGGGCACACTTCTAATCTGTAGATTCAGGTCTTCTTTTATTTATTTTTAAAAAATGAAAGCTTGTTTTTGGCTTCTAAGTTTAAGACAAGTATGACCTGACTCACACTGGCCACGTTTTCTTTAGGGGGTTCCAGTTCTGCACACATCACACTCGCGCTCCTTTTCTACTCCTAACCCCACCCTCCGACTGATTCTTTTATCTCTTTATGCAGATGAATTTCATTTTCTTGGCTCCTTTCATTTCTTCAATAGACTGTTCCTAGAGGGCCCTGGTCTTCATTTTCAAGAGGATTCATCTTCCACTTTCTCTCATGTTGTTATTATTTTGTATCTTCACATCGCCCACTTGTATTCTGGGCTGTTGAATTTCTGATCCTTGGTTCAGTGCTTGTTTCTTTATATATTTTATTCTCATTGGCAGAGTGGGCTTAATGTCATCTCTTAAGATGTATTTATTTTTATTGAATGCATGTGAGTGTTTTGCTTGCATGAATGTATGTAAAGTGTCTGTGAAGTGTCCATAGAGGTCAGAAGAGGGCATCAGTTTCTCCCCAACCTACAAATGGGCGGAGCAATGATTTGAGTCTCAGAGGCATTTCGCACTTTCACCACACAAAGAATATAGAAAAGCGCAAAATCTTTTGTGTAAGGAGTGCCTGAGCACGGCCAGGCCCCAGTTCCTTCTGCTCAGGACCCTCCCTAGGATGGCATGCTCACTGTTGGGTCCTTACCTGAAGCTGCCTTCTTGTCTATGCCTGCTTTCTATCTCCTCAAACTCTTCTGAGGCCAGCACCATCCCGCTGTCTGTCTGGTTATCCTGTGGGGAGAGAACCAGCCAAGCCTGTGGACCACATATGAGGCTTTCCTGCAGGGCAGCCGGGTCCCAGCCTGGCCAGGTGTCACTGAACCTGAGCCTTGCTGGCCTTATACCTGTACCCGTGGGAACTGAGTTAGGTGAGTGGTTTCTAGTCCATCAGAATTTGCAGAGACGGTCACATGTCTGACATGAAGGGAAAAACTGTGGCCTGAGTGGTGGGGGCCTGGAGGGGAGGAGCTGTGTCTGGTCCGTGACAGGGGAGGAGCTGTGTCTGACCCATGACAGGGAGGAGCTCTGTCTGGCCCGTGACAGGAGCACAATGGGCATGCACTCATTCTGAGGTAGAACTGGAATCTCAGCGTTGTTCTGAAAAGTCTTCATTGGTCCCAGAGACACAAGCTTAGGTACCTGTGGTCTGCTCAAGGCTCCCTCACAGGTGACCTCATCAGTCATCCTTCTTGGACCACAGCTCCCTGACCAGGTCCAGGATCCATGGCCCCTTCTGGATGGATTTAGGTCTGAAGCTATAGCCATTGGTCATCAAAGCTCAGACCTAGGGGCTCAGTCTCTTCACTTACAAATAGACACACTTGCTGAGCCTCCTCGAGCTTCAGCTGAGTGGATTCCTACAAGCTTCTTGTTCTACACACCCCAACCACTTTCAGTGACGCTTCTACCCTCCGGGTTAGTGGTGCCAATCACCACCCCCAGGGGCATCTGTGGCCCAAGCTGACTGATGCAGTGTGATCTCTCTCTCTCTCTCTCTCTGTGTGTGTGTGTGTGTGTGTGTGTGTGTCTGTCTCTCTCTGTCTCCCTGCCTCTCTGTCTCTCTCTCCCCTTAACATTCATATATATGCATATATACAAATATACATGCATGTCACAGTGTGTGTCTGGAGGTCGGAGAACAACTTGAGTGAGTCAGTTATCTACTTCCACCATGTGGATTCTGGGGAATGAGCTAAGGTTGCAAGCTTATCTCCTGAGTTGGCTCACTGACTCTGAGTACCTTACCCCCTTTAAAAACCATGGTATCAGCCAGGTGATGGTGGTGGCCATGGCTCAACCCTTCAATCCCAGTACTTGGGAGGCAGAAGATAGGTGGATCTCTGTGAGTTCTAGGATAGCCAGGGCTACACAGAAAAACTCTGTCTCAAACAACAACAACAACAAAAGCAAAACAAAAAACCAAAAAATCAAAAAAAAAAACCCACCCAAAAAAAAACACCCAAAAAACACCCCACAAAAAACCTAAAATACCACCACCACCATCACTACTACCACCACCCCCAAAGCCATGGTCTCTATACAGCTGGGATAAAATGGCCAGGGAGGCCAGCAGCTGAGAGAGGATAGCTTTGAGTGACCAACAAGATGCAAAAGTACTTGAGGCGCTCCCTGGATTCAATATTTTGTTGGATTTCCCCCAGGAGACGCCTTTGTGCCTATGGATCGTGGTATGACTCACAATAGGCAACTGACTACCAGCCTAGGTGCCATCAACAGAGGACAGAACAGGAGAATGTGGTGCGTGGACACAGTGGGGTTTCATTCTGCCCCAGAGAAGAACAAAACACTGTCCGCAGGCGATAGAAGGAATTGGAGGATGGCTACATTAACTGAAATGAGCAGGAAGACAGGTATGACATGTTCTCTCATGAGGGAGCTAAAAAATGGCTGACCTGGAAGTAGAGCAGCCATTAATAGAGGTTGGCTGGGAAGAGGGAGAGGAAGTGGATAAAGGGAGGCTGGATTAGTGCAATCTAGTCTTGAAATACTGTATCCATTAATATGTACGACTTCCACAGTAATAAAAATTAAGTAGAATGCTTTAGAAGTCTTGTTTGCTTCTCTGTTACTTGTGTTGGGGATACCTAATACTGTCTGTCCCCCCACCCCCACCCCACGTCTGAACCTTCCTTGGCCCCAACTCAGCTGCACATCCCTCTTCCCCCCTCCTTCCCTTACCACGGAGGCTTTGTAGGTTGTAGGAGTCATGGGCAATTCTTCAAATGTCTTCATCCTGGAGGAACCTGGAGTCTTAGTGCCTCTGGCCAGGCGCCCAGGAAAGGACACACAGTTGTAATATCTGTGGGAAGGACACAGAAGTTTCTGAAGAATTCAGAACCTCCCCTACCTCTCAGGCTGTTTCTCTCCCTGATGAGAAAGACCTTCTGGTGAGAGGCAGAGTATGGGTGGGACTTGGGTCCAAGGTCTGGACTGGTCCTCAGATCCCACTTTGGTGTCCATCACACAGCTCACCTGACTTGGGCACGCCCCTCCCTGCCCTTCCCTGTGCTGCCATGCCTCTCCTGTACACGAGAACTCTGAATCTGCTGTGACTTTGAGGTGAAAAGAGAGTGGGGTAGTCACCCCCAGGCTGAGTGTGGCATGGAGCTGAGGCAGGTATGGTTTTTTCTTCAGGGTGGCCATCTTCCTGTTACTAACCACTGACTGGCATGCCCACGTATACATGTGTGTGCACAAGTGTCAGCATGCATGGTTTGTGCACAGGTTATTGTGTACATGGTAGAAGCAGCCTGGCAACGGCCAGTTTGCTGTTCTGTCCCCAGACATGTCACTGCCCTGAGCACATAGGACAGGAGCCCCAGAGTCCCAGACTCTCTGTCATGCTTGTGAGAACATGGATGGTACAACATATTAGAGGTGTAAGCTACCAAGGGTAAGAGAGGTTGTATTCAAAGTTCTAGAAACAGAATGTTTCACTCCAGAATATGGCGAATGTGTATGTGGTCTGCACTGCTCTTAGGCCTTGCCATGGTCCTGGAGACACACTGTGGAGTTGAAACAGTAATCACACCCTGGGAACATTCTTGGCTCAAACACAGTCTACTTTGTGTCTCCAAAGAGAGAGAGAGAGAGAGAGGGTGCTCAAAGTAGGTGCTCTCATGAAAGTGGGAAGCACAGAGAATTAGAGGAAGCTGGTTGCTGTGATTTGAATTTGGCTAGAGTGTATCTCCAAGGTCCACGTGCTAGAAACTTCATCCCGCATGTGGGGACACTGAGGTGGGGTCTAGTGCATGGGAACATCACCTCAGAAAGGACTAATGAAGGTCTCTTGGGACCCTGAGATGTTGTAAGAAGAGTGGTGAGGGCCTCTGGCTTCCTCTGGCTTCTGTTCTGGGAAGGGAGACATGGAGGATATACAAGTTCAGTGTTTTGGTGCTCAGCAGGTGCTGGGAGGTAAAGGGATATACTACCATTATGTTTGGGACAGCATTGCCTTGCAGGCTCAGTGTGAACCAGCCTTTATTCTTCATGTACTTCTGCTATCATGATGTCATTTGCCATGAAACTCTCCCCAGTGATAAGCAAATGATGATACCGTGTTTTTGAATCTCCACTGATCTAAACTTAATGGACCTCTTTCCTTGATAAAGCACTCAGCCCCAGGTCTTTTGTTACAGTAACAGACTACTAAAATGCTCATGGGAAGAGATCTCTCAAGTCACTGTAAGTTGCTTTTCCTTAAGGACTTATAAATTATTCCATGTCCAAGCTGCTGTCACCATCAGACCCATTCCCAGACCCGGGGAGAGGGAGACTGACCTGGCTGCCAGGCTGTGGCAATGCGTGCTGGGTGGACTACCTTCAGCATCAGCTTCAGTGATATGTAGAGCTGTGGTGGAGGCCTGCATGAAGCCATCCTCCTCTGAGCTCTGGGAGCTGTGCAGGGCCATGCATCCCTCTTCCTCCTCCTGGCAGGAATGGGAGACATTTCCAGGGTCAGAGGCTACCTCAAGCTTGTCAGAAGTCTTACTACTGTGGTCCTGACCTCTACCATAGGGTCAGGGTGGGTTATTGTGTGCTCTGAGGAATAAGTGGGGCCTTGCTGGGCCCTAGTACACTTTAACGGTCATAGTGGACCAGGCATGGAGTTTGCTAAATGCCTGCTGGGTTAGCCTTGCTCAGTTCTCCCAACAGCCTTTCCAGGTCCAGGCAAGTGGGACAGGATGGGCCTCAGCTGGGCATTCAGGTTCTAGAGCATGAGGTACCAACCCCAAGATGCTACCCTTAGGAAGTACCTCTGGGAAGGGAGACTTGGAGGATATATAAGTTCAGTGTTTTGGTGCTCAGCAGGTGCTAGGAGGTAAAGGGATACACTACCATTATGTTTGAGACAGCATTGCCTTGCAGGCTCAGTGTGAACCAGCCTGGGGCTCCCTGTGGACAAAGACGGCCTCTGACTACCAGTATGGCAGCTAGAGCAGATGCTGGTGGTGTTTGCCCAGCTTCATGTTGACTGAGTTGGAGCTGTGGAGAGTGGGAGGATAGGCCCATGGGTCTGGGGCCCAGAGATGTGTGACCTTTCCTTGGTAGCTGACAGGTGACCAGGGCTTAGAGGAGTTTGGAAAGACAGACAAGGCAGGGACCCAGGATAAAGCCATGGGTTGTATTAGGACAGGACAAAGATGGGGCTCACCTGCCAGCCTCCTCCCTGAAGCAGGTCCCCCAGGATCTCCACGAGGTCAGAGAAAGCAGGTCTTGCTTTAGGGTCTCCAGACCAGCAGCTCTGCATGATGTGGCGTCTGTGGGATGCAGATGGCTGTTGACCTGTGGTCTGAGTGCACCATGACCCTCCCACCAGTCCACCCCACCACTCCTGTATCTCTTGGATCACTTTGGCAGTTGGGATAGTTAGTGTGTCCCCCTAAGGTTCATGTGATGGGAGCTTGATCCCAGAGTGGTTGACCACTATTGAGGTGATGGACCTTTCAGAGATGGTGCCCACTGCAGGGTCAAGGGGGCATATGAATGAATTAATGCTGGTCTCTAAGGGTAGGGTCTCCAGAGAGCAGGCTGTTCGTTGTATATAATTCCCTCGCTTCCTGTTTACAATGTGTCCCTTTCATGTGCTCCCAGCATGATGCCATCTGTCATACTGCAATGCAGACAGGAGGCCATCACCAGAGCTGAGTGATGGAGAGGGAATGTCTGCTCTTGAACTCTCAGAACTGGGCTAAACAAACATTCCTTTTTCCTTATGAAGTGTCCTGTGCCCAGTACATTATAGGAATGCAAAAGGGACTCAGACTTCTGTCCCTCATACTTGTTCTGTCATCTCCACTTCAGATATAACACTGGCCATCCCCCTGCCTGTCTCCCATCATCCTCTAGCTGTCTTCAGTCCTTTGAGTGTCACCTCAATGTCCTCTCTTCCCCTGATCATCTGACTTTCTAGTGCTTATCAGGTGCCTCCAGGGTGTCTGTGTCCCATCTCATAATGTGACTACCATCTGTGTGTCTCCTCCAGGGCAAAGGCCTGGCCTGCTTTATGGACTCTGGACTTCCAGGGGATGGCACAGCAGTGCGATTCAGGATTGGGGGCATGTTAGTGGATGAATGGATGGGATCAGTATTGGAATGAGACAGTGTCTACTATGTATTTTATACCCAAGTGCTATCTCCAGCCTGCTTGCTCTCTTTCCAGGGCTTGAATTCCATCTCCTGCCCCACAACTTCATGACCCTCTTCCACTGAGTGTCTCCATGCCTGTCCTGAGGCCCTCCTCTGTGCACATAGACTTCTCTCTCTGCCTTCCATCTCATGATCTGCACCAACCCTCTCCATTACCCATTACTGCACAGTTCTCTCTTGGTGCCTGGTGCCCAACAACTGAGCGGCCAGCCAGGAGACTCACATGGCAGGAGTGGCCAGCTCCGGGGCCCTCATTCGCGTGCCATCCTTCAGCCGCTGGCAGAACTCTTCATTGATCTGTACCCCAGGGTATGGAGAGGCCCCTGATGGAAGAAAGGGGGTGGGGTGGGTGGGGAGAAGTCTGCCCTTTGTTCAGCCTGGCCTGTCTTGTCCCTTCCTCTTTTGTACATTGCTACCAGAGTTAGTATGATGTCTCTACCCAGGGCCTGGGCTAGCTCCCTCCTCTATTCTAATTCTTCATCTAATTAAAAGAGTCCGAATGGGGCTGGAGAGATATCTCAGCAGTTAAGAACACTTGCCGTGCAATCATGAGGACCAGACTTCTGATCCCAAGACCCATGTAACAAGATGGGCATTTGCCTGTAACTGTAGATTCAAGCAGAGCAGAGATAGGAGAATCACGGGATTGTAGGCTTCTAGAACAGCCAACAAGGGGAGGCAGAGACGGCTCAGTGGTTAAGAGCACTCACTGCTCTTCTGAGGGTCCTGAGTTCAATTCCCAACACCCTCATGGTGGCTCACACCTGTCTGATGCTGTCTTCTGGTGTGCAAATGTACATACAAAGTACCCATACACATAAAACATATAAATAAATCAATCTTAGGATAGCCAAGAAAATGCCAGCCCCAGGTTCTGGTAGGGTACCACGCACATCCACAGAGTCAGAGTGCATTTGTGAGACTAGTCGCTGAGAAGGGCATGCAGCCTTATAGAGCCTGTTCAACAAAACCATCCTGCATCTCCTGACCACTCTGCCCACAGTTGTCCACTTCTAACTTATGAGGACAACTGTCCTGGTGTCCCCTTGCTCCTCCTGGGCCACTTGCCTCGCTATTATTTATTTGTGGATCGTGTTGCGAGAGACTGAATGCCCCAGTGCATGCTAAGCCCACTGAGCTTTGTTCTAACCCCTCCTCGTGCAGCCCAGCTCCTTTCCAGTCCCTGTGGTTCACCCAGCAACCCAGGGGCCCCTGTACTATGTATAATCTGTCTGCTCCTGTTTTTAGTAACTGTTCATCATGGCCGCTGTTTGGAGACATTTATGGTTTGTTCATTGTCTTCTTTTACCCTTCATAGGGTCAGTTTATATGTAGGGTTTGTGTATGTAGGTGTGACTGAAGGAGAATCCCTCCCCGCAAAGGCTTATGCACTCATATATTGGAATGCTTGGTGACCAGGGAGTGGACGTATTTGAAAGGATTAGGAGGTGTGGCCTTGTTGGAGGGTGTGTTACTGAGGGTAGCCTTTGAGGTTTCAAAAGCCTACACCAGGTTCCAGTCTCTTTCTCTGTCTGCTGCTAAAATCAGGATTGTAGCTCTCAGCTACTTCTCCAGTCTCATGCCTACCTTTATACTCCTTGCTCTGTTCCATGCCGTGACAATAATGGACTTACCATCTAAAACTGTAAGCGAGCCCCAAATTAAATGCTTTTCTTTATAAGAGTTGCCTTGGCCATGGTGTCTCTTCACAGCGATAGAACAGTGACTAAGACACTGAATGAGTACTGAACTTTCTTTGGGACCCATGGTGAGTGAAGAGGTTGCCCTACTCAGCATCAAAGTGTTGCCAAGAGTGCAGGGAGCTTTGGGAGGCAGGGTTCTCTGGCTAGCTGGGCCAGGCTGGGCAGAAGCAGGTGAGTGGGTGGGCTCTCTGTGACCCATCACTTGCCTCAGAAGGCCCTGGGCTAATAGATCCATGTACAGTTACAGTTGTGTGATCGACCTCTGGACAAGTGACCCCCTCTTCTCTCCTGGGTGGACGCCTTGCTCTTAACTCACCCAGTGAGAAAATCTCCCACAGCAGCACTCCGAAGGACCACACATCACTCTGTGTGGTGTACAGCTTATCAAAGATGCTCTCGGGGGCCATCCATTTCAGAGGCAGTCGAGCCTGGGTGGGCGGAAAGAGATATGGCCCATGGTGGAGGAGAGAGGGCAAAGATCAGATGCCAGGATACCTGCAATCCTAGGTTCCTTCTGTGAAGATTCAAGGTGTCTTCCCTGTCGTTGTCCTGTCTCTCTTTCCACCCTGCTCCCTCTCTTCCTCCTTTCTCTTTCCCCTCCCTTCCCTCCTTCCTCCCTTCTACCTTCCTCTCCCTCTCCCTCCGACTTTTATCTTCTCCCTCCCTCCCTCCCTCCCTCCCTCCCTCCCTCCCTCCCTCCCTCCCTCCCTCCCTCCCTTCCTCCCCCTCTCTCTCCAACAGCTATCCTTTGTTACCTGTTATCTTCATTCCCCCTCCCTTCCTCCTCCTACCCCTGTTCTTTTTACTCTCTGTCCCCTCTTTTCTGTCTCTCTCTCCATCTTCTTCCTCCTCCTTACCTTTTCCCCTCTCTCTCCATTTCTTCCTCCCTCAAGCTCTTAATGATGCTTCTCTACCATCAGTCTCCCTCTACCTTGTGATTTCACCTGAGATCCCTTCCAGACCAGTGCCTCCAACCCAGTGTTCCCAGTCCTCTTTCTTGAAATCTTATTGGGGGTGTGTGCACATCTGCTCTCTACCTGCATTTGCCTCCCACACCTATCAGCAGCATGAAGGACAAAAGCCTCCCATAGGGTAGCCACTCTGGGACAGGTGATCATCACACTGACCCGAACTCACTGTGATCAATTTCTCTCTCCAGCCATCTTCCTTCCTTTCCCTGGCACAAGCCCTTACTCACCTCTGCTCAATCATGCGAGCACCCTTCTATGAGCTCTATCAACATCCCTGACACTGTCTGTGGACCTGTTTGTGAAGGATTATCTAGAATAGGCTAAGTGAGAAGAGAAGAGCCAGCCCAAATGTGGGCTGTCCTATTCCATGTATCCCAAGCTGAACAGAAGGAGACAAAGAAGAGAGAGAAGCCAGGCAGACACTGAGAAATGGAAGCCAAACTGAGTTGAGTAGAAGCATTCATCACTGTCTCCTTCCTCACCCTATGTGATGGTTTGTATATGTTTGGCCTAGGGAGTGGCACTATTAGGAAGTGTAGCCTTGTTGGATTAGGTCTGTCACTGTGTGTGTGTACTTTAATACCCTTGTCCTAGCTGCCTGGAAGTCAGTATTCTGCTAGCAGCCTTCAGATGAAGATGTAGAACCCTCAGCTCCTCCTGCACCATGACTGGCTGGATGCTGTCATGTTCCTGCCTCGATGATAATGGACCAAACCTCTGAACCTGTAAGCCAGCCCCAATTAAATGTCCTTACAAGAGTTGCCTTGGTCATGGTGTCTGTTCACAGCAGTAAAACCCTAACCGACTCACCCTATGAGCTACACCCTCCTGTTCCCGACATTATGCCATCTATGCTATGAGTACTGTATGTTCATTCGGTCAGGTGTTTCATCACAGCAATAAGACATGTAACCGGCACACTTGCTGAGCTCCTCAGAACAGTGGGTCCCCCAACAGAGTCCCCCCGAGTCCCCTGTGCCGCATGGCCTGCACTCACACTGCCCTTTCGGACATAGTCAGGGTCTTTGTAGATGTCCCGAGCTAGACCAAAGTCGCAGATCTTCACTATGTCACTTTCTGATAATAAGATGTTCCGAGCAGCCAGGTCTCTGTGAATGCACTAGGGGTGGAGAGAGGGAGGTGGCAATGAGCTCAGCTTTAACTTCCAGGGTGACATCTTAGCTTAGAGCTCGGAGGTCCCCTAGGTATACCCTCCCTGCCTGCATCTTGCCCATTTGGAGGGAGAATAGTGGAGGACATAGGAAATTGAGGGCAGTGCATCGAGTTAGGGACTCATCCAGACTGATTTGATGGTCACTGCTTTGTGTAGAGATGTGGGGCTGAGATTTCTCCAAAATGGGACAGATTTGAATTGATACTAAGGTCGCTGTGGAGTGAAATTATGACTGGGCGTATCTATGGCAAGGGAGGTGTACCCTTCTCTGAAAAGGACCTGGTAGGGTCAAGGGACCTACCTTGCGGGAAGCCAGGAACTCCATTCCCCTGGCCACCTGGAAGCTGTAGCAGACAAGGTCTTCCATGGTCAGCGGGCTCAACCACAGGTCCTCAGCTGCACAGGAGGAGGGGAGCTCAGGAGGCGTCTCTGCCAGAGTTCATCTTCCACCTCAGCTCCAAATTTTAACATTTGTGAACCCAACCCTGACCATAGTTCTCCTGGCCAGGCCCCTGAAACTCCAGACACTATGCACCCTCATTATACTTGTTACCTCCATGCTCTCAGGCAGAAAAAGCTTTCACTTTTGCACCTGCTATCTGGCTCTGTACCCCTCCCTGACTCTGTCTGCAATACAATGCTTGTTTATCCCTGTGATACCCAAGATAAATTTCATTTCCTGCCCCTGGGGTGTCTTCCTCTCCTGAAGCAGAGTGCATTACGATTCTCCCATAGAAGCCTTGGCACCGAGGGCCGCAGGCTATGTTATCCCTGGGTAAAACAAATCGAGAGACTTTACTGGGCCAGACATCCACTGGCAAGCGGAAGCCAGGTTCTTACCTTCTTGGACAAGTGGGGCTCGCCTTGCACTTCCTTTGCCCATCAGGAACCGTGTGAACAGGGCCCTGTCGTTGCTTCCAGGTCTCCTCCTATCAGCCTTGGCACCTTCTACCATCGCGCGGAAGCGCCTGCGTTGCTCGGGAGACTTCTCCTGCCAAAGAAAAGTGAGGAGTTGGCCCAAGGTGACCACCCTAGCGGCACCTTGGATCTCCATCCCAGCCAACCGGGTGCCCACCCATTCTCTAATTGGGCTTCTGCAACGGGCTGGGGTACCCACTTACCGCGTAGGGGTTGAACGTCTCCCGCTTGACGCGCAAGAAGTTGGAGAGGTTGCCGTATTTGCAAAACTCCACGATCACCATGAGAGGGCCTAGGGCACCACGGAGCAGAAGTCAGGCTCTCACTCGGTGATGCCACTTGCGCCTAGGCAAGGCGCTTCTACCTCTGTGGTCTATCCTTCCTACTCTCCGCTAGGCTCCAATGTAGGCACACCCCAGGAACCACATGGCTCCTCCCACTCGTAGTGAGAGTGCCTACGCCCACTGCCCAGTCCTTTCCCCAGGGCATCTCATTTCCATACCGTTGGGCTTGGTGCACGCCCCTAAAAGGTTGACTACATTGAGGTGGTTGCCGATGTGAATAAGGATCTTGAGCTCGGACATCAGGGCACGGTGCTCGCTGGCAGTAGCGCCCTCTGGAGGAAACACAGGTTCGGGCAGAGGTTTGGGTCTGATTCCTAATGCTTTTCAGTTCAACCGTGGCGAGGCGGCGGGGATTGTAGCTCTGAGGGTTTCCCTTCTTGCTCTTGTGTTAGTCTCCCCAAGAGCTCATGACCCTCCCCTAGCTGCACAGAGCCTTCTACCTGTGAGCCCCATACCTTTCAGCATCTTCACGGCTACGGTGTCACAGCTGCTGCCTTTATTGATGCCAAATGCTGAGGCTTCCACCACCTTCCCAAAAGCCCCGTGGCCTAGGACTCTCCCTGTGGAAGCAGGGGGCCAGTTCCAGGTGAGCTGTATGGGGGCTGGGGAGTGAGGATGGAGAAGGGTGGACAGCAAGGGTGACCTGTCCCAAGAGCTTGGGGCAGGAGGAAAGTGGAAGTCTCTTCTGCCAAACAGGAAGGGGATAGGGAGTGGAGTCTTAGAGAGGGAAAGCTGGAGAAGGAGAGGAGAGGCAGACAGGAAGGCCCCAGTATCCTCTCCAGGCAGGTGGGACAGGTCCACCCTGCTCAGAGCAGCAGGAAATGACCTCGGGGGCCTGGGAACTGGGAGTCCTGGCTGTGGTTCTGGGGATTCTGGCCCAGCTGGAACTGGTCAGGCCAGGTGGGGACCAGGAGGGCCATCCTGGCACAAGTTCTGAGTATGGAAGAATCTCTGTTACTTCAGCCTGCCTGACCCTGTGGCAGCTGAAGCTGTCTCTGCCAGGCAGTGAGTGCTGGGTGGGGCAAGCTGGGTGCTGGCCTCACCGAGGTGCAACCTTTCCCTGGGGAACTCCCACTGGCTGGCGTCATAGGACAGGTATTCACACTGCTCCTCCAAAGGCACCTCCCCGGGGTCCATGATGATGGACAGGTAGCCCGTCTTGATGTCTGCATGGGCAGGCTGGGGGTGGGGGTGGAGACAACTCATTGATTTGGACATATCACTGTGGCTTGGATATATTTTGCCTAGGACAAATGACCCTTGCTTCTGGGTTCTCAGTCAAGGAGGGGGGCAGGGCAACAGACAATTTCTGCTCCATTTTGAGCCAAATATGGGAGAGCAGGTAGGGTTCCTAGGGCAGGAAGTTGGTAGGTGAACCAAGATGGGAATCTTAAGGGTTTGCTGGGTTGAGAAGGGGATGGGGACACAGGAAGCCCGATTCAGCACTGGAGAGAACCTCTGCCCGGGGAGGGGGGGAGGGGAGGACCCTCACCCTTTTCATGTTACAGAAGATGAGCAGGAGGAGGACCCAGAAGAAGACTGCGATGACGCCAGTGCCAATGAGTATAACAATCTCCATGCTGCCTTTATCTTCAGAACCTGGGCGGGTAGACGTGGGTACATGAGAGGGAAAATGTACGCAACAGGAAGTGCCCCTCATGCTTGGGAACTGCTTTATAAAATGGCCACAGGAAAGCACCAATTGGGTGTGTGAGGTGGATTGAACAGAGCCAGGCAGGAACGCACCTTCCACTGCCACGCTGGCAGAGGAGTTTACGCAGCCCTTGGCATTGCACACACTGCACAGGTAACGACCCGCGTCCTCCTCGCGCACGCGCTGGATGCTCAGCCTCTGATTGGAGTCTGCCAGGTCGATTCCTGCAAAAGGTAGGATGACAGCTCCAGCACAGGTTGGTATAGGGACATCGGCCTTGCAGACCTCCGGTCTATCACCTAAGGCAACCTTCCCTACCCGACTCTTTCTCCAGGAGCCTTTCATCTTTGTACCACACAATACTGGGCACATGCGCTCCAGCCACCGGGCATCGCATCTCCAGCGAGTCACTCACGTTCACCAGGAGGTCGGTCAAGTTCTGCGTGAGCCGAGGAGCTTCCAGGGCTGGGGCAGGGATGGAGAAGGAACAACATGAAGGCGCAGAAACCAAGAGGGCACCTCGGGATGGGGCCGTGAGGGGCTTGAAGTAGGGATAGGTGCAGTGGCGGATGGATGCAAGGGTGAGACGGATGGCCTGGCGCGGAAGGATGATCAGGGACTGAGCATGCGAAGGACTTCTACGGTTAGGCTGGGCCGCAGGGGTGCTGAAGACCCAGGTTTGGGATTCGACCACCCAGGGCTATGCTGGACTCGGTGCAAAGGTAGAAGCTTCGAAGGCTAAGCAACGTGGCCCCGCCCTCTCCGGCTTGCCACGCCCACCTCACCCTGCACGGACAGGTACTTCTTGTGGCAGTGCTTGTCCTGGCTGCGCCTATCTTGCACCTCACACACGTAGTCACCCTCGTCCTCCGGCGCCACTCGGGGGATATTCAAGCTGAGGGTGGCGTGGCGGGCTCCTGGCTCTGCCTCTTCTAGGTTGGCCTCTAGGGGCGTGGCAAACAGGTGCACGTTCTTGCAGTCTAGCAATAGGGGGTTCCCTTGAGCGTCGTGCAGCGTGGAGAGGTTGAGCCGGTACCAGCGCAGATGCTCGTACGTGTAGTTGTCCGCCCGGCAGCTGAGGCGCACGGACTGGCCTTCTAAGGGATCCTCAGAAGGCTCTGATTCGATACTGAAGCCGTCCGGGATGGCTGAGAAGGGGAGAGGAACCCGAGTGACACTGTCTCCGTGTTTACTGCCGCAGTGTGGGTCTCCCTCTTCACCACTCAGTTCTCAATCAAGGGTGTACGTAGAGTGTAGCCAGCTTTTCACGTTGTCTATAACCCATCCCCAATCCTGATTCTTCCTCTCCCTGATATAAGCTAGTCTTATCCCCTCCTGCATTTCTTTCCCACGCTCCAAGCCACAAGTAGGGAGCTGGGTTTCACGCTTCCTGAAACCCAGGTCCTGGAGCTCTTATCCCCAGCCCCAGGTGTGTGTGTGTGTGTGTGTGTGTGTGTGTTGTCCTCGTTCTCTTTTGCTACTGTCCACACCCTGACCCTGGCTTTTCCATGGAATGATTTAATTAACTTTTGCCAGCGCCATTCTCTCGATTTCCACCCTGCCCTTTCAGGCGACTTCATAGTCCTGAACCCAGTTAGGTGTCTCCTCCTGTGACCCCTGACTCTCTAGAGGTCACTGACCTATTTGAAAATCTGGGTAAATGATGGGAACATGCACACATGAGAACGGGTGCCAGTCTATAGGCTGAAGATCTCTAACTTTATCTCTTCCATTCTATGTTGAGGTGGTGTGACGGTGGTTGTTCTATGGGCTGGGTGCTCCCACAATCACCAGAAATTCTGTGAGCTCATTCCTGGCACTCAGGCCTGCCTAGGTGAAGTGGCATTCCCTGGGGACAGTCTGGTTACTCACTGGTCACATAGAAGTAGATGAGTCGCTCGTCCTGGCCCACTTTGTTGAAGACCACACACTTGTACATGGCTGACACATTGGCGTCCTGGATCACCAGCTTGCTCACGGTCTACCCAGAACAGAGGCATAAAGTTCCACTGTATACCTGGACCATCCTCCTCTTCAAAGAGACTATTGCGCTCACTAGTAATGGGCAAACTGAGGTTTGTGCTGGCAATGACCAAAATCTAGAGCGTTGTCTGGAACAATGAGGCAAGGACTTTGGCAGTAGAGAGGCAGCACCCCAGGAAAGCCAAGAAACAATGCATAGATAGCTGCTGGCCTAGGCTGTAGCAGAAGCTGTAAAGAGCCCATAGGCAAGACCGGGGGACTTATCTGTGCCATGTCTCACTCAGACTGTAGCCATGTTGAAGGGTCAGACGCCAGTTTGGCAACTGGGCCTGACTAAGCAAGGGTTAAAAGCCAGACTGTAATGAGTCACATCAGGGCCAGCTACTTCTGAATTGCGGCTTAAGGTCAGTAGCTGGTCACTGTTCAAGGTCTTTGTGATGTGCCCACATTAGTCTGAAGGCATATAACACTTCTTTAAGGTCCAGGGTAGTGGAGGAGGTGTGTATACGTATGTGTATAGAGGTGTCCCAAGATTCTAGAAAAATTCTCCTCTCAGGGACTAGGAAGTTTGAAAAATAGGGGAGGAGAGAGGTCCATAGGCCCTGCCTATCATCCAAAGACCCCCCACCCCCATCCCAAGCCGGGCACTTCCTGGCCGGGCCTGGAACAGGAAGAGGCTCTGGAGGTGTGTAGGAAAACAGGAAGTGACTGTAGGAAGTGGGTGCCTTTGTTCAGTCCCCCTCCCCCTCCTGGTCAGTAGCTCTCCAGCCTTCTGTGGAGACCTAGCCGGCCCCCAGCCCCATCCCCTCCCAGCCTTGGGACTTGTGGGCAGCTGGGATCTCCTGGGTCTCTGCTCCCTTGTCTGGGAAGGCCTGGTTCACGTGCAGGCAGGGGAGCTGTGGTCCAGAGATGGCAGGGAAGTCACCTGCCTGTCAGCTGTGGTTCCCAGAGCTTTGCAGGCCAGGTGCAAACTCATCACAAGCAAAAGGGGCTCGTTCTCTACTCTGATTGCCACAGCTTGTCTGGACCTGGGTCTGTACCTTATTCTTCCCCTCCACAAACTCGGTCCAGCTGTCCAGGCTCTCGATGGGGTTCACAGCGTCCTGAGTGGTCACCTCCTTCCAGTCTCGGCACTGTGGCATGCCATCCCGCTGCTGCCGCCTCCGGCTGCCAGGGATGAGGAGGGACAAGGGCAGGTCAGGAATAAGGAAGGGAAGACCTAAACGGGGGTCAGGGGGTAGGGGTCACCCCTTTGTTATCCTCAGACATCGTCTCACACCACAGTGGGTAAGAGACACCCCTCAGGTCTGGGAATAAGGACAACGAGGGGCTAGAACATTGTTGCAGCCCTGCAGTCCTTCCTTCACACAGACACTGTTCTGTCTGCCGTGTGTCCTTCCTGCAAAGTCCACCTTGGACGTGCTCACCCAGCTTCCAGGAGGACTGTAAGTCACCCATCACTCTGCCCCACGAACCCCATCCCAGCCTCTTCCTCTCTTTTCTCCTAGGCATGCTCAGTGCTTCAGTCTTCTGCTGGCATGGGCCTAGACAAGATCTTGTCTGCCCCTATCTGAAGAGTGGGGAGGGGACATCCCAGGACTAAGTCATTTGGCCCAGAACATAATAGTGGACCGCTAGAAGGGGCAAACTTGGAGGTGCCAGTGTGAGCTGCGGGTCATGTCTTTCACAAGAGTCCCTTAAGAGACTTGAATGCTTCAGTCTGTCTCAGACTCACAGGCCACTTCTCCTGAGCCTCCCCACTGATTGCTTTGGAGCCACAGCCCCTGGGCCAGCAGGTGGGGCTAGACTCCTTTCCGGCCTGGGTTCCTGGCTTCTGTTCATCCCCTAGCATGCGACCACAGAATCTTTCACTAAATGGCAATCCTGTCACTCTGCTGCTTGAATGCCCTTCACAGGTTCTGTAATGCCTTCAAAGTTCCTGCTCATTGGACACCCTCCTCCTCTCCTGTTCCTTGTGCATCTAGTTCGTCTCTATCTAGAATGTCCTTCCAGGTTCTCCCGTCTTCTCTTCCTCCTCCTCCTCTTCCTCCTCCTTCTCCTGCTGCTGCTGCTGGCTTTGAGTTCACTATGTAGCCAAGTATGACCTTCAGTTCCTGATACCTTTGCCTCTATTTCCCAAGTGTTGGCACGTGCCACCACACCAGCTCCACTAGCCCTTTTGACAATGAGCTGGGCGCAGGGAGCATGTCTCATTTGGGCAGGCTTTGTTGCTTACAACTTTGAGCTTGGGAAATCTGTCTCCCTTCTCTGGTCCTGTTTCCTCACCTATAAGGGATGCCATGATTGAGCTAAGATCCTGTGTGTAGAGGAGAATGGGATGTGGTGGGGACATACTCACAGGCTGCGCTGGGCAAACGTCTTGCAGGGTGTCCAGGGTCTCCAGTGCCATTGGACACTGAGCGGTTGGGGCACCCCATAGGCGGTGCAGGTGAGGGTCTGGCGGCTGTGGCGGGAGTAGATGCTGGGTGAGGAGGCTTCCTTTTCGTGGATGTGAGGAGGCACTGTGGCATAAAGCAAAAAGTCAGTCAGCTGGCCCCTATCACTAACCCCCCACCCCAGGACTCATCCCTTCCCCCATCATTCCAGGCTATACCATTCACCACCAGCTCCAGACTGATGTTTTGCCTCAGACCAGCTGCAGAGTTCCACAGAGCGAGAGTGTAGACCCCTGCACTGGCCTCGGTCACCTCTTTGAGCACCAGAGCGTGTGGATTGTGGCGCCCAGTCACTGCCTTTTTGTCCTTGTACCTGGCAGAGGAAGGGAATTCAGAAGCCATAGGGACCAAATGCTAGCTCTGGGCTTGTTGCATTTGCAGGCCCTCCAGTGAGAGTAGCTCTCAGTTTCCTGTTGGCCACCAGAGTCTTTAATGATCAAGCTAAAATACCTGATGGCATCAACAAAAACAATTTTGTTTGAGGATGCCACAATTAAATCCTATACTTTGCATGCTAATTAAAAATAAAGAAACCAAGACAAATAGAATCCCAAACATCCAATGCTCAAGTCCCTCCTATAAAGCCACATAGACTTTTCCACATAAGCTCTAACACCTCTCTATATACTGAAAATCATCTTGAGATGACATAGATACTCATACACTATGTTTCATAAAAGGTTGTGATCTTCACATGCTCAGGGACTATGATAAAAACAAAAGGTCCAGATACATTTTGGAGGATATTTTCCATCCAAGGTTCATTGGCCCTGTGGTTGCAGAATATACTGATATGAAGGGCCACACATACTGCTGGAGATGGGAAGAGAAGACCATGTTGCCTTTCTTGATAGATCAGGCTAGAGCAAGAGGCCTCTCCTGTGCTAGACCAAGAAGGGCAGCAGGAGTATGAGATGGTGGACAGAGTCCCTGGTTTGAGAAAAGACAGATAAAAGCTCTGGACTGGGCTGACTTATGAGACCAGCTCAGCAGTGTCACTGACCTTCAGGACCATCATGAGATCTGCAGTGACACTTCAAGACTCACCCCTACATCCTTTGACACCCTCCTTCCCACCAGTTGCTGCTTAGGGTCACCACACTCTTTTCTGTGATCTGTCCCAGGACACATGCCCTGGGACAGCTGCACACTTCTGACAGGAAGATGCTAGCCAAGTGGGAAGAGTCAGAGAAGGTAGATATGTTACTGTGGAAAACTGGGCTGAGACAAAACTCAGCCCTGTTGGCCTCGGAGGCCAGGGGACTATGTGACTCTAAGAGTTGTATTTATGCTAGCTCCATCAGTGTCTCTAGGACCTTCCCTCTAGGGCTCTGATACTATGCCATGTGGTGCTATATGGCTCAAAGCTATGGCCTTAGATGGAGGGTTTGGAGAGCCACAGGCTAATAACTGAGCCTTCCCAGAAGCCAGCTTCCAACCTATGGCCAGTGGGTTCTGGCTGAGGACCTTTGGTGCCTCTGTTTGTCCTGGCACTGGAACCTTTTTACCAAGTGTGAGGTGCCTCAAGCTTGGAAGGGCAGGGCTGCTCTGGGTTGACAGGAAGAGACAAAACAGGAATTCCTGCCAGGAGACCTGGGGCTCAGGTGGGAATGCTTGTCCCTCTCCTGGCCCATTTCCTTATCTGTACAATGTAGATGGAAGCTGCAGTAGGATTAGAGTGTAAGGGAGGACTGAGGCTTTGTACGCTCTTGGGAGAATACAGAAGGTGTATCACTGAGGGTCCCCTTAGGACCCTGTTTTCCCTGTAGGAAAAGCCCAACTCTCAGTTCCCCTACAGGCCTCTCGCTACCGTATAGTTCAGAGCCAGGCTCCATAACAATTTATCGGTTTTATGGTATCTCAGATTTGTGGGTCAGAAGGTCCTCAGAGAGGAACTCTTATAAGAAGGGAGCCCAGAGAACTAGCCACTGCAGAGCAGGCCCTGAGTTTGCTCCTGGGTGGAGATCCAGCTAGCAGAGCCTTGCAGAGTCTGAGGGGATGTAAGAAGCAGGTATATAAAACCCCATACTGCCAGTCACACCCCATATACCAGATCTGGTGTTTAAAACAGTTTGTGGTTTAGCTGCTCCTGGGCTAAGATTTTTCTAGCTGAGTATATGCATTCCCTTTAGAGGCTCGATTTAGTGAGGGTCCCACCTGAGTTTCAGGGTATGTAGGCCCTGATGGGCAGAGATAAATCCTCTTTTGAGATTCAGGTGGGGAAGGGCATTGTTCTTTTCATTCTTTGGCCAGTCCTTGTGTTAAGCTTGGCAGGGCAGTGAGGGGAGGGGGCCCAGGCTGTTACCATTGGAACTCCGGCGGGGGATAAGCTGCTAGCTTCACAGGCAGTTTCACCAGCTCATCACCGGCTGTGGCCTCCAGGACCGGTCCTTTGAGCCACTCGACACTGATGAAGGGCTTTTCTGCCAAACAGGAGGCATGAGTGTAAACTTGGGGCTAACCTCCGCCAGGCCTTCCCAGCCTCTCCCCCTGCAGACTGGAGCTTGCCTTGCTGTCCAGCTGGTAGGAGCTGGGCAGGGCTTCCCCTCAGAGCCCTTCCTTCCTTCTGGCTGGCCCCTGCTGCTCAGGTGCCTCATGACCTCTGACCCACACTGCATAAAGACCCTCGCTCTCCAGGTTCCATGATACTGCACCCATCCCATCCCATGCCGGGCACAGTGACCTCAGCCTCCCAGGTCATACCGTGCACAATGACCTCTGTGCTTTCCTGGAACTGCTGAATCCCATTGTTGGCCTCACACACATAGGGCCCCAGGTCGTTCTGGCTGACATTGTGGATGGTCAGGATGCTGGAGAGTTCTGTGTGGGTCTGCTGGGAACGCCGCTCAGGTACCCACTTAGCCCGCTCTGCCTGCCGCACCCAGGGGAAGCCCAGGGTCAGCAGGCAGGCAGGGACAGACCTAACCTAGCAAAGGCACACACCCCTGCCCAAACACAAGCAGCTCATGCCCAGCTTCAGAGTTTGCTTTGGGATAAGAAACTTCCCCATAAATCACTTGGGTTCCTGAGTCTGTATCTCCTCCACACAGAGGCACAGGTAGCAAGGACATGGTGACTCCTAGGGGTGACACTGAGGACAGGGCTATGGGAATAAGGAACCTGGCAGAGCTGCCGACCTTACCTGCTTCCCTGGATAATCCCAGTCGAAGGTGACACCTGCGTCGAACTCAGCCCATACTGTACAGTTCAAAACCAGCTTCTCTCCAACCAACAGCTCCAGTGACTTCTTGGGGTACAGCTGGATGTCATAGAGCTCATTGCCTGGTGACACACACAGTGTCACCTCCCACACTCCTCATAGGACAGTACATGCAGAGAACAGTGGGTGATAAGACTGTCCATGATATCAACAGCAACGTGACCGGGAGCTAGTACAACGAGGTCTTATGTCTACCCTGTTCTTGGGGTACAGAGAGTGATGACTAGGTGAGATAGAACTAGCGCCCCCTACCTGTGATATGCACGATGAAGAGATTGGAAAGGAAGTCCTGGTCTCCCCACGTGGTCGCGCACTGCAGGTACAGGGCATCGCGCAACAGTAGAGTCGGCACCCGCATGCCCCGGCGGTCATCCCACAACACCTCCTGTCCATCAGGGTGCAGCACTGAGTTTTGCTGGAGGGACATAGTGATGGTCAGCTGTCTTTCTCAAGGATGGCACAGGAGGGTGGGGTCCTGGGGTCAGAAGGGGGGGGGGGGGAAGGGAATAGTACCGAGCGCAGTGTGATGTTGAGGCCAGGAATGGACACCAAGCAAGGCACCCACATCGAGTCCTTCCTGTTGACCAGGAGTGTGTCAGGTTTGTTGATGAAAGGCTGTTCAAAGTCTGAGGAGATGGAATAGGAGCTGGGTAAGGAAACAGCTCAGGGAGTCTCTGGCTAGTGCTGGGGGTGGGGGAAGAATAAGGGAGCCCCGTGGGTCAGGGTGGTGAAGTTCTAGCCTGCTGCTTCTGTGTGGGACAGAGTAAGGCCCTGTATTCACTCCTGCTAGCCTGATGTCAGCGGGGTGGAAGAGGGGTGAAGACCCCAGGTACTCCCTCAAGGACTCTGCCCAAGACAGGCCTCACCTCTTACGAACACGTAGGTGCTGGCAGCTGTGGTGCCTTCAATCCGGGCCTTGATGTACTTGTAGTAGCACCGGTAGCTGCCCGTGTTGTTGGCGTGAGTCTGGGTCAGCAGCAGCACCTTGCAGTAGGGCTTAGCTTCTGTGCCTTCACAGTCTTGCACAACCCGTGTGTCTTCACTGTCCTTCCCATCTGTGGCTAGTATCTGCTGGGACCCTGGCCAGGCCCACTCGAGGGGGTGCTGCCCCCTAGCAGAGAATGGGAGAAGTCAGGGTCTCTCCTACCCAGATTTTACCTAAGCCTCCAAGGAGTCTCCCTCAAGGGCTAAGAGCTTCCACCCATCCTTATCTCTTTCCGAGGAAGAGTAATCCAGGATTGGGGTATACTCCCCAGGTCACCCCCCTGAGCTCTTGACTCTCTGCCTGGTTCTTGGGGCTATGAATGGACAGGCTGATAATACGGGCCTCGGCTTACAGCTGGTACTGTGAGGAGGCCCAGGGCTAGTGACAGGTGACTGGGAATGGATGTAGGTGACTAGTAGAGGAGAGGGAAGGCTAGGTGAGTGCAGGGTGTCTGTCTGCACCTCTTCTGGGAGAGCACACCCTAGGACTCCTGCTCAGCCTCTAGGACTCTCTATCCTGGGGAGGAGTGGCCTTCTGGTTCTTCAGCTAGCCACCTCTTGTCCTAGTCTTGGGCAGCTTGCATGAACTGCCAGGTGGGGAGGAGTCAGTACCTGCAGGATATGGATAGGCTGTTCCCGGTGTCAATCACATATGAATCCTCTGTGATGTTCAGGATTGGAGGGGTCATGGAGTAGCCATTTGCCAGGCCTGGGGTGAAAGACACGGTTACTAAAGAGGTATGTCATGGGGTCATGTGACAGCTCCTTCACTGTCCAGGCACAGTTGGGTCTTCCGGGATGCTGCCTCAAGACGGGGCCAGCCTAGTAGCTTTCAGTCTGCATAGCCTTGTCTCCCCATGTGCAGTTTGACTACAGCACCAATCCGAAGGTCTCATAACAGCTACCGATCTCCACCACAAACTGTTCCTTGCTCTGGTCAAGGCCACCAGCCCCCACCACCACCCTATCGCTGCCCACAGACTGAGTCCAATCCCAACTAACCATGACTGCTTCCCTGAACTTTGACCCTAAGTGAGCTGAGCTGCCGGCAGGAAGCAGGAAGAGGAGGAACCTCCAAGTTTATTCATATGGGATGGGGGAGTGGGGGACTGGGGAAAATATTTAGAGTGTGGAGTGCCCAGAGCTCTGCCTGAGACCTCCCTCCCTCCTGAATCCCACATTTCTACCTACTTATGACGGGTTCATGTATCCTACCTAGACCTGCACCCTACCTTGCCCTCTCCCAGGTCCCTGACAGTTCCTTTCTTCATAGTTTCTAGGCTCTGCAAGCTTCTCCCTCTGCCCAACTGTCTGAGCTTCCTTTGGGTTCTGCCTGCCTAGGTCTCTTCCACACCCTCAGGTCTTCTCATGGTGCTTCCCCCAAGATGCACAAATGAACCTGCTTGAGCTGGTGAACTCATCTTCAGCTTCCCGTAACTAGGCTGTTTAGGTGAGGCCTCTCTGCTCTACAGGGCTCTGTGGCTCACATAGTTCTGAACCCACCACCCATCTCCCAGTAGGGTGTGTACATACACATGGACATGTGTGTGCCTGCATGTGGGTACGAGGGGTCTTCAGTGTAAACACATCTATTTGTATCTCAGTGTGCAGATATGCATGTCTTTGAGTCATGTGTGCTGCTTAATCTCCATGTACAAAAGTGCCTGACTGTGTATCTCTGACATAGTCTCAGTTGCATATACATGCCCTTGACGAGGTGGAATCCTGATGGGGGGTAATGGGGAGCATGGGCTGGGGGAGGTCTGGGTCTGGAAGTTCGGCAGATGCATCCTGCCAGGATCATCCTGAGACAACAGGAAGGGAGGACTGTGTGGCTGGAGGCCCAGGGCTGTGTCCTGTCCCTCCCCCGTAGTCCCTGTCCTCCTGGGGGTGGTGGTCACAGACCACTCTCTTGCCCCTAGCCTCGTTCAGTCCTTTAGGCCCTTGGGGTCTGGAGCAGTAACTCAGACTGTTTTGTTCTGTGGTTCTAGGTCCTTGCCTTATAGTTAGTGGGGGTAGAAGGGCAGAGCCTAGATTACCCCACTATGCATGGTTTTATGCACTCTGATCACAAGCCACCTGACTGAGTGGTATGGTGCCAGGAAAACACACTCCACACGCCATAGTCTCATTTTAGCATTATGCACACAACATGGCCTTCAGTCAATACCCACCGGTCTCTGTCTTCTGGTTATAGTTTGTAACTATTTCCCCTCTTCTGCCCCTATCACATCCCAGACAAACCTGCCTGGGACCTTATTAAGTATGTACTCCCATGGTTCAGTCAGTGAAACTGAGGCCTCAGCTGGACTGAGGTACTGGCCTATGAAGGAAGCTGCTTGCCTGGATAGCCACTGGGACTGCTGCCAAGGTCTCCCTTTGTACTTAAGTCTTGATGTACTTAGGTCAGCAGACCTGGCCATGGGACACAGCTTGTTCTGAGGTTCTGAGGTGAGAAGTGTCTGGACTCTGCAGACTGGTTTCTAAGCAAGTGGGTATCTGACCTCTTGGACATGTCTGAGGAGACTTTTACTGTTGGGGGGAGAGAGTTTGCAGAAGTCTCAGTTTCAGGGAAATCAGGGAAGAAGGACTCCCAAGAGGGCCTCTGTGGAGTCAGGCTTTGTCTTTTCTAAGGCAGGGTTTCCCTGTGTAGCCCTGGCTGTCCTGGAACTTGCTCTGTAGACCAGGCTAGCCTCAAACTCAGAGATCTGCCTGCCTCTGATTCTTGAGTGCTGGGATTAAAGGGGTGTGCCCCCACTTCCAAGCAGCTACTTTGAAGTAAAAGGAGGGTTCCTCCCCACCCTGCTAAACACCAAAGAAATGAATAAGGCTATCCTAGGTAGACAGCTGGGCAAACATGTAGGTGACTGAGTGGACGGTGGTCTATAATCTGAGCTAGAGAAGGAGGTGCTGTGATGGACATGGGTCATGACCTGTGGGAAGCGAGGTCAGGGTGAAGGTGACATATGGCATATGAAGAGAGCTACAATGGACAGTGTCCATCTACCTTGGTCCCATCTAGGAGAGAGGGCATTCCCCCCAGTGATGTTGGGCATGTACATCTGTGTGCACGCCTGGCAACTGCTAATTAGTTGCAGAGCTGTGGCAATTGGAAGCCCAGCTTTCTTTGGTGTCTCTTTTGCTTCTACAATACAGCAGAGGGGCAGCCCACCTGCTGGCTTCTCCTTGTCCCTCTGGCTTTAGCCTAAGAGGCACAGGGCATGACAGCTAGTCTGTCCTGCAGTCTGGGACATTCCCATTTCCTTCCCTTCTGGGGATATCCCTCTTTAGTCTAGTTCAATATTTCCCTTCCCTAGGGAGCAGTCACCATCATGCAGGCTTCCGCCTTGTCCCTCTCAGGGCTTCTGCTGTTAGAACACTAATTAGCTTTAATTGTGGCTTTCATCTTTTCTAATCTCCAAATAGGAGATGCACAACAAAGATCCAGAAGATGTATATCAGAGTGGCTGGTGGATAACAGATGGAAAGAGGATGAGACAGATGATGAACCGTCCGGTGAATAAATGGCATGGATGGGAGATTGAGCTGATAGGTGGATGAAGTATGTAGATTGATGGGTTGGATGGATGGGTGAATAGGAGAGGGTGGGTAGATGGAGAGATGGAAGCAAATGAGCCTGTAGGAACCTCTTCTCCATCCATACTGTATACCCCAGAGTAGGAATTCATCCTAATTAAGACTATCCATCCTGTTTCCTCTGGCTTATATGAAACCTGACTGAGGACATGGCTTCCTGTGCTGAGTTCTCCAACCCACCCCATATCCCAGATGGAGAATGCCTTTTGGCCACTTCCCCCTCCCTATAGCAACCCCTGGAGGCTCGTGCTTTTGATAGCACCAAGTTCTCCTCACTAAAGCTGTCATCAGCTTCTCGTGGCTCATTTCCTTTCATTCTCTGCTGACTATAGCTCCTGGCCCACCCTCCTCCCCATCCCCCAACTCATGCCATTCTCCATGACTTCAGCATCCACAGGATAACTCCCTCTCCCTCAGCTCTGAATCCTCCTCTTCTCCCCCTCAGCCACTGGCTTCCAGGGGCACACCCTGGATGTGGTCACCACTCGGAATCACACCATCCCCAGATGCCTGTTACTCTTAGTTTCCTTCCTTTTCCTTCTGCCTTTCCTTCTTGCTCAGGTGTCCTTATCCACCACTGATAAATTTGTCACCTTCATCAAAAATATCCACCACCCTGTGTCTTCTCCTGGCTCTGCCCTTGTCCGGGTGCAGTGGAGACCCACAGCCTATCACCTGGATTGTCCTTTTGCCTATAATTCTCAGTTTCAGGATACCACATTCCAGAGAAGCTCAACCTTGCTTCACAAAGTCCTTCATACTGGCCATGTCCCATTCGTTTCACTCCTTGCAGACTGAGTGGTCCTCGTTAATATGGTCCAGAATGTTCTTTCCTTCCTCAACTCTCAGTGTTCACAAGTAAGATGTGAGATGGGATGCTGTACTGTCCTTCATCTGAAGCCCTCTTAGAAGAACCTCGCCAGTCTCTCCACACCTGCTCTCACAGTAAGCTCACTGCTGTGCCCCAAACCCTAATAATGCCCTAGACCTAAATGTCACACAATTCATTTCTCTTTTGATTGACAGTCTTTACGGGAAAACCTCCCATCTTCATTCAAGAAATTCAGCAAAGCAATTATCCATTTGCTTCTGGCTGCTGTTTTGTTTTTATACTCCCCCTGGGGCCAAAGCGCCCTCTCAGACCCTCTTGTGTACCTCTGGAGTGCAGCCCACCATTAGTGACTCCCACACCACAGATATACTGGCACCCAGGATGCTTGCCTGCTCCTGTGACCTCACTCTTTCCTTGCCTTCTCTATTCTCCTCTGCCTATTGATACCTGCTCCTTTTATTCTCCCTTCCCTATGCTCTCTCTTCTAAAGGTCCAGATAATTAAAAAAAAATCTGTATCTTCAGCTCAGATCGCTTCTCTCAACTCAGCTAAAGGAGTCCAGATGCACAGTGGATTTAGCCCTGCAAACACTCCAACTTTCATGTTCTTCATCTAAAGCCAGACTTAGACTCCTCTATCCCTGCCAAAGTCTTTGGACTTTGTCTCAGTGTCTCCAAATGGGAATGCCATGAATGGCCACTTCTCTCTAGAACATATACTATAATGCCTGGTAGGTCCCATGCGTTACATATGTGCTCACCTCTGGGGTCCTACTAGCTACATTTGTCCCTCCAAATGGTATCCTGGACATGCTTTTGTCTTCCTCAAGATTACCTCCATGCATTTGTTATTAAAACACACACACACACACACACACACACTGAGAGGATAGAGAAATGGCTCAGTGACTAAGAGAACACTGCCTACTCTTCCAGAGGACTAGGTTTGATTCCCAGCATCCACATAGTGGATCACAACCACCTGCAACTCCAATTCCAGGAGATCTGATATGTTTTGGCTTCTGTGGGCACCATGTATGCAAGTGGTACACAGTCACATGCAGGTGAAACACCCAAAAACATAAAAATCATATATATAGGTATAACAAAATATAATTTATAATATATGCTTATATCATATATATGTGATATATACATGTGTGCCTCACAAGGAAATCATATCACATGTGTACTTGAATCTGTTTCTGTGACTTTGTACTAACTTTCTGAGAAATTTCCTGCCGGAGACCTGGTGTCCTTTCACCTTTGCACACACTCACATCTGCATCCTCCAGCCTCCATCTTATTCAGCATCACGCTACGCCCATTCCCACTTTACTGCCATATCTGTCATCTATGCAAGTTTTCTCTTCATGCTTTGTGCATCTTCAGGTCACAGCTTAGATGTGACCTCCTCACTCTCATGAAACCCAAGTTCCTTTTTCAGGCTCCTTTTCAGCCTCATGCTTGCTATGAGGGATTGTAAATGTTTGCTTGTCCCTGTCTTCCATTGTCCTGCTCCAACAGCCATAAGTTTCAATGGGTAAGGACCAAGTGAGTTCTCTTTTCTATCCCCTCTAATGCCTAGTTCAGCACCTGGTATAATAGATACATGCTGAATAGATGGGTAGGTGGAAGGATGTATGAATAACAGGACAAGTGGATGAGTAGATAGGCTGAGGTGAGGAGAGATGGATGATTAGATGGTGGTAGATAGATAAAAGACAGTTTTTTTTTGTGGAATAGATGTATGGGTAAACTGGTGAATGGAAAGATAGACGGATGGATTGCCAGGCATAGTTGGAAGGATGGATGGATAGATGGATGGATAGATGGATGGATGGATGGATGGATGGATGGATGGATGGATAGATTGATGGAAAGATGGCTAAACAGGTTACATTGTATTCATTTAGCCTGGAACTAAGTAACACCTTGTTCCATTGCAAAAGATGCTTCCCAGTAGAAGGGTCAGGAGAACCTTGAGATTACTCAGGACCTGGACCCATTTGGGTCTGAGGGCTGCTGTGTTCAGAGGCTCCGTGCCCGCCCAACCCCCACATGCAACCCTGCAAAGGGTGCATCCTTCCTGCCTGGCTGTTGTCTGTCTCTGCTGTCTTCCTTTCCCGAAGCAGGAAGCACTGTCATCCTGGCTTCTGCTGCGCTCCCCCTGCCTTCCTGTTCCTGACTCGGGAATTGACTTCTTCCTCCCCGGGGCCAGCAGAGCCCTGGCCCCCAAGGTTGTGGCAGAGCAGAAGAGGCGGGCGCCAGGCTGGGGTCAGCAAGGCCAGAGCGCACACCTCCTCTTCTCTGTGCTGTCAGCAGTCCTGGGGGCACCTTCCATCCTTGAGTCATGGAGACCCTGGTGTCAGGCTCAAGAGACTGCGGTGCAGCCACTCCCAGGGCAGAGCTGGCATCTAACTGCTGGCCAAGCAGGTGGCATGGAAGGTGGCAGATTAAAGGCTGCACACTGGCCAGGTCAACAGCATCTCACTTAGTAATCACAAGAGCCTCAGAGGGAGGGGAGGATCCTGAGTCCAGTCAGTAATGGGGAAACTGAGGCAGCAGGTAGCAATTTTAGGGCAGCCCAAGTCTATCTGAGCCTAGATCTACCCCTGCTTTGCAGTCTAAGGCAGTAGGCAAAGATGCTCAGGCCAGAAACTGTGTCTTCCCCTCCTCTGAATCCCTCATCTAAAGCCTTAGGGACCCCCCTCAGATGAAAAAGCCAATGCAGGAAGTCATGTGGTCCTGAGCTGCAAGCTTCCTCCCTCATTCCTCTTCTGCTTCCTGTTCATCTATTTATTTAGTTTGATGGCCCAGTTTACGACTAGTAAATCCCTTTAAAGGGCTCACCATTTCCCCTCCTTTCCTTTTCAGACAGGGTTTTACATAACCAAGCCTAGCCTGAAATTCTTTTTTCTTTTGCCTCAGCCTCCCAGGTGCTGGGAACACAGTCATGTACCACCATACCCAGACAAGACACATTTTCAAAAGTATCTTCCTGGAAAGACAGGGAAAACACAACCTAACACAAGAACATCTGAGAGACAGTGAGGATTCTTTCTCTACTGGGGATATCTCTGGACTGGGTGTGTCTCTTAGTCTTACCTGGAAAGTCATACTTCAGTTCCCCCTCTAAGCTCCAGAAAGAGGAAGGAAAGAAAATATGAAGGATGTCTATAGGAAGAGATATGAGATAAAGGAGTCGGGAACCAATGGAAGGGACGGTCATCTCCTTGATAACTGAATCCAGGAGCTATGCTAGAACTCCAGAGGGCAAAAAGTCTTGGTCTTTTTTTTTTTTTTTTTTTTTTTTGGCAGGGCAGGCTGGAGGTGTTTTGGGGGAGCTGCTACACAGGTTCTGAGATGGGACAAGGATGGCCGAGTGAGGTACCAACCAACAGGCACACCTTTGAGGCTCCTCCTCACTCTCATCCTCATGTCTCTCTGTCCCTTTATGTCACTCTGAGCACGTGTGTCTTACTCCTCAATGCCCAGCAATCTCCATGGCCTTTAGCCCACTTCTAAGCACAGAGGGACACTGCTGCTTCAGGGCCCCGTCCCTGGCTCCCATAGGCCATCTGGAGCTGTGGACGTCCTCAGTCTGCCTCTATTTCCCGAAAGGTTTCATTTTTCCACAGTCTGTCTGAGTACACCAGGCTGGCTCATCCCTTGCCTGGCTTCAGGCAATGTCTTCCGTCTGCCTTGTCTACACCTGGAGAATTACGGCTGCCCCAAGGCCCGTGCAGCTTCCCCGAAAGGGAGGCTTAAAGTAACACTTGCAGCCCAGCTCTGACCTGCAGCTTAAGGATGGCTTGTGTCATGCGATAGAGCCTAGAGTTGAGATGTTAGCAGCTCACCTCTAGGTCCCCAGGTCCAGTATGACTGACGAGGGAGTCCAGCTCTGCCCCTGGGCTGACTTGGAAAACAGGCTTGCCTGTGTTAGAGCGACATGAACTCTCTTGGCAACTATGCCCAGGAGGACAAAGATGGCCAGGCTGCAGACTACAGACAAGCTGTGGTGGAATGTAAGGAGACATAGCTGGCTGGGTTAAACTCAGGTTCTAGGGTATTGCTCTCAGGGCTGCTCCTGTGCACCCCCAGCTAATGGGCCTGTGCAGACACTTGTCAGGGAGATAGTGGGAGTGTACTATCCTGGAGCCCTGAGCTGGTTGACATTCTGTGCTTCTGAGCTCAAGGGTCAAGTTGCCATCAGTGTCCCATTTCCCACCTGTAGGAAAGGAGCTGCCAGGGGTAGAAGGTGCTGCCCTGGTGGGTATGCTTGGAGCTGGCTGGTTCTTCACCATGATGACCTGGACCAGATTTCAGTTCCCCCTCTGAGCTCCATATTGTCCCCTTGTGAGGTGTAGATTCCTCCCGAGATTACTATGAGTGGCAGATCACAAATACCGCAATGCATTCCCAGAACCACTACAAGTTTAGAATACATAGTGACTGACTCATGGCTACCATCGTCCTGCTGGGTGCTTGGCCGTGGCTGCTTTGCCGGTCAGTCATTCTGTGTTGAGTCAGAGTGTGCAGGGAGGGGGCTAGGGACAGCCTTGCTCCACGGGGACCAGGGAGAGTGTTTTTGTGAGCTTATCTGGGGTTCATAGACCTTTTAGGAAATGATCGACCCACATGTAACTTTGAAAATCAGGTAGATGGAAGAGAGAGAATTATGTGGGTGGTGAAGTCATAGAAAAAGGTCCAGGCCCCATCTTCTCTGGACAGTAGCACACCTTGGGGACTTCAGCCCTGTTTTGTGTTCCCTGATCCTCCTCAACTGCTCTCCTGCATTTCTGTCCTGGTGGGACCCTTATCCCTCAGACCCAAACCATGTCTGACATCAACAGGACAAACAAGAGCCTGGGAACACACAAATGGCCACTCATCTGATGAACAAGAATTGAAAACACGCACTTCCTCGGGTTGGCAAGGATGTGGAGAAGCAGCGGCTCACGCAGCAATAATAAAAAATGTTCACACACTCTGACCCCCCAAATTCTGCTTATGCTGATACATCCTGTTACAACAATAAAAGCAAATGCGTATTTAGCACTTTCTGTGCACCCGGGGCGGCACCACGCTGTGCACCATCTATTCCCATCTATATGCTCATCCTGCCACTTAGGTACTGTTACTACCATTGTGGAGAGGGGAAACTGAGGCACTGGCCTAAAATGTCATATAGCCTTTGGGGTCAGGGTTATGTCAACCTTCATGGATGTCAGTATTACTTGCATGTCTGCAGTTTATGAAACAGAACCAGCTTTCTCCTGCTCATCCTCCCTCAGCTTAGGCCGGTGGCCCAATGACAGTTGTTCCACCAATAGTCCCATTTCCAAAGATGGCCAGGCTCATCTCCCACAGCTAATGGGTCTCTGTATCACACCCGTTCTCAGAGCTGAAATAGGCTTTGTAGACTGAGTAGGAGCTTGCTCACTCAGTAAGAAGGCAACAAGGATAGAATGACAGGAACTCTAAGTCCAATCCCTCCTTTCCTTGTCACGTTGACACTGAATTTTGTACACTGAGTTCAGATACCTTATAGGGCTGACCTCTCTCTATTCTCCCTCCTGTCCACTAGGTCATCTGGACTAACTCAGGGCACTAGCCCTGGACCAGCATCTTCCCATCTGCCCAGCAGCCAAGGGGATCCTGCTGGAACACAACTCCCTCTCTGGATGAAACGGCCTTGTGCTTTGCTATGGCTTGGGTGTGAAATAGGTGCTCTTGCCTTCCTGCTCCAGCCCTGGAGATGGTGTCTTCCCCGTGTCATCTTTGTGTGACAGTCTCTCCTTCTACTTTGAGGCATTAGTGCAGTGCCCCTTCCTCTCTGAGGCTTTCTTCACGGGACCCCCAGTATCCCCCATATTTGTTTGCAGCTTCTTGGAAAGTTTGGTTTCTCAGTCTTAAAGTTCCTTAGTTTAAGATTGGGGACTTTCAATTTTGTTTCCATTGTGGTGGCCTCAGAGTGTCCCTGTGAGACAAACTGGGTTTTTGATTAATCTCTGACTGGCTTTGGGGAAACAATACGAATTCTGTAGGTGTCTGCAGAGGGGAGGGAAATGGCACCTGGCAAAGTGAAGGTGCTGTTCACTGAGGTGTGCGTGCACCTTAGGTCAGAGCTAGACCTGGGGGAAATATAATGCCCACCACTGTTTGGGACATGCTGGAGACATCAAGGTGACAATGTCCGATGGGTCCACCTGCCCTCCTCTCCATTGCTGTCCTAACTGCCTCACTTGCCCTTTATCTCTTTGGTCTCCATGTCATCTTGGAACAGACACCTGTTATTTTCTCACTATAGCCAAATCACCCTGGCATCTAGCATCTAGTGAGCTATTTCACCCTTTTGGCTTTAATTTCCAAATCTCTAAAATGGGCACAAGAATGCCTACATCACAAGAGTAAGCTCTCCCTATGCTCTGAGGTGAAGCAATTTGATGAATCATTTTATACTGAGTTGTATAGCTTACTCCTAGACACACCAAGTGTGTGTGTGTGTGTGTGTGTGTGTGTGTGTGTGTGTGTGTGCTTTTGGGGACGCGACTTAATCTATATGAAACTCACATAGGAAAGCTTTGAACTTGGTATTCTGGGTTCTTCCTAAGCCCTTCTGGGAGCCTGGAATCTGTACTCCTGGGTACACGGAGGATGGGAATGAGACCACCCACCCTGGAGGACCCCTGCAATCCTCCAGGGGCCTATCTGAAGCAGGAAAGGCTCATACTGGGTTAGGAATACAATGAGTGTAGGCTAGGCGACTGCAGGGTTATGGGGTGTTTGTGAGACTAAGTGGATGTAAGCTGGAACTTGTGGGGCTAGGTGGGTGCAGGCTGGGTATCTCTTAGGCTTGGATGCTCTTGGATTCCAGAAGGAAGCATCTGCTCCACTGGCTTATGTTTCAGAGTTTCTGGGAAATTCACATCTGTGTTTCAGAGAGGTTCTTTGAGGAAGCATCATGGCAAACATCTGGAAGGTGCTGGATATCAAGAGTCAGGGATGCGGTCGGGAGTACAGGCTGCCTCTATACTCTGTGGGGTCCTGGGGAGGATGGAAGGGACCCTAGCACGAGCTGAGCTGTGACAGACAGTTGCCCAGGACCCCTCTGGAGCTAGGGCTTTGCTCATCGGCTGGCAGGACAAGCTACTTTATCACACAGTCCAGCTGGCTCAGAGGTGGCCCCCCAGCGCTGCTAAATCGGGGTCACCAGCTCCTGCCTCAGGAAGAGGGAAATGCAGGCAGGATGTCCTCTTTTGTGGCCGACAAGTCCTTTCCCATGAACCCCTGCTGACCTTGCTGTCCACGTGGCAGGGGGCTCCCCCACTTGCCACCAGAACCTGTGTCTGCCCAGGGACAGGGTGGCAGGTAGAGGAGCAAGGGCAGGGGGCGTGGCTGCTAATGGCACCGCCCAGTGGGGCAGGGCATGAGCTCTGAGCCTCTGAGCCTCCTCCAGCAATGAAATGCCCACACCTTCCTGCTCCCAGACATGTCCCCTCAGTGTGACCGGAAAACTGAGATCCCAGAGGAAGCCAGTGTCTGAAAAGGACCGAAACTCAGCAATCCCTGGCTCCGGTTGGGACATGCTGGCTGCTTCTCAGAGATGTCCGAACAGAGTGCAAGAGGATCTTTGGGGGACATCTCCCCACCGCCTTTCACTCCCAGGAGCTTCCGAAAAGCTGTCAGGTGAAAGCCAAGCCCTGGCGGAGAGACTACTGAGAGGTGGAGGAAAACACCAAACCTTAAACTAGACACATATAACTTTCTTCCTTTCCTCCTCTGTGGTTGCCCTCCAGTTCCCCCACTTCATTCCTTCCTTATCTGACCTGGTTGCATGAACTGGAATCTTCAAGAAAGTCCACTTGACATGTAACATCTGGAGACCATGCTTCTCCACACCAGTTCCTCTTCCTGGGGTCCTCCCCAGGTGGATGACCTTATCATCCACCTGTTGGCTTAAGTCAAAGTCCTGGAGCACAACCTCCTCCTTCCTACTTCCCAGTGTCCAATTCACTTGTAGGTCCCTGCCTCTCCTGGATAGTCATCTATGTCACTCCTACCAGCTCTTGTGTCACTCCCTAGCCAACCACCCCTAAGATCTAGCTAGCCTCATCTGATCATTCACTTGTCTCCATCTGGGCATTCCTGTCTCTGGGCCTCATGTGAGGTGCTCCTCACCCTGCTCAGAATACCCTTCACTGACATTCTGCAGACCCCTCCTAGAAGCCACTAGATCAGTGGGTCTCAACCTGTGGGTTGTGTCCTCTTTGTGTGTGTGTGTGTGGGGCTCTGACGACTGATAGGGGTCACCTAAGAACATCTGCATATCAGATATTTACATTACAATTCACAACAGTAGCAAATTACAGTTACAAAATAGCAACTAAAATTATTTTATGGTTGGGCGGAGGGGTGTGGTGGTATCACCACAACACAAGAAACTGCAGTAAAGGGTCGCAGTGTTAGGAAGGTTGAGGATCACTGCCCTAGATGGAGGTGACAGCTGGCTTTCTGTGCAGCCCACAGGCAGTAGCTGGGTGTCTCTGAGCACGTTCATCTTCGTGCTACAGAAATCTAATCCCATACCAGTCTGGCCCTTGGAAAACCCCTGCAGGATGGGGTCGTGCCCCTGTCCTTCCTGCCATCCTGAGCAGGTGATGTGTGTGTGTGACTGTAGCTGCACAGAGCTACAGTCTCTTTCCCTGACACGCTGGGAAGTTTGCCAGACTGTTCACCACACTGTCCCAAACCTGGTTCTGATGAGGGATCAGGGCACCTTTTGCTACACTGCTTCTGAGAGACACTTACATTTCAGTCCCCAGAGCTCTGAGTTAGCACTGGAAGGCCACAGAAACCACTAGATCCCACTCTCCTGGACCTGGATTGTACCTAAGAGTAGGAATATCAGAGAGATAGGTGGCCATGTTTGATGCAGCCCATGGTAAGGCAGACCATCATTAGATGAAGCCAGAAAGTCCCCTCTGTGTCACCTGCTAGCTTCCCTCCAGGCTAAAGTCCTGAGATAGAGTTTCTTGAATCTGTCATCTGCCCTTTTCTACAGGGACTCTGCTGGGGTCAGATTATAGAACTAGATTGGGACACCAAGCGTTGAAGTCCAGCCCAAGTCCCAGAAGCCCCTCCGTGCCTATCTGCCTGCCTACTGAACACACACAGGAATACTGGTGCTCAACGGGAAAGGAGATCTCGGGACACACCTCAAGGACTTCGGGGCACTGCTAAGACTAACGTGTGAGTCTGTAGTCTTTGAGGGCTTCATTTTAGGGTTTCCAGGCTTCACACAGGTCTTCTACTCAGGTTTGCCTGCTCTTAGGGAGTTTTCTTTCTATACCTTACCACGGAGCTATACATCCCATCCTAAGCACTTAGGGGTTTATGTTCCTGCGGTAGCATCCCCCACCAGGTTGGGAGCTCCTGGATCATCTTTCACCCAGGAGTGAGTAGGACCAGGCACAGGGCTCCGGGAGGCTTGGTCTCTATTTACATTGGCAGCCCCCCTCCCTACATCTCCACCCACGCTAGGGTACCCTATCAAACTGTCTCTTCTCCTTCCCTTCACAGCCCACGTGGTCATGGGTGCTTACTTCTGGGAACACTTCCACCTCCCTTCATTTCGACGGACTGGACCTCTGCTGCGCCTCACATCTCTGCAATGTACCTGTCTTCCTTTCAGACCGCTTACCCCAGGATTCTAGCAATGGGGAGGAGGAAGAATTTGCACAGCTTACATTCCAGCCAATGTAACCTCCTGGAGCCTCAGATACCTTTCTTGGCTGAATGTGGGAGGTCTCCTGGGCCTAAGGAAGTTTCATTCCTCATCCATCTTGTCCAGCTAGAGCCCTGTTTGCTTCTCCCACACATTCAGTCGCTTAATGAACACATCCTGAACACTGGCGAGAAGCGTCATCCAGGGTTGGGGGCAGTGGAGCAAGAAACAGCCAAAGGGTCAGTCAACTTTTAGTGTCTACACAAAGATTCGATCACATCTCGCTCAGCTTCGCTGTCTGAAGGTACAGGGTGCGAGCTGAGAGCGAGGCTCCAATACCAAAACTTGCATTAGTTAGTTCCCTTCCTGCGGGCTTGGCTCCTGAGGACCTTGGGAGATTACACGTTTCCCCCTTATATAAAAAAGGTTTCATACTCTGTGGGAATAAAAGATGAAACATGCAAAGTCAATTTCTACGGCATACAAACATGCGGGTTTCTCTCTCTCTCTGAGGTCTTTCGTCTCTGTCAAGCATCAGGGGCTCTGTGATGACCCCATCACCCTGGGTTTCCAGGGACAGCAGATCCTGAGCGGATGCCCATCTCATCCCCTGCCTTATCCCCAGTGCTTCCTTCCTGGCCCCTCCAACACAGCGCCTCTGCTTCCAGAGACTCTTCAGCACTGCAGAGCCAAGCTCTCAACACAGACTTGAACCTGCTGTTCCCTGTTTCCAAGGCTCAACTTGCAGCCTCTGCTTTATGATTCAAATCTATCCTTTCTAATCCAGAGATTCCCCTCAAGTCCCCCGACCCCCAGCCCATCACCTCGACGTGGGTGGATCGGTCTGGAACTAGAGGCTCAAGATTTGGCTTAGGTTTCAAACTTGAATCTAGGATCACTTGGGACAGCGTTAGTGTCGGGTTCCTGCAATGGGGTGCGGGGTGGGGTGTCCCAAGTCCTCAGTCCTAGTCCAGGAGAAGGTAGACGCCTGTCCGGAGCGCCCTCTGGGGGACCTCGGGCTACTGATCTCCAGTGCAGACGCAAGGCGTCGGGAAGTGCGCACCCAAGTGCGGGGTCGGGTGTGGATCAATGGGGAAATGATTCACGCTGGAGGATCGGGACCAAGAGGCGGCGAGCCCTGGACTTCCTGGGGACTGAATAAGCACCTGAAGGATCCAAGCTAAGAATGCATTTCACTCCGAACCGTAGACTTAAGACTGGGACCTGGTCATAGCCCCGCCACCCTGTTCATGAGCCGGCTGCTCCCCGCGATCCCGGTCCCTAGCGCCCGGCTCCCCGGACTTCCCTGGTTCCAGTGGGCGTCCGCATACCCGGGTTCCCAAACTACCCCATCCCTCCGCCCGCCCCGTCGGTGCGGTCTCACCACTGGCCGCTGGTGCACAGCGGGCCCTGGGGGGGCGGGGGGGGTTGGGCTGTGGCCCGGGTGCTCACCTTGGAGGAATCCGAGGCAGAGCCACAGGCGCAGGTTGAGTGCAGCGCCCGGCTGCATCTCCGGCCCCTGGGCGCGGGTGGGACCTGCGCGGCCGCAGCTCTGGGCTGGGAGTGAGAGCGCGCGCCGAGGCGCCGGCGGGCGCGGACCGGTCAGCGGCCCGGGGGCGGAGCCGAGGCGGCCCGGGGGCGGGGCTCCGGGGGAGGATGGTCACCGTAGCCTCAGCCCGCCCCTCGACCCTCTGTCCCTTCCAGCTTGCCCCAGGAGAATCCAGCCCTGGTAGGGAGAGCGCCCACTTTGTCAAGGCGCTCTCAGTCAAGGGCTCCCAGTTCCAAAGCAGCCGCCACCAAGCACAAACTCCAGGGCCACTGCGGGTGAGGAGCGCAGGTGACTGCCCTGTCCCCCGTGCGCGTTGTGGTGTCGGGGAATGAACAAAACTGGGGAGTAGCATTTTCTGCATTTCCCTTCTGTCAATTAGCAAAGTGGCAAGGAATAGAACGTTAAAACTGCTGTACATTAAACCTTAGCGAGCACCCTGCACAAGCCTCTCTCTCCATCGTGTGAATGGAGTTGGCTACTGGGTAACAACAGCCTCCACCATCCTCCGACCATGAAAGACAGACCTTCGCTTTAGCTTCCCCACCAAATACTTTTGCTCTGAGCTCATTCATAAGTCTTTTTTATCAGGTGACACTTCACTTTCTGTTTTGGCAAACGCTCTCGCACAGACTTCCTTTCTCTTTGTGGTTCCTTTGCTAGAATTTTCCTATTTCAAAATATATCCCAAATGACAATGACGATTTCAACTTTTTCTGCTTTTATGTACTCCCGTTCACACTGTTCCCACGATCCCCACCTACCAGCCCAGGCTCATCCTTGCCAGAAGTCAAGGCCAGTCTGTTGTTGATGATGACTTTTTAAAAAGTCTCCAACTCTCTCAACCACAGAACAGGAATGAAACTCCTAGGTATGTGTCTTTAACACCCGTAGACAGCGCTGACTAGTTTTTCATTTTAGCTTGTACTGAAATCACATTATGGTGTTAATTGACTTTTCCCTAACTGCCACCGAGGCTAAGCACTTTATTTCTATGTTTATTTATTTATATTTATTTATTTATTTATTTATTTATTTATTTTTAATTCACTTTACATCCCCATAACAGCCTCCTTCCCCTCTTCCCAGTCCCATCTTCCAAATCCCTCCCCTCTTTGTCCTCTCCCCTTCTCTTCAGAGAAGAGGGATTCCCCCTCATCTTGGGTACCACCAACCCTGGGACATATAGTTCCAGCAGGACTAGGCACATCCTCTCCCACTGAGGCCCAAGGACGCAGTCCAGGTAGGGCAAAGGGAATCCAACGGCAGGGAACAGAGACTGAGACAGATCCTGTTCTACGTGTTAGGGGACCCACATGAAGACCAAGCTACACATTTGCTACAAATGTGTAGGGGGAGCTCGTGCATGCTCCCTGGTTGGTGACCCAGGCTCTGTGAGCTCCCATGGTCCCTTGACTCTATGGGTGTCCTTGATCCCTCTGACTTGCTCATTTCTATCTCCAGACTCTTTCATAAGACTCCCTGGGCTATACTTGATGTTTGGCTGTGGGTGTCTGCACCTCCCTCCATCCGATGCTGGATGAAGCCTCTCAGGAGACAGTTATGCTAGGTTCCTGCACGCAAGTATAACAGTATCATTAATAGAGTCAGGGGTTGGCTCTCTCACATGGGATGGGTCTCAAGTTAGGGTAGTCATTGGTTGGCTGTTCCCTCAGTCTCTGCTCCATTTTTATTTCTGTATATCTTGTAGGCAAGACAAATTTGGGGTTGAAGGTTATGTGGGTGAATTGATGTCCCCTCTATCCTCTGGAAGTCTTGTCTGGCTACAGGAGGTGGCCACCTCAATCTCTATACCCCCCCCCCGTAGGAATTTCAGCTAGAGTCACCATGATAGACTTCCCATATCCTCTCCCATTCCTGGCCTCCAGTTAGTCACCAGAGATGCCCCTCCCTCTGCCGATTTCTAGTCTCACTCTCAGCCCTCTCAGACCACTCCTCTCCCCACACCTGAATAACAATCCTATTCCTCTCCTCACCTCCTCTCCTATCCAGTTCCCTCTCTCCATCTACCTCCGATGACTAGTTTCTCCTTTTGGGTGAAATTTGTGCGTCCTCCCATGGGACCTCCTTATTACCCAGTTTCTTTGGGTTTGTAGCATGGCTGTCTTGCACTTTATGGCTAATGTCCACTTATAAGTGTGTATATACCACACATATCTTTCTGGCTCTGGGTTACCTCACTCAGGATCATATTCTCAAGATCCATCAATTTGCCTGCAAAATTAATGATGTCCTTGCTTTTAATAGCTGAACAATATTCCGTTGTGTAAATGTACCACATTTTATCTATCTTTGGTTGAGGGACATCTAGGTTGTTTCCAGTTTCTGGCTACTATGAATAAAGCTGCTATGAATGTAGTTGAGCAAGTGTCCCTGCAGTATAGTGGGGCATCTTTTGGGTCTATGCCCAGGAGTGTCTTGACGTAGAACTATTCCCAGTTTTCTGAGAAACTGCTAAATTAATTTTCAAAGTGGTTGTATAAGTTTTCACTCCTACCAGCAATGGAGGAGTGTTCCTTTGCTCCACATCCTTGTTGGCATGTGCTGTCACTTGTGTTTTTGATTTTGGCCCTTCTGATGGCTGAACTGAGCACATTTTTTTTTTTTTTATAACTGGCCATTTGGAATTCAAGTCTTTTGCTCTAGTGCCTGTTTTTTTTTTTTTTTTTTTTTTTTACTATTTTTTTATTCTTTTATCCATCTGCAAGGAGGTCCATCCTTCCTTCCTTCCTTCCTTCTTCTTTTCTTTTTTAAATAAATTCTGTATGTAAGTCCTTGGGAAACCCTGTTTGCTATGGCTATGTAATAATTTACTCTGAAATTTGAGGCATGAAGTGATGACTCTTCTTTTTTTCCTTGGCTTTTCGAGACAAGGTGCCTTTGTGCAGCCCTGGTTGTCCTGGAACTAGCTTTTTAGACTAAGGTAGCCTCAAGATTAGAGATCTGCTTACCTCTGCCTCCTGAGTGCATACCAACACCCAGCTGTGAAATGGCAACTCTTACTTTATTCTTGTTTGTTAAGTCAGGAAGTTTTGAGAGGCATCTTGTGTCACGTTTGATTGGACTTTTTCAGGGTTGCTGTCAATAATCTGAAGGCACCATTGGTGGGAAGGCTTCAGGGAGTGCTGATGATCCCCTGGGAGTTCAGCTGAGGCTGTTAGCTGGTACATCCACCCAGAATCTTTCCCCTGGGACAATCTAATACAATGACTTCTCCTAAGTGAATTACATGGTCCCGAAGAAATAGAGCCCACGCACAGGAAGATTCCCTTACTTCTTGGTAGGGCAAAATAAAAATGTGTAGGGTGAGAGGTATCATGGAAGTCATCTTTGGAAAATACACATGGCCAATGAGGTAACAAATTCCTCCTCAAAAAGTCTTTTTGAGATAGAATTTTGTTCTGTTGCCTAGGCTCTCCTCAAACTCTTGGGCTCAAACAGTCCTCCTGCCTCAGCCTCCTGAGTCGAGTAGCTGGGACCACAGGTGCATGCTATACCCTCAGCCTCACTCTCTTAAAAGTATCTTGGACTGGGGAGGAAAAGATGGTATTAGTTTAAAAGAGTGAGTCACTTTTTGGTCCAGTGTCATTTATATTCATTCAAAGAAACATTTTTCTGTCTTGATATCACAAAGGCATCTGCTACCTTTGTCATTGACAAATTCTCAGTTTTTCTTTGACATTTCAACCCCAGGCACCTGTAATGGTGAAGGAGAGAAGCTTCCAGCTTACCTTCTTTTTCTCTGTAATCATCTGTGATAATTCTTTCTGCACGGTTTTTCTTTCTGTGGATGTAAGTGAACAGGCTGCTTTTTGGGTTTTGTCTCATTATCCAGTTTTGTGCTGATCTCCCATGTTGAACCTTTGCTTCCCATCTGGAAGTATATAATCCTTCTAACTTACTCTTCAAAAGTGACTGCTGTTCTCTACAAGTTACATCTCTATTTACATGTCAGACTCATTTCTATCAGTTTCTAGATACTTTTGATATCCTGGGATTCTGATTTGAGTAATTAGTTTGTCACCAACCCACAAACATTGACTATTGCTTCATTTTAAAATTCTCCCAGTAACTTTTCATAATTTTCTGTGTCAAGCTCTTAAACAGTTAGACTTGGCCCCAGATAGTCAATATTCTTGTGCAGTTGCAAAGATAACCATATATGGACATTTAATTTCCTAATTATTTTCTACTTTTATATATAAAAAAACATTTGCTGTTTTTAAAAAAGTTTTTTTTCTTGCTAAGGATATTTTAGAGCTCTTTTAATAGTTAGACCAGAAATATAATTTATCAGAAATATATGTTATTTGTGCTTTGTCCTGCCAGTCTCTTAAGAGTATCTTTCTGGGAAGTCAGAGCCATAGCCCAGTGGTTATGAGCACTTGCTGTTCTTGCAGAGTACCGGGGTTCAATGCTCAGCATACATATTAGATGAACTCTAACTCCAGTCCCAGTAGATCTGACACCATTGTTTAGCCTCCTTGGCACTGCATACTGTGATGCACAAATATGCATACATACCTAACCAAACCAAACCCCCATATATATAAGATGAAAATAAGTAAATGTTAAACTTTTTAAATCTTTATTTTATGTAAATGGATGTTTTGCTTCCATGTATGTCTGTGTACCATCTGCATGAAGTGCAGGGGATGCCAGGTGTTAGATGCCCTGGGACTAGAGTTAGACAGTTGTGAACTGCCGTGTGAGTGCTGGGAATTGAATTTGGGTCTTCCAGAAGAGCATCCAGTGTTCTTAACCACTGAGGAATCTCTCTCAAATATAAATAAAAATTAAAAAGGAATGTATTTTGCATAGCAGAAGGTTTTGTTTCTGTTTTTGTTTTTGTTTTGTTGTTTGTTTTTTGGCTTTGATGAAGTTCAATTCATTGATTTGTTATGTTCTGGACCATAACTTCACATAGGTTTCATCTTCTTGATCCAGATAGTCCCCTTGTTCAGAAAGCTGAAATATCTGTACACCTTACCTGACTTGCTACCCAACTTGTAGAAGGGTTTGCCTTTCAGTTGTTCATGGCAGAAAGGAAAGTGTACTCTGGGCAAGGTGAGTATCCTCTCACTTTGCTTTAATTTGTATTGACAGTATGCTAGTTGTTGGGTGTATACTCTGCTTTGAGGTGCCTTCTAGAGTCTTCTGACCATTCTCTACTGACTTGTGGCTCTGTTGTGAATCCTCACTCAGTGATGCACTGCTTAATGATGAAGAGTATTCCCAGCAACATGCTGCCAAGTGACTTCTTCAGATATCATAGCATAGACTTGCACAAACCTACACATCTAGGATTTAGGATATATACAGAACACATTATTTTTCCTTTGGTCACAGTACCAAAACAATAAAAGATGAAATCATATGAAATCATACACAAGAAACTCATGCAAGAAATATGAAATTATGTGACTGCTGGTTTAACATGGTCTATTCACTGTTTCACAGTAAATGCTTTTTACAGATTTTAGGGTTTCTATTGCTATGACAAAACACTATAGGAAAAGAAACAGAGGTGGGGGCAGGATTTATTTGATTTATGCTTCCATATCACAGTTCTTCATCAAAAGAAGTAAGGACAGTCGGGCGGTGGTGGTGCACGCCTTTAATCCCAGCACTTGGGAGGCAGAGGCAGGCCGATTTCTGAGTTGGAGGCCAGCCTGATCTACAGAGCAAGTTACAGGACCGCCAGAGCTATACAGAGACACCTTGTCTCAAAAACAAAACAAAACAAGCAAACAAAACAAAACAAAAGAAGTCAGGACAATTCCAGCAGGGTAGAAACTCAGAGGCAGGAGCTTATGCAGAGGCCATTGAGGGGTGTTCGTATAAACAATTGCGTTTGGATGTAGTATAAACAATTGCGTTTGGATGTTATAGTCTTTAACAACTGGCTTTAAAAAGGTGGAAATGGGAAAGTGTAACTTTAACTTTTAAAAGCCTATTTCAATTTATTTATTTTTAGTTTTAGTTTTTAAATCCTATTTTGAATGACGGCTCTTAAACAATTTAACCTCCCTTCTAGCCCACCACCCACCAGAGGGAGTGGAAAAGAAAGGAAAAGGGGGAGTGGACCTGTTCAGAAATTGTTTTTTTTTTGTAGTAAATCCCATCTGTGTTGTCAGGAAATCAGCAGTTACGTTCACAGGTCAGCAGTGGCAGCTTGATCCACTCACAAACACTTCATGAATACACTAGCAGTCCAGTTTGGTAGTGTAGGGATAGCAGCAGTGGTGGCATGACCTAGCAGGAACAGCCAGGCCTCAGCCTAATCTGCACAGAGTCAGCAGGAGGCACCAGGAGGGACTCCAGCTGTGGCTCTCTCAGCAAAGCAAAGATCAGCAAAGACTTGATACCAACAAACCTTGCACAGCTAATTCTACCTCCAAGCTCAGCCTCCGGCACTGTTTGCTGAGTTCTGATTATACTCCCTCCCTCCAAACATCATGTGCTCTCTATGGGTCTTGCCTCACCATGTGCCTTAGCACATGCTTCTGTCTCAGCTGATATCACTCTGCCCATTGGCCTGAGTCCATGGAGGTAGCAAGAAGCCACAGCACACCACTGCAAGTTTTTTGGTGTGTTTCTCTCTATGGAGTCCCGACAAAAGGAGTTCAACTATGTCATGTAAAGCAGACCAACACATACATACACATTGATAGGGAAGAATCCTTCATCATGTGTCCTTTCACATGCTTGCTTTAGCAGAACAGCCTTTCATCTGTGTCTGCTTCAGAAAAAAAAATTCTTTTTACTAGTCTGCCTTAGCCTTTCACCACTTCAATGAAATGTTTCTTCACCTGTTTGCCCCAGCAAAACACCATCCAACACAACTGACTTTCCAAAGAACCCTTGTTTCCACTTCAGGAAAATGAAAGAGGGAACATGCCACCTGCCTTAAAACACCTTAGAAGTCGATTCAGCAAGGGCTAGGGTTTGCAACCATGGATGGAGATAACCACCACTGCTCTGTCTACTTCCCTGATTGGATGGGGTTCTCAGCAGTCTGCTCAGACACTCTTCATATATATTTGTGTCCGCCTTGGATCCGAGGACTGCTGGTAAGCTGCTACTTCAGGAATGTGTGCGTAGCTGCCTACCTCATGGATGAGCTAGGAGCTGAATAGCCTGCAGTCTACCTTTCAGGTCTTCTGTTGGATGTTGCCATCGATAGACTCTCAAGTTCCAAAAGAGTGACGTTAGCTGAGCTCTGCCAGTGAAGTTACCTAGGCAGGGGGACAGATTTCTGATGCTTCTCTATAATTCATCTCCCTAAAACCTTGTCCCGAGCCGGGCGGTGGTGGCGCACGCCTTTAATCCCAGCACTTGGGAGGCAGGGGCAGGCGGATTTCTGAGTTCAAGGCCAGCCTGGTCTACCGAGTGAGTTCCGGACAGCCAGGGCTACACAGGGAAACCCTGCCTCGAAAAACCAAAAACCAAAAACAAAACAAAACAAAAAAAACCTTGTCCTGAATCAATTAACTTTTTGACAAGACTTCCAAGGTCCTTATCTGGGGCGAGAAATAACCTCTTCAATAAATGGGATTGGTGTCAATGGATAATCATGTGCAGTTAAGTTGAACCTTTATCTCACACGATCTACAAATATTAATTGAAAATGGGTCAATTGCAAACAAGTGAAAGATCTGTATGACAAGAACTTCAAGTCTCTGAAGAAAGAAATTGAAGAAGACCTCAGAAGATGGAAAAATCTGCCATGCTCATGGATTGGCAGGATTAATATAGTAAAAATGGCCATCTTGCCAAAAGCAATATACAGATTCAATGCAATCCCCATCAAAATCCCAACTCAATTCTTCATAGAGTTAGAAAGAGCAATTCAAAAATTCATCTGGAATAACAGAAAACCCAGGATAGCTAAAACTATTCTCAAGAGTAAAAGAACTTCTGGGGGAATCAATATCCCGGACCTCAAGCTGTACTACAGAGCAATAGTGTTAAAAACTGCATGGTATTGGTACAGTGACAGGCATGTAGATCAATGGAACAGAATTGAAGACCCAGAAATGAATCCACACTCCTATGGTCACTTGATCTTTGACAAAGGAGCTAAAACCACCCAGTGGAAAAAAGATAGCATTTTCAACAAATGGTGCTGGCTCAACTGGAGGTCAACATGCAGAAGAATGCAAATTGACCCATTCTTGTCTCCTTGCACTAAGCTCAATTCCAAGTGGATCAAGGTCCTCCACATAAAACCAGACACACTGAAACTAATAGAAGGGAAACTAGGGAAGAACCTTGAACATATGGGCACAGGGGAGAATTTCCTGAACAGAATTCCAATAGCTTATGCTCTAAGATCAAGAATTGACAAATGGGACCTCATAAAATTACAAAGTTTCTGTAAGGCAAAAGACACTGTCAAAAAGACAAAGCGGCAACCAACTAAATGGGAAATGATCTTTACCAACCCTACATCTGACAGAGGGTTAATATCCAATATATACAAAGAACTCAAGAAGTTAAACTCCAGAGAGGCAAGTAACCCTATTAAAAAATGGGGTACAGAGCTAAACAAAGAGTTCTCACCTGAAGAATATCTAATGGCTGAGAAGCACCTAAAGAGATGTTCATCATCCTTAGTCATTAGGGAAATGCAAATCAAAACAACCCTGAGATTCCATCTCACACCAGTCAGAATGGCTAAGATCAAAAACACAGGAGACAGCAGTTGTTGGAGAGGATGTGGAGAAAGAGGAACACTCCTCCACTGCTGGTGGGATTGCAAGCTGATACAACCACTTTGGAAATCAGTCTGGCGGTTCCTCAGAAAACTGGGCATGACACTCCTGGAGGATCTGGCTGTACCACTCCTGGACACATACCCAGAGGCTTTACTGCATGCAATAAGGACACATGCTCCACTATGTTCATAGCAGCCTTATTTATAATAGCCAGAAGCTGGAAAGAACCCAGATGTCCCTCAATGGAGGAATGGATTCAGAAGATGTGGTATATTTACACAATGGACTACTACTCTGCAATTAAAAACAATGAATTCACGAAATTCCTAGGCAAATGGTCAGAACTTGAAAATATCATCCTTAGTGAGGTAACCCAATCACAAAAGAACACACATGGTATGCAGTCACTGATAAGGGGATATTAATCTAGAATCTCGGAATACCCTAGACATAATTCGCATATCAATAGATTTCCAAGAAGATGGAAGGAGAGACCCATGGTCCTGGAAAGACTGTATGTAGGGGAATGCCAGGACAGAGAAGCGAGAAGGGGTTGAATGGGGAAAAGAGGGAGGGAAGGGGGCTTATGGGACTTTCGGGGAGGGAGGAAACGGGAAAGGGGAAATGATTTGGAATGTAAATAAAAAAACTTAAAAAAAAAAAAAGAAAATGGGTCAATTGGCTTTCTCTAAAAGAACAGAGCTGATTAAAATGAATATATTAATTTAATATATTAATTAAATAAGTTAATTAAATTTAATTAAATATATTTATAAAAATGAATATTTGAATTAAATGAAAATATAATATATTATATATGCTAAAAGGGGATTTACTATATTTTTTCTCTTCTGTTCATTGGGTAGATTTCAAAGATGACCTCTACCAGCACGCCTTATTTCTCCCATGGTTACTCACTGATATGATGTAATTTTCACGGTATCTCCTGTCAAGCGTGGAAGGTGATTTCCCTTTCCTCTTAGGATGGGGAGGACTGCTGCCTTATTTTAGCTAAGCCGATTCAGCACAAGTGGCATCAAGAACTCTTTCCCCTGTCACCCTTGCAGCTCAGCAGCGGACAGAGATATACGCCTGTGGCAGCATGTTGGAAGTTTGGATTAGGGATGCTAATCTCCAAGAAGAAATTTTCCAGCCAAGAACTTCAGATCAAATGTTTTAGAACACAGAAAAAGGATAAATATCCTAAGTGCTAGAAGCATTTTGATTAGAGCTTGCTAGGGGGTGCTATATTGGTTTTGGTTTGAACTTTGGGAAAAGCCACGCTTGAAAGGACTAGACCACAGAGTTTATAAAACGAAGCCAAGAAAGTAGGTAGGGAAGGAAGCAACTACTACTGAAGAGCTCCCTCCTTCCCTGTCTCCCCTGCTGAAAGTTATGCATGTCACAGGCAAGTAGGAGGAAGGGAATGAGGCAAGACTTGTGTAGGAGTCAGATGAGGCTTGCATCTCAAAGAGACTGGGAATCCCCAGTGCTCATACCCTGGCTCATGAAGAGACAGGCCAGGAGTGGTCATGGGAGGATACCCCAAGGAATGGAGGCAGCACCTTACTTCTGAGGGAGCTGCCAGAAAGAATGTGGGCCTTGTAGAAAAAGATCATTGGACCAGCTAGCCGGTGGAATGGGCTCAGAGAGATAATCAGAGTGACAGGCTCAGTACAGCTCTGCAGAGAGGGCTCTGTTCAGTACAAATTAGGAAGGCTGAGGAGAAGTCCCTGGACCAGTTCCCACAGTATTCCCAGCAGATATGGCTTGGAGGAGCTACAGTCATCATGGGAGGCTTTAGCAGAGCATAGCTCCAATCAGCCAGGCACATACCAGCGGTCAAAGATAGAGGAGAGCCCAGGCTGTGGGGTTACGGTTGAGGTTGGAGAAGGAACTTTGTGTAGCCTTTACGACACCCACATGGGATGGATGTGCATGGGTGGCATTTGGAAGACCCAGCACTTACCAAAGGGAGCCAGGGTCAGCCAGGGAAGTTCAAATTTAACCTATAAATGGCTGAAACTCCAGTCTTCATAAACGGGAGAATGGTTCTTGGCTGTAATTTCATTCAGTTATGAATAAAAAAATGTAATTCTGTGCCTGCGAGTTGTAGTGTGTGGATATCAAAACCTCCACACTGGCATGTGAGAGAAGCCCTAAAACAGGATTTATTTGAATAATGTAATAAACTCCTGTAATGGTTAGTCCTAATTGTCAACTTGACACATGAGGATGTCTGGATTAGGCTGACCAGTGAGCATGTCTGTGAGGGATTGTCTTGATAGCCTTAACTGGTGTGGGAAGACCCAGCCTGAAGTGGGTAGCTCCACTTCCTGGTTTGGGGCCCCTGAACTGTGTAAGAAGCAGAGAAATCCAACTGAGCAACAAGTATGCACGCATTCATCTCTCTGCCTTTGTCTGTAGATGTGATTAGCTGTTTTAGGTTCCAGTCGCCTTGACTTCCTGTTACGATGAACTTTAACCTAGAATAGTAAGCTGAATAAAGAGTTTCTTTCCCATGTTGCTTTCTATCAGGGAATTTTATTATAGCAACAGAAAGGGAGTTAGAACAGCCATCCAGAGTGGAATACCAGAGAGCCAGGTCATAGGATTAGACTTTTATGTACTAATGACAAGAGATGTCCGTGAAAAGAGGCAAGTGGAAATGGTCAGTGTAATTTATTTTAGGTGAAAGCAAAAGAGGCATCTTTTAGTGTATTTTCTATTACTAACTCCCACCCCCAAGACTGGATAATTTATAAAGAAGAAAGTTTATTTGCCTCGTAAGTCCAGGTTTTTTTTTTTTTTTTTTTTTTTTTTTTGCTGTTTCATACCATGGAACAGGGCACCATCCTGTGATAGAAAAGAGTAAGTGCGCTGGTTTGTGCATCTTGTCTTTTTCTAGAGACACAAGACCTGGGCAGAGGTACCACCTTGAATGTGTTGTCTAATCCTCCTACATTTAACATTATCACATTAATTTAAGGATTAAATTGTATATATAATATATATGCACATATATGTATATGTATACACATATACACATACGTATACATATACATACACCCATACACACACACACACACATATACACACACATATAAGACAGGGTCTCATGTAGTCCAGGATGGACTTGAACTCACTATTTAGCCAAGGATGACCTTGAATTTACAATTCTCTCGACTTCACCTCTTGAGTGCTAAGATTTCAGGCATGAGACACCATACCTGATTTACGTAGTGCTCGGTATGGTATCTAGAGCTTCATGCATGCTCTATCAACTGATATGCATCTCCAGCCCCTCAATATGTGAACATTTGAAGGATAAATTCAGAGAAGGGAGAGGCCCTTCTCCTGTGGATCTCTGTCACCCAGCCTCCTGATCCCCTGACCAGGCCACTTGCCTGCTCATGTCCATTCATTATGCACAGTGTGGAGGCATATTTGTTGTAGGAAACCTCAGAGTTGGCTCAGGACTCCCAAGACCAAGTTCTCAGTTGATTTGCATCCAGATATAGGATGCAGGAGAAGGGGCAAAGGAGAGGGAATGGGCGTTTATTTGTCCAGGTGGGGACAAAGGACTCTTCTGGATAGAGAGGAGACCAATATGACACATAGGAAAATGGCGGTTTGTGGAGGTAGAGGGGGGAAGCCTTGGGTTAGGATGAGGTGCTTAACTTTAATTGGGCATGTTAATTAGGTGAGCCAAGGGGGACTTTTCATTGCTGGACTTCAATACTTTGAGAGCTGAACCTTGGTAGTCAGCCTCAGGAGGAACTGGCCAAATTACAGACTAGAACTTGATGGTTTGCTTTAGGAATGTAATCTAACAGATTTTAGCAAGGCAGAGGTGGAGAAGGGAAAGGCCTGTCAGGGCCATGTTTACTCTGCTTGGCCTGGCTAGAGTTTCTTCACCTGTGATTGGGCTGGCATTGAAATTGTCACACATGAAGACAGTACTCCATCTCTAAATATCTAAAAGGATGTTGGGAAATGGGACTTGATTCCTTCCACCAGGCTCTGAGGGCAGGTCCAAGAATGATGCCTCAAAAATTTAAAGAGGCCCTATTTTATTTGAAATAATATATTTCTAAAGAGTACATATATGTCAGGATAGACATCAAGACTAGTCTCTCCTCTCTCTTCCTTCTCCTCTTTCCTCCTCTGTCTGTCTGTCAGTCAGTCAGTCTGTCTGTCTCTTTCTCTCTCTGTTACTGTCTCTCTGTCTCTCTTTCTCTCTCTGGTTTGTATGTGTACCTGTATGAGGATAAAGTAGGAAGAAAGCCTTATATATGTGTGTGTATGTACTCTTTTTTTCCTTTTTGAGACAGAGTCTTGCTCTGTAATCTAGGCTGGCATGAAACCCCCTATGCAGTCTAATTTTGTCCCAAACTTACAGAAATCCTCCTGCCTCAGACTTCCACATGCTTGGATCACAAACATGTGCTGTCGTGACTGTCTACGTGTTTGTTCTTGGTACCCATATATTTATGACTGTTGGCCTTGCATATTCATGACCTGTGTTTTCTACCTTATAGACTCTTACATATCAACTTTCCTGTATCTCTCTGCTCTGGACCCTAGTGAAGATCTATCTCGGCGATAAGAACTTGAAAACGGGGCAATCACTGGCTGAGAATACTCACATTCAAGGGTGAGATGCTGGTATATGACAGTCTGGCTTGTAAGGCACTAAGCAATGATGGCAACAATCTGTGGCCAGTTTACATGGTGCCACCATGTGGCCATATTTTGTCATGGGGCACACCATGTACCTTAGATGGGTCATCTTTAAAATTATTGCTCCAATTTTTTTTCCCAAGAAATTGGAGTGATTCATGTTATATTTCCACACTGCATTTAGTGAGGCTTTAGTAATAGTATTTAGCATTCATCATTTGTCCTGTTGAAACTACTGTGCACTGGGACAATGGAGCTGACTAATCAGCAGACAAGCTATTCAGACACCTGTGAGATTCGAAAACCAATTTCTTCCTTCTTCTCCTTCCCTCCCTTCCTCCCTCCCTCCCTCCCTCCCTCCCTTCCTTCCTTCCTTCCTTCCTTCCTTCCTTCCTTTCATCTGTGCTGGGATGCCAGTAGGCCCAGTGAGGTAGTCACATGAGGTAGTCAGATGCTCCCAGCCTCTTGTGCTAAGTATCTACAGCATATGCACTTGCTTTTCCACTCAGCTGTCAATCACATTCATCCTGTTATGTGGCAGGCACTCAGGATATAGATATGGGCAAGCAGGAAGGTCTCACTTTCGTTGAATCAACTAGCCACGTTTAATATGTCCCTCATAGGCTTATGTATTTGAACACTTGGGAGGAAGTATGTCCCTGGATAGCATCTCTCTATTTCTAATTTACTCTGTTTTTTGTTTGTGGTGAAGATGAGATCTCTCAACTTCCTGCTCCTGCTGGTTTCTGCCATGCTTACCCCATGACTATGGTCATGGTGTTTTATCACAGAGACAAAATAATACACAAAACCACTGCTATGTACTCAGAATGTCTATCTTAATCTGAGTGTCGAGAAAGCAAAGTATGCAGAGGCCAGCACAATCACCCTTAGAGCAGGACTCCAGGACTCCAGGGTTCATGGTTTGGAGGTGTTTATGCCTCCAGTGGTTCCCAGCTGAGAACATCTCTGGGGGGATGGATCATATAAACAGAAGAATCACATATGAATAACATTGCAAGATGTGTTTTAAAGTTGTCTATGAGATAAGCCTGTCTCTGAGTTCTCTGGCCTAGTCCAAGGTTTAGACACCTGTCTTTGCGCCAATACCAAGCCACCTTAAAAGCCTATGGGTCTGGAATAAATCTTTCATTTACTCCAGCAAACCATATCTCTTTATTCTCTCTTGAAGTGTCTTAGTGGTTCCAAATAAGTTGTGTGTTGGTTTAAATATATGTTTTATTATTCATGGTGCCTGTCATTGGAAGTCAAAGACTGTCACTCACAGATCCAAGGAGGGAAACACGTAACTTGGTGTGTGTGTATGTGTGTGTGTGGGAGTGGGCAGCAGAGATTGCAAGGAAAATCTCCAGGGGCTAGTCAGAAGGATACTTTGTGTAAGAACTGTCAGCTCTCAGCCAGATTGCCACCATCATGGACATAAGTCATGTGAAGCCCATCAAGCTGGCTAAAGTAATCAAAGTGCTGGGCAGGACTGGTTCACAGGGTCAGTGCACACAGGTACATGTGGAATTTATGGATGACATTAGTTGCTCTATCATCCGAACATCAAAGGCCTCGTTCGAGAGGGTGATGTACTCACCCTATTGGAGTCAGAAAGAGAAACTCAGA